>VJWN01000002.1:1640541-2240541 GCA_007644065.1 Margaritispora aquatica
ACAAGCTCCTCATCTGGACTATGCCGATGGCTTTGATAAATGATAAGAAGCTACCCCAGGAACGAGCCAGACGTTTGAAGCTTTCAAGCTCCACCAGCCACCCAAGTAAACTTCTCCAAATGAATGGTCCCCTGAATCAGGTGAATAATTAAATGCCCGAAACCTTTCTCCCTGGAAAGGAATCTTGCGTCTTTGTCGTTGGTGAGTGTGGACCCCCATGGACTTCGCTTCACTTCACTTCACTTCACTTCACTACTCACATGTCATAATCTTAACTCTCAGGTCCTCATTAAACCAGAAACTATATGCCTTAGTCAGGGGACAATATGCTCCAAGATAGAAGGTCAAGGTGTTTCCGCCCTAGTCGCTACGAGAAGCGAATAGTTTTATTACCGCAGGGACGAATATTGGGGAGCAGCTCTTCTTGGATGGATGGATGGATGGATACCTTCACATCTGATCTGACGCCGACCCAAATAAGTGGCCACAGGAGGCTATTGATTGGTGTGGTGTGTCTGTCTACGACCCGCGTCCGGTACTCGAAAGCCACACACACGATGTCGAAGATTGAAGCAGAACTTCTCAGACATGTCCTAAATTACCGTCCTCAAAGGAACAGACAGAAGTGTCTGTGGCGTACGGCAGATAACATGGCATGGCAGTTGGTGAAACCGAATGAAATCTGTAGCGCGGAGAAAAGTAGACCTGTTAGTTATCTCGATGAAAGAATAAAAGTTTTTTCTTTTCTTTCTTTCTTTCTTGGACAGGTCTCGTCTCGACTCGACGCAAGGCAAACTCCGAAAGAAGGAAGTCTGAGTGGCCAAAGTGCCGGCATGATGTGATATGATGTGATGGAGAAGACGTTTGGTGTTTGAAAAGTTATTCTCACGGCTATAATAACCCGTGTTTTGCTAGGATATGGGCATGGTTAGTGTGGTGGTGGTTATTGCATTGGGAGGTGAGGCAAGCCAGCCGAGAGAAACTCGGTACGACTTGTGGATTTTAATTCTTTTGTTCTGTCCACTTTCCACTTTCCCCACGAAACACTCCTGCATCTCAACTCTGAACTCCTCTCAACTCTCCCAGTACTGTACAGTACAAGTCCAGTGCCACTAGTACTTTATTTGAACCCATGGATGAGGTGGCCATGCCATGCCATGCCAGCCATGCCCAGCCCAACCATCGCCAGGAACATGCAACTCTGTTTCCGACTCGAGATAACTTTACGAGGATGTAGCCGCAAACTGCTGGTATCATCACATCATATTACAGTAAACTGACACTGACACTGACTGACACATTGACACTTGACAGCTTCCGAGACAGGCACTTCCAAGTTCCAAATCCTCACTCACTCCTAAGTATCATGAACCACAAGATTATTATTAAACCAGAAAATAACGCAAAACCCTATCTATCTATTACCCACTGTCCAAGCTTCGACGCAGGAACGAAAACCAAAACACTTCATCATCCGAAGAAACTTCAATGATGATCATGATGACCTTCCCGATACATCGAAAAAATAACACCGCCCTCAATCACCACCAAGCCAAGGGAGCGCCATTGTGGCTTCTGACCAGCCATGGCAAACATGAAGTGTCGAATTATTGTCCCAATCCATGGGATGGGATAGAAAGAGACAGAAAGTCCCGGCGGCGCGGCAAATCACTCCGAGTGTCGCACGTTTCATGATATATCTCATTCATCACCCGGCGAGAGTCTAGACTAGATTGACCTGTGGCTTGACCTCCATGTCCCTCATTATCTGCCTATGTATGCATTGCATAACAAACTTCGTTCCTTCAAGCACTTTCATCTCGACATCAAATCTTGTCGGAAACTAAACACCAAACCAAACCGAACCAAACTGCACGAAACCGGATGAATGTCCAATTCCATCGTGGTCGGGGCCCGCACGCTCATCGAGCGCTGTGCATTTGCATTGCTGGAACACAAGCTCCATCTCATCATCATCATCATCATCAGACAGGGCACATGGCTCTCACAAGAAAGAGGGGAAAGAAGGGAACAATCACCAAAAGGGTAAGGCTTCCATCTAGCCTGTTAGGGCTGTGCCAGCCATGCTAGCTCCAGTAGGCATGCGGCAACAACGTTTGATCGACCGGAGGGATCAGCTACTTTAATTTCCAATTGGGTGGGGCTTTGCTCAATTCCAGCCTGCAGCTCGCGAAAGAGAGCTCTCCACTGCCATGCTCAAAATAGACGAACACAGCGAAGCGAGACGAGACACCCAATCCATTGCCAAAACATGCCAGTCTGTTCGTGAAGCTTCACCAGTTAACACAAAGAAGAGTCCGCAGATAGTGCCATACCTTACCTGACATTAGATGAGGAGACTGAGTCTGCCTTGCACATCGGATTAGGGAACCCCACCACCTAGATCAACAACTCAATTAGGCTGTAGGTACTCTTCTCATCGCTGTGTGCTTGGTCTGAATGCGATACCGGCAGGCTTATACAGATTTGAACACTAAGCACACTTGACAGTGCAGCACAAATTTTCATTTCTAGCTATTTCTAGGTGCCCTTGGCAGTCAATGATCATCTCATCTCCATCACAGCCATCTAACAGGCAGCCTCAGATCCAAGTAAGCATGCCATTCCATGGTACTATCTCAGGGGGAGCAAATATGTGTATATTCATCCAGCCTGGGCTAAGTACGACAATCCAGCACTCAGCGAAAGATATCATAGTTCCAAAGTCGCCTCTGCGAAAAATAGTATTGTGCCATCGAGCTAATATTAATTTTGGATCTTGAAAGCCTGAGATTTCGCTTCCTTGCTACACTTGTTGCGTTCCCTAGTAACGCCTATTACAGCCATTGCAAATTCCATTCGCTCCTGTAGGTGCCAATCATGCTACAGCCCTGCTCCCAATGCTCTGAAAACTCCGAAAATATGTAAGCAAACTTTCTCAGTTCTCCAGGTATCTCGAAGAACTCCCTAAGTTCCATATCGACACAGCTTTGGATAGGTATCCATCATCACAGCTTCCCATGTCTCGCCTTGAAAATTGACACCTTGTCATCGTAAAAAAGAATCTCTCTCAACCTCAACTTGGGCTTATTGCCACCATCATCAGAGCCGTCATACGAATCAGCATCAGAATCGTCATGATCTGAGGCCTCAGATTCAGTCTCATCAGGATCAAGTCCAACAGGAGCGCCTATAGCGGTTCCATTATCGTCTTCCTCCTCCTCTTCATCCTCGTCATCATCACTTCCATCGTCTCCTTCGTCTTCTTCATCTGTGACACCTCCACCCGCTGCACCGTTGATGGCGCTCGATTGCGCATCTGCCGAGCTGTGGCCATCATCGTGGGGGCGATTTTCGAGTATCTCAAAACATTTATGAGACACTCCCATATAGCACAGCTCTACTTCGGGTCGCAGAACAATGACATCGACGACTTGCAATGCCAGTTCCTTAGGGTCCAGCGGAACAGTGACATGATCTGCGATGAAGGGAATATTTAGAGATCGTAAATGAGGAATTTGCGGAAGTCTCTGGAGGAAGTGATGCTAAAAATTTATTAGTATAACGAACTGGAACACACGTTTGAAGCAGATCTACATGGGTACAACAAAAAAATCTTACCCAGTCTTTATACTCAAGAGCAATGCTGAGCTCACGAAGGCTACTCATGCGCCCGCTAGTTATGAAATTGAGAACCTCTCTATTGAGCATCCAATTCTTCCATTTGCCGCTGTCTTGAGAGTTTGAAGAGGGTGGTCTTGGTATCCTATCCGCGCTATCAATCATCAATCGCTTCAGACTAGTTCGATGTCTCTTGAGTGGCCCACGGTAGATGGCATCCTACATTGTGAGTTAGCTAAGCTTTTGATACATAAATAAGCTCTATTTCTACTTACAATAAGCACACTGGGAGGACTGTTGTTTGATCGCTTTCTATCTTGTAAAAAGAGCGTTTCCAAGGTATTTGGAGCTAAGGTTTCTTTCAAGAAAGAGATAAGTGCTGGAGAGGCTGCATCAGTGTGAATTTTCCTCAAGTTGAGATGATATTGTACGGAAGAACTGCTTCCATGCCTCGAGGAACTATGGCCATGGCCGGCGGCAGTCGGCGCAAAGGTTTTTCGCAACATGGCCCAGAGCCGATCGTGCTGCGCGCAATCGAGCATCGTCAGGTTCGTCAAAACAGACCAGTCAAAGGCCTTCTGTAGAACAACAACTGATAGGGATACTCGCTCTAGCTCCAATGTCTGCAACCTCAACTTGCCCTCAAGTCTGGTTCTCTCAGATGCTGGAGCCTCAGAGAAATGAGATTGCTTTTGGCCTTGCAACTGTGAGCGGCGCAGTGGTGGGTCCAGTTCGTGGTTGACCTGGTGCGTGATGGAGGTTACACTCTGGGAACTGATGGTATGTGTGGCAATGAGATCGGCTAGGACATCTAGATCTGTTGCTGCTGTGTTAGGTAAAGCTTGGGTTTGAGGGTGAAGCTCCAGTCCATTCATATTGCCATTTGATGATGCACCGTCCATGTTGAAATTAAGGCTAAGAGATGAAGGAACATCGTTGCTCATTGATGTATTGACCTTGCCTGTCAGCTCGTCCTCAGATGAACCTCCTTCTACCACATCAGTGATGTGATTAAGCGGTTCATCGTTGTTTTGGGTTTCATTATCCGACCCAGCTTGGGGCGTGGATTGCAGCGCGAGAGGTGTCGTCTCGGAGACGGCTGGAACGATAATGGCTGATTCCTTCTTTTCGATCTTTGGCTTGGGCTTTTTGCGAATGTCGTAAACTCGTCCCAGTAATATGCCAAGCACTCCACCTAATCTTCGTTCACCGACTGTGCTTGCACCAGGCCATCGAGCTTGATGATCTACCTGCTGCAATCCAGGCCCGTCCCAGGGTAGAGCGAAGTCTCGTTTTGCAGCATGGTCAGAGATACCCACCCTCAGTTCGCGTAGCTTATGTTGAGATTTTGCAATCAAAACACTCATCTCGTCCAAATAATCGAGTTCATCGATGTCTAGTACGGACAAACTTTTCAGTGCTGGGAGTGCACTTAGAGTTGGAAATTCAACACGACTTTGAGCATAAGATAGTGGGTGAGTTTGTTGAGTATTTGTGATCAGACTGGCTGGCAAGGTCCAACCGACAGGGCTCATAGTGCTACTTAGCGTGTTGGGGTTCTGAGTGTTAGCATTCTGAGCTGCAGACACGCTCAGGGAATCTGAATTGTCATGCCACCGTACCCAGACTCGCTCCAGCCGACAGTCTGAAGGCGCCTTTCGATTTTGCAGAGACGACAAGGCCAGCCAAACATCTCTCAGCACACCCGTCGGCATATCCCAAACGAAAGTTTCCAGGTTGACCATTCTGGCAACGGCCAATGCCACAAGTGTACCAAGCATTTTCCCACTCTCTTTAGTAATCAAATATTCTTGAACCCAATCTTTTGGCCCGTTGCCCAAAGAGAATTTCCGAGTGAATTGTGGATATTGATTTCCGAGACGACGTTGCCCATCTGGTGTTCGAAACTTGAGTCCATGGCTACATTCGGCGTTGTTTTGAGCACCACAGTTGAAGCAACTGATCTGTAAGCCTTGACTATGATCTGTGAATACATCGCCCATACACAGAGTAGCTAGACCATATGTAAGGGCGTCAACGCCTGTCCGGGGGTCGGTTGTCGCATGAGCGTCTGGCCAGACAATATCGAATCGAGAATATATATGAGGAATTGCAAGATTGTGAAGCGCCGAATGTGTGAGCGCCAGAGCTGTCAGGTCGTTGGTATGTGTGACCTATTGATACATTTGATTAAAATCGTGTATAGAAATTAGTGGGGGAAAAACTGACCTCTTTGACGATCTCCCTTAAGATGTCTAGTGGTAGATCCAAAAGTTCTTTCGGACCCTGTTTGGCAGCTACACTGGCCCATTCTTGTTCTTTATCCTTCAAAAAGCTTGATATTACTGCTCTGGTATGACTCTCACCCTTCCCAATCTTCTGCGATGCTCCAGAGTCCGGGGTCTCCATTTGACAACCATCCGAATCATCAGATACATCAGGAGGTGTCATTCTGAGAGCGGTAGTAGTCTTTGTTAAGTTTAGCTGAGGATCTTCTGATTGTACGATAATTTCTTCCAAAGGTTCGTCTGGACTTGGTATGTTCGATGTCATGATCTTTGCAGAAGAGGTTGGTGTTGTCCAATACTCTCAATGCTTGCACTTGTACTTTCCCTCTGCGCCCTCGACAGCTGAACACGCATGCTTGATGAATCAAACACCATCAAAGGGGTTTTTTTTTGGAGGAGGAGGAAAAGGTCCACGTCAAGATTGGTGAGTGTGGATCAAAATAGGTTAACAGGTTGATGGTGAATGGCCTGTGGTGCTCGGTGGTCTGCAATGGAAATGCAAGACCTGTGGTTGCGGACTGCTGGACTGCTGGACTGCTTGGATTGCTGGAGTGATGGGCGAGAGTGCTTCCAAGGGACATCAAGCATGAAAGTGGATCTGGCCCAATAGCGTGTCCAGAGGTGACCGGGGAGGCAAGGGTAGAGTATCACGTGATTGGAGGTAAACCACTGGAATGCCAGGGCAGCCCGGTCTCAAAGTGTCCGACCACAATGGAACCTCAACCTCACTCAATTGGGGACATGCTGAACCATCAAGAGGTCGGTTGCAGAGAAGGTGAATATATGTTTAAGTTTCTACCTGAAATCAATGGTACCCACAGTTCGAATAGCGAGATAATTTGCACACCAGTCACTGAAACAAAAACATCATTCGATTGGAGTATTAATATCAGGGCCATGATATACTCTCATCAATCAATATTGCATTGAGAAGTCTCACCTGGAGAGACATGATCATGCACACAGATCCAAATATCGGTGAGATGCAGTGAAATACGGTGAGATGCTTCGATACCAATCAAGAAACCAATGCTTCGGACAGCCTGGCTGGTCGTCCACTGTAGGGTTAGGTATACATGTCGTATATGATTGCTTCTCAAATCGAGTATAAATTTACAGATTCTGGGAGCTCTCCAAAGCCGTATGAAATAATGGCATATAGAACACGAGCAATATGGTCCAGTGCAGTATATCACATGAGTAACATGAGATACCCTATCATCGCATATTATCGCCACGCTTTGCCGCTTGGTGGAGGTCTGGGGGCGAAGCCTCTTTTCTGTTTCCTATACGAATAATCTATTGGCGGCTGGGGATAACAACAAGCAAACGAATCTGGTCTCAGGGCCCAAGGTTTCATACCGCTTGACTGGAGATTTGGGTGTCTTCTTTCGCAACTTCGATTTGATGAAAGCTACCTACAAACGATTATATAACCTCCTCGCAAACCATTCAAATTGTACAAATCTAATTCTGTTCGTTCTGTTTGTTTGTTTGCCATTGTTTCAGACGCACTGACACATCTGCAGAGCCGCCCCACTAGCTGCCCCTGGCATGTGGATTGAGGCTACGAATGACGATTCACTTCATACTTTTGCATCCAAGATTTAATTATGTCCTTCATGAAACCGCCTGCTCCCTAACAACTGCATAAAAGGAACCAAGTTCATGAGGTCTGACCTACTCCCTGTCGGAAATATCAACCAGGAAACGAGGCAGTTTGTAGTGAATCGAAACTGGAATCACCCACTGAACCTCAATACGAGTACTTAAACCGGTTTGCCCCGCCATCCTAAAGTACACAACTCTGCGATTCAACCACCTCCTCATCCGCCAAAACTGGCTATACTATGTCGACAGCCTCTACTCGGTCGCGGCCGAACAGGCGATTGAACAGCGTTCAAAACCGCGATCGCCTGTCTCGCAATCCATCTCGAGTACGGGCTAAAGATGTCAGCTACAACGATGCATACACGTTTGCCCTCCGAGTCGCATACCTCCACCATCTTCTCCAGCCACGGGTCAAGCGGAAGCAATACATACCTGCACCGAAGCAACTGAAGCAGAGAAAGACTGCTATGGTGGGAGAGCTGCTTCAGGAGTTCTCCCTGATCAAGGATACAAAGAGTGCCAAGTTTCCCCATGGATTCATGTCACCTTTGGAGAAACGGATCCAGAATGTTGTAATGGGGAAAGAACGGCTGCCAGAATATAACGATGCTGCGGTGAAAAGAACATTTGCGGAAGCATATACAGCCTTCACAGAGACTGGATTTCGTAGACGAATGGACAAGGAACGACGGGTTGAAGATCTGATCTTGATTTTCTATTCCAATGCCACCAAGGCCTTGCAAAAGGGAAAGGCTCCTGATGATGAGAGCTATAAACCACTTCGCGATCGGCATCTTGCACTTTTTGTTCGGCTTATCAGCCATACTCTGAAAGATCATGGCAACGATAAGGAAAAGCCAGAGTTGATGAGTAAGCTGCAGATCATGGAGAAGAAGCTTTTGACAAATGATGAGGATCTATTTGTTGACACTTCTACTGATGGTGCTGGAGGAACCACGGTTGAAGTCACGGTGCCATTGAGTCAAGATGTGAAGGATATGCCTATGGTACTAGTCGTGGCCCAGATTTTTGGATTGCGACATTCACAAGTACAATTTGATATCGATGCACACAAGAACATGTGGACAGAAGAAGCTGCTTTGGGCGACTTGAAGGCATACCAGCACTGTTTGAATGCAAATACAACCCGGACTTTGCGTAGCGATGATTTTGATACTGAGGAAGCATACCTCATGTGGAAGAAAGCAGAAACCCCGGATTTGATTCAGATGATGTCTGAGATACTCAAAGCTCGGCCTGAATTGGTGAAATCATCCGGTGGACTCAACAAGCCATTACCACCTATTAACTCCTCGGGGTCAGCACCAAATGCTGAGGACCAAGCCTACGCGGATATCGCCAGATCAATAGCCAGCCCAGTGGATGACAACACTTTCTATTCGTTTGATCAACCTGTAGATATGAGCAGTCTGATACTGGAAGATCAACCTAGTCCCTTGTTTCTCGAAGAGTCTACATATACATTTATTCCACCAGATCCTCGCTCATTCTACCGATCCATTCTCTGCCACGCAATGACATTTGATCAACTGCATGCCCCACAATCAACTGATGGACCAGCTGTGCATCCACCAGTCTCACGCGCATCAATAGAACTTCTGACAGAGTTGTGTGTTCGCTGGCGAATACCTCAGTTCTCCCGAATGGTACTTTTTCTTGATGTTGCCGCACAGAAGTTTCTAGACCAGGAGATCAGCTTGGAGGAGCTTGATACGTCATTTGAATTTGTTAAGAGTCCACCACCAGAGAACAAAAGATCAAGCATACATGCAAATTCACACTCAGCAGGTCTTGCATCATTTGATCAGAGCCAATGGACAATTAAGGACTTTGCTCTCTACCGTGGAGTACTAGCGAGTTTGCATGATGGACTTCTTCGAGATTTGTATGAGAAACTTCAACATTGTTATGAGACTAAACCACCATCCCCCGGATCCGTATTGATGGTTCTAGAGACGCACATACATAATGATCCAGCCTTTTCAATAGCACCGGGTGATCTCGACTCTTTCAAGAATCAGCTAGCAGATGGACTTCGCCTTAGAGCGGCTGCTGTGTATCGAGGGTACTTAGAAGCTGAAGTTCCGCAAAACCAAGAGGAGTGGCAATTTTACCATGTCGTACAGCTTGGGAAATCAGTTGTGAAGCTCTGCGAACGCATCCAAAAAAGATACCGAAAGAATCCAGAGATAATGGGGGTGAATCCACTCACCATTTTAGTTGAGACTATGTTTCCAAGCTTCGAAAATGACGCGGGCGATCTGATCCAAAGAATTCTTCGTGTTGCGCATGACAAAAATTCGGAGGTTGACATGCAAGATGGATTTGATTTGTATCGAGAGCTGGTTGAGATTCGAAAAATACATCTGGGTGCTCTACCTGATCGACCATTTGCCTTCAATATTGAGGAACTTCTGGCAGACTTCGTTTGGCGTTGGATTCGGGTTTCTGAATCGAAAATGGTTGATCTCGTTGATCAAGCCATTAAGCAAGATCAATTCCAGGTTCGATCTGAGCATCCCGAACAACCAGCGACTGACGATGAGCGACACAGCGTCTCCATTATTGATATTTTCCGACTTTTCAATCAAACATCCGACCAAATATTTCAGCTTGAGTGGGATAGTGATGTCCAGTACGCCAAATTCATGACAGCACTGTCAAAGTCTTTTGGTATTGGTTTAGCAAGGTATTGCGAGGTGATCGAGCAAAGATTTACCAAAGAGATGGACCGCTTGTCGCCATCGCAAGAGCTTGCAGCAGCCCAGACGAAGCAAGAGAAGTGGATGCAGCTAGCAAAGGATGCGTGGAGTAACAAGGAGAAAATCGAGCCATTCCAGTTTTATCCAGAGGTAGGCTTTCCTATATTACCAGTGGTCTAGTCGCTAACTGCCTGAAGTCCTTTGTCAAACTTAACAACATCGAGTGGGCTGTTCAACAACTTGATGTCCTCGAGCGAACAATGAATGTTGATGCATGTGCCGAAGTCCTCGCCAAGGCGGCGCCTCCAAAAGACAAGCAGCGGAAGCCTTCAAAATACGTCTTCACCATCAAGATTGTTGAGGCGGAAGACATCAAGGCCTGTGATCCGAATGGTACAAGTGACCCTTACGTAGTTCTTGGAGATGAGTATCAGAAACGGCTAGCAAAAACACGTGTTGTTATGCGGAACCTGAATCCACGATGGGACGAATCAATTGATATCACAGTACAAGGAGCACTTAATATCATTGCGACTATCTGGGACTGGGACACGTTTGGAGATCATGATTATGTGGGGAGAACTTCACTAAAGCTCGATCCAACACACTTTAGTGACTACATGCCTCGAGAGTACTGGCTAAATCTTGACACTCAAGGTAGACTGCTTCTGAGAGTCAGTATGGAAGGAGAGCGAGATGACATTCAGTTTTTCTTTGGGAAAGCCTTCCGTTTGCTCAAAAGGACTGAACGAGATATGACACGCAAAATTACCGACAAGGTATGGTTACATAAAGCTCAAACCACTTGACTAACACACTCTAACATCGTATTGTAGTTGTCTCAATATATTAATGTTGCTTTGTCGCAAGATGCATTACGAAGTGTTTTGAATCGTGGCATATCGGTTGCATCGGTCACTAGTCTCTGGAAGAATCGACAATCTATAGCACCTGTCGTGACGCCTTTGGATGTAGACGGTGCTCTGAAGCCACTTTTCACATACTTCGACGAGAATTTCGCTATCATGAAGCAGACATTAACAGACGCGTCAATGGTCATGGTAATGACAAGGTTATGGAAAGAAGTCCTATTGGCGCTTGAAGGCCTGCTGGTCCCACCACTTTCCGACAAGCCATCAATTCAACGACCTCTCACACAACAAGAAATGGATGTGGTTTTTAAGTGGTTGGAGCTTCTCTTTGAATTCTTCAACGCTCGAGACGACGAGACTGGCGAAGCCATGGGAGTACCTGCCGATGTTTTGAAGTCTCCAAAGTATCATGAGCTAGCATCACTCAACTTTTTTTATTTCGATACGACCGATAACTTAATACGCACATCTGAACGCATGGCTACGGCTTCGGCGCAACGAGCCAACACGAATCGCAACCGACTCTCTGCGCCACCAAATCTTGGTGCCTCTTTTGGCAACATGATGGGCGGTACATCAGTCAGGAGGACGAAGAGCATCATGTTAAGTCGTAATTTGGGCACAATGAGGAAAGCAAAGGAGGAGAAGAGGAAAGAAGCGCAGGCTGATCCAAGCGACGACATGATCCTCAGGATTTTGCGAATGAGACCTGAAGCAGCTGGGTATCTGAGGGATAGAAGCAGGCAGAAGGAACGTCTTGCCGCTACAGCTGCAGCAGACATGATTGTGAGGCAAAGTCTTGCTGCCAGCTCACGCCCATTCGGTGCAAATAACCTACCTCGTCGATAATTTTTGGGGTTGGTTGGTTGTGTACACGGCGTTGGTGTTGGGCTGGGATGGGAGAGATGCGCGATGTCATGTAATGAATGAGGTGAACATTGAAGCGGTGGAGTCGTAAAGGCGTTTGTAGATACCATAGTACGCATAATGAGGAGCAATAGGAATATTTACGCTGGGTCTTGTTCTTTGACCATCAACCCCCAGCCAGCCTGTTGTCGACATTGATGTGGCGAGCCAAGAAATTCTAGCATCAACCAACGCCTATTCACCTCGCCTCAAGTCATGGATTCCCCGGTTGGAGAAGCTAAACAAACTGGATTGGCTCATCCGCACTTTAGGTAGTGCTTCCGTAGGTAGGGAACCGGTCAGAGAATAGTGCAGATGCTAAATTCAGAACAAGAGATAGATGACATTCGCCACCACCGAGTTTTGTCCCTGCTTCACTTTGATACATTTTGACACATTTTGACACATTTTGTCTAGGAAACAATATAATGTCGCTTCTGGTCTATCTTTGCTGCCCAAAGACAGACAGGGAAACCGTACTCGATGCGAGTGAGATGCGGTACTGACTGACTACCGACTCACGGACTGACTGACTGACTTGACTGACTGTCGAGAAACAGCAACTGTATACCTACCCAGCCAGCTAGCCCCCACTCTTTCTTGCCGATGGTGCAGAGGCTTTGTGGGGGAGTTGAGAGGCTAGCGAGTCAAGATTGTCGGATTTGTTGATCATAATCATAATAGCGTAAGTTAGTGGTAGATGGTAGATACCAGTTGGTGGTACCTGATGTGAAGATGGTTGTATGTGCGAGTCCGAGTAGCGTAAGGGGTTCATCTCAGGTTTAGGTAGGTACCTTATGTTAGTGTTGCTCTGTATAATTAAAGCGGGTAGGTAGGTAAAGAGTGGGTACAAGAGCGAGCGAGAAATGGTAATCGCGTTTGCCGATCGGTACAGTACGCCTCGTGTTCTTTCGCGCCGGTTAATAAGCGGTATGGGATTTTCGGTTCCGCCCAGTGAGTGGTGAGTGAGCTGAGATGTATCCGTGTGCCATTGTGTCTCTCTCGGCACGCGAACGAGTCTAAGGAAAAAAGGGGGGTGGTTTCCATTTGAGCCGGGAGTTTGTCGATACCTTCCTTCTCGAATGATAGGATGGGATACAAGATGGGGCTACAAGAACGTGAAAAGATAGACGTAGGTGTGTTTCCGAGGAATGAAAGACTGACAACAAAGCGCCGAGTGGTGCTGCGCACATTTATATACGGGAATGATTTGCATCTCACCATCTTCTGAGAGGTACCCTCTCGTGCCTCTCGGGCCAGTACATGCGTCGTGTTGTCATGTCGTGTCGTGTCGTGTCAACCGTCCTTTTTCCCCATCACACACTTCACACTCGTGATGCAAACTGCAAGCAAGCCCTCTTCGACTGCCGATCCTTTGCCCCATTGGTGAAACGGCACTGCTGCGATTTGCTGGACCGCGGGAATCTGAAACGTCGTCGGGTTGTGGTGTACTGGCTGCTGGCTGCTGGCTGCTGCAGTCACAATTCCCTCGTGCAGAGTGACAGTTGGGCTTGGGGGGAGGCTCACATGATGGGAAATGTTTCTCTTTGGGAGTTCTTATACAATACAATGTCTGGGTAGGTTTGGGATGTTTGTGCTTGCTTGCTTATTTGCGTTGATGAAAGACATATTGTCTTTGTATTTGACCAAGCTTTTCATGAGGTGGTACCTAGGCAATATATAGGTATATGTATAGACTATGTTATACTTTCCTCTTTTCCCTACGTTCAGTTCAATGATGATGATGATGGCTGAGCAGGGTTTTCTTCACTCTAACAAGCAAACTCCCAGCAACTTTCAACATGGTATTGTATTCTTTTGTACCGTAGGCAATACGTGGATGATTGGGTTGTTTGGTGTCACCTTTGCCTCATCCCAAGACACTAGATGCCAAGAGGATTGCAATCATTTGACATTGGGTACCTTAGGTATGCGCCAATGCCTCGCTCGTTCGTCCACGACTTATGGTCCATTCTAGATGGAATTATCGTTGTCTGGATGTTGAGTTTTGAATCGAAAAGATGACAGACCAAACCATCAAAAAAAAAGATGATGAATCTTACAATTAATTATCTTGCCTGCCTGGGTGGTTGCATGAGGTTCCATTCTAGGATGTCCTGACGTCTGTACCCCTGTCCTGGGTTGAGCTGTCTTGTCCAATCTTGTCCAATCTTGTCCTGTGCTGTCCTGTGTTGTCCTGTGCTCTCCTGTATGAACAGGCATTCTTTCAGCCACCTACGTGGTGTTCCGTTGGTTAATTTTTGGGTATCTTTCCCCATGCTTTGGAGGCTTTGGGGGGGAAAAAAGAAAAGATGAGACATTTCTCATCCCACCTCTCGTGCCTCGTCCTTCTCTGAAAGTGGACAACCTCAAGCGGTGAGGTGTACTGCAACCATTATTTCTCATTCGATTAATATATATTTACTTGCTAACCTAAGGAACCTAAGGAACCTAAGGAACCGTATCATATCGCATCACCCAAAAGTTCACACTTAATACTGGACCAGTGCGGTTGTACAGCTGCACAGACAGCCCTAGTTCAAGGAAGACCCCATGCTGTGTACAACGCCAATCCTCATCAGGTCTCTCTTTACCTCCGTTCTATCCACTCACCACCACTCCTCTCCCTTCAATTCGACGCCCGTGTGCGCCCAAGTGGCTCCCTTTCCATCACCAAACGCCCCGAATAATCTGTACCTGCTCTCTCCGCCGGTTTGCTAGTTTTATACTAACTCCAATCGGACTCGTGAAAAGGGAACTTCTTAAGGATAGTTCGTGGTTCATCTTCTAAACTTCTACGCTCCTATTCCTGCTTCTACTCCACGCGCCTAGCGTACTTTGATACCATCCACAGCTTCACGAAGCAAGAATAACTGTCCATCGATCTCGACGAGAATACCTCAAGCAATAGCCTCCCTCTCAGCATAGGCAAACATTCATTACCTCACCGTCCATACTGCAGGACATTCGCAGGACATTCGCGGTGCCATCTTCAGACGAAATCCTTGTACGTAAAGCCGAAGTCACCCCTCCACCCTCCTCCACTGCACTGCACAGCACAGCACAGCTCTTTCCCGTATCCAAGACCCACGGAAGTCGGCAAATCCCTCTGGCAATCCATTGAGAATCGATATTTCCGAGAGAAATAAAGATTCACGTCTCCTTATCCTCTCTACCATCCGCCTCCCTCCCTCCCTTCAAGATCTCTCAACCTTTGGAGGTCAGTTTCTCGATCCGCATGGCGATTCGACTAACTCATATCGAAGTCACTTGGACCTCCTGCTAACCACCACTCTTTAGTCCTTCATCCCGGACCTCCTTCGAAGACAAAATCTCCAGGAGAACGACGGCCACTCCATGCACTCCTGATTTATTGGAGATCTTGCAATATACACCCGCAGCTTAGCTGCCTGTCAAAACCATGGCCGACAAATCTACCTTGGCTGCCACCGGCGCCATTCTCCAGTATCTTGCTGTGAATGTGGGAGGGGCACCCCTTCAGGTAGCTCAGCCCATAGTCCTACCCGGACCACGATCAGCAGAAAAGAGCGCTCTTGAGCAGGAAATCGCGGCGCTGATAGCACGCGTTCAAAACCTAGAAGCAAAAGCGACTACAGTGAACAATCATGCTCTACCGGACACACCAAACGAGACAGGCCCCCCATCAGCATTCGCAGATGTTCTCACTGGAGGTCCAAATAGGACGAGCTTAAAAGGTTCTTCGATACGCAACCAGTATGGAAATTCAAACACAAGAGAAGGACCAACTGGCGAGAGGCCTCAGAAACTACCAAAACTCAGCAATGACGAACTCATTGAGAAATTACGGCAGGAAATTGTGGACCAGGCAGAACAGATCAAGAATGGGAAAATCCAGCAGAATGCCATCAAGGCACAAATGGAGCAGCAGGCCGAGCAGCAGAAGCACTTGATCAACCAATTTGAAGCTAAGCGTGTGGCGTCGCTAGAACGCGAATTAAAGAAACACCAGCAAGCGAATGAGGCTTTCCAAAAAGCTCTTCGTGAGATTGGAGAAATTATCACTGCGGTCGCTCGGGGTGACTTGAGCAAGAAGGTTCAAATTCATTCGGTAGAAATGGACCCAGAAATTACAACTTTCAAGCGGGTACGTATTTGTAAACGCCTTGAAAATGTGCACGGCTAACCGAGTAGGTTATTAACACCATGATGGATCAACTCCAGATCTTCTCAAGCGAAGTGTCTCGTGTCGCTAGAGAAGTCGGAACCGAAGGTATTCTGGGTGGCCAGGCTCAAATATCTGGTGTCGATGGAACCTGGAAAGAACTGACTGACAATGGTTCGTACTCCGGCATCATTTCATAGTGGCAGATTCGCTAATATCGTATAGTTAATATCATGGCACAAAATCTTACCGACCAAGTACGAGAAATCGCCTCGGTCACTACTGCTGTTGCACATGGAGATTTGACCCAGAAAATCGAACGGCCTGCCCAAGGAGAGATTCTCCAACTTCAGCAGACGATTAACACTATGGTGGATCAGCTTAGGACATTTGCCGCAGAAGTTACTCGTGTTGCCAGAGATGTCGGTACAGAGGGTATCCTGGGTGGTCAGGCCGAAATCGAGGGTGTCAAGGGCATGTGGAATACACTAACTGTCAACGTCAATGCGATGGCCAATAACCTCACAACTCAAGTTAGAGATATTGCTATGGTGACCACAGCTGTAGCCAAGGGAGATTTGACACAGAAGGTACAAGCTGAGTGCAAGGGCGAAATCCTGCAGCTCAAGGCGACCATCAACTCAATGGTGGACCAACTGCAGCAATTTGCCAGAGAAGTTACAAAGATTGCCCGAGAAGTGGGTACAGAGGGTAAACTTGGTGGCCAAGCTACTGTGCATGATGTGGAAGGTACTTGGAGAGATTTGACAGAGAACGTAAACGGAATGGCCATGAACTTAACACTACAAGTGCGAGAAATTGCTAAGGTTACTACCGCTGTGGCTAAGGGTGATTTGACCAAGAAGATTGGTGTAGAGGCTCAAGGAGAAATCGCATCTATGAAGGTACGTCAATCTGACCCACGTATATCTCAGTGCTGGCTGGCATTGCTCTTCTCCAATATACACTAACAAATTACAGGAAACTATCAATACCATGGTTGACAGGTTAGGCACTTTCGCATTTGAGGTCAGTAAGGTGGCCAGAGAAGTCGGAACTGATGGTACATTGGGTGGACAAGCCCAAGTCGACAATGTGGAAGGAAAATGGAAGGATTTGACTGAGAATGTCAACACTATGGCCAGCAATTTAACTTCGCAAGTTCGTGGTATTTCGACCGTTACCCAAGCCATTGCGAATGGAGACATGAGTCAAAAGATTGAGGTCGAAGCAGCAGGTGAAATACTTGTTTTGAAAGAGACTATCAACAACATGGTTGACCGATTGAGCATCTTCTCAAACGAGGTCCAGCGTGTGGCAAAAGATGTCGGTGTCGATGGTAAGATGGGAGGTCAAGCTGACGTTGCTGGTATTGGTGGACGTTGGAAAGAGATCACAACCGGTAAGTGTTTATCTATCCAGATCCTTAACGGCGCAAATGACTAATTTGTGTAGATGTCAACACTATGGCCATGAATTTGACAGCACAAGTCCGTGCTTTCGGAGATATCACGAATGCAGCTACCGATGGAGATTTTACCAAGTTGATTACAGTTGAAGCATCCGGTGAAATGGATGAGCTGAAGCGAAAGATTAACCAAATGGTGTTCAACCTGAGAGACTCTATTCAGCGAAACACGGCTGCAAGAGAGGCTGCAGAATTTGCTAATAGAACGAAGTCTGAATTCCTGGCTAATATGTCACATGAAATTAGAAGTAAGTGCCCGCGATTTCAACATAATTGGCGATATAGACTAACTTCTTTCTCTTAGCTCCAATGAATGGTAAGCATTATTTAGACACTGCCTTCTCGTTGCAATCAGAATTTGGGCGCAAAACTTCACGTCGTGTTACATGTTACATTTGAGTCGAGATTCTTGACACACAACTTCGTTGCTCTAGCTTTACACCCTTCCTTAGACCTATCCGCTAACTGAGAGAAATAGGAATCATTGGGATGACCCAACTCACACTCGACACTGATCTTACGCAATATCAACGTGAAATGCTAAACATTGTTCACAACCTGGCGAACAGTCTTTTGACTATCATTGACGATATTCTTGATTTATCGAAGATTGAAGCCAATCGCATGGTCATGGAAGAAATCCCATACACTCTCCGAGGAACAGTTTTCAATGCATTAAAGACACTTGCTGTTAAGGCAAATGAGAAGTTCTTGGATCTCACATATCGTGTGGACAGCTCTGTTCCCGATCATGTTGTTGGAGACTCTTTCCGACTTCGTCAGGTTATCCTAAACTTGGTTGGTAACGCTATTAAATTCACAGAACACGGAGAAGTTTCCTTGACCATTCGAAAAGCGGAGCAAGATCAGTGTGCACCAAACGAGTATGCTATCGAATTTTCCGTGTCAGATACTGGTATTGGTATCCAAGCTGATAAGCTGGACTTGATCTTTGATACCTTCCAGCAGGCTGATGGTTCAATGACACGAAAGTTTGGAGGTACTGGTCTTGGTCTCTCGATTTCAAAAAGACTGGTCAACCTGATGAGAGGAGATGTGTGGGTGAAGAGTCAGTACAGCAAAGGAAGTACTTTCTACTTCACTTGCACAGTTCGACTTGCCACCTCGGATATCAGTTTCATTGAGAAACAACTAAAACCATATCAAGGCCACAATGTACTCTTCATTGACAAGGGACAAACTGGCCATGGCAAGGAAATAGTTGCTATGCTTCGTCAAATTGGGTTGATGCCAGTTGTCGTAGAGACCGAGAGGAATGTCAATATGAAGGGTGGAAGCAAGGTTGCTTCAACATATGATGTGATTATTGTTGACTCGATTGAGACGTCCAGGAGACTTCGCTCGATCGACGAGTTCAAGTACATTCCGATTGTACTGCTTGCTCCGGTTGTGCATGTCAGTCTTAAATCTGCGCTGGATCTTGGGATCACATCTTATATGACGACCCCTTGTCTGACAATTGATCTCGGTAATGGCATGATTCCAGCTTTGGAGAACAGGGCTGCACCATCTCTGGCTGATAACACGAAGTCCTTCGACATATTGCTTGCTGAGGATAACATCGTTAATCAACGGTTGGCGGTCAAGATTCTGGAGAAATATCACCATGTAGTCACTGTCGTTGGGAATGGACAGGAAGCTCTGGACGCGATCAAGGAGAAACACTACGACGTCATTCTTATGGATGTGCAAATGCCAATTATGGTAAGAAGTTCCCCACAGAGACCAGTGAAGAGAAACTGACAAAATTTAGGGTGGGTTTGAGGCAACTGCAAAAATCAGAGAGTATGAGAGAAGTCTCGGAACTCAAAGAACTCCTATCATTGCTCTTACAGCACATGCCATGTTGGGTGATCGAGAGAAATGTATTCAAGCTCAGATGGACGAGTATCTATCCAAGCCTCTGAAACAGAATCACCTCATCCAAACGATTCTTAAGTGTGCAACACTTGGGGGTGCTCTCTTGGAAAAGGGGAGAGATGTGCGTACCTCGGCGAAAGATGACACACCCAAAGCAGCAATCACCAACGGAACGAGTCCTGTTCTACCGGGTGTTAGCACCCTACGTCCTCCAAACCCAAAGGCATACACAACTACGGGACCAATCAGTCACGGGAGTGCGGAGAGTCCAGCCATTGTCACAACAGACGCAGAAGACCCCCTTGCTAGAGTAAGAAAGCGCCGATTCCACAACTGAAGACGATGCTAAACCCTGGCAGCTTCTCATGCGTGCACACAGTAGCTGAGATTGATTTATCTCGATAATCAATTACGACATCTTCCCTAAGCTCAGCAACGATAAATCAAGATTCATGATCTTACTTTTTCTTAAGATACCACTGTTTCAAGCCTTTCGGTGCCGCGCTATCTGCTCGGTCACTTTGGAGAAGTTTTTACCCACAGGCGACGGCGTTTCTGGATGGAAATTCATTATTGTCTGGAGTTAAAAGGAATTCCTGTTTGAATGCTGCTTCAAGGACCAGCATTTGCATTTGTGCTCTCTGGTTTCTACCGCAGCTGGATACATTGCTTTTTATATTTTTGGGTTTTCAAGGCTACCTTGTATTTGGCCAGTATGCAAGCCACCTGCTAAGAAGTTTGCGATGCTTTGTTATCTCTTCAATGCGGTCTCGGGAGGTTGGTGGTTCTAGGGAAGATCGTATTGCTTAAGTTATATTGCGAGGGAACAGACTGGTCGTCGACCGTGACGACGAGGTATATGCGGTGAGCGTGGCTAGAACGAGATGGGATTTTTAAGATACATGTAGATTATGTGTTGAATGGAGGTGCATTATAACTGATGTTGTCAAGTGAACCTTCGCAGGATATCTCTATTCGAGCATACAACAAATTTCATTCACTATCAAGCGAACACCCAATGATCTAAAATCAAATTAAATATTTGATTGGATTATATCCGATCATGTACTCCAGATCTGGAGTTCGGATGTGCGGAGGACAGTCTCGTGGTGGTGATGGAAACCCTGTCTGTTTGCTGACCCCAGACTTTTTCCACATGAATCTGAGCGGGGTATACCGTGGTCAACGGGTATACGACTGTGGATGCAGGCCCTCTTTTCCAATCTCCACGAGGGCCGGCATTGGCACCACGGTCGTAAGGCGATTTTTTTCATCTCTCATTTCTCATTTTCATGTCCATTCTGCATCTTGCCCATGATCCAGATCTCGGAAAAATTGAGGGTTCGGGACATTGGGCGCCGATGGAAGCCCTCCAGATTTCCTGGGATGGGATCACCCGAGCACGTTCGTCCAGCTCATACAAGGTCAGGACAGGTTAGGCGCAGGTGAGAGGACAGGTACGGAGTTCTTGTTCCTGGAGCTAGTGCTCGCGGTGTATTCGCTCACTGGTCGGATGGCTGGATGGGAGGTGGATTGGGCGATTGAATTGGGATTTCTACCCCGTACCCCGCCATGATTGAGTGGTTGGATGGTGGATGGTGATGCGTTATGCCGTCAGTCAGAGTCAAGACGGTGAGAAATGAAGAGAAGCTGCCAGGCAAGGTAGAGCAGGCAGGCAGGCAGGCAGGCTTTCCTGGCTAGTGAATCGTCGGGCGGACTACTATATGTGTGAGCCAAATGGCACTTTTGATCTTCGAAAATTTCGAGATCTAGTCTTTGTTTTGTCTTCCTTGACATCGATTCTCTCGTTGTGTGACCGTTCTTCCTCCCTCCCCAAGTAGTGAGTTTCATTGAATATACGGATTCAAAATGTCTCTACTTGCTTCGGTCGTCTCGCTTGTGCTTCTTGGTCTGTCTGCTGTTCCTGGTGCTTCGGGACAGCAGCTTCTTGCTCAGTTAGACTATGGCACGTTCCAAGGGAGCTATTCATCGGCGTATAACATCAGTTACTGGAGGAAGGTATGTTGATGATTGAATGAATGTGTCTGATGTCAAGTGTGTATGTTGACTTGACAGATTCCATTCGCGGCACCTCCGACGGGAGAGAATCGCTTTAGAGCACCGCAACCACCTATTCCGATCACGAATGGCACGTACAACTCCGATCAGGCCTTTGACATGTGCCCGCAGCGAACAGTGAGCTCACCCTCTCCCCTCCTCTCCTAACATCGACATGAAGCTCCTCGCTAACACCACTCCCAGGTCAACGGTAGCGAAGATTGTCTCTACCTAGGCCTCTACTCACGCCCATGGACGGCCTCGCAGCCCCTCCGCCCCGTCGTGGTAACCTTCTACGGCGGCGCCTTCATCCAAGGCAGCGCCTCCTTCACGATCCCGCCGTCCGCCTACCCAATCCTGAACGTCTCTTCCTCCACGAACCTCATCTTCGTTTACCCCAACTACCGCGTCAACGCCTTCGGCTTCCTGCCTGGCAAGGAGATGGGTGCGTCCAAGACCTCGGACCTCAATGCTGGTTTGCTCGACCAGCAGGCCGTGCTGCGCTGGACGAGGAAGTACATCAAGGCGTTTGGCGGTGATCCAGATAACGTCACCATTTGGGGACAGAGTGCTGGTGCCGGATCTGTCACTGCTCAGGTCATTGCGAATGGAGGCAAGACGTCGCCGCGCCTGTTCAAGAAGGCCTTGACTTCGTCGCCGTTCTGGCCAAAGACATACCACTACGATGCGCCTGAAGCGCAGGCTATCTACGATCGCATGGTCAGCTTGACGAACTGCACAGGCCCGCAGTCTTTGAAGTGCTTGAAAGCTGCGCCAGTGCAGACGATTCGTGATGCGAGCTTGATTGTTTCAGCTAGTCACCAGTATAACACTAGTTCGAATACGTGGGCGCCGGTTATTGATGGAGAGTTCTTGACGCAGACACTGAGTAGAGCGACTGAGAAGGGAGAGGTTAATACGGATTATGGATGGGGAATGTATAATACTCATGAAGGTTGGTCGCTCACCTCACTACTATTCAAGCCACCTTTTTCTCCCACCACAACCACAACAAAGTATAGAATACACCCATACTAACGACGAGCGTCTACAGGAGAGAATTTTATCCCACCTGGACTTAATAACGCGGCTTCCTCCGGCACACCACCATTTAACAACACCAACGCCTCCCTCCACACCTACCTAACAGGCTTCCTGCCCTCCCTCTCCGCGCGCTCCATCGCCCGCGTTGAAGCCCTCTACGCCCTGAACAGCAGCACGGAAACCATCCCCGCCGTCTCCACCAACTATCTGCGCGCAGGTCTCGTGTACCGCGACATCGTGCTCGCATGTCCTGCGTACTGGCTCGCGCTCGCGGCGCACAAGAAGAGCTATGTTGGCGAGTACGCCATCAGCCCAGCTAAGCACGCCAGCGATACCATTTATTGGAATCAGGTCAATGCCGTGCAGAAGAGTGACCCAGTTGTTTATCAGGTTAGTTTTTGGAGTTTTCTGATGTTTCTTGGTTGAAGTTGAGGTGTTTCGGTGTTGGGGTCGTTAAGTTGTTTGGTTGTGACCTCGCTTGTTTTTGTTTGCGGCGCAGCTTCCATTTTCCTCCTTCTCTTTCCCAAATTTAGAATCCCCATTTCCCACACACAATGACAGATAGAATATCCTCTCCCGCAACCACTCACTAACCCACCAAACAGGGATACACCGGCGCATTCGCAAGCTTCTTCCAAACCGGCGACCCGAACGCAATGAAACTCACAAACGCAAGCCAAGCCGCCGTACCGGAGTGGCACGCCAGCGGAGGCAAAGAGCTGGTCATTTCCGCCACGGGCCTGAGTACCGTGAAGGCGGATCAGTTGAAGGAAAGGTGCGCCTTTTGGAGGGAGGTGGCGTGCGATGTGCCAATTTAATTTAGTTTTTGATTCGAGGTGGATGGTGGATGGTGGTTGAAGGAGAGGCGAGGGCAGAGGATTGAGTCCATTGGGATTTCGATATCATGTTCGAAATTATAGATAGGAGTGAGTAGAGAGAAAGAAAAAAAACCAAGCTTAATATCTCTCCTTTCTAATCGATCATATCCGATTTCCAGAAATCACGAACACGTACCTATTAAAAGCACACCTAAAGTAGAATGTGTTAAAAAAAAATGTTCTCACTTACTTACAGACAAGTGTGGGTGAGTGAGTATCTACCCGATTGAGATCGTGTCAATGAGTAGAATAAAGATAAAATGTCATATGTGTATGCATCATAATTTATGTTCTCATGGAGTCTTGCCTCAAACTTTTGTTTGTTAGATTGGATAAAGCGAAATGAGGCCATACTCCTTTCTACATATCTCACTTAGCTTAATTCGTTCGGTAGCAGCCGAGGCTATGAAGTTCTTTTCCTCACTTCGAGCACTAAAGCCTGTATGGAGGGCTATGACTGAGTATCGAAGATGATTGCAGCACGCTCGTCCATTGAAGATGACTAAATCCTTATTCATCATTAAGCCCTCTTTCCGACATCTCACTCCCATGTTAATATACAGAAACGTATTTTCTTGGTCGGTCCTTGTGACCTGCACAATTAGAGCAGGAAGGAGAAACAATCACTGCGATCACTTCAAGTAGTTATATAGTCAAGTCTTCAAGTTATCGGGAAGAAACTTCTAGGTTTTTCATTCTCATCAACGATCTATCACAGTTCTATCTGCGAGTTTGCGTTAAGTTCAATCATCCCACTCCTCTTGTGATGTACTCCGCTGCGTAAAAGCCTCAACTCACGTTAACCTAAAGTCTATCATCAAAGCAGCAAACGCCATAATTCTATCGCAGTCTTGCTACAAGGAGCAAAATGCAGCGCAGCGAACGCACTACCATACATTTTTATCGTCCTTCCCCTATATCATGTTCATGCAGCAGCCATTTTCATTGGTGCAACTCCATTACCGTTACGGTTACGGAAGAACAAGACACCCTTGCCCTCACCAACAGCACCCTCAGATGGCTCGACCCACTGGCACCATCTTGCGGTGGTATACAAGCTCTTTAGGAAACCCAAAGATCCACCCTCAACGTTTGCGCGGTAGTGCTTGCCCATGACCGGCTTAATGGCCTCGGAAGCCTCGTCAGCGTTGTAGAATGGGATGGTAGAAACGTAGTGGTGGAGAACGTGAGTCTCGACAATGCCGTGGAGAAGAGTGCGGCCAACGAATCCAAACTCACGATCGATAGTTGCTGCTGCACCACGGACATAGTTCCAGCTGGATGGAGTGTAGTGAGGAAGGGTTGGGTCAGTGTGCTGGAGGAAAGTGATAGCAACTAGAGCTATTAGCGTTGTTCAATTTTTCTTTTTACGTCAAATCACTTACCGAGCCAGTGGTTCACCCATAGGTATGGGATGAAGTACCAAACGGCCATGTTGGCAAAACCAAACTTCTGGCACAAGAGAACAAGGCTAGTGATGACGATAGCAAGTCCGGCATCACTCAAAAGAATGAGTTTGGCGTCCTTAGCCTCGAAAAGTGGGCTGGCAGGGTTGAAGTGGTTGACACCAGTAGTGAAACCATTGACCTTTCCCTTCCCACGGCCCTCACGCTGACGCTCATGGTGATCATGTCCGGTAACATTGCCGGTCAGATACAAGGGCCAGCCGAACAATTGTTGGAGAACTGAGTGAATGAGAGTGGCAATTGGAGTCTCCTCGGTAAGCTCATCAAGCTCGTGAACAAGCTTTCCAACACGGCTAGCATAGACCTCACGAGTCTTGGGCAAGAAAACCATATCACGCTCCATGTGTCCGGTTGCCTTATGGTGCTTGCCGTGGGAGATTTTCCAGGAGAAGTATGGAACCAAAAGCAATGAGTGACAGATCCATCCAGTCGTATCGTTCAAGATTTTTGATGGTGAAAAGGCCTGGTGACCGCACTCGTGTGCAAGAACCCATAGACCAGTAGCAAAGAGACCTTGGATGACAGTGTAGGCGGCCCATAGTACAGTTCGAACTGGTGTTGAAGGGATATATTCTGGCGTAACAAACTTATTGAACAAGATGAAGGTGGTTGCCAAACTTCCAATATCGCGGGCAACATATCCCAATCCCTTCACTCCCGATCTCTCGAAGCAGTGCTTTGGAATGGCACCAAGGATATCATTAATGCTGTAATCTGGAACGTCGAATTTATTGCCCAAGGTATCTCTCAGATCACCAAAACCTTGATCCTTAGATTCCTCCAGCGAGGACATAGACGAGAGCGAGGTCGAAGATGGGGATTGCTTTGGAGTATCATTAGGTGATCCGGCAGCGGTGGATGGGGAGGATTGGTTGGTGGTGGAGGTTGCTGTCCTCTTCACAGCTTTCCGCTTGGGGATTGCTGTAGACGACATATTGAAGATGATGGATTTCTATACAGCTGCTGACCGGGGAAGTAGCAAGTGATATATTGGGGATGGCAATTGGCGTGTCGAGAAATTGAATTTATCAATTGGCAGTTCTGAAAGAGAATGTGGTGCTCGAAGGGATTTTTTTTTGTTGAGGTCCACGTCTTGGAGCGGAGGAGGGGCGAGGACTTTTGAGACACCTGGGGAACGTGTCAGTTCTGAATCGAAACCAATTGACTTGAATTCGAGTCAAAAGAATATAAAGATCTTACCAACTATCAGCGCAGGATATCGGACCGTGGCGAGAAGGGAGAGAACAAGTAAGTGATAGAAGTACAAAAGTTGGAGAGTGACTTCGTGGGGTGGCTTTATATTTGAGCGGGTTCTAGGTTGGGTAGTACTCTGGGTTGGATGCACTTGCCCGCCAAAAATCGAGCTTGGGGCTTGCCTGTTACCCCTTGTCGACAGGGTACGGTACAGGGGTTAGTTCGGGTGATTTAGTAGGTTAGTCCAGTACAGTATAGTAGGGTCTTCTGGTCTTTTACTCGCTTCCAAGTCGCTTTTCCACTTCGACTCCCATCGCTTTCAACTTGAACACATGTGACTGCAACAACTATACATCAATCACTGGGATAGTTTAACGACATTCAGATATCCAGACATGGAAATATCTTGACCGGTTTCTGTTTACTCAAGGTACCTTTTACATGATGTCTACCTACCTTTTCTCGATTGCCTCAAGTGGACATTCTGTTAACTACCTATTATTCATGGATAAATGCGCAGCCACCTTATAGCCCGCACCTGGGTAAAATATTAGTCCTCTCGAATGGAGAGAACATCGAGCCCAAACCCAAGACATGCAGGCGAAACACCTATCGAACACCTCGGTCTGCATGTTACACAAATACAAAGATCATACATATTCCAATGGCTGTTAGTTGTTTACTTACATTCTCTTCCTCAGGCAGTCTGGTGAAGCTACTTGTACTTATACACCCCCACCTCAGCTTCAGAACAAAACATTTCTCTCTTCATTTATTTGTTCTTTCACCTACCTACCTTACTCGATTGTTCTTGTCTCCACAAACGTTCCTACTCTCGCCGTGTTTTACCTCCACACGTCTTCGAACTTGCAAGCTAAACTCTCCTTGCTTGTGTAGTGAAAGCTTGACAGCGGCAAGCTGAGTCGCGCTTAACAGAACCCTTTTTTTCCCTTCGTGCTTCCTTTCTAGTTGCTGCTCACAGATACGCCACCACTACTTCAGACCGTCCCATCCTCTCTCTACCTTCTGTTATTCGCCTCTCGCCTCTTCGTGGAGAAACCTTGAAATCTCAAATCCCGAGTGCTCGAGGCCTGCGTCTGGCTGATCTTGCTACTTGTTAGTTAGTGCGGCATTTTATCCTGCGCGATGTACTTGTCCTCCACGTTACCCTCTCACCGCCAAGGTGGGAATGGAAATCATGCATTCGAGCGAGAAACTGGCAAGACTGCATCGGAGATCCCCTCCTTGCTCAACAGAAAGAAAGACCAACAGCCACTATTGTGGTCTGCAATGCTTGGCTCTCCTCATCTCAGCTCATAAATCGTTTGCATAGGCTGTTTACTCGGATGAGATTTGTATTGCTCTCAAATACCCTCGGCAGGCGATGCAATATAAGTTATACTGGCAACATTCGCTAGTCAAGTTCAAGGTATAAATCTCGATTTCACATGCAAAGTGCGGGAATCCTGTTGGTGACCCCCTTTTGGTTAAAACCACTTGTACCAGGCACAGATCAACGCTTGCCCTGAATGTCAAAAGCTGGATGGACACGATGATCCTATCAAAAATGTTGCAATTCTGTGCTTTCTCTTGGTGCGCACTGGTGAGGTTGGTTGTTTGCAGTGCACATCAACCAATCATGTCCAGACCAGGATATATTAGTGCATTTGTTCACCCCGGTCTCGTTGAGAAGTTGTTTTCTGTTGGGGATGTATGCCTTAAATATAAGGTGTCAGTTTAGCTTCTTGCAATGACAAACCACGAGATGGCGGGACAACTTAAATGTTCCATCACATGGCAATATTTCAGGTTAGTAGGTTGGTGTCTATTTTGACTTTGATCCAATTTCTACCGAGGCTATGGTTATGCGGATGAACGGTGATAGCTGGGCAGTATTGTGGTCTGGTGGTCTGGAATGCACTTCTCGTTGCCCTTTGTAATGGGAGCCTCAAAGTGGGTTTTCTCCAGATCGACGACACGAATCTTATAGTTTCGGAGCTTGATAGCTTTTGAGGCATACATGCTCTTCAAGGCTCAATGAATAGGTAAGGCTGTGTTATAATACTCTTAGGGTTGGTTGAGTTCATATATCATATCTTCAGCGATGGTAATGGCAGTCATGCTTTTATTAACATCAAGTGGTTTAATTCTGGAATTAATGTGAACATGCGAATATCTACAGTCATTGACAAGCAAGAGTCTCAATTCGCTACCTGCACGTTTTCGGATCATCTATTGCCATGTGAAATTCATATGCTGTAGGTATTAAGCAACTTCCAACTCTCCGACTCCGACAGATAAAAATCATTCTCGTTGCACGAATT
Organism: Margaritispora aquatica; assembly: GCA_007644065.1. Lineage (NCBI taxonomy): Eukaryota > Fungi > Ascomycota > Leotiomycetes > Helotiales > Discinellaceae > Margaritispora > Margaritispora aquatica. The sequence continues at coordinate 1,669,020 of VJWN01000002.1, forward strand.
CGCACTTGCCATTCCAAGCGGAGCAAGGTTGCAGCTTTCCTAACACTCTCCAAATATCTATTCATCTTTATAACCGAATTTATACACCATACTCCAAGCCATACTGAAATTTGCGTGAAATTAAACTCAACAGTCCTAGTCATCATGAAATAACCACTACCTTACTCGCTCAATCAGATATCAAATTTCACATGCCAACATAAATCCATATCAACAGTCAACAGTCAACACAAACACCAACACCAACACCAACTACCTAATGCCCTTCCTTCCCTCCTTCCTTCGTTCTTTTTGCTGCACATCGCACCTCCCAACCGTTTCAGCAACATGACACATGTAACTTGAGCTTCGACATCTCCAACCCTTCATTCAACCCTACAACCTTTCAGCCCCTTCAACAACCATCTCAATCTTCAAAGCGCAGCTGAAGACCGAGTACCTCCCTACCCAACAAAATTTCTCATCGTATCACATCACATCTCATCTCACATCATCTCACATCATCTCACATCATCTCACATCCAATTCAGTCCAATTCAATTCAAGTTGCATTATTGCCTACCGTGCGTTATGAATTCAACTTCTCAGCTCTCATAAACAACGAGTGAAAGACAACGCCGCCGCCGCCGCGGGATGGCGCCGCTTGTACGTTGAAACATGTGCATGTGCATGGAGATGCGGCTGTGGCTGTGGCGGGAATACAAACATATAGACAAATTAGTTCAGGTTTTTTACACGAGTAATTAATCCAGTTTCGAGGATTTGGTACTACCTTATGTACCTATGGTATGGTGCATTCGTGTGTGTAGGTATGTAGTCTAAGCTACTTCCAATTCACCACTAAACGATTAGCTACTTTGCAAGTAATTGTTCCTGATGCGGAAGCGGTGGGCACAAAGAGTATGTAACATTGGATAATATGTATTATACACATTCTAGCTCTACCATACCTATGTTCAAGGATTCTATTGGAGTGTCTCCTACCCTCGCTTCTGTATAACAATAATCCTCACTTCAGCCTTGATGAACGTGCTGTTTATTGTTATGCTCAAATGACGATGCAAATAAAAAATTCCAAAAGCACTATTGAGCATAGGGTATCAATTCTCAAGTAGCTACAAGATATCAGACATCCGTCTCTCTACCACCCCGAACCTGCACCCTTCCCACCAAAATTCCCATCCTCAATCTTCTTCTGCCCACCACCACCTCTCATACTCTTCTGCTGAGCCGCCTCGTGCTTCCTCAGCTCCTCGGGCACCTTCGAGATACTGCTCTTCATCAGCATCTGCTTGAGATCATACATCGTGTCCGAGTCTTCGTTGCCCAGGAACGTAATCGCCACACCACTCTTGCCCGCACGACCCGTACGACCGATACGATGCGTGTAACTCTCGATGTTCGTCGCCATGTTGAAGTTGACAACCAGACTGACATCCGGCACATCGATACCTCTTCCTGCGAGATCGGTCGCAACGAGGACGTTGGTACCGCCAGAGCGTACAGACGCCAGTGCTGCTTCTCTTTGCTCTTGGGTTTTGGAACCGTGAAGAGTAACAGCTGTGAAGCCCATGTGCTTGATATCCCGAGCGACAGCGTCGCAGTTTCGCTTGATGTTGACGAAGACAATGATAGGCGGGTGGAATTCGCCTGAGGCGAGAATCTCGTTGAGACGCTTCTTGCGCTTGTCTTCGCCACCCACGAACTCGACACGCTGCTCGACTGTCTCGACAGCCTCACCAATATTACCAATAGTGACAATGGCTGGTCGTCTTAGATACTTCTTGGCAATCTTCTCTACCGCTGAAGGCATAGTAGCTGTGTACATCATTGTCTGTCGATACCTCTCCTTGCCGCCCAAATGTCTGCTCATGGCCTGAGCATCCTCAGCAGCATCTGAATCAGGCTTTTCGTTGCCAACTGGAAGTGCATCCAAGATCTTGTTGACGGATTCTTCGAAACCGAGATCAATCATTCGATCAGCTTCATCCATAATTACGTAACAACACTGTCCAAGAACCAAAAGCCGTCTTTCAATGCAATCTACCAACCTTCCAGGCGTTGCAATAATAATTTCGGCTCCGTTTCGCATATTGTAGGATTGCTCTTCAAGTGAATGACCACCAACGATACTGACACAAGTAAAGCCGAGAGGTGTTGCAAATTTCTTTGCTTCAACTTCGATTTGTTGAGCCAGTTCACGAGTTGGTGCAAGAATAATAGCATATGGGCCATCATTCTTCGTGAAATCGTTCAGAGCCGGCAGATCTGAGATATAAACCAGTAGTGGAAGCAGGAACGCAGCTGTTTTACCAGAACCTGTTACAGCAACACCAATCAAGTCACGAGCCTGCAGAGCAATAGGTATAGCAGCTCGCTGCACTGCTGAAGGCTCATCATAACCAACTTCAGCAATGACCTTGAGCAGTCGTGATGGGAGATTCGACTCCTGCCAGTTCCGCATAGGATTTGGAATTCCTCCTCCCTTCGTACTGATGTTGAAATCCTCTTTGAAAATACGCCAATCTCTTTCTCGCATGTGTTCCAATTTCTTGTCGCTCCAATGCTTGTCGAGAGAATTACGACCACCGGCATCCTCTTTTCGCCTCCTCTCCATTTCCATAATCTCATTCGCGCGTGCACTTCCAGCCACAGAATCTCTTGCTTTCAATGCATCAGCATACTTCTGAACACTGCTCTCATTCATATCCTCAGCAAAGCCACCAAGACGTCCCCTGCCGTAAAAATTCGCTTCGGATCGAGTAGAATAGATGGGGTTGTAGTCCGGACTTGTGTCTTCCTCTGCATTCCACTCGAAGTTAAACTTCTTTTCTGTAGTACGGCGCCGTTTCTTCTTGGCTGAGAATGTCGACTGGTTCGTTTCGGCACCCATATATCGTGTTCTAATAAGCGCAGCCTGTGTATCGTCGCCATTCGCTGGACGTTTTTCCCCAGCAAGAGACGCCCTCCCTGTTGATGGTGCAGCTTTTGTCGGAACCGATGGCTTTTTTGGAGGAGGCATATCATTGCCAGGACGCCCATTTTGGCCAATCCGTCCATTCAGAGGTCCTGACGCTGTATCCCCATTTCGCATAGCCCGTGGGCCTGTAGGAACTAACGAGGAATCTCGTCCATTGCTCCGATAATCGTCGTACCGTGATGGAGCTTCCCGGCCATTTTGATTCCTGGAAATGTCTACATTCAATCCTTCGCCGTTTTGCTGTACCTCAAGCTTACGCTTCTGATCTTCGACTTCTTTTGCCCGCTTCTCAAGAGCTATTTTTTCACGGGCTGCCTTTGACAAGAATTTGGGCTGTAATTTCACCTTGTCAGCAGAGGTCCAATAAAATACTAAACATTTGTGAACAAAATGACCACGCGTGCTTCCATGATGCTCAACATACCTTTGCAGCTGCCTCATCGGCTTCCTTCTTCTTCTTGAGAATGTCTTCAATACTGAGAGGCCCACGATCTCGAGGCGCACCCCATCCAGCTTTCTTCTTCTTTATGGGCTCCTCTGGGGGCGGCGGAAGAAATTCAGAAGGCGGAGGGGGTGGGAGGTCATCTGGAGGAGGGGGCGCATCTAATGTTGGAGGTGGAGGAGGAGCATAAGGATCTTGAGGCGGTGGTGGTGGAGGTATTGAGAAGTCGCCATTACTATAACCTGCCATTTTTCTTAAGATATCCTGCTGCAAGACCTTTGTTATAAGAGTGTTAGGTTTTGGTTTTGGAGAATTGCCTTGCTGATTGCGTAAATAAAGTTACAAGGCTGAGGTCAAGGCTAGAAAGATGACTAAGCATATTTTTTGATGAAGTTGACGATGACCTCTTGTCACAAACATCACCAACATATCACCTCTCAATGCTAAAATGAGTACTCAGAGATATATCAAGCTTGCAGAGGCACTTCCGCCTCAGCTCTCACGATTTTTCGCCCGATACCCTCCAGCATCGCTGTCGTCTCAAACCCCTAAACCAAACCTCTCCACCCCAGTAGCAGAAGGCACATTACAAACATCAATTGGCTCGACCGCAGACCAGATACCAGCAGCAGCACAAGCAGAATTACCTTTTCTCAATCCCTTCAAAGCACAAAAACATCCTGTGACCGGGAGATGGCATGACCCGAAATACTCCTTGCGCAGGCAAGCGGACTTGGTGAAGCTCGCGAGGCAGCACGGGGTTGAGGAATTGCTACCACACACGGTAAAGGGCACAGAAGAACGCCTGCGACGGAGACAAGAGAATGGACTGAGGGTGAAGGGTACAGGTGTTGGGCAACGAGTGAAGGGAAAGGAGTCAGAACGGACATTGAAGGGACGGTACGTACAGAACAATCATTTGATTTATGGATTTCTTGCGTGAAACTTTTATAGTACAAGCACTGACAATTCGCCTCAGATTAGAGAAGCGGAAACAGGCAATGTTGGCAATGCCTCAGATGATACAGACTTGGAAAGAGGTAAGTGAATCTATGGTGTCCAATTTCTATCACCGGTTTGCTAATTATGACACTAGAGAGGACATGGTCGTGGATGGAAGAAGTGGCCCAAATAGATGTAATCGTCTTGCGACTTGGAAGCGTGGCACTTTACAGAAAAACGGTGTATATGTACGATTGGTCTGTCTGGATTATGGAGCATGGATGGCATACGGAGTCGCTGTCATCTATATGTATATCAAATTTGCAGCTAAAAGCTGTTTATATTCTCCATTTGCTTGTACCTTTGTCCACACTGATTCTGATTCGAGCACTATTGCGATTGTTTCTTTACTCATTTCTTTACTCCTTTGCAAATAACAGCTGCCAAGAGAAGAGTAGCTCAGTTTCTACTCGGATGAAAGTATCTCCATTCTCGATAGCATAGCCATCTGTGTTTGAATTGCAATAGCCACTCTAGGAGAGGCTTTCCTATTGAATTGTTTCTCCTTAGGAGAGATGGTGATCATATCAAGACTTTTTGAATTTGGTTCCTGGACTTTGCCCGTTGGTGGTTTCTGCTGTGAGATGCATTCAAAGCCACAGGATAGCCGACTTTTAACTCCCATTCATCACCGTGACCGTTTACTGTAGTAATATTAAACAGTGCTGTATGCGATGGTATATATCCAGTACTAAATTGGAAAAGTTTAACACAATCGTATTGGTATATGAAATCTACGTTAAATACCTGATACTAAGGGAAAAACTTGCCCATCTCGCTTATCAAACAGATTTTCTAAGCTAAACCGAATCTTCGTTTGCTTTACCATGATAATATAGACTCGAACCTTACGACTTGTCTTTACTTCTATATGTCTTAGTTTTTGCAACAGATACTACTCTGTCTTTTCTTTAAGCAAGAAAGTGCTTGGAGTCCTTTTTGTTCCTCCCCTAGACATTTTACTTTGCTAGGTATTATAGGCATATACTTCTCTGCAACAACAACAACCTCGTCTTATCTGTTTTCCTACAACGTTCTATTTCACAACAGACCTTGCCACTTCTCACTCAAGTATCACAATCAACCTACAAGAACATCCCACTGATCAATTCTTTCAACACCGCATTATAAGACGAGATATCTTTCAACTTTTCGAGTATCGAATGTGCCACACTTATCTCGACAAGTCCATATCTGGTGGCTGATTCTTACTCCTATACTCTCTGCTCTATATATGATTACAGCCCATTCAAACACAAATACATCAATATCCGGAAGCCTGATTATCTTGGTATTGATCTTTACCAACAATGCTATCAGCTTGAAAATCACATATATTAGGGTTCCTCGTATTGTCCTTCCAAATTAAACGATAAGATGAGGTAGTAAGTTCAGGTTCCTTTATATCTATAATCCTCCCAGCCTTATTTAACTTCATTCCAAGAAGGTCCCTCACACAAATCTACTGGTCGAAGTTCTCGAAACTATTGCACTCTCCAAATCTTCACCTTTACAACCTTACACACGCGACCTTCTCACACTACCTACAATCGCCTCCAGAATCTTTGCGCTGTACCCCGCTTGGTAACTCACTCAAAATACAGATCTTTAGAAGATTATCTAGTCTTCTGCACGCACTATCTCGGATTCGTAACACCTTCACACTGTTTGAAAGTATTCACATCTTCAACTCAGGCATTACTCATTGCCTTCGAGGTCGACTTCTGCAAGCCTTCTTTTTCAGAGATTAATTCCCCTCTCTCGAAGTCTTTTATCTTCTTTTCCATTCCTATTACTTCATGTTTGTGCTGCTTCCACTACCATGCTTCTGCATCTGCTAACCCACAAGTAGCAGAAGATGACTTATTCGTATCCAGATATCACGGAAGATAGACTCCCTCATAAGTCATGCAGTCACTCTAGAGAAAGCAATTTGGAGCATGAGCCAGCTTCAGGAGATTCACAACTTCAAGATAATCCAAAATCGAGACCTAAGCAACCCTCGGCCACACATCCTTCTGCTACGAACTCACAAATGGAACAACTTAGCAGCTGGTCAGATGATGAAAAGATTTTACATAGAATAGCTGTACGAAATGGAGGGTTGTCTATCAAAGAGATTGCTGAAATAACCACGATCAATGATCAAAGAATCAACATTTCTTTTGAAGAAGTCAAGCTAAAGTGTGAGGAGATGGGACAGGCTGACGGCACACGGCAGATATAGGATAAAGTCACAGTTTATCGGAAATCTCAACTGAAAATCATCTCCCTATCGTCATTTTAAAGCCCGTTATCGAGAACGAGTAAAGAGACTTGCGCTCAGTTACATCAATACAGCAGGTGCAAACAACAAAATAAAAGCTCGAAAGAACCAAGAAAACTCGCCGCGTTCAATTCTCAATCCCCGACGTGATGCACACAATCCGTCGAAGATCCGACCGATCCACGCCCGAGTCGCAGCTTCCCGTGCCAAAGCCAGTTTACCAGCCGGAGGACAAAGTGTGCAAGTGAGAGAAGGCGGCGAAGATACTGCTGTTCAAACAGCAATTCCTCCAGATATCTCGAGAGATCCTGATACTTCAATGAAAAGGCATGAGGATGGGTTAAGAACTGCGGCCTAGACTGCGAGCGGCTAGTATTCCTGTCAACAACTCTATAATTCTAAGCTTACCTACTAGTATACTTTCAGATTGTCTAGTTCATGGATGGAATGGGAAGGGGGTGTCCCAGCCGGAAATCGAGGAACATATGTGGGACACTCGACGAGAGTTTGGCAAGTTCGTCAAACTGCTGACGAAAGAGGTTGATCGATTGGATGTTCTGAACGAGGAGCTTAAAACCACTAATGCTGAATTGAAGTCAGCGCTGAATAGATCGGACAAGCTCGAAAGGCAACGTTGCCTAGCACAACTAGTTGCAGAGGACAGTCTAGATCGTCGTGCCGAGCGAATCACCAACTTGGACTTGAACAAGTACAAGGTCCTTGCGCTGGAAGAAGTAGAGGACGGGTTCATCGAGCAATGCACCTAAGACATGAGTGTGTTCCTTGAGATCGGGCGTTTTGTAGTACTTCGAGTGCACCGATTTGCTATGCCCCTAGACATTTGTCCACTGCAGCAAAATCGCTGGTTCGATAGAATGATTTACGAGGAAGAAGCTTCGATGAATTATAGTCTGGCGCAGGCGTCCATACAGTGAGGAGTTATTGCGATACCCATTCAAGCGAGGCATTTGGAACCCATATGGTACAGGCATTGCACGCGGAGAGATACGTCTTTTTCAAGCCGGAAGCGAGGTATTAGACTTACGCGGTTGTGGGTAGGGCGAATGCAAGATGCGTTGATTTTAACAATTGTGTAAACATGGGGATGTGCTCATCTGCCCCGCCTGTTATATACGTATCATGACCCAGAGATTGGCTGCAATAAGTATATACTTGAACGTATTCTCTCGGAAAACACAATCTCACTACGCCCTTCTCCCGAGAGCCTTCACTTACGATTTTAGGCAGATGCGTTTTTAGTACGATGCACATTTTATATCTTTCTCACACGGATTTAACCGCCTTACCTACCAAAAAGACAGCGACCCCTTTTAGATAGATAATTCATTATCTACCTTTAAGGCCTTCCTGTCCACGGTTCTCCATGTTAAAAATGAAGTCCATCGGTGCCAGTCTTTAACTTAAAGTCAAAATTCTGAACGCAGTTACTGCTTTTCCCCGACTCTCTCGCGTAGAGATACCTCAAAGACAAACACAGCAGCAAGTCTTTCCCCTTCCCCATTCCACAGGCTCTTGCAAGGTATCGCTCCATTGAAGCTATTTGATTTTACGATACCGGGGATACTGGTGTCAATCCAAGAGGTAGTGCTCTCAATTGTGTCAGCATACGATAGCAGTTTGCGTGCTTCTGTAAGTCTTTCCTGGACATCGGAAGCGGGGGTAGTGTATGGGATTATGATGATACTATGAACCATGTTTCCGAAGACGTGCTGGTGAATACTGCATCGTGATGGGACGGTATGGGTATATATCTACTCTCATTAGTCCTTTCCCAAAAATCCAAACAAGTGTGATATGACATACCTTCACGCTCCCTCTCGCGCCCACAAACCCTAACCCAGCAGCCCACTCGACACCGGCTCCCCTAGGCAACTCCTCAACCTCCGCTGCCCAAAAAGGCGGCACGAGACACTCGGTCCTTTTCTCACCGTTTAAGATCTCGAAGTCGGGGAGGGGTTTCTCGGTTTCGATGGTGCTGTGGGTTTGCATCCCAGCGGAGTATTTCTGCTGCCATAGATTGGTCGATATTGCCTCGCCGTCGTCGTCGTCGTCTGAGGTGTTGGTGGTGTCGTCGTCAGACGGGGGAGGAGTGTGCAGATGGGACCATGCCTTTGCGGTGAGGATTGATTTTTGGCTGGTTGTTGGGTTTGTAGGCGTCGTGGTGGTAGTGGTGGGGTTGGCTGGAGGTGAGGAGGAGGGTAAATAAGCGACGGTGTGGGTGAACCATTGCACATTCATCTGGGTCCCTATCCGGACGAGATGCTGTAGTGATAGCACAGCCTGAAGTTTGAAGTCCTTGCTCGCTCCATTTTGATCCTGCCCGTTCGAAGGAGTAGGCAGTACCATTGTATGTGGTATCAACGGTATCTGGCCCGCGATTGCCACAACCCAGGCGCGATCACTGTTTTCGGCCGGTAGTAGCAAGGAGGTAGAAATAGCTTGCGAGTAAGGCCCAATGTTGGCAGGGGCCCAGTACGAGCGAGATTGAACATGTAGTGCTTTTCTCTCAGGTTTTGGCGTGCTAGTTGCTTGCACGGCGAGGTGAATGATGATGTTTGTTTTTGGTGGGAGGGTCGAGCCACACGAGATGGTTACGCGAGAGGGTGGGTTGGGCTCTGTGAAGAGTGCTCCGTATTCCTAGTAGAGTATCAGCGTTTGTTGTATTCATAGGCTGAGATGCATACCTTATTCACAGACGCAAAGTCAGACATCGAGCGGAGGATAATGACGGTTGAGATTATGGAGCTGGGTTCGAGTGATGCTCTATCTAGCCATTGTCGGATTCGAGTGACGAGCCTTGAAGCCTGTTGGGATATCGTGTCATCTGTGTTGGTTTCCTCCTGGACGGTCCAGTGTAGGGTCTCATTGTAGGCTTCTTGATGAGGAGGATTAGTGAATAGACACACAGCATTTGTGGAATCGAGCTTCAGATCCTCCAACTGAGGTAGACTACCAGATGTCTGATCAGTGTCTAAGACCTCCATCATCTTCTTGAACCTCGTCTCCAACAAGTCAGGTATCCGACAAGTCTCGCCAGTAATGCCACTCTCTTCCTTCATCTCAACACTTGCATCCAGTATCCTCAACCAAGCCGCTCCACCTCCCTCCCTTACAACCCTTCTATCTGCTTCCTTGACCACAATCCTGCCTTTAAAAACCCCCGCTAGTCCATCCACAACGAGAGTCTCGAACTCGCCTCCCTCGCCCAACACGGCTCCATCACCAACAACCCCAAACCTACCCATTGCTCTCTCGATCCTCCTCACAGCAGCCGGATCCGCCACATTTTCCCACAAGAACCCCTCGTCAAGACCTCCACTCGCGACTTTCACTATCCTGGCATCAAGTCCCACAGCCGTCATGTCGGCGAGCAGTGAGCTCTGCGTGCCCGGCGGTAGGATGGGATATTGCCACAGGTAGGAGAGGGGAGTGAGCCCGAGACGCAAAGCGACTGACTCGATACGTGTGCGTTGGTACGTGGAGAGGATGGCACCAGTGCTGAGGGCATTGGCTTCTGGATGTGCAGCTATGATGCGCTTGAGGAGCGGGAGTAGAGATTCTGTCTCGTCTGCTTCCTGATCAACACCTGCGGCCTCACCCGAGCTACCATGCTCAGATCCTTTCAGTACATGTCCATAGCTCGTTCCAGTCTGTACAGCCGTCCCAACAATCTCCTGGCGATAAAGTGGAATCCCAAGTGCTTGTTCGTACAACGGGATGACCGTGTGGCCAACGGTTTGGTACATGAAGCTATTGAGATCGTGCTCCTCCTCCTCTCCATCATCCGTGGTCTCGTGATTGGACTGTCCCGGATGTAGGTTCCCTAAGGCAACGACCTTGTGTCCATTTTGTAGGCAGTGGAATAGCGAGTAGAAGCTGTCTTTGCCGCCCGAGATCAGGGTGATGACATTTAGTGATTCGGCCATGCCGTTGGTGATGGGTGTGGTTTGGGACGGCTATGTGCAAACTTCGGGCATGAAATATCAGTGATCTGGATTTTTCTTTGGGATCAAGATCACCAGAGTGATTGAGTCTGGGGCATCTCAGTCGAACACTGGTCTTGACTGTCGTTCATCAATATCTACCTAGATAAGTCGAGGTCTGATGTCAGATTTAAATTTTCATCGCATCGAATTGGGGTGGAGTCATATCTCCTCACCACAAATAATGTCAAGCCCTCTGCAGTGTAATTGGCAAGAAGAGTAGGTAATTCTTCCACAACCTCAATACAACACGATATGCCTAGATATTTCATCAGCCTGCGACATCACCCACAAGGAGAAGATTGGAAGAGGTCACGCGAATTGGCAAGTCAAGTAAATTGGTAAATGTTTGAATGTCAAGGACGTATTTTTTTGTAGGATTCTATACAAGTTTGGTAGAAACTGGTAATACATTGAGTGATCAACACAAACAAGGAGCAATCGCAGGAAGAGAAGCCTAAGGCAAAGTGCTATGCGAGCGGGGACCAGCGTCCGTCGCAGTAGATTACAATGAATGTTAAGAAAGCAACCCGGGCACAACCACCTCATATCAAGGTACACACACGCCTCCTCCATTTTCCCCGTTCCGTCATCACGCTAAATTGGCACGAAAAATCTTGTGAATGAAAGTTTGATACAGAGAAGAGAAAGCAAGAAGGCAGTGACTTTTGGTGGGTTCCTTTCATTCGTCGTGGAAGCGTGAGCGTGGTCGTGAGACCCCAATTTCCCTATTGAACAGCCGCGTAAAAGATAGCGGTGAGTCCGTTTTTGAAGAAGTCGTACTCGTGAGACCCGTTCCTGTCGTGCTCACATCGACATTGTGAATCGTCGGTACGATGAAGTTGAAGACGTTCAGTTGGAACGCTTGCGCTTCTTGCGGATTTGACTGTCAGCGCCACTGCTGCCCTCATCAGTCGTATCGTGATCACTTCCACTGCCTGAAGCTGTTGCTGCGACACGGAAGAGAATGTTGCCTAGGGATTGCACTTGTTCGTTGTCACTTTCCGAATGACCCATGTGGTCGCTTGGTAGCTCGCCATCCTCCAAGACACCCATGATGATTGCACCACTTCCATGTGTACGAGCATGCTGAGACAAGTTGTCGCTGCGGGAGAACTTCTTGCCGCACTCGTTGCACTCGAAAGGCTTGTCTTGGGTGTGGAGCGAACGGTAATGTCTCTTGAGGTGTTCTTGACGACGGAAGCGTCGATTGCAGATCTCGCAGATGAAGGCCTTTGAGGGATCCTCTGTGAGAGATTGCTTGCGGCCTCGACGGTTGACTGGGACGGAGTTTCCACCAGCGTCAGAGCCTGTACCCATTGCATTGTTGGCAGTATTTGTCTCTGATGAGCCAGATTGGCTAGCAGCAGTGTTGTGTTGGGAATCACTTGTGCTCTCTTGAGCTGTAGCTCCGCTGGCAGCATTCATTGGGACAGTGTATTTGCGAGATCGAACAAGGTTGTCAAATTCGGAGCTGTCTTCGTCGCAGTGGACCTTCTTTGATTTCTTGGTTCGCTTTTCCTTCTTGATTTCGGTTTCAGAGCCTGAAGCAGGTGGGCTTGGGAGGCAGGCGACGGCGAATTGTTCTGATCCCTCGAACTCCTCAAAGTCCTCGAAATCGTCTTCACTGACGAATGTCTCGTGGTCAAGGGAGATGAGGTCAGAGCCAGATGAGGTACGCTGTCTCTTGGTGCCGAAGAATTGCACGTTGTCAGTGGAAGGGAAATTGACAAGGCCGTTGACAAAATCTTCCTCGGAGTCGAGGTCGGAGAGCTGGTCAAATGTTGGCAGATCGTGATGGTGAATTGGCCCAGTGAAGTTGAAAGTCTTCGTCTGATCTTCGGGAGTCTTGTAGGCTTCGCACTCGCCAGCTAGCATGAAGCGATGCTCCTCGTCATCACCGGCGCACAACGTTGGCAGAGTTGGGAAGATAGAAACTGCAATTGGCTTGGACACAGGTGTGCTGGGCGATGCTCCAGATCCAACAGTCAAGTTGCGTGGGTCGCAAAAGTCGAAGTCTTGCTCGGAAATGACAGATCGTGGGTACGGAGATGGAGATGGCGAAAGTGAGGGACAGCTCGTTGCAGACAGGAGCTCGTTAGCGTTCCCGTGGTTCATCGAGATAAGCGAGTTTGGCTGGATGTACACTAAAGTAATCGCAAAACAGCGAGTCAGCAAACCGAATCCACAAAACTATAATTGATCGCAATCCACAATTATGAGACCCAAAATATCTAACTTAATATAACTTGCATAGCGTCGCTTTGCTGGCAGAATGCCCTTGCATACATGACAAATGGCGTGAACGAAAGAATGATGGGAATTATCATCAGGCCACGATTGCAAACATACCTGGAGTCATTGGTGGGGATCCACATCTAGCCCAATCCCCTCCTGCGAGGTTCTCGGTTTGGACATCTCCCTCGCATCCTTCCTTGACACCTTCGAACCCGAAGAACATCGTGTTCATCGGTGTCTGGAGCATATCGCAGCTGGATGGGCTGCTAATGACACTTCCGGGGGCCGACAATGGTGGTGTTGATGGATAGTAGTACATATCCGCATCGTGGCACTCTGGCTCCATCATCATTCTGGGTGCCTGGTGCTCTTGGACGAGTATCGTGGGCTTTTGGTACATTGGTCGTGGAGAAGCCATTGGAGTCATGTTGGCGTGGAAGTGCGCGTTGAACATCTGCTGCTGCATTGGTGGCTGCGAGGAAGCAGAATTTGGTCTCGAGTAGATTGGAGTCGATGGCATTGGGTGCATTGGCTGATGGTACATTGGAACCTGGACATGAACTTGGTGCATGTTACTTGGGTGCGGAGAAAAGTGACCGTGTTGACGGTTATCTGGCTTCGGATCTGGGTTGTAGTAGAAGAATGGCGATTGTCCCATTGATTGGGGATGCGCGTACGAGGAATCCATGTCGTTCTATATAGTTTCTGCCAGACGTCAGTTACATTCCTCGGTCTAGTGTCCTCTCTCGACGCTTGGCATCACTTCCACACAGCCAGGTATTGAACGTACGATTGTTGTTTCGTTTGTAATTCGTTTGTCGAGTCCGTTATTAGGATACGTGAAAACGTGATCTGTTATGTTATATCGTGAGAGTGTGGACCGAGTGGTCAGACAGGTCGATGCTGATATGAAATTGTTGGCTGAAGAGAGCGTATGAACAACAGTTTTGGTAGTGCCAAAGACTGTCTAATAGTTGTAAATGTGATGTGACTGGTTATACATGTGCTGACCAGAGATGGATGATCTGATGTCGACTGAGAGTTTCGAGGCAGTATTATCGAGGACTTTGGACAGAGACAGAATGCAGAACAGCAGGATTGCTTAAGGAAGGTACGGAAGCAGTTCGAGAGGGCTTAATAAGAGGCGAGCACACAAGTCGAAGATGATCCAAAGAAGGTGAGATACAAAAAGGGAAACCAGTTGACAGTATAAGAAGAAGTGATGCTGGTGATAGAGGATAAACCTGAAGGACGAACAAACGAGAGTGGTGAAGGGGACCCTGCAAATAAAGTAGATGATCAACGATCAACGAGAGAGTGTGTGTGATAGAAGAATAGATAGGCACCTCGTTGGAGACTAGTGGGAACATGGGGTGGGCGAGAGGTGGTAAGGATGTGTTGAATGGGATGGGATGGGGTGGATGTGTGGGTGGATCGAGACAGGCACAAGGCACAAGCACCAGGGTGTCAAGGATGTTAGCATTTGAAGGCGAAAAGGCGAAGAGTTACAATACTCGTATGGGACTAGACAGATATGGATGGGGGTGGGTATATTCGGTAGGGGCAGCGTAGGAAAAGAAAAGTATGGGATCGGGTTGGTCCAGGTGCAAGCCGACATGCACCGCACCATCTCACAAGTGACAAGCCTCAAAAGCCCAGCGAGCCATCAAGCCATCAGCCATGCATTCATCCAGCAGCAACACGCCGCAGTCCCACAAACCAAAGGAACAAGAAAAGGTCAAACCGTCGAAAAGGTCTCTCTCTCAGGTCGACCACCGACCACCACCACCACCACCACCACCACCACCGACCGACCACCCAAATACATCTCCCATCATCCATGTCGTCTGAATGGACTCCATGTCTCTCTTTGGTGGCCGGCATGAAGATGAATTGGATTGGGTGGTGGGATGAGGGATGGGATGGATGGGATGAAGCGACAAGCCGGCGAGGGTTTCTAAATGTAGCTGGGACCTGCAAAGTGTGAGAAAGGTTAGACTGGTTGAAAATGCTAAGGTAGGGTGGAAGAAAGTACCTTACCTAGTCTGTGTGTTTCGAAGCTATTTCCAAAGGAGAATTATGAGGATTTGGGGGCAAAAACCGACGAAGCCTCACTAGGGTCGATAAGTCAGGAAGAGAGTGATGGATTCATCGGGATGGTCGACTCAGTGGCCTTGGTACTGCCAAGAGGCGTGGATGAAGCCGTCGTTGAAGATCTCATTCGTCCATTGATACTAGGATGAGACCGATGTATTTCAGAAAAAGCCCCAGCTGGGAAATAATAATAATAATAATGATTATTGATAGAGCATTGCTTTGCATAACTACCGTGCTTAATTATTGATGTTTGGACGAATGGAGGAGAAGAAGCGAGAAATAGTGCAAAAAAGATACCTGAACATTAGGTACGTATCTTAGCTAATTATCCACAACCTTGCTCTTTACAGTACTTTCACTTTTTGCAAAAAGCGGCGACAGCGAAGTGAGGTGAGGCGAGGAGTACGTGCAGGACAGAAAAGGACAGGACGGCGGCGACGACGACGACGACGATGATGACTGGTCCTCGAACACCAAGTCACCCCAACACAACTCTCACACAACTTGCACTATGCATGCATAAGCCCGATGCAGCCAGCGAATGAACAAAAGTTATTCCAGAATTAATGCATCCATCATTATATCACACCTCATTCCTACCTATCCTACCCATCCCACCCATATCACCTATTTCACCCCATCCAACAGAAATCACTGAATACGATCGTGCACCGCGTCACCCGTCACCCGTCACTCGTAATCCGTGACCATCATCACCATCGTGTTGAGATCCCCCATCACACAAACTCGTAAGATCTTGCTTCAATACGGAGTATACTGCATAAGGTACTGTGTACGTCCATTTACTCACCAGGGGAGACGAGCCATACAGAACGCGATACCAGATTGCGACGCGAGGATTGGATAACGTCGCACACTTTCTGCCTCTTTCCTCTTGCCCTCTTGCCCTCTTGCATCGTGCATCCCATTATTAAGGTCCCCATCTTACATCTACAGTATCTTGCTTGCTTGCATCAAATCAAGTCTTTGCCTCCTACCGGGCTCCTACCGGACCACTGCATTACCACCAGTCATTTCTCGTGTCCGTGTCAATATCTCATATTTATGATTTGCTGCCGCTTCAATAGTCGAATCCCTCTGCTTGGTAGGTGTGTGTGTGTGTGGTGGTGGTGGTGGTGTTCATGATGCATCGAAAACCTGAAATTGGAAAAGTAATGCTTCAAGCGAATAACACCTCTTCCCTTTCGCTATCGGACGTGTTCGAAACAGCTCCATCTTCATGCTTTGCATGAACATAATTCTATCGCATACACCTACGCCTCAGCTCGACTAGATGTTAAACAAGTCAAAGGCGATCCCCGTCGAGAGTTTTGCGTGCCTATGACACAGCCTCAAAGATGGATCATATTCTGCATGGGAGAAGTATTTTCGGCTTCATGCAAAGCTGCGACTCTAGAAAGCAAGCACGCGCATCCAGCTTCAGGCGGCTTCGCCGGCTACTGGGACACTATGAACAATTGGTAAAGAAAAGAAAAACATCATCAACTTCATTCTTTCTTGTCCACATTTTCAATCTTTCTATTCGACATGTTGCTGCCAAGGGAAGACGTGCGAGTCTGTGAGCGAGACGCGAGAAAGTGACAACTGGCCATTCATGCTGCGAGGCAACCCTCCCAAGATGCAATGCACGGTTCAAATGGCATCGTTAATTGGGCTGGGCTACCACGTCTCTACGCACTGGCTGGTTCCTGGATCATATTGGCCGCTCGCACTGCTGGAAAGAATCATCATGACATCCAATCTTTGACCACCAGAGAGTTGCCACGGACATTTTGCTCGCAGTTCAAAGTTAACGACTCGCATGACTTGACAGAGTGCCCAGTCGATAGCCTACAGTGCCTAATCTAGCTTCTATCGATAACAAACTCCATTTTCAGCCCCAGCATCTGATCAGCTTCCTCTTCGGATGCTGCCCCGCTCTCTCGCAGTCAGATCTGCGAGGAGAGTGTGGGGGAGGACTTCTAGTTCTAGCATGAAACACGAAACAACCATCAGATATCATCAATGTTCGGCGAAAACGAAGCCACTATTCGTCGGATGACGAACAAGACGATTCTGGCTCGAGACTTTGTATATCCCGCGGACAAAATATGTGTCACAGGTTCCACAATTCACTCAGAAGCACACTTATCCATCTCGTTGGCTAAACTGTTCCTCGAAACAGTCCGTGTATCTGTGAATTTTCAGGTACGAAAACCCAGACGCAGGCGAGCAGGACGCCTCGCAGACTTTGACTCCTTGGGACCGAAAGACTTCGCATGCACTATGCAGGAACAGACTTGCTTTCAGTCCATCATGTTTCGGGGAATACATTATCAAAACAGCTCTTTCACCACTAGCAAAAACTCTTGTCAACTTGCAAAAAGGCGCAACTCCTTGGCCTCCCTTCAACCCCTCTTCCGGAAGCCTTTAGCATCTTCAACTATATTATTTGGAGATATTTCAAAAGGCAGGTACTGATCATCTCACCTCAGTCGGAATTACTAACTAAGTCAACGATCTCCCCGCTCCTCTCGTACAGAAAAATGAAATCAAACCATCAAACTCCGCAACTATTTTTTTTTTTATCGATAGGCGGTGATATCACGATAGCAGCCCTAGCACTCTTCAGCCGTCCTCGATAGGCGTTCAGGTTGGGTCCAGACTGCACAGGCTATCGTCAGAGGTCTCAGATGGGGAACTGAAAGCTGAAAAAGATTCGAGCGTTTCGCCGAGCCTTAGCGACCTCTCATATGAGAAGAGTCATGCGCTTTTTCATCACATGTTGAAATGTCATAACCAACCGCTTTGATGCCGCTGACGTCGAGCAATGTCTTGGTCTTGTTCTGCCTTGCCGACAGGAAGCTTACCTGTTGCCCCTCATGCTGTCACATCACTTTGGGGAAATTGCATAAAGAAATGCATTGGACTAAAGCAAAGTTGTGCACTGGTGGGTGTGACCTAAAGATAGATAGGTCCCATCCATATTGGCTAGAGTCAGTGCCGCTTTTTGATTGCGAGATGGTGAAATACTAGCAGGCAATTGTGAATATTATCTCATTTACTCCCTTAGATGAGCTGATGATTGGTTTGTTCGTGTCTCTTTACAATTGCCTGGCCACAATTCACAGCCAATAGGCAGATATTTTATGATGGTTTACACGGAAGAAGAGAACTCTTCCTACCCTTATGTGCATCAACTTCCAAAAGAAGAAGAACACCTCGGATACACTATGTTTTACCAGGAATTGCCAAGAGTTATACTCCCCAACTCAGTGCTCACCATTGTATGAGAAATTCACTATAACAGCAGATGGCACCACGAATGGCATGGCATCGAGAACTGCACTAAATCCCAATGCGAGAGTCACTTCCGAGTTGACGACCAACAAATACCAGCCTTGACTCTCGACGGAGGCCCGGTCTTATCAATCATGCATGTGGTTGAGCCCCCACCCTGTTCAGTCTTGCCTGCTTGCTTCGTTGGAAACTTGGATGCATCAAGCAGCTCCGGTTTTCTTTCCCCCCCTGCGTGCCTGGGCGTGCCTGGCTACCAATTGGGACTCGAGCTAATCTGGATTCATCCACCGTCTACTGCAGGTACCATGCATCACAATGCAGGTACAAAAAAAATATGCCCCCATCAACTGCATACGGTTATATGCAAAGTTACAAGTACATGTGAATGTGTTTGGAACCTTGATGCATTACTACTCGGTAGGAATTATTTTATGTTTCAATAAAACTTGTCACCTCACAGACAAAAAGGTTACTTTCTGTCTCCCGCCTGTCATCCGAAGTCCAGAGGTCTGATCGCTTCTTCCCGTCCATGGTCGCTAGGGAGCTCGCTGACTGCTAAGTCTTCAAGGATAACGAGGCTTTTCTTCTCCCAAAGGCCAATCGATATCCACCCGGGCTCCCGGAAGTTGTTCCTAAATAACGGCCCACGGGACTTTTTAGCTTGAAGTCAAAACGCAAGTGGAGCTCACACTTATCTCTTTCCATCGACACAGCGCCGTCCAAAAGTTCCAGCTGTGCCTTCGAGAACAGAGGGCTGGGATTGGAAGGGAACAAGCAAAAGAACCCGACAAGTCGGACGACGCAGACATGGGAAGAACGTGGTGGAAAGAGAGGCCGCCGACCCGCCATTACAATTTGTTTTCTTTTACCCCAGACCAACATCTCGCCACATGAATTCTTGAATGGTGCCTTTTGTGTTTAACACGTGTTGATTATTTGCTGAAAACCCTGGACGCTCCCGATATCGAGACTCCAGAGGTCCAGGCCAACCCTTCAAGCCGTACCGTAATACAAATAATGACACCATGGACGGGCCGCGAATCTCTCCCGTAACGAGCCAGGTCAGGCTTTGGAGATTCGGGCAAAATCTGTACGTGCTATCAATCTCAGGTTTAAGTTCAACCGGGTTCAGGACGGTGTGCTCAAAATTCAGTTCGTCTTATCCCTAAAACCTTGGCCTGCAGTGTCAGGACTGGCAGAGGATAAATTCGCACCCGGCCGAAGGACAATTTCCCCCGGATTCTTCCTTGGGTCTGACAAGGATGTAGAGTGATTGGCGTTTGGAAAATTCGGACCTGCATGAAGGAACAGATTGAATTCTGGATTGGGTTTGCTGCATTTTACATCTTCGTGTGCGGGTATGTGGCGTCTGTCCCAGCAATTATTCTCGGTACGAGATTTGATTGCGTTTTCTTCCCTTCTTGCTTGCGAGAATTAGGCTGCTTGCACAGAAGAGATTCGAGGTGTATCTTTCCGCACTCCAGACTTTGTACAGGTGTCCAGAGAATGGTAACAAAAAGCCATAACTTTCAATCCCTACTCCTGGAGCTCTTAACATGGACCAGCAACAAATCTTCCCGAAGCTAGTTCTGATTGCGATCACCTCTTCTTTTCCTCTTTAAACTGGTCTATTGGTCAAAACAGACAAGAGGGCATTTCAATTCGAAGATCCCCTTCTCCAGTGCCCTGAGTCAAGTCGATATGACCTCGGCATTCAACCTGACCAATTTTTGAGAAGTTTGGACGCTTCCTCCGGATGCAAATCCGCTCATCCAGTCGAGCAGCCTGGCTGGCAGGTCCCCTTGCAAAACCGTTAGCCAAATCACACTGCGGATTTGCTGCTGGATTTGGATTATTATCCCGCCGCCAGTTTCTCCGCAACCCTGACAACTGGGTCTTCTCGAAGGTTTCAGGCCCCAGAAGAAGAAGGCAAAAAGTTCAAGAAGTCCCTTGCCCACGGCAAGGCCCACACATCTTTGATAAGGATTTGATGCCAAAGGCAGGGACAGTGTCATCGTGTGTCAAATCCTATGGTCTCGGCATCCGTTGATGGATCGTATCGTTGCATGCATTGTTAACAAGTAACGTGATTTATGCACGTTATATTGGCGTTATATTTGGTATCCATCGTTTTTGTGTGACATTGAGCACACAAAGTTGTGCAGTTATTTATGGTTGAAGCTCGCTTGTTTAGAGGGCGATACATTGTCACGTTTAGACCACATCATTAAGTGGTCTGTTGTTGATATATTATACTTTGGCGAAAGGTCTGACTCGCGTTGCTACGCAATCAAGTCATGTGTGATGCAATACTCCTCTTTTCGAAATCAATTCAAAAGCATGAAGTGTTGCTACTGTATATCAAAGATGTGAAAACGATTACTGATGGAAGGCAGATAGATGGCTGGCTCCAATTACGTCAAAAGAGATCAGTACACCTTCCGAGTGTGTGGTTAAAGTTAACCATCAATTCGTCATTTCTTCTTAACAAACTCGATAGTTCATACGCGTAATCTAGGCATTTGAAAAAAAAAGTCTGATTCTTGCGCAAGAAGCGCCAAAATTATGTGTATCTGCTTGTTTGGAACCTTTCATTCCTTTTTAGCATACTACCAAGTATCATTTCCGAGGCCAGCCAGTATATGCTGCAGCCCGACAGAGTCAAGAAGGGACTTTCTGAAGCACTGGCGTAATGTTCATCATCGAGCAAGTCGTTGTAGCCCTCTAGTTTGGTATCATTCAAACCCAGACTAGCAGGACATAGCAGTCCAATAGGCGACACACCACATGGGTTACAAAAGAAATCAAATGCAGTACCTGAGATGTACCGGTGCACCCCACTTGGTGTACTCACTTGAGTGAGACCTCCGAATGCCAATCGTGCCATAGACATGTCAAGCTGTCAACGTTCTGGCTATGGTTCACGACAGAAAGCGTGGTACCTGCTTTTGATAAGCCATTGGGCTAGATTGGTAATGTAGCGAAGCAAAAGCAAACCACTAGATGGGTGTGCAGTCAGGAACAGAACTCTGCAGGTGAAGCAAGTGCATAACGCAGGGGAGGTTGCTCTTGTGTACATGTGGAGAAAGTGATTGGGCTCCAATGAACTTTTACTACTTGTGTCATTAGCTTTGTCTTTCTCACTCAAACTCTTGCACAATGAAGGCAACACCCAGTTGAGAAAAGAAAGTGCTTAGCCAAGTTTTATCTGAGGTCTCGACCTCAGATAAAACTCCTGCAGCTTCTTGATATGACCATAATCTTTTTCTCGAAGTTAAGATATCAGACGGAGATCCTCTCACGATTTACATACATCTCCGACTCCGTTATCAGCGTCGAGGTCTTGAGCACTCTCATTTTCGCCAAATCCAGACTACATCCACAGCCGACAGGAACACACACGATAGCCAAAGAACACTTATCCAGCTCATCCCACCTGTTCAAGTGGCTGCGCCGTTTTGACGCCTCATTTGGAAGGCAATGTGCCACTCAACTTACTTGCTTTTGGCGTCATCATGTCTGGATTCGTAACAAGGCACCACCTTTGGCCGCGGAAAACAATCGAAGCATCGAGAAGCCAACCAGAGAAGCCAAAGAGAATCCATCATACCACACCCCAAAAAATGACTGTTTCAGGAAAACAACCGATTTGTTTCTTGCATTCATCCTCACATTTCTAACATTTCTTGCATTTTGCCAGAATGATGTGAGGGGAACGGGGAACAGGCGGTGTGTGCAGAAACACGGAGGTGAAGTGTTACAGACTTGCAACACAAAGTAGAGCAGACTCGGCACATCAAACCATTCATCACATCTTCGCCTCTATCCGGCGAGGTACTCATGCTGGGGATGCGCTTGGACAGGCTTCCGGATTTCTCGCGATGCAGTGAGGGAGCTTTCATGTCACATCTCTTCGGTTGTTGCTGACTGTGGTGGGTGGTAGTCGGTCGGTTCTTGGTACCTGACTTCCTCCATGCATGATGCACAACCTCACAGCATGTCCGCATGTGAGTTTATGCAGGAGTCAAGAGCACATGCATATCTCACCTTTCCTCCCCACACACACAAACAGACACACACACACCATCGTTACACCAAAAACACATTTATCCACTGACTTTTCTATCATCAAAACCTTCCGCGCTTTTTCCTGAGTGGATGAGACGCGCTGAGATATGTACGCATCTGTATGTGCGCGATTGGAGATGAATAATTGGTGCTTGTGTGCACTATCTTTGGGGCGTGTGGTGGTAGATTGTGGTTTGCTTGCTTTTGGCAGGTTGTGCATTTTATTGTGTTTCACAACTCCTTCCACCTATCCACCTACCTTATTGTCTACTCACTCTACTGCTTTTTTTGCTTTGTTGCATTCGCCTCAATGCTGTTATCCCACTCAGTCGTCCACTCACTCACACCACACCACACACGATGTCGAGAGTATTTTTGGGTGGGCGGCTCATCTGGCCTCAACGATTGCGGCTTCGAGGTATATTTCCTTCTGGAAGTTAGAGGAGAGATTACCGAGTGAGGCGACTTTTGTTCTAGATGCTTATGTTATTGCTTCTATTTGTTATCATGCCTCTCTAGTGTATGCTTGCTTCCTTATGGCTTGATGCGGCTGGGCAAGGCCGATTTAGATACCGTGTTTCCTTTGGCTGCGTGTAAGACGACAGAGATAGGATAGCTTCCTTACTTTCGGAGATGGCGGAAGAATGACTTTTTGGAAAATATGGTGGCGTCTGGTCGTGATAATCTTTGGGCAATGAGCATAGAATAATTGGCAAGAGGGGTAAACTATAGCACCTGCACTACTCTCAGGTACGGCCGATGCATAGGTATCTTTGCCTAGATAAGTGCCTGAGACAACAAATATATCATGTTTTTTTATTATTTTCCATGAGTGTGGGATGCAGTTACAAAAAGTCTCAACTCAGCATTGGCATCACCGATGAAAAGTGGAGAGAAATACACAAAAAATGCAATTCAGCTGCCAGCAGTCCAGACTATGGTTTCGATAACACACATCATCTCATTGACGCAGAGTAAGGATCGGCGTGCTGAGCTTGACTTTACATGTGGAGTAACTGATAGGTACCTTACGCTAGCTGGAGACAGCCCCCCCTCCTCCTTGCTTGCCTCGCCTCCCCTGATTCCCAACCTCGCTTCCGCATTGTCGTGATGACATCGACTCTCCTCACATTTTGGTCGCTTCCCATCTGATGTTTTCTCCGCCCGAGAGATGCAGAGTTTTTGCATTCTAGTTCAGTTGTGTGTCAAACTAGGAGCACTTTTGCGACTTATATACGTACTTGCGCTGATCTCCGTGTTACCTGCGTCTTACTCCTGAGCACATACATATGGTTTGTGATATCTGCTTCGAGGTTCGTTAGTATTACTAAATATCTAAATCATGACTCGATTTCGATATCTGAGGGCTGGCGATCATGCTGCCTTCATCATTGTCACGTTATTCCTGCCACAGCCTTGATTTTCCTGCTCTACCAAGCTGCTGAATCATCGTTTGTTGGTGGTCGTGTCCTGAAGCTACAACTGACAATCCGAAAGCTCATGCCCTTCACTATGATTTCTTGAAGTATAGTAGTTTCTATGAAGCGCATTTGGCCTCACAGGATTGTTGATTACTGGATCAGAATATTTCATATGGTATCTAGCATCGGTGGTTAGTTTCCAACGTAGATTTTCATTAAGTATCTTGTTCAGATATTTCTCTCTTGAAGCTTATTATCAAACACCAACCCTGCCTATGAGATATTTGCTACCAAGTTATCTTTCACTGTGGCAAGACAGAGCATACTGACTAATCGCATACATGTTTATTATTATCCTTGACCTCGCTTCAAATTCGTCGTCGCTAAATCTATAGTTCCATATGATGTGATCTGACACTACAGAATACCTAGTTGCGCCTTCAAACCGATACATTGTACAATTGTAACCTCATCTTAGCTTAATTTCGTAACGCGGCCTTGTAGTCATCGGCACGGTTACAGAGTTCTTAGATCCCAAGTTAACTGTTACTCCTGCAAACTCGCTTAATACCATGTCACACAATTTCATGACTATCAAACACGACAATAACTATAAGCAGAAGGTATTCGGGATAGCTGGACTTGTTATAATTCATTTTGAAATATTCAAACCATGGCCTAGTCCTTTTTCTAAGGTCTACATGATGAAACCCCGCAGATAACGATATGCACACGATTAGCCCTTTCTCTAAGAATACAAATTTATACAGACATTCTTCATTCCTTTATTCTCCAATACATTATAGAGCATACGAGTTTGTGGATATGTATCATTCTCAATGGTTTTATTCACAGTTCAATCCTTACTCGGTCCACTAACTTGCTTTACCAAAAACGACGACTGCATATGCCAGATCTTGTTGTTTATCGGTTCTACTATTATATAATGGGAGACAAAAGATTGATGTGAGCTTCTCATATGCCATATACAGTGACTATCTGAAATGATTTTAGCTGCACTATAGCGTTAAAGGCCCTACTTCGTTCTACCATCGAAATAATTTCCGGTATATAAGCACAATTCATTGGAACAAATCTGGAAACTAGCTTGGTGATCTGATAATCCTACAATTAGGATCAACCTACTAAGCCATTGATAGACAGGTTTCTAACTGGAAGCTTCCAGGCAATTTACACTGAATTCATTTATTCTTCATCTGTCGAGTAATTCAATACAGAATTCCACGATCTCCGTAGCTCTTCCCCTAGACCAACCATACATAGATACAGTTGTGTACAAGACTGTAGTTTCAAAATTCCACGCCTCACATAGCTCACAATGTCACCGCATCGAATGTCGTGACACCGGAACCGATGATGTAATTACAAATTGCCCAAAGCTATCACGGATATCAAACGTGTCGTTCGTAACATATGAATAGCTCAAGGGATGTGAGCTGAACTCAATTGCTGTAGAGTTGCAGAAGTCTTTGGTGTGAGTGTAGGAATCAACAACGGATTGCCACTCGAGCCAGACGCCTGGTTGCTACGAGTTGGGCCTCGCTGGTTGGTTTGATGAGCCTGTTCTTTCAAAGCACTTGAAGCTGTTTGTCGCTGTGATGTATTGGACTTTGACATCTTAGTCAACCACGTTACAATAATGACTTCCCAGCTTGCTATGACTGTTGTATTAGCATTTGCTTTCAAACGAGCGTGCAAAAAGCATCAAGGATAGAGACACACACAACAGACAGAACAAACGAGCAAGAACAGCCACGCAGGCTCTCTCCCACCAAAGTGTATGATAGTCGCAAATAGCCCAGTATTAGAGACCACAACAGCCAAGCAGCCCAAGACAGCACGTCTCAATACTCTTTTCAAAGCCCGCTGCTCGAAAAGCATCGTTTCAACAGAGTTCTGCGTATCAGTATCATCCTTTGTGAATGTCAATTTGTGCTAAAGACAATTGTCAATCCAGATTCTGACATAAACAAGGGTTTGTTCAAGACTGCAGCCAAGGATCAAGGGAGTCACGAGAACGAAGGTGGTAGTAATGGTTTTGGTGATGAGGGTGATGATAATACCAGAGGCCAAGCCGACGACAATGATCAGGGCAATGGGAGAGAAGGTTGGTAGAAGCTTTGTGAGAGAAGCTGACTCGATTGAAGGAGTCCCGCAGTACGTATTCTCAGCTCGGGCGATGAGGAGTGATGGATGCGTCCGGCGAGGATGAATTCTTGATGCGGCGCAGCCCCAGGTATCTTGTGGGGTCCGTAGTGAAAGTTGGGCAGATGTTGGTTTGTAAAATCGGAAAATTAGGTAGCGAAGCTGCAGATTTTGCATAAGTCCATTGCGCATGGTGGGGCTTCGATTGTGTCGAGTGTCGATGACTAGATGTGTGGGCGTAATGAATCAATTAGTAGTATCCCTTCTACCCCAAACAACACAACAGGTGTAACTCACATGTGAAAAGAGTGGGTGAAGCCTCGTCCTCAACAGAGTAATCGGAATCGAATTGTACTCATTTCAAGACACCGAAGTAACCAAGAAATAGGCACGCTGCGTATTGCACTTAAGTGTCGCACGATCAGATCGCGCACACAATCTTCGCAACGGCTCTCCCATAGGAACATGCAATCTCCTCTTTTCTCTGCCCACAAGTGAACAAATATCTAAAAGAGACACATGCCCTGCTTTTCTGATGCCAATTGCAGACGTGAAATCACGACGAGCCCTCGCGGGCAGACCTGTCACTCGACCCGGAGGAAGAGGACTAAAAGGTGATGTGAAGAATACTCCGAATTTCTCATATGCAAATAATTGATCAAAAGATCTGACAGAGAACCAACGGGGTCAATTCTCTGTCTGTTTGTAGCATAGAAACGCAGCGTTGTTGAGGACGAGGCTTGAGGAGAAAAGAAAGAAGCGGGAGCAAATAAATTTATACCCCCAAAGCTGTGACACGATCTAGTGCGGCCGAGTATAATGCATCTAAGTGGGTCTAATCATGTGACTGACTCCTGCAGCTTGTTCGAGATGGGCTTGGGAGCTTGGAACTGGAAGCTTGGAAGGCTCAGCCACAAAGGACAAGACGCCTTTGACGCGCAATCCTCTGCCCATTTCGGTTTGCCATTGTGACTGTAAGTTCGGATTTATATCCTGTCGAAAGGTCTGCGAAGTGTTCTTTCATCCAGAAAACCAATCTCTCTGTCCAAAATGTGCTTCATTTTCACCTGTGGAGAACATGGTATGATCTTCCACCATCCCCGATGACCTTGCGCAGATCTGACCAAAAGATGTAGAATTCTCAAAACAGCTCCAAGGTTATGAGGTGAGCTTTAATTCTTTCCAATTCTTCTACACAATCGATGTGTAAATCTGCAATTTCAATACTCACAATTTCGCTCCCAATTCGAGTCGCTATTCTCTATATTATAGGTTGCTTCAGACCTATGACTGATTTTGATTCTCCAGAACGTACTCTGCCAATGCCATAACTGCGGGAACTGGTCCGCGAGAGTGATTAAAAGGAATCCCTGGTTTACGTTCTGCTTTATTCCGGTTATACCTCTCAGCATTCACGGCTACCAAGATGTCGTTTGTTCGATCTGCAACTTCGCGCAACCACTGGAAAATAGGCAGGATGTGTGAGTGGGCTCCTGGAAATTCATTCTTCGATCTTTGGGTATGGCCAGGAGGCCAAGTTGAAGTAACCGTCCGAACTGCGGAGGTTTACCTTCACCTCCAGGAAATTCTTCGCACATCCCAGAATCGCAGTATCGTAACGACACACTTACTGACAACTTTATAGTCTAGCCCAGGTCAATGGACAAGGCGTTCCATTGCGACACAATCCAAACCAAGGAGGAGGGCCACCGCAAGGTTGGGGGGGTGGGCAAGGTCCTGGAGCCCCCAAACCACAGCAAAACATGCAATATGGATAACTTAAAGGACACATTTTTTTGTTTCTGCGGCGACGTCGGCAGTGGAACACACGGCAACCACGACTTATGATAATTTGACATACGGAGTTTTAGGAGCACATGGCCTTGTTTGAGGGATTTGAGTTTCGCGACAGTTCAATAAGAGAGACAATACAGCCTTGCAGGTCACTGATGTTCAGCCCATGGGAGCAGGCGCACACGACCATATCCAGTAGCTCCCCTGTTGACTTATCACCCAATTTCATTTCCTACAAGAAGAAATATGTCTTTTCGTTGTCACGTTTGCTGTCGAAATTGTTAGCAGTGTAAATCGTATTATAGCTGATTATTGGCTCTGGCTTAAGTTCAGAAACAACAAAGAAGAAATCGAAGCCAGAAATGACTGCAGACAGATAGTGGCTGGCTGCATGTTTCTCTTGAATGGTCATCACCCAATCTCATCTGCGCTTCAAGCCTCTGTTCTGTTTTATGCCCATATTGAGAGGGGACTACCTTCGTGGGGCTGAAAGTTTGGTCCCTTGGCACGAGTTGGAGTTGCGTGGGGATGAGACAGCAAAGGAGGACCTTCCCGTACATGGTATAACTTAACTCACGTGAGACGCCCGAGTTGATTTCTTATCAGTTGTCTTGACAGGCTAGTAACCAGGATTTCTTTGGATCAACATCGAATATGTCTACTGTACCCTAGTTTGGAGTAGGACGAAAGTACAGGGTAGGTGATTAGATTTCGCCTACTGTATGTCAGGATCTACAGTAAGTAATGTAGATAACAAATGCATTGTTAATACTATTAACATGAGCTCCGAAACTCCACGTGCATATTTGACGTTGCCCTTTGAAGCAAAGAAACCGGTTTAGCGATCAGCGATAAATAAGCCAGCTTCATGATTAAAAGAGTTGACAAACCAGACAAGAGACTTCCTCGGGACATCCAACAGGTGTTAAGATATCTGCTCTTTTATTCGTTGGCTATGTTTTTCATGTCATTCTTAGTTGTCCTTGCCTTATCCCACTCCCAGACAGTGACGCAAGCCACTCACAATTTGACGCTAGCTGTCTTACAACCAAACCTCAGGATTATATTCTTGCTCTAGATTGCATTTACGGAGTACTGCCTTTGGGGTCTCCAACCTCCTGGTAATTCTTTCTTTTGGTGTAGCCAGTGTTCTGCATACAAGGGAGAGCAATTGCACGAGGCAGGCCAGGGATTCGATAAGAGATGAATCAAAGGTGGGATTTGACCAATCCCTAGCTTCGGAAGTGACCGCTTACAGATCCATATGAAAGATGGCGTGTGTCTCTCCCGCTGAGGTCCAAGCTCCCTATGCATGAAAACCTTGTCCTTTCCAAATTCTTCCCCTCAATGGGTCTCAATCGGTCTCAGTGGACTCAATAGGGGCGCCCTGATAATACCTGATAACTGTTGTCATGATCTAAGACACCATTAGATATCCTTAGATACTATCAGATACCATTACGCAAATTCATCAACCACCAGTAAAAATGGCCTTGTCTATCGCACACATTTGGATTCATTCTCTGGAACATCATAGGTAATAAGGTATGATACTATTGAGATTACTACCACCACTACCTTCACTCAACCCTCCACTCTACGGAGGTACCACCACACGGCGATCAATCTCAAACTTTGACTTACTGCCACGAGCCAAACCCAGTTCATACCCTGCATCGGCGATAGCGATGCACGGGATGAGAAGTAGTTGGGCGAGCTTCTAGTTCTAGCCTGTTCGAATAATTAATGGCTTTTCTTTGCTTCTGCTATTCCTGCAAGAGTCCGGTTGTCTAGGCTAGACTAGCAAATCGTCGGTGTGACTTGACCACCAGCAATAGATGCTATATCTAGTAGTGCAGTCCCCCTTCGTGTAACATTCTTAGATAGCAATTCGCATCTGTGTAAACAACAAACACCAAACTTGTGAGGAATATCCACAAGCTTGTCAAAATGCCTGATGTATGTTGCAAAGAAAACCTGTACTTGAGAGCCAATACTAACATGAGGAAAGATTTCCCCACCACTTAGTGTTGCTTGGGGTTATGGAATCGTCTTGGGTCTTGGTGGACTCTTTGCCTTGGGCATGGTAAGCCTTGCCAGAACCTTAAAAAAGGCCATCACTGACGTTTGTCAGGTTCTTGTGACATGGATCCTCAAGAGATACAACAATGAGCTTCAAACCTCCGAGATGTTCAGCACAGCTGGACGAACTGTGAAGTCTGGACTAGTTGCCTCTGCTGTTGTCTCCTCCTGGACCTGGGCTGCCACCCTGCTCCAATCGTCTGGTATTGCTTATCGTTATGGTGTATCCGGTCCTTTCTGGTATGCCAGTGGTGCTACCGTCCAAATTATCTTGTTTGCAACCATTGCCATCGAGTTGAAGCGTAGAGCACCAAACGCTCATGTGAGTTTGAGTTATACACAGCTTCATCATCAAAAGCTGACCAGTACCAGACCTTCCTCGAGGTTATCAAGGCTAGATATGGCACTGGGGCACATATCGTGTTCATTGTCTTCGGCTTGATGACAAACATCCTCGTTACTGCTATGTTGTTGACTGGAGGTGAGCTCATTTGCACTTTTTATGTTTGAGCGACAAAAGTCGGGTAGCAGGGCAATACTGATGGTTGATATAGGTTCGGCTGTTGTTACTGCGTTGACCGGCATGCCGTAAGTATTCTGGAAGGCTCTTTGGACACACAAGCTAATACTTCGTTAGAACCCCAGCTGCTTGCTTCTTGTTGCCATTGGGTGTCGTTATCTATACCATGTTCGGTGGTATTAAGGCAACCTTCCTTACTGATTGGGTCCACACCTTCATCCTCTTGATCATTATTTTGATCTTTTCATTCACCACTTATGCAACTAGTTCGACTCTCGGATCTCCAGGAGCTGTCTTTGACCTTTTGGTTAAAGCCGCTGCTGACCATCCAGTTGAGGGCAATGCTGGTGGATCTTACCTGACCATGAAGTCCACTCAAGGTGCGATCTTTTTCGTGATCAACATTGTGGGTAACTTCGGCACCGTGTTCTTGGACAACGGTTACTACAACAAGGCTATTGCTGCCTCCCCAGTACACGCTCTCCCCGGTTATATCATGGGAGGTATCTCCTGGTTTGCCATTCCATGGTTGTGCGCTACTACCATGGGTTTGGCTGGTCTTGCTCTCGAAGGCAACCCCGCTTTCCCAACTTTCCCACATCGCATGTCAGATGCCGATGTCTCCGCTGGTCTTGTCCTTCCATACGCTGCTGTCGCCCTTCTCGGTAGCGGCGGTGCTGTCTGCACATTGTTGATTGTCTTCATGGCTGTTACATCAGCTTCATCCGCTGAGCTTATTGCTGTTTCATCCATCTTCACCTATGATATCTACCAGACCTACTTCGACCCAGCTGCTTTGGGCAAGAAGCTTATCTACATGTCGCACGCGATGGTTATTGGCTTTGGATTGTTCATGGCCTCGTTCTCTGTCGGATGTGAGTAATCTTTCATATTCCGAGTCTGCAAATTACTTACGTGATTCAGTATTCTACGCCGGTATCAGCATGGGTTATCTCTATGTCATGATGGGTGTCATAATCTCGTCTGCCGTCATCCCAGCCACCCTTACTCTCATGGTATGTTGACTTCAGCATTTTCCACAATCGATCGATTTGCATGCTGACATTCACACAGTGGGCTGGCCACAACAAGCAAGCCGCAACCTACACACCAGTTCTCGGTCTCATCTGTGCCGTCATTGCATGGTTGGTCACAGCCAAGAAGAC
Source organism: Margaritispora aquatica (assembly GCA_007644065.1). Taxonomy (NCBI): domain Eukaryota; kingdom Fungi; phylum Ascomycota; class Leotiomycetes; order Helotiales; family Discinellaceae; genus Margaritispora; species Margaritispora aquatica. Next base: position 1,700,566 of record VJWN01000002.1, read on the forward strand.
CTGTGGCAAGATGGATGTCGACTGCACTGGCAGCAACAACCCCATGTTGGCAGGAAACGTTGTTGCGCTCCTCTCCCCACTTATCTTCACCCCTCTTTTTACCCTGGTCTTTGGCGTCGACAAGTACGACTGGAAGTCCATGGCCGCAATCCGCAAGGGTGACGACCACGATTTGGCTGATGCCGCACACGTCGATCTCGAGCTCGTACCGGGCGAGACCAACACCAGTGCTGCTGAAATGGAAGCAGAGCAGGCTAACTTGCTCCGTGCGTCCAAGATCGCAAAGATCACTACTGTTGTTCTCACGATTGTTCTGTTGGTTGTCTGGCCAATGCCGCTCTATGGCTCTGGTTATGTCTTCAACAAGGCTTTCTTCTCTGGATGGGTTGTTGTTGGTATAATTTGGCTGATTGGTGCTCTGATCGCCGTTGGTCTCTTCCCAGTAAGTTCGGATTTTCTTCATTTCGTCCCAATCATTGCACACGTGCTAACAAACCCTCCAGATCTGGGAAGGCCGTAAGGATCTCGCCGCAACTTTCAAGGCTATCTACCTCGATATCACTGGCAAGAAGCACCCTTCCAAGTACCACGGCCCAGAAGCCACCTTCACCGAGTCCAAGGACGTCACTTCCGATGTCACTCCTCCAAGTGAGAAGGTTGTTGGCATTGATGAGAAGGCCCTCTAGGCTAGACGTTGAACTGGAGTTTGTTTTACTTCTTTAATCTTATTTACGTGCGGGACAAGCTTTATGATACCATTGTCGTTGAATGCAGCTGCAGAAACAAATTCATGTTATTGTTTCTGATGGATGTACCCTTAAATAACAAACGCTTTAATGAAATTTAATTGCTGCACAACTCTTTATCTACATCTCGCAATGATAAATTCCTCCGTGTCCTTAAGGGAGTCTGCAGTATTCTTTATGGCGACAGTTCCACACATGTATCTCAGCGCCCGTCCCAGACAAAGTGTTGGGCCCTTTTTTGATGTCTCTTCCTCTTTTTAGGAGCGTGGATATTCCAAGTCGTTCACTTCCGAACCAAACACTCTGGCTCCGTAGCTGCTCTCGGCCCTGGGACTGACTGATGCATCTTTTCGAGACACTGAATCCAAAGTAGACTTATGGCCGACGATCTTTTATTCTTGCCATGAAGCTAGACTCACGATCTCTCTTCTCTTGCAAGTTTCCCCAAGGAGTGTCGCTAAAGCTTAGTCAATTTCAAAAGTTAGCGACACTAGATAAATAAACTAAGAGATCTACAGTTTGTCTCATTACAAGTAGATAGTGATAAGTTATGATATGTAAGGAACTCGTAATAAATGTTCCTATCTAACGTCCGTCCTGAATAAAATTTGTTGTTTTAGGTTCACAAACCTAGTCACGTGTGTGGTCCTTGCACTGACTGGCTTGGCCCAAACTCTGGTAATTTGAGACCTCTACATATCTACTCGTTGGTTCTGTCCGTCACTTCTCAACCTGGCACAGATTTGGTACACCTCAACATTTCACGTCATGGATTCTCGAGACGAGCATTTGCTCGCATTACTTTCGGCGCGCTCGTACTCCGCGCCCGACTTCATTCACTCCACAATGCGGGAGCCTCCAACTCAACAGAGGAGCAACACTTCCATTTTTAATCCAACTAAAACTCGCAAGAATGTTGCTGGAGCTAACACGCTGCCAACGACGGATATTGGGCAAACTACTGAGGTTGAGGTTGAGGTCCTCACGACACCCCAACTCCGACCTGTCAGAAAGCGAGGGAGGCCACCAATCGAGGCACCCGACGTAGCTGTCTTATCTTCGGTACGTCACTTTTCATCCTAATTCGAAAATCTATTATCTTATACGGAATATCGTAGGATCGCAGGAAGCAGATTCGACAGGCTCAGAAAACGTATCAGCTAAAGAAACAAGCCACCTTAGACAGCTACAAAGCTCGGGTAGCCGAGCTTGAAGGGAAGTTGCAAAGAATGGCCGAGTTAGTTTCTGAAAGTCATGAGAGCGACAAGAGCAAGGATTTGGCTCGTATAAACCCAGTAATCGCAAGGAATCTGCGTGGAATGCATGAGCTTCTTGGTCCTGAGATTGATGGCATGAGGAAAGCTTCGATAGAGCGATGCTACGCAATCTCATATGATGATCCAGTGAGAAGTACCTCGATTTTCGGCAAAACTAACGACAATCACATTATCTCGCCTGCTCTGATATCTGGGCTTGGTGACCAAGCCTTGGAACAATCAACTGCTGAGAGAATCAATGAGGCTCCTACCCTTGAGAATGCACGGAAGTGGTCCTTACCAAATTACCTAGGCAACGAAGTCTGTGATAGACTTCCCATCCCCCTTCCTGGACTTCGATCCACAGAAAGGACACTTAGCGGAAATATTCCCATCACCTATAGTTCTCAGGAAACGGATTTCTCCCGTAGAGTCCAGCGGTTTTGCTTAGAGCACGCATACCGCCTCTTCACCAATACGCGTTCAGATCCAGTACTCGCATATCGAGTTTTCCGCTTGGCTCCATGCATCCAAGATAAAATGAAAATGGCTCCTTATTTTCAGAAACTAGTATCTGCCGGTATTAAAGATAGGCTGGAAATTCCTACCCTCCCGTTCTATTGTATTGGAGGAGCGGGGACACACTACCCACGTGAAGACTCGGCAGGGTTGCCGACTTCTCCTTCGAACATGCGAATGCCTAGACGGTTACTAGGTATCTTGCCAACTGAACGGACTCTTGCAGAGGACCCCCAAAGTCGCTTGTTGAAGTTACTCGGATTTGATGGTGAGTGGTTCGATTGTCATGATGTTCAGGGGTATCTAGAAGAAAAAGGAGTCGTTCTCAATCAGTCTTCTGTATTTGCAGAGATACGTACCCCTTGGCATCAACAAACTACATCTCTAAACCGTTCACAATTTGTTCTTAATCTAGAAGTCTTCCTTGCCAGTAAGTCCAGACAGGTGCCCCAGCTTTCTTTGGCAGCTATCACTAACATTTAGAAGTGCTTCTGAAAGGGCTTGCCATATTAGGCCGTGCCCCTGGCTTCAAACGGCTAGAAGTAGAAGCCGCATTTAATTATGCAGTGCAGGTACAAGTTTGAAACTGATTCCCATTTCATTCTTTCTCCAAACGATTTTGCTGTTGGTGTTGTTTCCAGCCCGCCCCACCTCACTCTTGGCGAAGCCGCAACCGAACCTGATATTATAATCAAGCTCGGCCCCGCGGTGTTTCAATTCAAAAATTAACAAAATATGTAGGTACCTTCTAATATGACCCCGAGGTATTATCTTCTTCTGATTTTCATGTGCTTTCAGTAATACCCCCTCGTGTCCTTCATTTGTCAGGGATCAATATTTGTTTCCTTTATCCCTTAAGACAGAATTCGCACATAACGATCTTGCTTGGATTTCTTGGGAATATCAAAACCACTGTTCTTTAGATGATTGCCTACAATGGCAACAATGGGACATATATGGAAGGATTGTTTTCCTATCACAACTCTAGTCCTGGCCTATCTGCTCTTGGTCCGATACTTTCGGTATCAACGCGCCGGGAGTATTTCTTCCCAATTCAGTACTCGGAGAAGAGCACTATCAAGCATGACCACAGAAGAAGCACACTCGATTGTGACGGAGCTTCAACAACTCGAGTTTCCTTCTGCATTCAGCAAAGGTCGGAAGATTGCGCTGCTTAAGGTTTGACTATTATCCTTGGTGCTGCCGGGACATCTGTTGACCTCAGAACTAGGCTGGTGGAATTCCAACCATGTCAAAACTTTTCGCAGTTACTGGCCAGAACAACAGAAGAAATGCGGGCAAGCGTGCTGTCGATACCGAAATCCTTCTTCGAGAGGTACAGTCTCAGGATCGAGGATCAATAAGATATATGACCGCGGTGGCACGAATGAATTATTTCCATGTACGATATCGCAAGGCAGGGAAAATTTTGGACGAAGATCTGCTTCACACTCTCGGTGATGGTCTTGCTGAAGTGTTTCGTATCGTAGATGACAGCGAGTGGCGAAAACTTTCACCGACAGAGAAGTGTGCCATTGGGATAACTTACAAGAATCTTGGGGAGGATATGGAGGTTCCGTTCAACTCACTTCCTTCCAGTCAGTGTGGCTGGGAAAATGGCCTTCATTTTGCGCAAGAGCTTAGAGATTGGACAATCCAGTACGAGGAGAAAGTTGCGAGACCAGTACCGACGGGCGATCAGTACGTGAGAGTATACGTTGACTCTGCGACTGCTGCTCTTCCCACAGCAATCACGAGTTTAGCACGGAAAATGCTTGGTGATGAATTAGATGATACAATGAGGACTAGCCTGAAGTGAGTCCCTTGTCCATGAGATCAAGTAAGTAGCTGACAAGACTTTGCCAGCCTGGAAGCGCCAGGTCCAATTCTTAGTTTGTTTTTGGCAGCGTTTAAAATCCTTCGGAAACTCATTCTCCGACACTTATGTCTGCCTAGGCCAACATTCCTTGCCGTCAAGCAGGTAGATGCTGAACCTAATCCAGTATCAGGATTTTATAATTTCAACCATGTTGCCCTCCGACCTTGGTATATAAAGCCGACGTTCTGGACAAAATGGGGGCCTACGGCCTTGCTTTTAAGAGGGTTTGGTGGTAGGGCACCAGGGACAGCAGCAGGCAGATACCATCCCGGAGGCTACAATCTGGAGACTATAGGGCCAAAACCTCAGGAAGGGAAAGGGATCGATGAGATGAAGGCGACAATCGAATTCATGAAGGCACGTGGTGAGGTGGGGTGTCCATTCTCACAGCAAGGCAGGAAATGAAGAGGTCGGTGCGGACGTTCGTGGAGAGTGAAAGGTCTTCTGTAAAGTAAATTTAGCAGTGACGACGTGGTTGTAAATTTTGAAATCGATACGTCAAGAGTATTCTGGAGTGGTGTAGAGTACAAGTGAAACAAAATTAAATAGAGATTTTCACACATTCATAGATTTTCCTTGCTTGAACGCGAAGTACCTACGTTTTCCCTCATTACAGGATGCGTCTCAGCACGCAGGGAAAGTCATTACCCGAGTTCTGCAGGAGAAAACGGTTCGTACCCAGCTACATGTCAACGTGAAGTATCATGTGATTTATCCCCTATAGGTAGTTAGCAGGTTTCAGTTGTGGAGATTACCTTGGAAAATTCCTTGCATCTCTCCAACCTACAAATAACCAAACAAAGGCGACAAAGAATAACCGATTCTCCCTTATTGGAAATCCATTACAAATTTCATCCCAATGGATAATTCATCCTTCAGCCTTATGCCGAGTGGCTGCAGCAGGGCAGTGAAAGTTTCCACTCGCGATTCCGATTTTCATAAATGATGGAAACGATATGACAACTCTATTTCCCACAAAGGCTTTCGTTTGGATTGATCTGAATACGTCAAGGATGGCGCTTATGTTATTGTTTATGTTATTGTTTAATAGATCCAATATCGAGTTGAAGTTCGCAATGATTGTTTCGTTAGATACCGAATGGGCCGGTTCAACTATATCAAAATGGACAAGATGTTCCCTGTCTACAACTAGCAGCTTAAAGGGAAGTAAGCATTATAATCGCTTGTCTTCATTTCCACAGCTCCAAATCTGGATCCGAACAGTGGAGGAAGATGTTGAGTGAAACGCTAGTCTTCAGCCTCTCGACAAACTTCACATTCCGGGGTTAAAGAGCTGAAGGCATACCCAAGCAAAAAGCAAATGATTGGATTCCCCAACTCATCTCAGGGCGCAGCAGGAAGCCTTTTGAGCGCGATAGGGAGATCTTATTCGACTGACATCCTGTTTGCTGCGTTTAGCTCGTGCTACGCGAGTTATTGGATGCACGCATGAAGCCGCTATGCAGGTACCCATAGTTTAAAGAAGAGGAGAAAGAGGCATGAGTCTGCCTTGGTTGGAGCGTGTGTAAATTGCGCATCGCTATTTTTCAATTAGATGCAAGGTTTCGGATGAAAATACACATCTCTTTGGATGTGTGGTTGTTATATAACAACAAACGCAGTGCTCCATGTGAAGTCTCCTCCTTATCCAGTTCGCGCTTTGGAATCACACACTCATTGCTCCTTTCGAGGAAAAGCCATTCTTTTGAATCTTTTTAGTTTCGAATTTGCTCACTACTTTTCTGTTGTCAAGTATTCCAAAATCATAATGAAGTTCAGTCCCTTTGGCCTTTTGGCCGGCCTCGTTGCCTCTGTCTTCGCTGAAGATGTTTTGTTTGTCGACACGTTCAAGTACGAGGAGTACAACGAGGCTATTGGATCTCTTGGTCTAACAGCCAAGGTTGTGACAGAGACTCAGTAAGTGCTCATGACTCTACCAGTCTTACCCCTCGGTGAAAAAAAAAATCTTACAATATCAGATGGCGCGCCATGTCCACAGCAGACTTTGCGGCCTTCAAAGCCATCATTTTGGCAGACCCTTCCTGTGTCGACGATACCAGTGTGTTGGCCTTCCTCGTTGACACGAAGAACACCTGGGGACCTGCTATCGAGGGTAATATGGTCCTGATTGGAACTGATCCCAGTTACCATTTCAGCTCAACAGTTGGCGCTGGAGTGCTCATTGACAACGCGGTCAAATTCGCTGCATCTGGAAAAGGCACCGGTTTATACTTCGCTCTCTCATGCTACTACGATGGCGTGGACACGGCGACTGTGGATTCTCTTTCTTACTTTGGTGACTTTGGTGTGCGAGGCAACTTGGACTGCTACGACAATTCTCACATTGTCGCTTCGTCTCCTGCACTGGGCTCTCTTACCGACAGTGCTCTCTCTAACTGGGGATGCTCTGTTCATGAAGCCTTTTCTAGATATCCATCAGTTGGTGTCAATGGCTTCCAAGCCTTGGCAATCGCTAAGGACATCGTTGGAGAAGGATCCCAGACTTTCGGCGATGGAACTATTGGTCTGCCATACATTATTTCCCGAGTAAGACTTCGCCTTCCACCTTCCATACAATATAATACTGACAAGAACAAAGGGAGCAACGCCATCAGGATGTGGAAACGGCAAGTGGGAAATCTCCATCGGCGAGGAATGTGATGACGGGAATATGGTTGCAGGAGATGGCTGCTCTGCCAGCTGCAAGTGCGAATCAGGCATTTCTAACGGAGATGGGACATGTGGCGTCAAACCAGCTTCAAACTCCTCTTCTTCTTCATCGTCTTACTCATCCTCCACATCCACGGGATGGAGCAACTCAACTATCGCAACCACAACCGTCGTCTCGCACAAGACCACCACATTCTGCCCAGCACCATATGTCACTCCCTCGGTCCCAACTGTGTATATTATCGGTGTCGAGATTATCATTTATATCACAATAGTTGAGGTCTGTGGAAAGTGCGCAAAGGGCGATGTCACTACCTATATCACCTCCGCTGCTTCAACAAGCCATAAGCCAATCTGGAACACTGAGATGCCTGGTTATCCATGTTACGTGTGCGAGATGTCCAAAGAGGGCATCCCAGCCACCAAGTTCGTGACTGTCACAGCTGTACGTACCTCTCCTCTTTCTATGCCCTTGCTTTGCTTCACTACTCTAATAACCTGAATAGACAACATGCCCAGCACCACCACCATCCTACACTCCTCCCGCACCAGTCGTCGTTCCATGCAACACTTGCTTGCCATACACGTTCTCGACTTGCCCCGCTTACACTAGCGCCTCAGCCTCTGTGTATATCGTCGCAGCACCCACTGTCTCCTCACACATCCATATGACAGCGACTTCAGCAACGACCGTTCTTGCCACTACTGTCAAGGCCACAGCTACTATCTCGCCAACATATAAGGCTAGTGGAACCGCAACTCCCTACACGTCGTTCACTGGCGCTGCTGGTCGCAAGGAAGCTGCTGGTATGATGGCTGCTGGAGGCATGATTGCGGTGATGGCTCTTTTGTAAGTGCTGATAGGTCGGATTTAATGTTGGGATGAAGGTTTGAAGTTGAAATGGATTGGGTTGTCTTTGGTTTGCGCATCTTGGTCTCTTGTCGATGCCTAATGGGAATAAGGCACAGCAATTCTTCTACTCCCTCTTGGTTAGCTCTAGGAGATGGAATGTACTGCATATTTAGTGAGCCTTGATGTCTGAGATCTCGATTGCCTTCGCTCCCCCCTATTCATTGTTCGCTTAAGATTAATTACCATGAGATGTTTCGTTTTTCGATATTTATTACTTGTCCCCATTCCCTTTCCTTCATGGCATCCTTCTAATTGTGCAAGCACGACTGGGGAAATTAGGTTATCCCGTGTGAGTGAATAATAGTTGGCTAGTCAGGTGACACGGGCAATTCTCGGGATCATAAGTAATACATCTCCTCTCTTCTCAGCCAAAACCCCCAATGGTCATCCCACAATATGCGTACTCAGCTTTTATTTCGTCTGTTGGCACAGAGCATACACACTACTCTGAGTTGAAACTCTCTCATATATGAACGCATAGCAGATATCAGTGGTGATAAACAGACGATGAAACAAGGCCATGCCATCTACAAGCCCTCTGATTTAATGGACAGATCTTTCATCGACTGTGTTAGATAAGTTATAATTACAGACGCCTAGTGAACAATATAGAATTGACAGCTTTAACTGTGGAGATTTATATCAAAAGATCTACATGCGAGCCAGTGCCTAGTGCTCTCCTCAGATGTGCCCCAATAAGGTGCAGGCAGAGGGAGTGCTAAATCAAGCACCATATACTTTTACCTCCTCTCCGGAAGACATCAGTATTACCAGAGGTATGATGTATAGTTACGTTGCAATTCTAGTAGGCTTGATTGCCCTAAGGTTCATTTCGAACTGGATGAAGCTGCGTTCTGTCCCTGGGCCTTTCCTTGCAAGCATTTCGGTTCTTTGGCGAGCATATATGCAATACCGAGGACTTTTGAGAGAAGAGTTGGTAGAGTTGCACAAGAAGTATGGCCCCGTTGTTCGTTATGGGGTGAACAGCGTGAGCTTCAGCTCACCAGATGCAATTCAAATCATCTATGGCTCGAGGGCAGGTTTTGTGACGGTGAGCCAACAAACAGCCTCTACATGCAATTGATAACTAAATTTTGCTAAGGCAGACTCATATAAAGTCCTCGTGGGTATCTCTAATGGAAAAGAGGTCCCTAGTCTAGTCAGCACGGCCGATGAAGCCAAACATGGGGCATTGCGGAAATCAGTTTCCAAAGCCTTCTCCGCCGCAGGAGTCTTGGACTACGAGCCGTATGTTGACCAGACTATACCTGAGCTGATTGATGCTCTTTCAAGACATGAGACCGTGGATCTGTCTCAGATGATGTTATTTTACTCCATGGATGCGGCCATGCGTCTCTCGTTCGGCGAAGCTCTCGGCTCTCTCCAAACCGAGACTGATGTCAATGGTACTATTCAACTTATTCGTGACCGCTTCAATCATTGGGGTTGGTGGTCATCGGTACCCGGTTTAGAGAGGCTCGTATATCGAAATTCGATCTCTATCCGGAGCAAGAAAGCACCAAGTAGTATGGTAACCAGAGCGGTGTCTAAGCTTCGGGCACGCGTGTCTGGAGCTGAAGAAAACTCAAATGTCGATCTACTAGATAGGTTCATACGGGCTAGCCTTGACTCGTCTGATGGTTTAGACATGCTTGGAATTGTAAGCATGCTCATGTCCACGATCTCTGGGGCAGGAGATACGACAGCAACAACGATGACGGCCTTGCTATATTGCTTACTCCAACATCGGTCAGCACTAATTTCACTAAGAAAAGAGCTGCAAGAAGCCAATCTCTCTAAAATTCCCAAGTTCGCAGAAGTCAACAAGCTGCCGTATCTCAACGCTGTGATTAAGGAGTCCATGCGTGTTTTCCCTACTCCAACTTGGCCCATGGAGCGCAAAGTTCCAGCTGGCGGTGCTACTATTTCTGGCATGTCCTTTGCCGAAGGAACGAGTGTTGGATGTCTGCCATCAGCAGTACACCAAAATCACGATATCTTTGGCGCAGATGCAGATAATTTTCGCCCAGAAAGATGGTTGGACTGTGATGAGGGGGGCTTGAGGGTCATGGAAGCCGCACATCTAGGATTCAGTCGTGGCAGAAGAGTGTGTCTTGGCCAGCACATCGCAATATTGCAGATGAAGAAGATAATTCCTGTTCTTGTGCTTGGTTTTGAGGTGAGTATGCAAATTCCAGTGTCGAAGTTCGTTCCTAATTAGCAGTAGATGAGCCTCGTTCATCCTGATAAGTCTTTGGAGGCAGACTTCTCTCCTGCAGTTGCTTGTTTGAAGCCATTGTATGTAAACTTGGAGAGGAGATCTACAACTTAAAAGGAAAGATCGATAAGATTAGAAAGCCTAGATTGGTTGGTAAGACGGCCACAATGATGGCAAAAGGAGCTGTTGAGGTACTAATCAGAACAGTGGTCGTTTCTACCCTCCATGGTGATGTGTAGTCTTAATATATAAATCAACAACTCAACTTTATTTCGAACTTCACAACGGCCACAACCATATTACATTAATTACACATCGTATTATTAAGATTGAAGACTTTGGAGTGCATCCAATCACATTGTACGGTTTTTGCAAACTATACTCATCACTTCAACACATTAAAACCCATTGAAAACCTATCAGCCCTTCCAACAGCTTTGATATCTTCGAAACGATGACTATGACGGTAACGATATTGAATTCAGAGCATCCGTCTGATGACGTGAAAAGGCTTTCAAGAGCCTGCCCGATATCGAAGAATAGCAAAGTCCGATCTTCTCCTCCAAGAGTGACGCAATCTCGAGGTGCCAAAACCAAAGCACTCAAAGCTCTGGTTAGGTTCTCGAAGGATATGAAACAGCTCAAGTTCCATCGTCGCCATTGTTTCCTCGATTCAATGAGCTGCCGAGGGAGGTTCAGCTTCACATTTTCATATTGGCGGCTTGCAAACCTTGCCTTGTTGCACCTAGGTAATATAACCCCAATGCCAGAGGTTTGATCAGACACTGGGTCAGGCATGTCAGATTTGACGAAAACGTGCCCGTTGTACTTCAAGTTTGTCGATGGTTGAGATACGAGTTCTTGAACCATGAAGTGATTGGTCGCGCCCATCTTACATTTGAGTTATTCAGAGAGCTTAACGTTGAGCCTCACATCAGCAGCTTATACCTATCGCATGGAAACACTGTCCTTATTGATCACATGGGTAAGTGAGCTAGGTCGTAGAATATGGTAGCTTGGACTAATTTAATTCTAAGCAGCAATATTTCGCTGTAGGGAAATTCAGGGCTAAGACACATCACGTACTCACACCGATTCCTTGGCGAGACAGATTTCTTCAAATTGATAGTTCGACATCTGATAAATCTCGAGACAGTGGATGTTCTCCTTGATTTTGAAGAAGAGACGACAACTTTGGGACCCGAGATCAATGACGAAGTCAGCTTGATTTGGTTGGCACCTGCCTGCCAACCTTTCTTCGAAGAGAAACGAAGCGAACTTAATGAATTGTGCGTTCTTGGAGCAGCGAATCCCTTGTGGAAAGTACCCATCTGCAGAATTCGAGATGGTAATCAGTTCATTGATAGCTTTAAGCTGGAGCATAGGTTTGTAAACTTTGATGCTTATTGATAGTGTACTTTTAAAACTTTCTGATGTTGTTTTGTAAGTCTGGTCAGTCAGGGCTGGTTGTGTATGGTCTTTCACTACGAGTGAGCTCAGTTACAGTATGGTTTGCCTCAATGGTGCATGGGTTCTGTTGATTGCAAGGACTTGAATGAAGTTGGCATGGATTTTGTGGTGTAAAAACCGAATTTTTGAATATCAGTTGATATCATCCATAGTGCCCGTAAAGCAACAAACACTCAAGGACCTGAAAACATCGTTGATGCTGCAACCGTGATTCCTGTCTGAAAAGCTTGGGGGTACAAACATGCACAAACGAACTCACCATAGATGAATATATTTAATAAGGCATCAGAATTCTTAGCAAAATGATCACTGTTCTCACAAAGGGTATTCCTCAAAGCATGCTGCAACTGCTACTGTGGTGAAATGCCAAAAGACGCATATTGTGATATGTCTGGACTATTCCAAGATTCCCTGAATAAGATTCTCTAGAATTCTTATTGTTTATGATGTTAACAATGGCTTCAGGACAAACGGCTCGGGCTTGATGTTATTTGACTCCTCAAGTAGATGAGGACTTGTGAGCAATCCAGAGCATGATCATCCAGAAAAACACTAAATATAAATATCATCGCAATATTCAAGACCTGCATCGTTTTTCTCAATCTCTACAGCCACTTCAAACCAGAGAAGTGTTGTTTGACAAGTCAGCGGAGTTCGCTTGATTGGATCATCAATCCTCCCCATTCCCCTCAATAACGAACTTCTGTTAATTACAAATGAACCAGACAAATTTAAGATGACAAGCACGGGGATATTAACAGAAACTCGAAGGATAGATTCGCGCTAAGGCGAATACGTACACGCTAAGTGATCTCGCGTCTTTTTGAAGATATATAGCCGTCCACGCGATGACCACTAATTAATTTACCATCTCAAACATCTCCAACTTCCAAATCGATCTCTGCCAAATATGGATTTAATCATCCACATGGCTCGAGCTAAGAAGAAGGTCGTCCTAGTCGAACAACCCACTCGCCAACAACGTCCTCGCTCTGCGAAGACGAACTCCTCAACTGCTCAGATAGTCGCGGTTACTACTCCCACCGAGGACGACAACTCGGATTTCAACGAAGATGGTTCACCTCGTTTTAGGCGCTTCGTCGATCTACCAGCCGAAATTCAAGTGAAGATCTTTGCGCTCGCGGCTCCGTCGCGTTAAGGTTGTTTGATTCGAAGCGTTGTGGCGACGAAGCCCGACATAAGAAACGAAATGGTGGATTGGGCCACATATGTTAGATCTGAGCAAAGAGTTCCAGTTGTTTTGCACATCTGTAAATGGCTGCGAAACGAGTTCATGGAGAAGGGAGGGAAGGAGGCTAGGGTCGCAACAAACGCCCGTGGACATCACATCACCTTCAAGTTGTGCAGAGACCTCATTCTTCGACCATGGACTTCCCGCGTGTGGATTGCAGAAGAAGATACCATCTGGATTCATCAGTTGCGTAAGCAGTCTCCACTCCCTGATACATAACTTCGTCTTCCTCCCTACTCCTCACTCCTTATTGGTCGGTGCTAACACAGTGGACTTCACTGCAGAAGCGCTCAATTGCAAAGATCTACAAAAGAGCATCAAAAAGTTAGCTGTGCCATACATTGGTTATCGTCGTCTGAAGTATTACGCCAAATTCGTCCGCCTCAAGACTTTCATAGTTGCCTCTCGTGATTCAAGAGGAAAAATTGTGTAGAGAAGAATGGACAGTTTGATGAGGAACCTCTATCTGACGTAGGAAAGAAGTTGGTTGATGAGGTCAAGTCTTCCTTCGCCTCTTTCTGCAACTATGCAAAGCAGAAGAACCCAGCCTGGAAGGAGCCAATGCTAATCATCAGAAAAGCTTCTACTTTCCATTCTGACTGGAACCTGAAAGAGATTCGGTAGGAGGGGGGGGGGAGAAAAACGATATTTGGAGCAGCACAGATGTGTGCACACCACCATGTTATTATTTCAACGACACTGAGAACTTCTCAGAATGCAAGCATAAACAAGCATAACTTCCACATGATAAGTGAATGAGTCTGACCAAACTGAAATGTGCCTTATCGTATCATCCATGTCCAGTAACCATCAACTACATTCTTGAAAATTTTGGCTTTGCTTGTTTGTATTCAAGCAAAGTGCATTGCCCGCTGATCGTTTGAATGCCAATCTCAACTTCTCTCATGACTACAATTCTGTGATTGGATATAGCCTGTAAATAGGAGATAAGCCAGGCTCAATTTGAATTTGTCAAACATAGCTAGAAATAAATTGTTGAAGGAGCAGGTCATTGCCGTTTCTAAACAGACCTCGCTTAAGGTCTGTAGTTAGACAGCCCTATCCAACTTTGAGTACATATAACGGGACGCACAACTAGGAGCTGTATGCTACTTCATACTGCTGGTTTGTCGCTTTGTGATGAACATAAATTCGGCCTCGACTTCTGAAGACTATGATATGCAATCTCAAAGGTTGGTTAAATGTCCATTTGCTGAAGAATGCAGCTAGGATGTAAGCAGGCCAAGCTGTCAAATCTACTTCCATATAAGCTAATTGCCACATGGCAATATCCATGACTTATTACTGCACCCCAATCTTGATAAGAATCAAGCACGAGGAATTGGCTTCTTCAACCCTCCTATCGAGCTGGATATTTCAAGTCATGTGACAAGCCCACCCACCATTGCAGCGCATAAACCCTGCCAGCGGCTACACTCATTCGCTGCAGCAAGACATTTCTCCCCACGAACCAATCATGACGCCCATCACAATTCCCCAAGTCGCTTCCATGCAGAACAGCAACATCATCTCTGCAGTCATGATTGGCAGGCGTCAAAATACTCATCATACGCCTATTTTCTATTCTGGGGTTCTGCCCACACAATCGCAATCCAGTGCTGGTCCACGCACCAAATGGCTGCCCGGTACGCGCCTGCTATCAATAGCCATGCAGTTCACGTCAACGCGTGCAGCAGCTAGCAAAAGGATGTCTGCACATCAATTGTATATAGTGGCTCGAGCCCGTGAGTGTGGGAAAATGTATCATTGTAGTATCAAAAGTCAAGAACGAGGCCGGTTCCTTTGTATCGTATATTCCTTCATGTTGAAGAGGTAGTATCTGGTATACTCGAGCACCAATTGTCACAATGCCGGACACAGCGAAGCCGTTGAGCATGGGACTCCAACTCTTTCCTCCTCCACCGAAGAATAAGAAGAGTGCACCAGCGAGGAAACCGAGCGTGAAACACAATGCTGGGACGTCTACTTCACCACTAGATGAGAGGTCGGAATCGCCTGCGTTTCTGGGCTATGAACGGCAGGCGTCGATGGATGGGAGGGGCTCATCCATGGGTAGGAATCCTCCACAAACGGGACGAAATACCCCTCAGCAGGAGCAAGTGTATACTGTACAAGCCCCCCCGCAAGCACATATCGCGGCAGACATCCCACGATCACATACCTCCTTCTCCGAAGCGCCTACGTTAGTTAGGAGCAATAGCAATTCATCCCACAGCTCGACGGCCAAGACTGGGTTTGGCAATGGCTCACCCCCAAGACAGGAGGCCATGATGAGGTCTATATTCCCCCGTTACAACCCTGAAATTGCCCTTGAGCACCAAGCATACTATCCAACACAAAGCAGCCCAACACATATTCCCAGATCAAATATAAATCGTCGCCCTTACTCGCCTTCCATAAGCGAAAGAAGTCCAGGAGGACTTCAAAGCCCCATGGCGATGGGTACTTCACCTGGTCGATTTCCCCGTGGTGTTCAAGATGAGCCCGTGATGGACCCTTCTAGCAACGATGAAATGAAGGAATTATGGAAAGTTGTGAATGGATGGCGGGTATCATCTTCAGAGGGCCGCACATTTTGTCTGAAAATGACAAGTGCGGTCGAAGAACCTATCCACACACTGTCCTCGTCAAGCCAGCCATTTTACACCCTCAAACTCATCCCAACATCAACTTCAGCACAGATGACAATGATGCGTCATGATCCCAACAAGACCTCAAAAAGCTCGACGTCTCCCAGATTGGGCACGTCACCAAAATCAAGTGCTGTTATGGAAGTTATGGCCACAACGCTGGAGGAGACGGCACGGAGGTTACCACCCAATGATGGGTTGTGTGCTTTGCTCTATCCTCGGGCAGCATCCGATATGGTGATAGATCTTGCCAACAAGCCAGGCAGGGCAGATGGCGAGCAAATCATCGCTGCAGCGGAGCGGGAATGTGGTCGCTTGGTATGGGACGAAGATAGTGCAAAGTACTATCTGGTACATCCAGCTATCTCTACGCCTTTCGTTGTATCGATTTCCTCTTCGCCTGCCTGGTCTCGGGTGGAATACACTTTGGAGCATGCCGAATTACCCCGAAATCTTGTACGCTTGGTGCGTGATGGAGCTGGATCCGGGTTCTTGGAGATTGATACAGCAGTTGCTGCGAAGATTGACTGCTTCTATGTTGTAGATGTGGCAATCTGCGCTATCATGTTGGTCGCGATAACAGAAGAGAAGACAAAGAATATCGAGCGATTTGACGCCCCTCCACCATCGATAGCACCCGATTCTCCGGATACATCAAGACGGCACTCCTCGACTTGGACAATCGGCAAGGGAAAGGGGAAAGCTAAAGGGAAGAAGGATAAGCAAGTGAAAATCGAGGAATTTGAGATGGATTTAGAAAGCCAGGAAGACTTGAAGCTAAAGATGAAGAACCAAAAGCAGAAGGAGAAGGATGAGAAGATACCCGGTTTCTTTGGCTTGATTTGGCAGCTGTTGAAATGTATTGTGTGGACTTTGACCATGTTCTTCAAGGGTCTAGCGAAGATTATAATCTTCGTTAGTAGTTGCCTGACGAAGAAAAAGAAGTAATTTGGGTGGGTGTGATTGATCTCGATATAAATACCACTGGCGATCAGAGAAGTAAATCGGACGGCGTTCGAGGATGGAGTTGGAATTGATGGCCTCGTACAATTCAGCATGCAAATTTCGACATGCCTGATGGCCAATTAATATCAATTATCTCTTACGTTCCCGCACCTTAAACTTAACACCAGCCTTTGTGACCCCTCCAAGTGTCGTTGACTTGGCCATCTTCGCTCGTTGCATTTCGAGTGCCTGTTCCGCCTCCGTTAAAGTCTTTAACCGTTGTCGAGCATTTGCAAGTTTGTTGTCCAGCTTCTCGGATTCTCGTGCTTGCATCTGTCGGAATGTCTTCTCATCGGTCGTGACATCTTCATCCTCCATTTCCTCGTCCTCGTCCTCGTCCAAACTCTGCTCTAACTTCTGTAACTGCTCTTCCGCATCGTCCACGAATACGATCTTCTTTCCTTCACCTTGAATGCCCTTGGTTCTCCGCTCAAGCTCATCTACCTCTTTCTGGGTTTGGTTTCGCACCGTCCTGACATAGCCCAAGTCCTGTGTCTTGAATAAGCGCACGGCATCCTGACTAAGAACCTGGTTTCCTCTATCGCCATTCACTGTTCCAGTCCGCCCCTTTCCCATGGTCGATGGCCCTTGACGGGACATCATTCCGAAGTAGAACTCATCAGGATTCTTCTCCAAGATCTTTGTCTTCAGTGCCTTTAACTTGGATTTCTTTTGGTTGTAGTCTTTCGCACGAGCAGAGTAGTCCTAGGCTGGTCAGTTTGATTGGCCTCGGAGCAAGACGAAAAGAGCCTACCTTGTGCTTCTCTAGAAGACCCCATTTCTTGCGCTCTTCTGGTTGTCCACGCTCTTTGTGATTGCGTCGTGAGACGGCATTGCGCATGGAAGACATTTCGATGATTAAAGCAGCTCACTGCGGGGTGATAAATCGTTGGATTGTGGTTATCTGCGCAGAGTGGATATGTGGCGTATTTGGTGTTAGTTGATTGCTAAGATTCTGCAATTGAACAACAGTCGGGTATGTCTGGGAGTTTGAGAAATTGCGATATAGTAAAAATAAATCAGTGGTTTTGAGTGTTCTGCAATTGTGACCGAGCCTTGCCAAATATTTTTGGACCTGGTGCGGCCCCACTTGCCGCATTTTAGACCCAAAGTTCATCGTGAGCCTCGAAATCATTCGAGTATCAAGGTCCACTCCAATAAACATCTACAGCTCTATCTAGTTGTTGCAGCTTTATGGCAGCCATGGCACCAACTAATACTGTTGGAGAGGAGGTCCCTAGACTACCTATGCCATCACGAAACCCGTTACCATTGTCATCGGCACAAGAAGCGCAAGTTCGAGAGCTATATCATTCGAGAGTACGGGGCTACTGTGCAGCAGAGATCAAGCGTATGACTCCCACGACACACATTCTACTTCAATCTGACCTTCATATATAGTTTTTGCCGAGTGCGCTCTTGGAAGAACCTTCACAGCACCCTTTAAATGCCGAGTTCAGAACCGAGCCATGAATAACTGCATGGTCAAACACGCGACGCAGGATGAACAGGACTCTGCAAGAGAAGAATGGTTCGCCTTGAGACTACAGCGACAGGTGGATAGAGAGAAGAAGGAGGCGAGGAGGAAAGAGCAAGAAAAGTTTCATCGGGAATGGTGGGGGTTACCTGTCGAGGACCGAGAAGGAGAGAAGGGGAGAGATATAATGAAGAGGGCAGAAAGAGTGGGAGGATTCCCCAAGAGAGACGAGGGCCAGATGAGCAAAGACCGACATCGATGACACTGCCGTCTTATCTGGAATGGCACGAAAATGCATTGTTATGGAGTTCGGGGCTGTTATATTGGTGTTTGGGAATATTCACATGCTCGATGGAGTATGTCTGTAAGTTAAGAGTGTACGAAGCATCACCAATCGCCCTTCTGGTTAGGCTTTGGTAGAAAAGCCAGCCAATGCATATATGGATCCCAGGTGGTTTCACGAGTCAATTTGAGGACATAAGGAAGCAGTGCAGTGTAGCCGTATTGCACGAGATCAAAATAGTCAAGAAGCAAAGGTACTGGTACGTTTAAGCTGAGTCTTCATCCTTCATCTTTTCTTTAATGCAATCCAATGGCTTCACTTCAGTGAATCGACATCAAGGAGAACGGCCCCAAGGTGGTGGTGACCTTTGTTCGGTTTTATCTCAAGTTCAATTGGTTAGCATGTTCATTTTAGTCGGAGCAATTTTGCAATGTTCTTGTTTGAAACGCTTTTCTTAATCATCATCCGCAATGTCATGTTCTACTCATATGGCACCTAATATCATTTCTCTAGAAATTGGCCTATGAATAGAGCCTGGGCGGCTCAGAACTATTTTCATCACAAAGCACAGTTTCAGCTCCTATCTTGTTGATTTTTAATCCTTTGAGTATATGTCCGAAGCCATTGGTATCTCAAAACACCCCTTACTTCATTGAAGAATGCAAATTGCGGGTCGTTCGGAAGTGGGGTTTATTTATGTGGAAATTCTTCAGCACAATGGCGAAATATGGGACAAAGTCAGCCTTATTAAAGTCAATATTTTCATGGGAGCTTCTTGTCGAAGTTGACATAGGTGCTACCTTCCTTAATATCTAAGTAATTCCTCGCCGAGCCCAAACGGTTCCATCATACAAATTTCAAGTTCAAATTACCCATCATACCATTCTTTCAAGGTGCGATATCGAGCTACTTTCATCTCATCGGCTTGGTTGTTACGGAAATATCAAGATGGCGTCTACCGGCAGCAGAGATGGTAAGTGAGCTTTTTCTCGACCGGTATTGTATCACGAGTCTGAGCAGCTCTAGGCATCCCTTATTGAATTTCCTCACGTGCAGTTAAGGTCCACTAGCTAACACAATTTTTCTCTCTAGAAAGTGAACAAATCATATACAAAACCTACACCAACGGCCCAATAAGCAGCAGCAGCAAAAACGACCCCCAAATCCCAGACTTAGATCCAGAGAGCCAGCGACAACTCATCCTCGATTTCATCCACCTCCACAACGTACCCTGCCCACCAACGCCGCCACTCCCCCCA
Organism: Margaritispora aquatica; assembly: GCA_007644065.1. NCBI lineage: Eukaryota > Fungi > Ascomycota > Leotiomycetes > Helotiales > Discinellaceae > Margaritispora > Margaritispora aquatica. Next base: position 1,720,164 of record VJWN01000002.1, read on the forward strand.
GCAACACTCACTCCAATGCCGCTTCGCTACCCCGAGACGCTGGGGACAGTGATCACCATCCTACCCTCCTCACTCAAGGGGCTCGGCGTTTTCGCGACCCGCGACCTCGAGCCGGGCACCATCCTTCTGTGCGAAGCACCGCTCATCACGCTCATCGACACGGGCACGCGAGCTGATCCGCTCGACGTCGCGGTCTCAGCGCTCACGCCAACGCTGCGGAAGTCCTTCCACTCGCTCCACGCGTTCCGGTGCTCCAAGCATGAGAGCTTGAACCGGAGTATCGTGTACAGCAACGGGTACTCGATCCTCGACGACCTGGCGACGGGCGTCTTTGAGACGGCAAGTCGGATCAACCATAGCTGTGTCCCGAATAGCCATTACGTGTGGAAGAACACGCCGGGCGCGGAATTCAAGGGCAGGATGGTGTTCTATAACCGCTTTAAGCTGTTGGAGGGCGAGGAGGTCACGGTGGATTATGGTCATAAGCCTGTGATGCTGAAGAAGATCTATGGTTTTGATTGCTCGTGTGGCGGATGCACAGAGGCTGGCTCAGATAGGAGCGTTAGTGGCGAGAGTGACAACGAGGGGAATGGAGGCGAGAAGTGGAGCGTGGAGACGATGGTGGGCGAAATGAGCGGTGTTGATGAGGTTATTAGGAAGGAAGTGGAGAGCAAGACTTCGATATGATATGGTTCTTAGCGGTTTTAGGCGACGCTAGTCGAGACGACTGAGCTCTGCTTTGTAAACGTGAAGCCTGACATATGAAACTTGAAAGCGATGGCATTAGATCGTTGGATGTCTAGCTTAAGCGATATTAGACAGTCACACATTGAGAAATAGAATAGAAAATTCTACGTGGCTCTACAAGTACTCTAGTTACTTTCTCTGTGGTTACCATCAGGTGAAAGAGCTTTCTATTTTTATTTTCCAGATGAAGCAAATTTAACCGAGATCCATATGGTAGTTTTCAATACAATGTCACTCACATTTTTATTTACGTTTTGAAGTGAAGGTTGACTATCATTCATCGCTTAGTAAAATAAGTGTCGTAGGCAAAGTCCAACCGGTGTATCCATTCTCGCTCCAACCCTCAAAAAAAAAAAAAAACACCTGCAATGCTACCTGACCTAACGCCGCTAAAGTACAGATTTCCTCAGTATGGACGACCAGCCATTGGAGGTACCGGAGGAAGAGAGGGAGTATTTGGTGCCCGTGGTCCTCCAACAGGATGTTGTTTCTTTGGCTGGAGCCTCCTAAGTGCAACGTGCATACTCCGTGAATCGAAAACTTTCTCCGTTGGATCGTATGCAGCCCTCACATCAAACACCAACCAAGCGTTTGGTGAGTCAATTTCCACCATGCCTGATACTAAAATACTACCTCTTGGAGGAAATCCCGGAACAGGCTTCCAGGTCTGTGCAAATTTCGTCTTGAATGCCATAATGGGGCGGTAGAAATGTGCGCTGATATCAAGACCATGCTTTGTCATAGCACCAATCTCAACCTCTTCTTGAGATGATGTCTGTGTCAATCCTGATTTATCTGAGTTGGCACCAGAACCTATTTGTTTCGTGCCAGTGCTGATGGCTGTTGGTTGTGGCTGCGACATCGGTCCGTTCTCAGAGGGCATCTGGGGAGGTTTTGATAATTGCTGATGTCGAGCTAGGAACTCCTCTAAAGAGGGCGGGGGTGGATTTGAGTGAAATCCGAGAAAGCCAGTGATTCGATTAAACTCGTCGGCACCGCTCACTTTCACAAACTCCCATGTTGACAAGATCAGAGCTTTGGGATATAGCACTGATTGGATTTTGTGGACCAAAAGAGCGTCTGTCTTTCGTGTGGTCCAACGAGGCACGTCATCGTCACCCAGTTCAATACTATACAGTTTTCAGTATTGCCTATCACAAATAAGAATACCTTATGCACTTACCCTGATCTTAAATACTCAGGCGGCGGTGCAGGAGGGAAATCAACATCAAGCCAAGACCTCCTGAGCTTCATGTTCTTTCCATATCTCTGTAGTAGAGGATGTGACGAAGCTGTTTTCAGAACATGTGCTGCCAAATCATCTGTGAATGGTTAACGATGAACCAAAACTTGGATATCAGTTTGCGAACCTCGCACTCGTTTCCCAGCCTCTTTGTCCTTGCTAAACTTGACAAACGCTTTCCACTCTGGATCCGTTGCAGCGTATGGAACTGGCTTCAGAAGCTTCGCGAAACCAGGAAACGGAAGGAATAGCGGTTCTAAGGGCTCCTCTTCATCGTCTATGATATCGTCGGGGCTCAGTCTCTCGATCGGACCCAGAACAACCTTCACGCTTATATTCAAAGCAATGAGGGCGATCAAGGTAGTTCCCAAGAATCTCCTGGGCGAGTTGTCTCAGCATAAATACAAGATAGAGGGTGTCACAAGTCTTACTTTGCCGTAGTCTCCCATGGCCGTTTGAACCTAGCCCTCGCAATATACTGTATCTGGCCTTGCTGCCGCATACTCTCCGCCCTGAGAGGCAATCTGCCCATCGATAATATACTCCTCATTGATCTGAACATGGCGGAAGGTGGAGGGCAAGGCCCGCCTTAGCTCCGGCGAGCCCTGTGTGAATATTTCTGGGGTCGGTTAGGTCGCGAGTGGTATTGTGTTGATCGCAGAGAGAGCGCAATTCATTAAAATATCATGATACAAACAGGCTGATGGTGGGATATCGTTGATGTTGCCGTAGATGTTGGCTTCGCCTTCGAAATTTGGATGATTCTGCCGGGTACAACCAGAAGCCGCCACCGCCCTACGCTAGACCCATGTCCTGCCATTCTGATATCAAACATTGAGCTTCAATCATCTGTCGTCACTTCAAAGCTCAAGCCTCTTCATCAACAAAGTCCAAGATCAATTTATCGAGCAGCAGATATGAAGCTTCTTCAAAGCTTGCTGCTCCCAGCTCTAGTTGGCGCAGCTTCTGCAGCGTCTGATGCAACGGTCTATCTATTCCAGGCCAAAGAATGGCCAAACTCCTCGAATCCACCCACCCTCTCCCCAGAGCAGGCCAGATTGGTCTTCGCACAGCGTCTAGGCACTTCGCAATACCATGGATTAGGTGATGCTAGTGAGAGTACAATATCATATATCAACCAATTCGGAGGACGTCGGGAATCATTGTTCCAGGATGAAGCAGGAGATAAGGCAGCAGAGTTGGTGATGATAGTGGAAGGAGCTTCTTCAAAAGCTGCGGAATCTCTTCTCAACGCTTGGTCATCATATAAGCCAGCATTTACTGTTTCGACGCCTCCTTCGATCAATGCGAATAAGCTGTTAGTGACTGACCTACGCAGGCAATTGGGCGTTGAGGAGAAATGCAATGCAGAAGACTTGCAATCCGCTATCAATCCATTGGACTCAGCGTGCTGGAACGGAAGATCAAAGATTGTTCACTTTGATTTGGGTACCGAGAAGGTAAATGTGAAGGATGTATGTTCTTGAACCGAGCTAACGTTATTGTAGACTGGTTATAAGATCGACGAGTTCACAGCTGCTCAGAAGAAGCTTATCAAGTTTGCTGAGAATGAAGACATGAATATCATGGTTGTTCTGATGCCCGAGTCCGCCCCATCTGCTGTCGCTACCAAGAATCCATATGGCTCATATGAGAAAGCCGTCCACAACCACATGGTTAAGGCCAGAAGAGAACCTGCAGAGGAGCCAATGACCGAGGATATCGCAATCAATACTTTGCCTGTGTATGCCTCGAAGCAAATCAAATCCACAAACAGTACCTCCAACATGACGAGCAGACCAGTCAGAGGTGTCCTTCCGGCGTGTTTCGCTTCCAGGGATATCTGCATATCTATGACCAGCAACTGCTCTGGACGTGGGGAATGCTACAAGAAGTACAGCAACTCAGAGTCGAAGCGCGGCTGCTTCACATGTGGTTGCAGAGCACAAAATGAAACTTTTACGTTCCAAGAACGCAACAGGAGCACGATCACATACTGGGGAGGAGCTGCTTGCCAAAAGAAAGATGTTAGCAGTCCTTTCTGGCTCATCACCATCTTTACCATTGTTATGGTTGCTACTGTCAGTTGGGGTATTGGATTGATGTTCAGCATCGGCGAGGAGAAGCTTCCGGGAGTGATTGGTGCTGGTGTCTCTAGCAAGGCCAGATAAGCAAAGTTGTTGTACGATTGAGATTGTCTTCTCATTTTGATGGATGCGCAGTTGCACGATGTTTAATGGCGTTCAGACTGTACGTATTATAGGCTTGAAGGCAGTGTATAGAATTATGGGACAGCACAGGACGGTGGGGCTTGCTGATGTGAATGGAAATATCTTATGAGGATTTCTTTGGTTTCGAGTTTAGCTGAAGGTCAGCAAATGAAGATTTTGAAGGTGTTTCAACATGATGCAATTTGTTGAAGTAATCAGAAATATTGTAGTGATAGATGGCAAGTGCCAATCAAGCTTCCGACTAGCTTCCAAACCCAATAGCTTAATATGCAGTCTGAGTGGTGAGCGAGGAGGGCACAGCAAAAGAGGTAAAGCTGAGGCCAGACGAGATCGCTGAACATAGGTTCTCGAGCTTTTTAGTTGCGCTGTTTCTTTGGGAACAGAATAAGTAAGTCAGGTTCTTAAGCGGATGTACGGTTGAGCCCCTATTCGGTCTTCTGTCACAATCCTCTTCAACCGTTTTCCAGCACCGGATGTATAGTTCCATCGCCTCAGCCATTGCTAGTGCAAATCTAGTTACGCCCCATTCTAGAATTTTATTCAGAAGCGTTTCTTAGGGTTGGTTTTAAGCTTTATTAAGAATTAAGAGATCGGCCGTCCGGGACGGCGGTTACGTCAGTTCTTGATAGACTTGCGCTTGAGCCTCATGTATTTGGCATCAATCCCACTTCATTCTGCTCGTTTGTTGTTTCACTCTTCTCTCCCCTTTATGCTTTCACTTTCTTCTTGTTCGATCAAGATGTTTTTTGGTGTGAATGTCTGCATTGTGGCTGCTCGAAAAATGTCTTCACGCCATTGACCTACCAGTATCAATATTATGCCCATAGCTCAGATATAGCACTCAGAATTCGTATATTTATTACGAAACATCCAACAGTCGTCACAATGTCAACAACACACCAAATGAGCACTACTGTGCCAACAACAGCAACAGCTTCTGCTACAAAAGCCAAGTCTCACACCTCTAAGCCCACCGATATGCCGCACATCTCTAAGCCGCCTAAATCCCGCGCCCCCGCCGGTTTCCGCGAGAAGATGCTACGTACGCCGCTGCCATATTACTCTGGTCCTTACAGCGTCGGCATGATGGACATCGAAGTCCCGGTCCGGGAGCCCCGGGCCTTCTCTAACATCAAGCGCAAGCATCGGCATTTGCTAGAGTTAGAGACGGTGCTCATTTCAATCTTCTACCCAAGTGCGTTTGGGTCTGGGGCTGGCGAGGCGCCGGATGGGCAAGGGGCTTGGTCGAGACCGACGTGGTTGCCCAGGCCGAGGGTTGAGGTTGCTAAAGGGTGAGTTGTTGAGTGTTGTGGTTTGTTCCTTCTCCAAATGTGTCTGAACTTGCGTGGAGGTGTTGGACAGGTGTGGTTGTACATCTGATGAAGCATGATGGAAGCTGAAGTTTTGGGAGGGAACAGGAGTATTTGGAACGATGAGGCACGGCATAGATGAAAGCTGGGGTATTTAGAGAAAGGGGCTGAAAAAATGGGCAGCGAAGTGTGAGAACATGAATATGCTGACGCTGTGCAAAGGTATGGCAAATTCGCATCCATCCCAGCCTTCCTCACGGTACCATGGTTCGGTATGTTCAGACCCTTTTCTCGCCTCCTGTTGTGTAATATCATCTTTTGTACCTGACCCTTTCGCTTACTCACACAACCTCACTCGTTTTCAGGAATCACAACGTATGTATCACCAACGCCCCGTTTATCTCCACGCCCAACGTCGACGTTTGCACTTGCATTAACATTAATCTTTTCACCACGCTGTACCGCCGTTTCACGGAGACAAGGAAACACAAGCTAATGTCCACGCGGAAAACAGTGCATTTACCAAAATCCCCGCCTGGCGTAATGCTCGCCTCGCACAACACTGGCCGCCTGAGCAAAATGCATGCGAGGCCGGTTTGCTTGTCAAGAATACACCTGGATCGCCTCCTCCTGGGGAGGCGCCCTCGCCTACGTTTCCTCTGCTTATTGTAAGCCTCCATTCATGCGCCTTTTCTCAATTGCCACTTTGGGTCATTCCTCAAGTCTCAAGATATGCCTCGTACTACTCTTGGTTCCACGAGTTTGAAAATATCGAATATGAGGTTCTTCCATGTTCTTGATGTACAGTACTTTGTATGGTACAGTATCTTCAAACCCGTGAAAAACACGAGTATACCCTCGCTTAGCTCTGTTTTGGCAGCCGATGAATTGCACCTCTACCTCACATATACCACAATAGACTAACCCACGCCTACACAGTTCAGCCACGGTTTAGGAGGCACACGTACAACATACAGCAGTGTATGCGGTGAATTCGCCAGCTACGGTTTCGTAGTTTTGTCAATCGAACATCGTGACGGCAGCGGACCACGCACATACATCAACCTTCCCCACGGTTCCGAGCACCTCGCACGTAAAAGCCCCTCAAACGACGAAAACAGCAACAGCAGCAATATCACAAACACCGGCAATAGCGGCACCAACAGCAATGGAATTAACATCTCCTCTAGCGACCGCGAGCGTGGCTTTTCACGCATGGACTACGTTTTTCCCAAGGACAACCCCCGCGATACCATGCCCGGCAACGCACAAGGCATCGACGGCGCCTTACGAGCTGCGCAAATCCAGCTCCGGCTCGCAGAGATCGAGGAGGCTTACCACGTACTCGCACTGATCCACTCCGGCTGCGGGGCTGAAATCGAACGCGCGAACCTACGCAACAAAGCCGATGGCGCAAAAGGGGGATCTCGACGCGCGCTGAGGGGCGTGGATTGGGACGGTTGGAAGGGACGGTTCCATCTCCAGCAAGTTACTATGCTGGGGCATTCCTTTGGGGCGGCGACAACGGTTGAGGTGCTGAGACATAGAGATAGGTTTGAGTGGGTAGGTCAGGGCATCATCTACGATATCTGGGGTGCGGCAATCCAGCCGCCTGAGGAGAAACCTGAACACAGGATCCATACGCCACTACTGGGAATCAATTCCGAGGCCTTCGTGTACTGGCCTGATAACTTCGCTGCAGTAATGAAGTTGTGCAAGGAAGCGAAGGAGCAAGATCAGCTCGCATGGCTAATGACTGTGCGGGGCTCGGTGCATGTCTCTCAGAGCGATTTCTCGATCCTGTATCCGTGTGTCTCGAGTCTGTTGCTCAAGATGACGTGTAACCCTCGCAGGGCTATTGATTTGAACATCAATGCCAGTTTGGAGTTTTTGCGCCAGGTCATGCCCGAGCGCATGGCGCGCATGAATAGGGGGACTGATGAGGGCTTGTTAGAGGTGAGGAGGTTGGATGAATTGCCTGATGAACATAGACCACAGGAGAAGTGGATGGCTGTAAGGTTGAGGATTCCGCATGAGCTGCGCGTGAGGTTGACGCCGACGTGGGTGAGGAAGAGGGCGAGGATGCGAGCTAGGGAGAGGGCTAAAGAGGAGGGGGTTGGTGGTGTGAAGACGGGAGAGGAGTGGCCCAGGGATGAAAGAGGGAATATCTTGCTTGGTCTTGAGGATCTCAGGCCCGGTGAGGAGGTGTGGATGCATGTTGCGCCTACGAAGGAGGAGTTGGCGAGACATGGGTTGAGGCCTCGACGAGAATTGGAGGGGAGTGAAGAACGCGAGACAGGCATGGTGGACTGTGAAGGCGTTAATTCTGGTGAGGGACATCGAGGTATTGAGCAGAGGTACATGGAACGAGGTTGGTTTCAGTGTATTCCAGAGCTAATGAGATGAGATGTACTGCGAGACTAAGGCTGGATGTATATACAAGTGTCAGGTTAGATGAAAGCTTGTATTTTATTGTAGGATTTTAGTGTGTTATTCAATTGTCAGAGTGCAATAATGTCACAACCATATCGTAGTTTCCATGATCAAAGAACGAAAATATTTAGATCGTAGTTGATTACCAGTAATCGTACATCAAGACCTATTTACTTTACATACGGGTACTTATAACCTTCTCTGTCTCTCTCACACATACACACACACGCACACACTCAAAAGCTCTCTGCGATATCAAGTCCGCATCAGCAATACACTCACTTCTATCCCTTCGATATAACTTCAATTCCCCCAAAATCCGATACGGGTATATAAACAAAATCTAGATCAAAGTAGCACATGTAACACATGATATGATAACTAAAGATCTTTAATTCGACGTATCCATTTCCGAAATTAGGGCCAAGAACATGAGATGTATTTTTTATTCTCGCATGCAGTGAGTAATAAAAGGGGAAGTGATCGTTTTTACCGATCTTTGATCGCATTACTCATATGATATGTACGCACTTATTGAATGACATGGGAGTTTATGGGGAAGGGGAGTGGGCTATAAATAAGGCAGAGTTGATGCATGATTATGTGTATATACTGAGAGCTGTTGAGCATAATGAGCATAATGAGTATAATGTGAGAATGCGATTATGCGATTACGTGATTATGCGAATGTAATGGCAATCACAACTAAAATTGATATGCACAACAATAATGCATTATGACTATTATATAATATCAAAAATCATGCTATAATATCATATCACAAGGTGGTATTATACCTACCCATAACCCATAACCCATAACCCATACCTAGGACATAAGGCATAAGATATAGTTCTATAGGTACCTTACCTCACGCAAGCTGGAACCGTACCTGTCTGTACTGTACTGTACTGTACCTGACCCAAGCGAAAAGAAAAAAAAAATACCTTTACGTTCGCATATGTTCGTTCGCATAAAATATGCCATGTGCTGACAAGGAAGGAAGGACAATCAATGCATAATCTTCTTGATAAGGGATGAACGAACGAACGAACCTTGCTCGTACCTTCGTAGACATGACATGACATGACATGATCATGGGTATTGCAGATACATAGATAGATGGGTAGATTACTGTACCTACCTTATCTTGCGGTAGATAGGAAGATAGGAATACATGTAAATAAGATCATATATGCATGTATACTCCATACTCATTGAGTAGGTACATAGGTACATAGATACTTGTACTTAACATGCAACGACCTAAATACCTCTAAAAAAAACCCCGAATTAAGGCGCACTGAAAATCAGAAGCTCGGGGAGATATAAATACGTCCTTAGGTAGTGAAAAGTTAAAATATTGAAAAGTATGGAAGGGATTTAAATATAAGTATATGGCTCAATAATTTACAAAACAACACCCCCATCACAAATACCTTGAAATCGTATGTATTATCGATTGCCTTACTCTGTATATATATGGGTAAATAAATATTACTTTGTCTACATCTTCTTCTTTTTCTCTCTCCAACTCTAATTGAAAAGCAATTGCATTCCCATACACTCGAATTCCCGAAATCTCGCTTCCCCGGCAACCGAAAAACGAACTTTGTCTGTCTGTCTGTCCGTCCATCCGACTTGAAAATTGACAATTGACGTATTAAAGCATTCATAGATACCAAGGTAGTTTGTGAGTGAGTGAGTGAGTGAGCCAGTGAGTTACACGAGATCGATTACCCGACTAAGATATCTGACGTGAATCGAAGATGAATCTTCATATCGTGAAGTTATAAAAAGCAAGGCACCACAAAGCATCGCATACTATGCACATATACGCCTACAATTCAATCCAACTCAATCTATCGCTTTGCTATCGGGATGTATGCAAAATGGACACGAGGTACCGTAGGGTAAGGTAGGATCACTCATTCGTGGACCGAGCTGAGTTCCTTGGGAATTGGTTCTTTCTTTTCTTGCCTTCTTGCTTGCTTTCTTGCCTTGCCTTGCCTTGCCTTGCCTTGCCTTGCCTTCTGCTCGTTTACACATGTCGGTTGTTCGTGGATGGAGATACAGATGATGCGATGTGATATGATGTGATGCAGTGCGGTGCGATGCGGAAAGTAAGATTCGATTGTGCCTGTGATTGTGATTGTACTCGTGATTGTGATTGTGATTGTGCTCGTGATGATGTTTATGCCTATGCTCATGCTTATGCTAATGTTTGTGGATGAATGGAGGGCTATGAACCTCACATACATAGCATACTCATATTCTTCTTCGTCGTCGTCTTCGTCTTCTTCGCTCCACCCATCCATCTATCTAAAATTTCGTGCATCGCAGTGCATATCTTATGCAGATAGAAAGATAGAGAGGGATGCATTAGTCAGGGAAGAAAATCAAGGTACGGAAAGTTTAAAAATTCAGATCAGGCACTCAAGCACTTAGGCACTCAAGTAGGTTCAACTGAACGCAGAAGCCAAGGCGACTAAAGCAGGTTCACATCATTTTTCTTTACCAATAGTTCGCAGTACCTACAGGTGACAGCTTAACGGTAGTCGGTACGCTAGCTAAGGTAGCTAGCTAGCTTACCCTTTTTTCTGTTGAACCTAGACCTAGACATGGTATAGGTATTGGACTTGGTATTGATCGCTAGTGAGTTGTCAATTTAACTTTTGCACTTGTAACTTTTTAACTTGTTTAAACTTCAAAGCCGACTACACCGGTTCGCTGGAATGGGAAATGCAATGCAATGCAACGCAATACAACGTGATAAGCAACATTTACCTATCCTAGATAGACGTCGGTGCCGGAGGAAAAAAAATCGAAGGGCGGAGTATAGATGTTGATATTGATATCGATATCGATATATTGTGTCGTCATATCTCGAGGATCAATGAACGCCCAAAGGTAAGGCTTACGTACGTACGAAAGAGCATGCAGTACAACCAACAACCCAGAATCCCAGAAGAACCGCCTTATCGAGTCGATTGCACTGTACATACTGTATGTAACCCCACCCACTCACTCCCTCCTCACTCCCTCACCCAGCCAGCCAGCCAAACATGTGGGTTTCCAACCTGCCTCCTGCCTGCCTGCCTGAAGGGAGGGCACAGCAGGAACGAAACGATAAATCCACGCCTCTCCCTCCTCAATCGAGCGATACCGAGTACGACTGAACAATACAACATGAACACAAACACAGCAGGATAGAACAGAACAGAACAGAACACATGGAAAGAATGCACGCACGCCCGCCCCGCAAATCTCGATTTGTACACCTGTACATCTGCACGTCGATCCGTACGACCAGCCATTGTCACGAACCACGAAAAACACGAAGAAGCCTTCGCCTCACTTGAGGTTGAGCAAAGCACGGTTTTGACCATGAACCTGGTCGAGGGTCGATGGGGTCTGATAATCATCATCATCATCATCGTCTCGACGACGACCGACGATGACCGTTGCTGCTGCTGCTACTGCTGAACAACAAAAGGGAAAATAATCAAGCAATCGCAAAGACACAAAAAAAGGAAGGCATTTGGGACGAAAAGAACATAAAATTGTAGGTAGGGTATGGTTAGGTAACATGTTCGTTTCCCATTTTTATTTTTTGCTCCTTCTCGCTTCAGACTTCAGACTTCAGCTGTCTTTGTTTTCCGTCCCTCCCCGTATCCGCTACACATCTCTCGCTGAGACACAAGCAGTTCCTTACTCGCACCACGTTGAGAGAGCGCGCCCTTGAGCCACGAGGGAGGGGCTCAGCTGTTTAGACGAGGCGCAAGCGCTCGCGAGCGTTTGCCAAGATTTTGGTACGGGACCCCGGTGTGGTGGTGGTGGTAGTGGTGGACATCTTAGCGATTCGAGCAAATAAAACATCACATCACAATAACGGCAAGCAACAAGTAAGAAAACACACACGCACACACACAGCGGCATCATCTCATGTCGCTCGATTTGTACGAGTATCCGCCGTGGCATGGGGGAACAAGAAAGAAAAGAAAAGTAAAATAATAAAAAAAACGCGCGACTTGCTGAAACCGATACGGCCCAGCCTGCAGGTCGGGGAGTTTTACGGTTCTACCGCACCACACACGCACCACACGCACGGTGAGGGAGAGCGGGAGTGGCCTGAAAGAAGGGTGAAAGAAGTGGAAAAATAGTGAAGATCTGTATGTTATTTCTGGAGACGGCACAGTTTAGCGAGTGAGCGTGAGGTAGAGAGAGACAGCGAGAGAGAGGCGAAAGTGAGGTAGACAGAGAGAGAAAGACAGACGGGGTGACGACCAAAGCCTGTTTTGCTTCGTATCGTATCGACTCAGATCAGATCAGAATCAGATGTCGTCTTTTCCATGCCATGTTTCTGTTTCTGCTCTCGTGGCATTCTTCTTTCTTTGTTATTTGTGGAACGTACGGGATAACGGGACGAATAAATGTGCTCGTTGATGCGCGCGCACGTTGTATCACAAAATAGACCGACCTGCCTGGCTGCCTGGCTGCCTGGTCGCCTGTTGAAGATTGAAGAAGTAGTGGTGGTGATGGATGATGCGGAGAATTCAATCGTCATCCGAAAGCAAAAACTCCACACCTCGTATGGCGCGGCCGTCCGAATGAATAGTGGAGAGTCTGAGATGAAGGGAAGGTAACTAGGTAAGTAAGGTAAGAAAGTAGCAAGGGAAGGGAAGGGTCAAGGATTCTCGAAACATGTTTGCGTAGAGTTTCATGGTTTCATGATTGGTATTTTTTTTTCTTTGCCAGTATTGAGAGTGTTTCTCCGAGGGGGGACGAAGACACTGGGGTTCTTTTTCTTTCTCTTTCCAACTGCTCTTCTTCGTGATTTTTCATCTTTTTCAACTTGGAACTGGAACCTGGGAGGTTCCAAAGAAGCAGCCAAGCGATGTCACTCTGGTTTCCGGCAATGACATTAACCTTAAAGATTTGGGGAGGGGGGGGGGGGGGGGATGCGGTTAAGGTACCATGGTATGAGGTAATTAGTCACTGTGTATTGTGTATTGTGTACCGACACCGTTCATTGTTCACCGTTCACCGTTAGTTGTTACGATAGATGATGCCATACGGTCGTAACGATGTGGACGAATCGTGGAGTACCTTACAGAGTAAGTGACACCGCGGGACAGGGACGGAGAGGGAGGGGCATTTTTGATATTGAGCAATGAATGCAATGTCATGTAATGCAGCTACAGCATTTGTAATTGTACACCGAAAAACTGTACTGTACTGTACTGTAGGTAAGTAAGGTAGTCGCTGTACATAATCATTGCAGTAATCTTCAACAACAAACGCGAGGTCAAGTGAGACCGTGAGACCATGGAGAGAGACGAAAGTGGTCCAAAGCGTCAAGCGTGATGGATTGGTTGGATGGGGACATTTCCGAATCACCTCCCAGAACCAGAAGCAGAATGATATGTCCCAGTCTCAGTCTCGTGGCTTGCATCTTGCATCTCGCATCTTGCTTGCACAATTGAACGATGGGAGTTGATGGGAGGATTGGATTACATTGCGCAATTGATGATTGATGGATAGATGGATGGATGAACGTTGGAGAAACAGAGACAGCAGAGACAGCACATTGCATGTCACTCTCGTTCTCGGTTGACTAGGTAGTTGACGGTCTGGAATAGGGTTCCATTGGGGCGTTTGTGGGGACTTTTTTTTCCCTTTCATTAATCTACCTTATTTGACGTTATTGGATTTTTAGTACGGATGATATGATACAGAAGTAGTCATGGTCATGATCTGGTTCCATTGATGTTCGAGGGAATGAGGTCGGTTTGGTGGGGGGGGGGGGTGGTCTAGATGTTGAAAAGAGCTGGAAGTGTGGATATGTATGGATGGATGTTTTGGATGTTTTGGGTAAACACCATAAACACCATAAACACATATGGTAGGTAAACAGCCAAGAAATGAAGTGCAAAGCAACATAATTTGAGGTCGTGAGGGTTGTGTTTGTTTAGTCAGCATATCGGAACTTCTTTGATCTTTTTCCTTTTCTTTTCTTTTCCATTTTCCAGGTTCCGGGGAGAGGAGAGGGGAGGGGAGGGGAGGGGAGGGGAGGGGAGAGGGAAGAGGGGAGTCGATCTTTCACTAACCCTAGCGCGTAGATCTCAGGGGCGAAAAGGACTAAAATAGGATCATCATCTGCAGGGTAGCCACAGCACAGGGAGAGCCACATGATATTCACAGGGTTCAAGCTGGGAGAGACGAACCCCTACCTTGGGGGGATGAGTGACCCTGAACCTTGAAGAAGACAACGCCAGGTCAGGTCAGGTCAGGGAAGGTAAGGTAAGGATTCGTCCTGGAAGGGCGGAAGAAGGCTAAAGCGACATCCACAGCCACAGCGACAGCAGTGACGGGGACCTCTCAAGCGACCTCGTTTTTTTCTTCCTCTCTCTCTCATGATACATGATACATATGATACCTGATGGTTTTCCAATTCATCCGAGCCCGTAAGAATGAGACCCATGACGCCTTCCTTGAATGATGCTCATGATGCTCATGATGCTCTCTTGCATAGAATAATCCTGACTGCATTGCATGATTTGCATTTGCATTTGCATTCTTCATGGAACCTGAACCTGCACCCGAATCTGCACCTTGGGAAACCAAGATCCAAACCCAGCTGACTGACTGACTGACTTGACTAAACTTGAACTGACCTCCCGGATGGACGGATGGAACAACAACACAAATGGAAGAAAAAAAGGCGAATGGAAAGCAAGATCTGGTGGCGTCAGACAATTGTTTGATTGTTTGACGCTTTTGCGTTTTATCCGATCTCTTTGCTGCTGCTTGGGGCAAGGAAAGGGAATGGGAAAAATCAAAAAAGAGCTTTGAACCTTGATTCAAACATCAGTCCACAAATCCATAATTCTACCCACCAAGTATATCCAAATATATCCCCCCCCCCAAAATCCACAGATATATCCACAAGTTTACCCAAGATTCCACCAGTCTCCTCGCACCCGCTTTGAATGGATGTACTATATTGTCTCGCACTTTCAGCTCGCACGAATAGTAGAGCAGGCCGCTTCTAGACTAAAGGTGTTCAGTTCCTGAAGGTTAATAGTGCAGAGTGCAGAGTGCAGAGTACCTTACTCTAGTCTGCTCTAGTTCAACTCGAGTCGGCCTCTTAGTCTTCGAGTAGCAGAATATGCTTGACATCAATTGAGTGAGTCCCCGTCCTATCCGGAAAAAGATTCCATTCCACCATCCATCTATCAAATTAAATCACAATTACCCAATATAATTCCTAAATATAATCCCCAAATATCCCGAAATATTGGGGACAAGACAAGACAAGACAAGAATCTTAGTATGCACTGCACTATGCAGTCTTTAATTAACCTAATTAACTGAATTAACTTCCTACTGTATTTACCTTAGTCACGATCCAATGTTTATGACTTTGATACCCTCCCTGAACTTACCCAACAACACCTTACACCTTACCTACCTAGGTAGGCAAAGATACCCTAGTACGATCTGCACAGTCTCTCAAATCTCTCAAGCCCTCAACTTTCTACCCGCCAAGCCCGAAGAGAGCGACGAAGTGATGAAGCCATGAAGCCATGAAGCCATGAAGCCATGAAGCGGCGGTTGTCCTTAGCCTTTAGCCTAGCATAGCCTAGTCAGTACACTTACCTGACGCTTGACCACTTGGA
Source organism: Margaritispora aquatica (assembly GCA_007644065.1). Classification (NCBI taxonomy): domain Eukaryota; kingdom Fungi; phylum Ascomycota; class Leotiomycetes; order Helotiales; family Discinellaceae; genus Margaritispora; species Margaritispora aquatica. The sequence continues at coordinate 1,735,810 of VJWN01000002.1, forward strand.
CTTGGACTTTGGTCTTGAACTTGAACCATCTGGATAAACGCTTGAGCGGTTGTTTTCTACTGGTCTCACTTGGGAGGGGAGGAGAGAAAACGGAAGAAAAAAAACGACCTGGAACTGGCCTGTTATTTGCGGTTGCTGGCGCTGCAACTGCAACTGCAAGAGTTCAGGTTCAGGTTCCGACACTCATTTGTATCACTCAATCTTCAACCTTCAACCCTCAACCCCCATCAGTGGCATCTCCATCAGTGAATGCATCAGTGCATCAGTGCACCAGTACATCCACCAGTGTACCACCCATACCCATACCCATAACCCATACCCATAACCCATAACCCATAACCCAGGAAGACACAGACATCAACACCAGACACCAAAGATACCAAAGACACCCAAGACCACGGTACTCTGAGCGCACCCTCCCTCTCCCTCACGAGACAAAGCTTTTCCTGACCAGTTCCCTTCTCTCGACAGCTACAGCAACAGCACAAAAGACCTCTAACCTAATTAGTTCATCTTGCAAGCGCCTTGGATGCTTGCCCAGCTTGCTACATCTTCATTCTTCATCTCCCTCTCTCCCACCGTTGGAATCTCTTTCTCTCTTCAATCCAGGCACATGTTCTTATTCATATTCATTTCCAACCGGATCTAGACATTTTCACCGTTCTTCCTTTTTTATTTTATTTATTTACAGCCAGCTTGCCTGCTTGCTTGCTTGCTTTCTTGCTTTCCATGGTATTTGATTTGCTTTTGATACCGAGATCAGCCCTTCTTTCGATAAGAAGCTTACCCCCGCATTAATCCTCAAGTCGCATCGAACGCCTCACCAAGCTCGCATACAGTATCCCGCATCCGATCTTCAAACTAATACTCAAGAAGTATTTCGAGCCGCAGCAGAGCTGCATCACCACTACGACCACGATTCATACTCCATTCTTTGGATTGCAGACCTCTCGCACCGACCAACAACGAGACAGTCACACAATTGGTCCTGCAGAGTAATATCAGCCTCTCGTATGAGCATCTGAATCACATTCGACACCATGTCCACCGTCGAGACTCAACAAAACCACCCACCACGTTCGAGGCGGGACACATTCGAGAAAATGCTTGAACTCGAGCAGAGACAAAAGGTACGTCCGCCTCTGCCAAAAAAGCAATTATGACAGCTGTCCGGCCAACATTGGAAGACATCAAGCTGACTTTTCTTTGGCTGCAGATGAATCGCATGCAAGCCTCGTCATACGCCTCGCACCAGATGCCGCATCTATATACAAATACGGGTCCCGGACGGGATTCCAGTGTCGATCTGGAGCAACGTCCAAGAGGACTACAAGCCAACGGTCGAGCCATGACCACCCCAAATCTCTCTCTCGCAGGTCCCGTCATGGAGCAGGCCAATGCCTCTACCAAGTACATCATAAGCTCCCATGGGGATGTAATCCCCCAGAAAGACGAGAAGGAAGAAGATGAGCAGGACTCGGATGCATCATCGATATGCCAATCGCCTGGTTGGGACATTATAGGGGATAAAAAGAAGAAGAAGGAGAAGAAGGAGCGAGAAAAGAAGAGGAAGGAGAAAGAGAAGATGGAACGAGAGACAGCAAAGCTTCAAAAAGCTCCACCGAGGAAGCGGTTGTCCAAGGCGCCAGCTTCTGCGGATCGGTCGTCATCAGCACCAGCCGTGCCACTTTTACCGCCGCAAGTCGAGCCGGTAGAGGTGCACAAGAAGCCTGGAGCGCGAACGCGGAGAGGAAGCATAGAATTGGGCTTCCGCAATCTGTTGCATGCAAAGAAAGGAATCCCAACCCCATGGAGGTCTTCTCATGCCACTCCAGTCACGCCAGCCGACGAGAGCCCAGCAATGCCCACCAATTCATCCTCTGGGTTCATCGGAGGACTCAAACTACGACAAAGTGAGGAAGCAAATACCCAAGATGTGATGAGGAGACTGAAGTTGGCAATGGACCACGAGGAGAGAGAACCACTCAACGCTAAGGAAAGTCCGGTATCCCAATTGGGGGAAGCCAGCCCTGCTCCATCCACCACAGGGTCTAATACACCTGCCTCTGCCTATGCCGAGTCTGTGAGGACTCCTTCTCAATGGGACTCGATTTACACGCAAGCTGCGTTGATGGCAGCCTCAACTGGTGACAAAATCTTGGATGAGGATGTGTCAATGATGGAAAGGAACATACGGAAAGCTCGCCGAAGTCACCCTCCTACATCGAGGTATTTTGACGAAGGATCCCGGTCCAGACGAGACCTGTCCATATCCTCCAATCGCTCAAGCTATCCAAGTGACGGACAAGACTCGACAGTCAGCTCTCCAACAACCAATACTTCGAGCATTCCCCACGACGACTCAAAGCACAGCCGGTCTAGCAGCTATGTTCAGCATTCGCGACAACAAAGCCAAGAGCAATTGGCCGACTCTCAGACAAGTTATGCCGTTGGAGGTTCGGCTCGACCAAGAAAATCTGAATCTCGTGGTAGATCGATCTTCAATCGGTCAAGAAGTAGACCTGGAACCGCTGAGAGTGAAGGGATCGATGGACCCGTCAATCCTTTCCACAGCAAGGACGACCCATCTTCGCAACTGCACATGGGTCAAACTACCGAATCACCGACAGAGACTACATTCACCCATACTCGGAGGTCATCATTTGCTGCCTCTAGCGGGGTGAAGGGGCTGCGGAATGCAGCTCGAGCGGCTTTCTCGAAGAATGGTGGTTCTAGCCACTCAAGTTCTGAGGCCCATAGCTCAGCCGAGATTTTGACTGCGAAACCATTCCGTCCACAGACTACAACTCGAGCCGCCACGACAGATATTGCCAGTTTAAAGTCCAGCCCACCTAGCAAAACCGAGCGCATAATAGGCGAACAAAATACACCTGTTGTGGTTCCAGAAATTACACCACGAAACCCAAATCGGAAGCATGCCCCTCAAGTTTCACGAAAGGATCTGGATAATACTCCTACATCCTCATCCTCTTCTTCTGCTGTTACACAACAGGATCGGGCCCCTTCAAGATCTTCAAGCGAGGAATACTCAACCCCAGATGAATACTCGAATGTCACTACTCCTACCATGTCGAGACCTCATTCGGAGGCAGGTTATTTTCCCAAGGTCGACGATGTTTCTGCGAAATCTAAGATGAACATGTCAACGAGTAACATTGACCAACAATGCGAACCCTATGTCATGAGTGGTGCCATTCCAGATGATGAGCCTACGGAGAGTGGTCGCGAGGATTGGAGCAGAACGGCCGTGCCTATGGAGATGACCGATGACGATCGTGGAATGTCGACTCCGAGGGGTGCGACAGTACCTCAACCTTCTGAAGGGATTATTCGTAAAGCTAGTCTCTCACGCTCCGCTTCTACTCCGGAGCTTCAAGATCTATCATTCCTTCCTCCATTGAAGCATCAACCTCTCACACCTCGGCCAAAGGACAAGAGCAAGGCCAGGAAGACCAAGTTGAAGACAGACAAGCCTTCCAAAACTAACGCACAGCCGTTGGTTATTCCCCCACCTCCACCAATCCCTCAATCCGATGAGTTGATTCCAACATCCCCACTTTCCTCGCAGTATCTCAAGAACGCCCGCATGGCACTTCCACGCCCAGCCAACAAGTCGTTCGGACACTCCCCAGTCCATCAAAGTGCAGCAGGAGGTCCGGAACCTATTGCCAAGATGTTTGTCGTTTGCTGTTCGTGCAAGTATTTCCATGACATGCCATCCAAGATCTACGAGTGCATGGCAAAACCGGATAACGTTGTAAGAGATGCCAGCTTGGGCGTTTCGGGCGTCGTGAGCACGTCGGTGAAATGTCCTTGGTGTGCACATGGCATGAGCACGAAGTGTTGCTCGGGATATGCGGCCGTGGTGTATTTGAGGGAGAAATTGCATTGAGCGAGAGGGAAAGGACAACTGTACATTTTCTTTTATTTCCTTTTTTTCATCATAGGGGAAAGGGTAATCGATGTAATGGTGATTAAGGCAGATGGAAAAGCACGAGATGTGCGGGATGGTTCAAAAAAGGGCGTTTGGGGCGAGATTTTTGAGCCCAGTGGCATAGGTAGCGAGCGGGTTGAGGGGGTTGAAAAAACATGTTGGTGTTGCTAGCTACGTCCTTACATACATACGTCTTTTTTCCTTAATGGATCTACTCACTCCTACTCATACATCATCTGCTCTTACCTAACTTAATTTTGGGACATGAAGTGTGATACTTTTCTGCGATGTATTGGGCCAGACTGGCTTGGACTTTCATGAGGTAACCTAGAGAGTGATTTGGGTTCAACTTGTAGGTATAAGGTGAATGACACGAAGGGTGAAGGGGAGGTTTGAGAATGGACCGCATCTATCTAGATCAGATGACGGTGTTCTTATTTTCTTCATCCAAGTAGAAGCCAGGTGTAAGTGTAAGTGGGAGGTGAATGTAAGATATTACTTTTCTTGGTGTTGTGGCTTATAGAGATGAAGATGAAGATGACATCCCAAAAGTCGAAGAGTTACGATCGATCGATGCAGACAGGCAGGCAGGAGTCGATCGATTCACGAATACGATATATATATATATATATATATGATGGATACGCAATTGAATCCCCCGTCTCCTCTCCCCCTCTCCCCTTTCCCTCACTCGCTTCGCTTCGCTTCGCTACCTTACCTTGCATTATGAGCAGCTCAGGAGTGGGGGAAGGTGGAGGGGGGGAAGGGGGGGCAGAATTTAGGGTTCATCGTTCTACCCCACCCCACCACAACCCACCTTTTTCTCCACTGAAAACCTCATCATCACCCATCATTCATTCCAATCTCAATCAAAGTTCAAAGTACCGACCGAGGTGGCCGCGAGCTTCCTGTTTGGGCGGGCTTTGGGGATGGGTTTGGGGGGGGGTTGGGGTGGGTTGGAGAGATAAGAGAGAGAGAGAGAGAGAGAGAGAGAGAGAGAGAGAGAGAGGGAAAGTGAGATGCAGGTACGGTGTACGGCAGGTAGGGTGGGTAGAGTGGGTAGGTAGGTAGGTGTGCGTAATGGCATGTTAAGAAGAGAGAGGATGTTTGCTTGCTTGCTTGAGACTAACGAGGTAGGATACTGTACCTTAAGTAATGAGTGAGTGGGCGTTAAGTCAGCGAGCTATGTCATATCGTCAAGGTAAGATTACCTAGCTAGGTAGAGATAGATCTACAGCTAGCTATAGGCTGTACCTGGTATAAAAAGGTAAAGTACCTTTCCTAGCCTGCCTACCTACCTACCTACCTTGGCCACTATCTGTACGTACCTCCCTACTGTATACTATCTTCAAAGGTGGGCATGACGAGCATGAGAGATGCATGCTCATGTGGATTGATCGATGATCTATCCTTACCTAGATACCTTAGGTATGATGACATGGGCAGGAAGGTAAGGTATGTTTAGGTCCATTTTTCTATCTTTTCGAAGAATTTCTCGGATTCCTTCCCTCTCTACCCTCTTTCTCTCTCTCTCCCCTCTCACTTCCTCCTCTCTCTCCCTCTTCCTCTCACCTCTCCTCGCATCCTCTCGAGAAGCACCCTACAACGCCCTCAAGATGCTCTTCCCACGCACCTCGCTCCCGATCCTCCTCTCCCTCGGCGTCGTCCTGAACACCAGCCATGTTCTCGGCTCCCCCGCAACAACACTCAAGACTGCCGCGGGCAAGCTCGGCGCCGTGGCGTCCGAGGCCAAGGAGTGCTCCAGGATCGGGACGGATGTCTTGAAGCAGGGTGGGAATGCTGCTGATGCTGTGAGTTTATTTTATGTTTATTTTATTTGTTTTTGGGGGCTTCGGATTTCACGAAGTCAGGTTGGATAGAGCAAGTGAAGTTGAGTCATTGAGGAGTTGGTGGACGAGGATATGGAGGGAGGGGAGGGGAGGGGAGGGGAGGGGAGGATGTGATGGAATAGAGAGCAGGTTTACTAATCAGTGGGTGATTGCAGATGGTGGCTACACAGTTCTGCGTGGGCGTTATTGGCATGTATCATTCGGGTATTGGGGGTGGTGGATTCATGACCGTTCGCTCGAAGAATGGGAGTATTGAATTCATTGACTTTAGGGAGATGGCTCCTGGTGCATCAACGCAGGATATGGTAAGACCGGTTTCCCCATCTCTCCCCCCTCTCCCATTCCCTCAAAACATAGCTTATAAAAAACAGTACAACAACGACACCTCGCTCTCTCTGTACGGTGGTCTCGCCCCAGGTGTCCCCGGCGAGTTGAGAGGTCTAGAATACCTACATAAGCACTATGGTTCTTTGCCTTGGAAGACTCTACTGCAACCTGCCATTAAGCTAGCGCGGTATGGGTTTGTGGTTAGTTCTGATTTAGTCAAGTATATGGCTGGGGCGACGACTAGCTATGATTACTTAACCTATGAGGAGGTGGGTTTCATTTTCATTTTGCAATTGGATGTGACAAGACTTGAGGCTTTACAGCTGAATTGAAGAGATCTACGGGTGGTCGAGCGATCCCGAGATATGACTTATCCTTTTGAGCTTGAATTTTGGTCTAGAAGCTCTCAACTGACTCGATCTAGACATGGGCTATTGACTTCGCTCCAAATGGCACAAGATTGGGACTCGGAGATATCATGACAAGGAAACGATATGCCAACACACTGGAGAGCATTGCGGAGAAAGGAGCCGACGTTTTCTACAAAGGCGCATTGGCAAATGCTACTATCATTGCCTTGCAGAAATCCAAAGGTATCATGACACTTGACGACTTGGCGAAATACACGGTTATCAGCAGAGAACCATCGACTATTGATTACAGAGGGTTCAAAATCCATACGGGAAGTGGTAAGTCATGTCTTAAACACCCATTGACAAATACTGAAATCAAACAGCCCCGTCCAGTGGTGCAGTTGTCTGCTCAGTTCTAAAGATCGTCGAAGGCTACGACATGACAAGCGCCTCAAACCTTAATCTCTCAACCCACTACCTCGATGAAGCCATCCGCTTCGGCTACGGACAGCGCACGCTCCTCGGAGACGCAACATTCCTTTCCAACATGTCGACCTACCAACATGGAATGTACTCCTCCGCCACGGCCGCCTCAATCCGCTCCAAGATTCTGGCCGGCTCGACCTTGAACACCACTTCCTACAACCCATCCAATTACGAGATCCTGCAAGACTCAGGCACCTCCGCCGCCGTCGCGGCTGACAAGTCTGGCCTCACCATCGCCATCACAAGCACCATCAACACCATCTTCGGCAGCCGGCTCATGGTCCCCGAGACAGGCGTTATCATGAACAACGAGATGAACGACTTCAGTATCCCCGGCACCACTAACGCATTCGGTTACATCCCCACCGAGGCGAACTACATCCGTCCCTACAAGCGACCCTTATCCTCCATCTCGCCCACGATCGTGGAGTTGCCATCCGGCGAAGTCTACGTCTCGCACGCCTCGGCAGGAGGCTCGCGGATCATCACCGAGGTCATCCAGCACTTGTGGCACACGCTGGATCAGAACATGACTTCTGCGCAGGCGCTCGCGGAACCGAGAATGCATGATCAGCTGAGTCCGAATACGGTTAGTTTTGAGTATGGCAGTGACACGTATGGGGTGAAGGGGTATAGTAATGAGACGACTGCGTTTATGAGGGAGGTGGGCGCGAATGTTGCGTTTGTGGCTGTGGGGAGCACGACGGCGCAGGGATTGAGGAGGTTGTTGAATGGGACTTTCGAGGCGGCGGGGGAGCCGAGACAGTTGAATAGTGCGGGGTATGCTGTTTAATTTTAATGGGCTATATATTTGTGGTAATAATAGAAGACTTTGAGGTTGTAGATAGAAGAACAGAAAAGTGGAGGAGTGAGTAATCAATATTTAGGTATGATTGTTGGTGGTGGAAACGTCACTTGATATAATGATGATACCATTTCACAATGCCACCTATATCACTACTAATACTGGCTATCAGGCAAGTGAAGCTTTTTTTTTTACATGGTAAGACGAGAGGTAATTCTGGAAATAGCAATGTAAATAAATGTACTGTTTATGGGGGTCCAATTTCCGAAATTCAATCAAGAGCGAATCTCGAACACTGACCAGATACAACGGAAATTGACAAAGAGACGAGCTTACAGGTAAGGTAAGGTAAGGTAAGCAGTCTCAACATATTCAGTAAGGTGTATATGTAATGTAACCGTTGTGGCCGTTTCTTTCTTTCCGTCTCATGAACAGATGTCGCAGTGCAGGCGTTGGTTGAGTGTTGGTTCTCTTCCGAAGATCTCTGGGCTCGCTTAAAATGGAGCTTTTGTGGAGGGGGGCAGGGGGAAGGGAGGTTCTATATAGATTATTCTGGCTGGTCATTACACAAGACTAGGAGAGTGTTACCCCTCTGGGGGATGTTTGTTTTGTGAGGGATGTAGTTTGGTGTGTTGGTATCAATATCAATATCGATATCAGTATCAGTATCAGTATCATTGAGTGGATAGGTAGGTGAGTGTCTGAGTGAGTGGGCAGTGCTTTGTTATCGTCAGTACAGGATCTTGCTGTGCCATTGTTTCTTCCTTGTCATAAGAAGTGTAAGGTTAGAATTTCTTTCGTTTCGTGCATCACTTACTTACTTGCTTACTTACCTAGGTTCTCAAAGCATCCACACAACCCCTACACTAGTGACGGACACACCGGCTTCACGCCTATATCTCCGTTTATGCTCTACGTGGTGATTGGGATATCTGCGCGTGATACTATTGGGTTTGCGTCTAGCTAGTTATCCTACTGATCTGATTGCTGGGTAAGGACTGGTAGTGAATCGGTTGATGGGTTTGAGTGGGAAGACTGAAGGCGGCTGGTGTTTGTACAAGAGGGGAGAGTGTTTGCTCTGTTGGTCTTCTGTTTTATGGTGTGGGATGAGATGGTGTTGTGGAAGATATATGAGGTTGCGGATGAGGAGGAGGAGGAGGAGGAGTTGCTATACTAAGATATCTTTTGAGTGCGAAATGTAATATATGTTAATACAAACATCTGCCTGCTTACAGGAACTATACCAACAAAATTCAGATGGAAAAAGAGGAGTGCTCGATTGAACATCAATACGAAAAAGACATATAACATATAGAGCCTCACCAGGAGAGACGAGCTGAAGCAATTGAAATTTACACTGGATCAGTAAGCTTAAAATGAAAAGGTTCATACTGAGCACATCCAGCCATGCTGGCAATTATCCTCAAGAGAACATCTTTCTACACACCCCGATCCTGTCATTGTTTGCACACTGCCATAGCTTCAAAGTATCCTCGATCAAACCGTCCAACCTAGTCCTCGCTTAACGGAAGTAGCAACAACACTTCACTATCTAAACTTGACATAACCTCACACCACAACCCTTACTTCAACAATTCAAGACTTTGATGACAATCTTCGATAGTACAACATGAAAGCACTAGCGATACAAAGCAAAGCAGATGCTCAAAAGCGATGACTTATGAAACCTAAACCTCGCGGCCAGGGGGAGGAATAACGACATGTTCTGCACACACCGCACCACACCGCACCACACCGCACCACGCTATACCCTCTCCAACCAAAAAATTACATACACTGTCTTAAATTGTATGTGTACCCTTTAACCTACCTACCTACCTACCTCCTATCATCCGAATACACACTTACTTCGGCTCAGGGCAGGGAGGATGGATAAGAACCATCAAGAAACGCAACCACACTCCCATGTCGAGCGATCAAGGAGCGCCAGCCATCGGAATCCCCAACGACGCGAGGGTTTTCTCCTCGTCTCGCGTGAGAGGAGAAAGGTGCAATGTAATGGGTAATGGGTAATGGTAATGGAGATATTTGCTCAATCCACGTGCACTCATGCTCATCGCTGCAACAAACAGGGGATTCCTATGTTTGTTGGTTCAAAACGGCGTTTTTGGATTATCATACTTCCAAATCAACTGCGGATAACCGAAATTCACGTGTCCAGGGCTGTTCACATCATACGCAAGTGAAATACACAAAGATAAAACAACACAAATGCTCTGTATTGCTATTATGCAAGCTCTAAACATTCCTCCAAAACGCCCACTCGCCTATTCCAGCTAACCTAATGTGACAATTGTGCGCGCGCTCTCATTTGATCCAATACCGCCTAATAATACTCATGGGACATGAACGACGCCAATCATGCGAGGGGTTTAAATGCTCTTCCCTACTTATGCAATAACCGGTCTCCCTGCGCGCGCTTCTCATTCCCACCGTCGACTTCATCCTCATCATCGCCAATCACATGCCGACCGCTATCGTCACTTTCCTCGTATAACCCCTTTTCTCTCTCATCGCTCCCATCATCATCACCATCGCTGAACTCAACGTCACTGTCCTCATCGCTACCTGCAGCAAAAGCATCGTACAGTTCGCCAGCGCGTCGCTTGCCTCCCTTCTTACCACCAATCTTGCCTGCTCCGTTCAGACCCTCCGCTTCGTCCTCCTCGAGGAGATCAAACTCCCATTCGTCACGAGGATTGTTGCGGAGCCTCTTTCGGCGCGCCATGTATAGGTATGCACCGATACCGGCACAGAAAATTAGGATGGCAGCTGCTGCTCCGTAGATCCAAATTTGAGTCTTGGAAGACACACCAAAGGTAGGAAGGAATGATGGCAGCCAACTCGAAACAGCGGTTGCTGTTGCCGAGGGTGTACTTGTGGCTGTAGAAGAGGTTTCACTCTCAGTACCAGTAGGCTTTGTTGGCCTATCTGGATGATCAGTTGGGTTGGCCATGAGACTGGATGTTTGAACCGCAGGTGGCATGGAAGTGGTAGCGCCCGCGACGGTAGTTGTTGAAATGATATCTTCGTGATTATCATCGTCGTGCTCAGATGGCATTGGAAGAACAGTGGCCTTTGAGGCATCAATAGACTCGCCCCAAAGCTTGAGATGCCAGTCAACGAAGGTTCCATTGTGCTCATTGACTATGGAGTCTCTGACAATGATAGTCCATTTGCCAATACCAGACTCACCCCTGTGATTTTGTTAGTTGTGAAGATGAAATGCTTATGGTTTCGACCTACCAATGGACCACGGACATGAAAGTCCAGTCCTCATAACCTGCGGGCTCCGAGTCCAATCTTCTTGTGGCTGCGATGTGACTGATGATATTATCTGGACTGATAAGATCAACACTTAGATCACCACGTCTTGTGTGGCCAACATTCATTGTGACAGTGACGTGTTCCAGACGCTCAACATTGGCAGCCTTCAACATATCCGCAGTCACCTCAAATGAGACGGCCAAGCCTTCATCACCTTGGGGAATCGCTTGGTTGACATGGATCCAGGGGGAATAAAACCAAGCTTGCGGCTTGACGTTCTTGAATGTCTTGGCAGCCTCAATCGTAGCCCAGGTGTCGATCTTTCCATACCCAAAAGTGTGGCTGAATTTCTTTCCAATTGTGGTAGTTTGCCAATCGCCAGTATCAAGATCAACTGGAAGGGCTGTTTGCATAACTAAATATTGCATATCTCTCCATGTCAAATCTGGTCTGATTTGAAGGACGAGAGCAAAGATACCAGCAGCTAAAGGTGCAGCTGCTGATGTACCTCCGTGGCCTGAATAGCATGCATTTGTTCCAACATCCGTTGTGTGCTATATATTGTTAATTATTAATCAGGCTTGCATGATCATTTGACTTACGATAGCATCTCCACTACCACTGCTATAGGTGACAACCAATTGAGCTGAACACTTCTCAGAGTAGTAGGGGTGAAGACCCTTCCTGTCGATAGCTCCTACAGTGATACTGTATATGCTGTTGGTATATCCATCAAAATTGCAGTTGTCCTCATTATTGGCGCCATTTCCAGATGCAAATACGTAGATAGAACCCCGACCATCCCGACCGTTTTGAACAGCATTAAGCATTGCTCGCTTGATCAAAATGCCCGGCGCATCCATGGACCTTCCATCATCGGGTGGGCCCCATGAACAGGAGTATATTTGGTTTTTTTGGTAGGCGTAATTCATGGCCACAGCTTCATCAGCGTCCGTGATTAGTTTTGATAGGATTCGAATACCAGCGATTTTCGAATCCCACGCAACTCCCACACCGCAGACATTATTTTTCACAGCCGACACTTCTCCTGCACATCGTGTTCCATGTCTATCATCGGACAGAGTTGGTTTCGGTTCTAACCTGTGGTCGTTGAAGTCGTAGGATCCTTCCGCAAAGTAATTGTCCTTCAAATCGTCGCTGTACATATCCAATCCATCATCTACAATGGCTACCGTTGCGTTGTGTCCTGTGATCCCCTGAAGCCAAACATCTGTTACGTTGACATCGTGGCCAATTTGCACTGGATTGTACAGATGCCATTGATCGTTGAAAATAGGATCCCGAATATCCAGAGCTGATGCTACTGCCGCCTGCCTCAATAGCGCATCTGCTGATGCTGATTCCTGTCGCTCTACCGGTGCCGCATATCCTTCTGGTCGAGCAGGCATGGGACCTCTCTTCTCCATTCGTGGCTTTATCTTCTGCTTCTGCGAGAACTTGACACCATCGAGGATGTCTGACCCCCCTATTGACCGTTTCCTCGACCTCCGTTCCTTGAGAGCCGTATGCACCAAATCCACATCCTCTTTGTGACAGGAGAATATGTGGTGATCCTTCAGTTCGCCCAACTGACCCTCATGCGTCAAACCCAGCTTGATGGCTACCTGAGCTGGAGCCGTCGCAGAATCCAAATGGAGGACATAGTAGTCCTGTGCATCGTAATCTCGAGCTCTAAGATGTGAAGCAGATGCCAGGTATCCTAACCCAACCAAGCCCAGAATGGAATGTAGTTTCATTGTCGCGTACCTCTGTATACAAAATCTCCAGAGATGTTCGCAGACGTAGAAGAGCAAGTAGAGATCTATCAACTCGAGGAGAGAGAAATGTTATGAGAGAGCGGATGAAGGTTCGCGCATTGATGGGTTGTTGTGTTTCAACGTTGTGCTTCGTGGCGTAATAATTCTAGGTTACCATTAAAAGTTATGAACAGAACATGTTCCTCTGACTCGAGCTGTAAATGCAATTGTGATTGCAATGATGGTAATGGATAATATGGGCGTTTGAATGCTCGAGTATTCTCCTTACAGCAATGAGTTGGGTGAACAAGGTGGTAGAGGGGGTTTGGGGTTGGGGGGAATTTGAAAGTGTGAATATGTCTGTCTGTCTGTCTGTCTGTCTCTGTCTCTGTCTCCCTCAGCTTATGTGGCCTTGCATGTTTCAATAAAGTAGCGTACCTTCCCTTCCGGATCTGATCTCAGAACAGTGGGGCGGTAGCGCGCATGCGACACCCACTGAACGGTAGTGTTCGGGGCTCAGGGTTCTGGAACAAAGCATTTCATTATTTGAGCCAGTCAAAGGTCAAAGGTCCAAGCCAAGTCCAAGCCCGGATAATTGATTTCATGATTCGGAACTTGAGTGGGAGTTGAGCGGGAGTTGAGCGGGACTTGAACGGGACTTGAACGGGACTCGCTCGGGACGGGGGTCGGGGGACGGGGGTCGGGGAACGGGAGTAAAAGAGAAACTTACCTAAGCTTCCATTGTTATTAATACCTTAGTAATCAGGCTCAATCAGATCATCCTTCACCAAGGATCAACCCTTCCTTTCTTCAGCGGGCGTGCAATCAGTATCAGTATCAGTAACCAAACTGTGTCAACACATCCAAAGCCGTGACCAAGCTCTGTGTCCTGCATCCAGTGTCCTGTGCCCTGTCGTGGTCTGCGAGTCGGTTTGGGTGTGCCAGCGTCAAAATCTGCCCATTCACTCACTCACTCACTCACTCACTCACTCACTCACTCCACCCTTCCACTTTCCACTTTCCACAGCACACCTAGTACACCTAGCACACACCTACCTAGCACACACATACACCCCCCCCCCCCCAAAGCTCCAAGCTCTTCCCTCCGTCCCTCCCCCATGCTTTTTTTTTGGTGAGGCTGGCAAGTAATATATCCAGGTTTCGCCCAACCTCTCCATATCCTAATCCAGATATGCCTTACACTTTCCTACCTTCCAGCCTGCTGCAGTTTCTGCTTATTTGCGGCTCCATCTCCATCGGTTTGCTATCTTTTACTATTCTAAGCTAATCATGCATCTGCGACTTTGAACGATTCATCTCCCACTCCCTATGGGCCAGCAATATCCTCCGGCGCAAACAACAAATCTTACCAGTAAAGTCGTGATCGATGACGACGAGCTCCATCATATTCGCTGTTACTTTCTAAGCTCGACAACTCATCCCAGACCCATTGCTTGTCCACCACCACCTGTATCTTTCTGTACACCTTGACACCTGCATATCGCATATCATACCACAGCTCGGACAAGTATCTGCAGCTTCGAGTCCACATATTGTACCTTTGTCCCCATATCCCAGTACTCATTTTCCAATTCCTCACCGTCTTCCCAAAAATCAGCACACTTGCGCCATGTCAAATCGATACTGGGGCGAACTACCAGCGCCCACCATAACGAGAGGAAATTCTTTAAAAGCACATGAAGAGGACGAAAAGAGAAGAGTGAAGGGAAACCGCGACTTAATTGTAGATACGCATATGGCTGGTGGTCGTTCGCCAGGCCCATTACATCCTGATCGAGCACAACCAAGGCAGGATCGATATTCAAGCCAGACCGACAAAACGGAAGCTCCGACTATGTCGACCCAAAGTCCTTTCGTATCGCCAATAGCTTCGGAGTTTCGTGGAGACGGATTGGCTCCACGGCCTTCTTCTTACCAAGCTGGCGCACCGAATGCTGCATATAACAAGGAATTTTCGGAGAGAAGAAGGCGGCGCGAGAGTCGCAACAGGGAAAACTACGAACCTTCATCACCGTATGCTCATTTCTTGCCAAAATAATTGTTCCTCTTTTCTTTTTACATACTAACATATTTATAGGATACCTCCACCTACCGCACCAGATCCACCAAGAGCCCCTCCCCCAGTTAGTTATAAAGCTCCATACAGCAACGGTCCATCTAGTCAAAGTGTCTCCAGGTCGGGCTCAGGAAGAAGGTCAGAGGGTCCTGTAAGTCCAATTGGGCCATCAGAAGATTATTATCGAAGGGATCTTGGTCAAGAATATCACCCTGGGGACGAAGAGAAATTCCAAGCCCGCAGGCTCGAACCCAGAAACGGCAAGAGTACTGTTCGACATGCCGTAAATGAGAGGTCTGGGGTCACTCGCACCGAATCGAATTCTTCGCAGCCACGAAAGGGTTCCATCCCTGAATGGACACACGACAGATCACCTCTACAAAGATTAGAGTTGACACTGGATAGTATAACTAAGGAGGAGAAGCGAGCACGTGTGGAAGAAGCCGAATTACAAATTCGAGACGAGAGAGCTGTTCGTAGTAGTCAAAAAGCGACTCAAAATTCTGTCCGATTTCGAAATCGACCCGTCGCTAAGGCACCCGAGCCAGGAACACAACCAGCACCTCACAGTCTTGCTGAGGCTAGCGTAGTACGCAACTCGAGCACAAAACAGAAAGACCAACTGCAAAAGAGTGTTATGCGCGAATCTCCTGTTTCTAATCAATACTCCTCGCCAGGCAAGCCAAGAGACCTGGTTTATCAGGCGGAGCCAAACCGAAGCGAAGTAAGTGCATTCCCCCATCAAGATGAATGGCCAAGATCAATGTTTTGTTGTCATCGAATAAAATCTGTAGAGGCAAGAAAGTGTAGCACCTCAGCTCCTCTGTGTATACCCCTCTCAGTCAAATAGACGATCCAGAGATGCTCCAGGGAAAGTCTCATGAATTCATGGTGTTGTTGATTTCTTAAGCGGAGTTGGAAACTTTAGCGAGACGAAATTGCGCATTCCAGCCCGTTCCTTTTCGCTTGAAGTTGTGTAATTACTAACATTGTTTTATCAGCCACCTCCAAGTAACGGAACTGCGATACCACTTCAACGCGGGTCCAGTCTCAAGGACAATTCCAAAATCCCCATTGCAATCACAGGCGCCACTGCAGCAGTTGGGGTCGTCCGGAGGGAAAGCAATAAATTGAGAAAGAAGCCTCCTACTCCTCAAGTTCCTGCCGGAGTACAATGGTTGCCAAAGCAGGCAGCCTCTGAAGACCGATATCCTGATGTTCAACCGGAACGTTATCCGTCCGTCAGAGGTCAACAGCAGCCTGCTTCTGTAGCCAAAACATCCAAGGAAACCGCTTTCAGAAACCATCAGCAGGCCTCCATAGTAAGCTCTGCTCGATTTTGACATTTTATTCTGAGATTGAGAACTAATAGCTGGTTGTAACAGGACAAAGAGCTTCCCAGATTACCCCAGGAATTTGGAGACGAAGACGAGATGGGTGTTGTTGCAAAACCAGTTCGGCAAGGCAGTATCAGCAAAGTAGAGCAATTGACAGGTGAAAGAACCGTCGTTCGCTCTCTCTCTGGAAAACAACCAAACGCTCAATCTCCAAAAGTTACAGTGAATGGCACACCATATGCCGTGAACACTTCTCCTCGTGCTGTTGAAAGTCACATGGTTCCCGAGAATTCTCGCAAGGAGCATCACCACCTGACAGATGTTCTGAACCACTTTCACCATCCAAATGTTAACAGTGACGGTGTTTATGTTCCATCTCCGCGTTTGGATGAGTGGAAGAAAGGAGGTGTTGCTCTCCTCTCTGGTGCTCTCCTCGATCTGAATGTCCAGAGCAATCAAAGCGAACAGACTGAAAAGGAGAAGGACAAAGCTTGGTGGGAAGCAGGCAATACTGGCGTTCGGCGAAGAAACTCCACCTCAGCACCGCGAAAAGCCGAAGCCTACGATGGCGAATATGATGACACCAATAGTATGCTCCCTCTTCCTTCTCTCACTCCTATTCAGTCTATCGAATGTGAAGGGTGCGTCTCCGAAAGCCGGGCTTGTGAGATTGCGCGTTCCATTCGCACTCTTCACAGTCTAGTATTCGAGACGATGAACAAAGATCATGTTCCCCCTAACATTGAAACTGCTCAGCAGACCCCGATGCTAGGTCACACACTTAAACCTCACTCGCTAACGTGTTCGATGCGGGGCGTCCGCATTCGTCCTGATATAGCTCCCACTAGATTTAAACCCCCATTGTTTCTGAAAAGTGGTCCTATGTTGAGATATTGCGGCTTGCGCCGTGAAAAGGTAAAGAGTCGATCAGGTCGCAAAGCTGTTGTGCCAGATCGAGAGATATGGAGAGGTAGTATTATGGTTGTTACACAAGACGCTCATTCATCCTATGAGTTGGCGCCAACTTTGCGATTATTCCTACAACCAGTAAATCTGCTCCCACCCCCACCAGCTCAACTTGACGGTGATGTGGATGAACTTGCGCCTGAATACATAGATCCTATTGCTGGTCTCCCAAAAATTGGAAGAGATGGAAGGACTCTATACATTCGACCAGTTGATTATCTCGAAGAGGCCAAAGATCTATCTAGGGAAGAGTCAGATGACGGTCTTTTTGAGTCTCAGAGAACGCCTCTCGACGGTGCTAATGACAGACGGTCGACATGCCCAAAGCCGCATTACGACGGAGAGCGAGCTGGCAAGTATAAGGAAGTAAGAGGCTTTAGGTTGCATGCAGAGCAAGGTGTGACATTCTGGAGATTCAATATTGAAGTCGAACTCCGAGAGAACCAACAAAGAATTGCCTACCGCATCAATCGTGGACCAGCTACACCATTTTGGGTGCCCGCACGCGACCAAGCTATGAATATCATGTTTTATAGTTGCAATGGTTTCAGTCACGGTGTCGATCCAGATCAGTTTTGTGGACCAGATCCTATGTGGCGAGATGTTTTGAATACCCATCAAACACAGCCATACCATGTCATGCTTGGTGGAGGAGATCAGCTCTACAATGATATTGTTATGGACGAAGCGAAGCTCTTCCGAGAGTGGTCGGATATCAAAGATCCTTTCCACAAAGAGAGATATCCATGGACAACGGAAATGCAACAAGAGCTGGAAAAATTCTACTTGGATCGGTATTCTATGTGGTTTTCCCAGGGCCTCTTTGGAGTAGCCGTGTCCCAAATTCCGATGATCAATATCTTCGATGACCATGATATCATCGACGGCTTTGGTTCATATTCTACCAAATACATGGAATCTCCTGTGTTTTCGGGCTTGGGCGAAGTGGCTTTCAAATATTACATGCTCTTTCAGCATCAAAGCAGTATTGACGAAGGTGAAGAGACGGAACCCTCTTGGATTCTGGGAACGCAGCCTGGTCCATTCATCAAGGAATTGAGCCGAAGTGTGTTTTTGAACCTTGGCCGAAGCATTGCATTTTTAGGTCTCGATTGTCGGACTGAAAGAATGAATGACGAGATCGTCAGTGCAGAAACTTATCATAAGGTCTTCGATCGACTCAGTAATGACATTGTAAAAGGCGAAACGAAGCATCTAATAGTTCTTGTGGGTGTACCTGTGGCATATCCTCGTATGGTCTGGCTTGAAAATATGTAAGTCTTCCAAGTTGCAACGCGCTGGTGTGCTACACTCTGGAGCTAGCAGTCCATGCTAATATGCAATGTAGTCTCACATCGAGAGCCATGGAGCCTATCAAGTATCTCAGTAGGGCTGGTCTTCTTGGTAAAAAGCTTCTCAACCATATGGATGGTGGCGTAGAGATTCTAGACGATCTAGATGATCACTGGACGGCGAAGCACCATAAAGATGAGCGAAATTGGTTCGTTCAAGAACTTCAGGACTTGGCGGCCGAAAAGTCTGTTCGTGTGACAATTCTTGGGTATGTACTCTTGACAAGGAATTGGGTTCAAATTGCTAATTGAAACAGCGGCGACGTTCATCTCGCAGCCATAGGCCAATTCTATTCCAATCCAAAACTTGGTATCGCCAAGGATCATGATTTCCGCTACATGCCCAACATCATTTCATCGGCAATTACCAATACTCCACCGCCAGACACCTTGGCTGATATTCTCAACAAGAGGAACAAGGTACATCATTTGGACGCTGAGACGGATGAGGATATGATTCCCATCTTCACACATGATGTCAATGGCAAACCCAGAAACAACAAGCGCTTGCTAAATCGAAGAAATTGGTGCTCAATTCGTCAATACAATCCCGACTTGAGCCCACCTCCTACTCCACAGACAGATGGCCCTCCGTCTCCACCACCTGCTAAGATTGGACTTCTTAGACGCTTATCTGGAAGTCGTGGGCCAAGCTATCGTCCTGATGTCCATGCACGACGCGGTCCGGCTGATGCTCCCCCTCTGTCGAGTCCTGGTTTCTTTGCCCAGCAAGGAGCTGTACAAGGCGGCGCACCACGTCGAGGGTCTGTAGACTCTCAGAGATCTGGTTTCCTAACTCGGACTATATCGCTAAAGGGAAAGAACATCATACCTTCAGGTCTCTTCCGCAGAAATAGCAAGCGTCACGATAGTGGAGGAATTAACGGATATGGAGAGGACACCGATTCTGGGGAGGAGGAAGAACGAAGATATAACAACAGTGCTTCAGGACTCCGTGGGGGCAGTGGAGGTAATGAAGATGGCGGTGGCAGCTACTTCCCAACTATGCCTCCCGCTGCAGGACGGCAATCCGAGCGTCCAGTCGAACAAGCACCAACCTCTCTCGCTGGCCAGATGCCACAGCAAGGCTTGGAAAGGTCTAAATTCCACCGCACACCAACCGGACTTTCCGAGAAGCAATTGCGACAAAACTTGGTACAGGACATCAATCTTGAAGGCGGTTTAGACATCTGTCTAAACGTAGAAATCAACCAGAAGGACCCAACTGGTGCGACGACACCTTATCGCCTCCTTGTTCCTGCATTATGGTATGATGAATCGCAGGATCGGTTGATGGAGCCAAGACAGACGCATATTGGGATGAAGCGGTGGAAGACGCTGAAGAAGAATAAAGGGAAGGGGAAAGAGGATGAGGATTATGAGTAGATATTTGAGCTAGGGAAGGTATGGTTGCATGGATATACTTACGATGGACGACTCTTGGTGACAGTGCAGCGGCAGTTGATTCTGAGGCTGTTGCTATGGATTTATGGATAAGGGCATGGATAGATGGATACATAATTGGGATGGGATGGGATGGATGGGCTGGGCTGGGTTGGTTGTTTGGTTCAAAATTTGGTGTTAAAGTGGATTCGCGCGTGCGTGCGAGCGAGCCTTCTTACCTATCCTCGTTCCGATGATGAGTATATATATACCCTTCTGTAAAGATAGTTAGTCATGCTTTATGGATACTTTTTGATACCTTCGCTGGCTCACTCTCTCCTGCGTTGGATCTTGTTCTATTGTTCTGGTCTAGTGAGTGGTGAGCGATTTGTGTCCGTGTCGTAGGTATATTTGACACCTTTGACTATTGACTGGTGTAAACGAATATTCGAGTAAAGAAAGGGAGGTACGTAGGTGGGTAGGTAGGTAGGTAGATAGCTGGGTTCTGGAGAGGTAGAGTCAAGATATGTTAAGCGAGGAGCCGATGTTTTGGTAAGCTGCTGGATGAAAAATTATAAGTAATATAGATAGATTCGTAGAAAGATAGATTAAAGAAGGGAAGCTAGGAGTGTTTATGTAAGACTACGTGGTTTTACGTGGTTTTACAGGGATGGTGTGAAGAAGATGTAAGATTACTGATTGAACGAACGATTAGGTAGTTGGTCGGTCGGTCGGTCGTTTTGAGTCTGCCCATTGAAATTTGCACAACTTCGAGTGAAGTATGTCAAATACCCCTTGAAATGCTGTATGGCTATCTGATTGGAGGGACGTTTTTAGCTCTTGGCTATGTGTACAGAAAGGTGGAATGAGGGAAGAGAAAGGCTCGTTTGTGTTGAATTGGTGCGAGAATCCCCTGGGGACACAACCGATTGATCTTTGATCATGTTCCTTCTTCTTGGTGATGTCGATTCAACACATACTCTCTCGATTGTATACGAGAAGGCCGATGCATAGGACGTCCAAAAATCAAGGCAGGAAAAGATAGAAGCAATCACCTCTACCAAAGCTGACGACATCAATTGGCTTCTTTGGCTTTACAACGCTCCTGTTTGACAAGACATGCTTCTTTGCCACTCGTGAGTAGCCCACGAATCGGGGATGCTCAGAGGAAGGCAGGATCGGCTTTTGGGAGCGCGAACACAAAGAGGCGTATATTTCTTCCGACCAAACAAGCCATCAGACTGAGTATGGCATTGTCGGAACGAGAGCACGATTGAAAGGGGATATACGATCCCATTTCCGAGCCTTCGTGGCACCTGATCGACGATTGCAGAGACCGCGCGACATCATCGAGTTTCCAAATCCGGGGAAAGATGATTGACATTGCCAATCGCCTCACCTCGCATCCGAAGCACCGCAGGAAGGATATTCCAGAATTCTGAAGATTTGCCCGTCTGACGAATACTGGTCACCTTTGCCGGAACCACTCCAGCTGTTCATAGCATATTATCAGCCCTATCACTCGGCGAGTCGAGCGAGCAAACAGCCGGTCGTCGTTCAGAGGATGGATAACCGAAACGGATCGGCTAACAATTTTTTTTGCAACTCCTCCAACACTTCTCAATCCATCGACCTGCATGATGTAAATCCGAGCCGAGCTTGCTTGCGGGGTCGATGTTGCATGGCTGGCTGGATACCATTGTCCAGCGCAAATATGATATTCAGCCTGCATTACCGGCGATGTCTCCGGGCATACCATGTTCAGCTGGGTCTTGATGGAGGAGTTGGTAGCGAACAGCTAAACGTGAGGTTGCATGCATGAGATAATTCTGGAGACGGAAACGTCTCCGGTGTGCGTAATTCTGCGTGTTTCTTCGCCCGGATTGTGCGGTATTAACGGCGGTGAAATCTCCAATCTTGAATTTGGGTGTCTTAAAATTGTGATTAGAAGCAGAGACATCTTATGGAGGGAAATGCGAAACTCAACACGGTTAGCTGACATCTTTACACAGATAAGACAGAACTCTCCGTATTAATCGTTCTATTCCTCGTATTTTTCATAACACTTAAAAGCCACGTCCTGCTTGCTCAAGTGGGGACTGTAACCCTTGCGGTGCACAAGTCCCCTTTGAGAAAAACATGCAGGTTCCTTCCAACTGGACTGCAGCCATTTATCAAGGAGGGTATAAGAAAACAGCTTTGCTACCAAGAATCAACGAGATGTTGTTGGTGCAGAATGAAAACTCCATGTGTTCAGGAACGTGCAGTGCATATGCTGTGCTGCACCTCGAGATCGGGTCACGATCCGGATCCACAACACTGCAGTGTGCATTGTTGAAGCTATACGAATAGATGACCCTTGCACTAAGTTAATTGGTCGTTCAAGCCTCCATCGAAGCAGGTGTCGTCATATTTTTGTTTGTTCAATGTCGTCTATTGTGTACATAATGACAAGAAAGTATCTGAAATATAGTGATGGACATGTAGATGTGGGTTAGTCAACTTGTGAATGCATAATCAGCATAACCGATAGAAGTCCGGTGTCATACACAGCCATGTTGCCAATGATATGAAACGAATTGATCGACTTGCAGATCCATCAATGCATTGATGACCGGAGACTTGAAGCTTTAGAGTTAATTCAACGACAATAGTGTTATTACCAGGAAGGAATGACATCCAATTAGGATGATCATAAGATGACAACAATATGCTGACCCTAAGCGCCACGCTTCATATGCAAACCTCCCAATGCAACATAGTGTTCCTCCATATATGCTTCTTATTGCCAAATGTGACAAGTGCTGCTTCATTATGCTGAGTGAAGTGCTTTGAACCCTGCTTGTACCAAACTTCGAGGGCCGGGAGGACAGTCAGCTGTCCCAGTCCAATAGAACATTCCCTAGTATTGTCAGCAATATGATGGCATCTCGAGCAAGTGTCTTACCCCTAGTCTTTTCTCCCTGCAATATCCTGCTTTCATCTTTACAGTTTCTGGATTGTCGTATGACACGAAGCCTCCATCCCCTCCGATGCAGAATGCTGCTACGACACGAGTATTGATGATTTCTTCGGCTCCATTTCTCGGTAGTTGTTTATATTCGAAAGTGCCTTCCTCGCCCCCATGTCCCCTGTAGCTATGCCCCGGTCCACTAGCTCCCAAAAACGACCTGCCATATACCGGAATTCCAAGCAGTATTTTGCCCGCAGGAAATCCAGTCGAAAGAACATAATCGACGGCGGCAGAGGCTGAAGGCTCAGTGCTGTTTCCAGGATAAAGTTGAGCATGATGTCCAGCCTTTTGTGACCAAGAGCCTGTGAAATCATACGACATAAGATTGAGGAGGTCTAAATAATCTTGTGCTCGGTAGAGATCTATGTTCTGTAGTGCCCATTGTCCAGCTGGGAGAGCAGCCGAAAGTAGATATCGGTGATCTGGAAGATGTAATCGGATTGCTGCTAAAAGAGCGAGAAAGTTCCTGCCTTGCTCCGGGTCGGATGGGTGCTCCCAGTCAACTTTGGAGGAGAGTTAGCAACACTACTCAACGCTTTCATGAGAAGCTTACTATCAATCCCATCGAACCCAGAAGCTTCAACTAGACCTCTGGCAGAACGTCCGAAGTTATCCCTAGTAGCTGCGCTGCTAGCCACTGTAGCAAAGTTGTGACTTGCTGCTCCACCTCCTATAGACAGTATAAGCTTAAGGTACTGATGCTCTTGCTTGAGTTTCCAGAAAGATCCAAGACACCCGGTAGCTCCATCCACGGGCATCTGGGCATCTGCCCATTCGTCGCTGAGCTTGATCTTGTTAGTTGAGCCACAGGATTACAAGATGCACTTACAAATACACCCCCATCTGGAGCGACATGTGCAAAGGCATAGACTTCAAAACCATTAGCTATAATCCTCAAAGACGATGAGCATTGAAAGATAGAAGTTAACAACAAAATCTATCATATGTTTTCTGTGAACGGTTTCCAATTTTGAAAAGTCTCAGGAATGTTAGCAAAGATGGATGTCTTACAAACATGACTGATGCAACCGTAATTCAATGTCGCAGGTGTCTCCCCTCTATAAACACGATAGTTCGGATAATAAACGGCATTGATTTTGGTCAAATCTAGGATGCTCGCATCCACAGAAGGTTGAGACGGTCGTCGAGAGGCTGGATGTGGAGGTCTTGAGCCATAAGGAATGGGTGGTGGCGCTGATGATCCATAGAAATTCGACATATTTCAGAATTATAGTTGCTCTCGATGTTGGGAGTCTCTTTATTTAAGTATGTCCGAGTTGATAGTTTCACTGAACCGAATGACAGTTTTGCGTTATGTACTCGCGGCATGGCATTTCCCCAAGCAGCAGGCAGCTTTTCGCCTCAGCGTAAAGCAAGCTTAATGTACCTACTTACCCTACCTACCTCACTTACCCATGTGGAGCTGGAGTCAATTGATAGTCAGCTGTAGATTTTCCCCTCGAAGGCTTCAATCGGTGTTAGCACAAGGAAACACATGAAGACAGGGTCCGGCCTCAATGCAAGTTTGAACGTTATCAGCTCAAAGTGACTGATCAACTAATGAAGAAACGAAGAAACGAAGAAACGAATAGACGAATAGACGAACAGCCTTTGTCCGTCATCACCGCCAACCAGGAAGTCGATCATGTTCAGGGTTCCAAGGTGTGGCCACATCCATACAGTTACGGTAGTTAATCGGTCATCTTGGAGACTCTGACTTTGCGAACTGCGGAGGCGGGCTCGGTGCTTCGATTTGTGGGTCGGAAAGTAGAGTACAGTACAGTACAGTACAGTACAGTACAAGCACCTAGTGAAAGGCGAAAGTTGGAAATGCTGAAGGTGGGTTCCAGGTGGGTTCGAGGTGGGTAAACGTGGTAAGGTGGGTTCGAAATCCAGGTAGCTTACAGTAGTAGTTGACTCGGAGCTAAATTAGGTAGTACATGAAACCTTCAAATATACCTAGCTAGACGAACTACCTAAATGCTAATTGAGCCTAGGTTTCTGCAAGAGCATGTAGTTGTTCGACAATTACTGGCATAAAAGGTAGGGTAGATCCGAGTTTAACCACCTGCAGTCCAATCCCGCTTGTCGGTTCTATCCTCGAGCAGTCCCGTCTGTCTATCTCCAATTATCTTACGACTTCTGCTGTACCTCCGTACTCAACGCATTCGACGATGGGGGTCGCGAGCACAACTTGGACAATTGTAGAACCAAATGCACGAGAGTTGGGGCATAGGAATACGACTTTTACCCTCGGTCTCCCCATATGAAGCTCATGGCGTGCTTAGGTTCTCCTGGCGGTGTCACGCATTCGCAGGTATGTGCTTTCAGGACATTCTAGAAGCCGTGGCGTTCTGAGGACAGAGAGCAGCGAGCCCGTTTTGAATCATCAACCACAAGTGGCTTCATCGGCTAATATTTGGGTAGGGTAAATATGGAAAGCCATCTGCCATCCCAATGCTCAGCGAAGTGGATGGGTGGACTGATCCATGCATTCTGCTTTCCGCAACCCCTCACTTCCATAGGTAAAAAGGAAACCATGCAAGCTCACTCGTTTGCGCTATTTCACATCACCGTATGACGACGTTTCAAGTCCGTCAACGCCCATAATTCGATTTCAATTCGCCTCATCCAGCCGGACTAATGCAGCCTGGGAAGTTAATGCTGGCAACCAAGTCTAAACAGAAGTGACAGCTGGCACTACTTGGCTTGGAGTGGACATAACAAGCTGATCACAATTCTTGGGATTGATGATCGGGCAAAGAAGCCTTTTTTGTGCTACGCTCCCAGCCAAAATAAAAGACATATGGGAGGGAGTAAGGTAGAGGAACACAACCCCGCTCTATGTGGCATTTGTGATGTATGAGTGGGTATGTCCCAGACAAGAAGCGGTGCCTTAATACTTCCCGTTGATAACAGGGCCGAAATCGCCGTTCTATGTGACGAGGGATGGGTTTTTGTTTAAGACAGTAGATATGTGATGGGATAGTTGAGAACCTTGCGAGGAAATTTGGAGAAGACTTTGATATTTGGGGATTTTCTTTGCTCTGCTGTTGAGAAAGATCCCCAGTACTGGATTAGGAAGAACTTATCTCGGAGCACGGTCTATAGAGCAACGGATTTCCAAATATTGCTCATGAAATGACCAAGTTCAACGAGGAAAATAGTGGTCTAGGAATGTGTTCACTATGAGTCTATGGCATGCAACGCCGGCAAGGAACAAGGCCAATAATGCCTCTATATGGACTCATCTCCATAGGAGTTTTGACACACTTGCACAGCCCCCTGTGTTCTGCAAATGAAGCAGTACTTCGTAGCCTCGGAGACAGCTACCTCTTAGGAATGGTCTTCACCAAGGGCCTTCGGACTTGGGAGATTTCTCTGACTAGGGAGGAGAGCAATATCAGATCTCAATGATACTGTACAAGGGAGAGAAGACAAGGGAAGAGATAGAGGAGATCCTTGCCGATGAGCCACATCGACCCAGTGGCCAGAGTGCTGGAGAAGCTATTTACGTTGTGTAACAGTTGTCGGGCTCGGGCATATCACAACGTCAGTCGTATTTATTTGGATGGGGGAAAAACTAGAAAAAGCATTGATGCAGTCTCAAAATTGTACACCGTCGTGGTCTATTTTACTCTTTTACTTAGGCGATGAATCGGACCCCTGCCAGTGGTGTACCTTACCGAGTGTCGCAATTCCCGATTTCCACGACAACAACATCATGCTGTTGATGGGGTTTAATTGACATGCTCACATTCCGCAATTTTCATTTGTGACCTACAATTTCGCTGTGAAATCTGCGAGGCCGTTCGGCAGCCACAGCTTCACCTAGCTTACAGGACCGAGATCCCCTCTGTACCCACCATAACACGACTTCGGGCTTGATGCCCAGCTGTTTCGTTGATCTGCACCAACAAGCATTGCGCATTGCGCAGACACGCTACAGTGAAGTTCTTTCTGCGCCTCAATCCAACATCAACGTATTGTCAGTAAGCGGGCTAGAGCGATCTCAATTCGACTCGCCTGCAGCAGGGCAGTCTAATTTCTCGATCAATACGGATTAACTTGTTCCGTCCGGCGACAGCTTTCGACTTCGCTCCTCAAGACACCAACAAGCAATTCTGCAACATGGCTGCTGTTCTATCCCTCGGACCAGGTCCAAAAGATCTGGCTCGTCAGATCTTGGAGCATCAAGCCCCTACCTACAATTTTGCCTTCACGCCATTTCTGTTGCAGACATATCGGCATGGTCTCAATCCAAATCGCCCAGTATGCAAAGCGTACCTTCAAGGACATTGTCCCCAGGGAACATCGTGTCCAGACAAGCATACCACTGCGAACAGCAACTCGAACTTCAACAACTTGGTCTGCAAGCATTGGCTACGAGGTCTGTGCAAGAAGGGTGACAGCTGCGAGTTCTTGCACGAATACAATCTGAGGAAGATGCCCGAGTGTAACTTCTTCACCAAAAACGGCTATTGTACCAATGGAGGTAAGGGCATTTTCTAAGTCCTGCACAAAGAAACAAATACTTACACATAGTAGATGAATGTCTGTATTTACACATTGATCCTGCCTCGAAGCTGCCTCCATGTCCACATTATGAGAAAGGCTTTTGCCCATTAGGACCAAATTGTTCTCAGAGGCATGTTAGAAAAACGCTTTGCGAGTTTTATCTAGCCGGATTCTGCCCAGACGGGAAAGCCTGCAAAAAAGCACATCCACGTTGGCCTACGGACCTGCCTCGCCCGACTATCAAAATCGAAAAGACCCCAGAAGAATTGGCTGAAGAACAGCGTATTATAATGGCAAGAGCTGATAGAGATGCAGAATTAGAGAGAGAACAGTATGGTGGAGGTGATTTTGAACGAGGGCGAGGCCGTGGACGTTGGCATGGTGGCCGAGGTCGAGGGCAAGGACAGAACAGGAGAGGTAGAGGCTATCATGGCTAATTCAACAAACCCTGGAATGGAACAAGAAAGGAAAGTTCAGCTATAGTGCCACATGGTCTTCTTAACATGCAAGACTGCATATGGACATTCTGAGGCATGCAGGAGGATATTTGCAGATGATTCTCAGGCAAAGATTATCGTTTCCGGCCGCCCACGCGAGCCTCATGAGTACCGGTCGGTATAGATGAAACGAATGAACGGCAAACTGCTGTCAGCCGAACATGGAACTGTTTGGCTTGCTTGGGATGCGTCGTGAAAGTTGGCTTTTGAGATCAGACCTCGACAGATCTATCTTTGGCAACACAAAATCCCGAATGTGCTGCCGAGGAGAAGGAGCTCGGGCCGATGTCCCAAGAAGTAACCGAGATGCACATTTGTACGCCCGGCGATAGCGTGACGGAAAACTGAGCCTCCAATTAGTTTCTCCGATAAATCCGAAGCAGTCTAGATTGAGCTGCATTTACAGCCTTTGTATTATGGTGATACATGTGAGGCGTTGCTATCGCCTAAAAACATGAATGGAGTGTCCTTATTATCCACACATCTTGCAGGTTTCTCCGACGAAGCTGACATTAACCACTCAGCGCCGTTCCCCAACACCATCTATCCCTAGCTTTACATATTCTGATTCGAGACGAATTCAGACTCATCATCAGGACCGCTCTCACCATATACGGAAATGAATTCGCTGTCACCAAATCCATGTACGCCAGTACTTCCAGCCGAGCCTGGACTCGTTGATCTGCTGCCGTTCATACTGGCAATACCACTTCCACTAGCCCTCCCAAAGTCATTCTGTGCAGACACCTTTCTGACACCCATCATCCACCCAACTAAACCCCTCGGTACCCATCTACCCACAAATCCATAGACACTGCTTCCCATGCCAACTCTGACAACACCTCCTTTCCCCCTGACAATCGCGTCAAAGACTGCGTTGTTTAGTTCTTTTAGACTGCTACCTTTGCCGACCAAAGGATTTGAGCTTGTGCTCACTGCCACGAAATTCCTGCCATATGCTTGGCGAGCACTGTCATCCCATCTGAGTGTTTCGGCTCGTTGTGCGGGGATTGTTTGGAGTTGCTTATTATGTGGCGAGAAGGAGCTTAAATCGAAAGTTCCCAATTGGAGATGGGTGACCGGTATCGAGAGAGGTGCAAGCTCGGCCGAGAGCACTTCTGCGAAGGATGATAAAGCGGACACGATGCTGGATTCCGGTAGGTGAAAGGCTGGATTGAGTGAGGATATGATATTTGGTGTGAGGACAAGGACAGAGGGTTTGCTGGCTTTCGATGACGGGTGGGCTTGTGGGTGTGGAAGAGGCAGAGCCTGGAGGAGCGGGAGGAAGGTCTGAAGTGTTAGTACTGGGGTGAGTAATCTGGTGTTGAGGAGATCGGAGAATGTGGTAGGCGAGAGAGTGGCGATTGGATTCGAGACGTAAGTAGGCGATGGAACAAGTATTAGAGCTCGGAAGGAGAGATGATGTGATCTTGCGCCTTGAAATGCTGCGTGTGGAATTTGTAGGTGGGCTGTGAAGCGCTCAATGCTGGCTTGTGCACTTGCTGGCTGGTAACTTGGTTAGATGTGCCAGTTTGAGAATTAAGAATATGTCTTACATCCACAATATCAAGCATGAGAGGCTTGATATCTGGTCGGGACTCATTATGCACCATCACCTCTTCCTCAATAGTATTACAAACAATATACACAATATACCCTCTCCTCTCCAGATCCAGAGATATAGACCTAGTCATCGGCTCCGCTGGGCTTCCCGCCACAACCACCACCTCTAGTCTCGCTCCATTGCTCGCCTTCCTTGCCCGGCGCTTCTTGCGATTCGATTTCCGCTTCACGATGTAATACGTCGCGCCGCTCGCAGCCACCACGATCACGGTCGATAAGAGCTTGTTCTTCAGCACCCAGTAGTAGAGCTGCGTGTAGACGGGGGCGCTAGGTGAGGCGGCCTTGACGAAGGACCGCGGCGGCGGAGGGGGTGGTCGCGGACGCGCGGATTCAGGGAGCCATTGTGAGGAGGAAAGGGCTTCGCGTAGGTGTGTCGCTACCCGGTCGAGGTGCGAGTCGATGTAATCGGCGACGTTGTTGGAGTATTTTCGGATGTCGTTGGGGACGGAGGAGAGCTTGAGAACATTAGTTTTGATGTCAAATTAAGGCGATAGTGAAACTTACGACGTCTAGAAATGCTTGGTCGTCTGCGGACATGATGAGGTGGAGGAGGAAGTGGTGGGTTGATGTTGATGGGGATGGGATTGTATTATTTTGTATAGGTTGACTCGGACTCGAAGCTCTCTTGGACAATGCGGGGAAAAGTTGAACCAAAGCACATGCTTCGCCAATCTCAACCTCACCTCACTTCAAGATTCCACAACAAGCATGGAAAGATTGCAAAGTTGCACTGAAGAATAGCAGGATGACTAGTTCCGATAATTCTTATCTTCTTCCCACTTTTGTCAAGCTGCTCTCCTTCAAAAGCGGAAGCTCAAAACGAGCAGCATTTAGGCATGCAACAATTGATATGATGCTGGCCGCTCTTAGAAAGAGCTCTCTCTGCTCTCAACTCCATGTTGTAACCTCATGGTCTCATTGCTCTGACCATGCTTGAAGCTTCATTGCCTGTTTTTAGTGTTGTTATAACTCCCAATTTTGACGTTGATAAAAGCGTTGCTAGTCTCGACATTTCTCTCACCATCGAGCGATGCAAGTGTGAGAAAGGGAATCCGATTGTTGAATTCCGTCACAAATCAGAAAAGGTACACATTGAAGTTCATGAGCAATATGCCGACACTCAAATTGCACTTCAAGCTGTCGAAGGGAAATCACATTTCTTGATGGCTGAAAACACCATAGGCGAGAAATTTTGGATCAACTATCGTGTCTCCCCATCACTTCTTAGTGGTGCGAACGAAAGTGCAGCCCTTGATCTGCACTTTGGAAAAGATGGTATGCTAGGCTCTGGTATGGGATTTATTCCTCTACCATCAGGGACTAACATCTACCGTAATATCTTGACCTGGGATCTCAGCCGTGCGCCTGAAGGCACAAGAGCAGTTTGGACATATGGTGAAGGTCCACAATCTATTGAGAAGATAGGTCCAGCATCCATACTATGTGGCTCTGTCTATATGGTTGGGCAGATCAAGAGTTATCCACCAGTTCCTGTCGGCGATAGTATATCAGATCATTACGGCTACTACTGGTATGGCAGCTTGCCCCCAAATATTGAAGTCATCCAAAAGATACACTTCGAATTTGTGATGAAAATAGCCGGTTTCTTTGAAGATTCTTTCACGAAAGAAAGTCCCTACCGCAGCTTTGTTCGAAATCTTGGAAGCGTGGGCTCTTTGGCTGGGACAAGCTTCACAAGAAGTCACATCTTCGACTATGATAACCGAATTGAAGAAGTAGAGGACTATGATCTCGTTCGCCAAATGTCTTACGAAATGTCCCACAACTGGCTTGGACCCAATATCAAATCCAAAGAAATAGATTGGTTCTACGAAGGCCTCAAGAACTGTCTCTCAGTCTACTTCCCGTTTCGCAATAAGTTCAGAACCGGGCACTATTTCCAAGCAACTATCAGCATGCTTTGTACCCAATACTATACTAACCCTCTGATCGACCTGCCTCACGCCGAGGTTGTGAAGCTCGCAGCTACAGATGAGTATGCGAAGGAGCTTCTGAGCTCTCGCGCCTGGGCGTTCGCTGTTGGCACGGATTTACGAGCTAGGAGAATGTCTGAGCTTGTGCGTCCGGTTGAGGATCTGGCTATTAAGCCTTTGTCGAAGAGGCGAAGTGAAGGTAAATCTCATGGTGTGGAGGATTGGCTTGCTTTTCTCAAACCCTTGATGGGTACTGAAGCCCAGGAGCGCTATGATGAGATGCTATCTGGGAGGACAATCTTGCTTGACCCTAGGCTTTTTGGTGCTAAGACTCATTACTTGAAGCAAGTCGATCAAGAAGTCTTGGATTTTGGTATGGATCGATGCTCGTTTAAAAATGGTGTGGTTCAGGGTTTGAAGGAGGGAAGCAGAGCTGAAGAGGCTGGTTTGAAAGAAGGGGATGTGGTATTGAGGAATTCGTATGAGTGGAGGTGTGTGGATCACTTCGAGGAAAGGATGGACCTTGTGGTTCTAAGAGACAAAGGGGAGGTCAAGATATCATACTGGCCACGGAGTTATATCATGGCCCCGAGCTGGCAAATGGTGAAAAAAGAGGACGAGGAGTCATAATTTTTCTTGTTATCTGTTTTGCTTTCGGTGTGGAACATAATATGCCCTCAATAAAACACAGCCTTTCTCCCATACCCTATTCCATGTCTAAACCACGTCTAAACCACTGCGATTATACACGCCATAGAAGAACCATCGGCCGCTCTAAAGTATTGCTCATCCCACCAATTTTTATTTATGGTCACAGCTCATTTCTCATTAAAGTCATCTAGCATTTCCTTCATCCTCCACATCTCCACATCCTTCTGCACCAACGCTTCCTTTAAACTCCTCAATTCGCCTCTGATTGCATCCATTTCCCTCATGTTTGACATGCTATTGGCAAAAACGAGGATGCTTGTGAGCACCGTGAAGATTTCAACATGAGAAGCTGTCCGCAGGAAGCTTGACGCGTAGCTTTTACGCTTGCTATCCGCTTGAGAGTGTAGCTGAACGAGCTGGAAACGGGGGTTTGACTGTGAGAGCAGTATATTGCGGTTGTGAAAGGCAAGTGAAGAGATGGATCGCCGCATCGCCCGTAAAGCTGTCGCGTTGGCTGTGGTGAGCATTTTCGAGTTTGTGCTGTGCTGCTCGATCTATAGTGTGCGTACTTGAGTTTGGCTACTGGTACAAGCAAATTTTAAGGTGGTGAATATGCTTATATGTGGTGACGGAAAGATTTTGGAGGTCTTGTGAGTATGAGGTGTCCTTGGGTAAGAGCAATGAACTAACTAAAGTGACTTGCGGAAGTAGTAGGAACCTACCTAAGCACTTACTAGAAAATGTGTGCCTTCCAAAGCGCAATTCGGCTTCAATTTTAGCCTTTTTAAATCAACTAAGATACATGTAACTAAAGCATTGAAATTCATAATCTAATGCTGTTAGAAAAGTAAATGCCCACCTTAAGCGAAAGGCTTTGTTTGTTTGTCACTTGACATTTTGACAATGGGTACAAAAACATGGTAAAGAAATCGTATTCGATTCCAAGTAATGATTCCCCCTTCTGCTCAAGTCGACAACTATGCCTACCCAATATAAAACTCTAGTTTACAGTATTGATTTTGGGACTGATATTTTGGGTCTTCTAACTTCATACACCCCACCTCTTAAGTCCGGCGCCAGTACTCTCTAGGACATGTCCGACCGAGGCAACCAGCTCTTCGTCAGCCTTGTTCAATTGCTTGATTACAACTCCAACAATGTGTAAAATCGAGTAGAAAGCCACCTTCTGGTGCTTTCTACTATTCTCGGGGCTCTTCATATGTGACTCGGTATCTTGTGCTACTTCACAGAAACTTTTCACAAATTCTCTTCCACTAACCCCTCAACTTTGATATCCTGGATGATCAGCCTCGTGGTCAAGATCCTTTGACACAATGAGTCGAGCAGGTAATATGGAGCATGACGCTCTCATCGGACAGTACTCTCATTTGAGTAAACTTCCTAGGGAGAAAGAAGCATTGCATGCAATAAAGAAGATTGCATCGTTGGTGAAACCGATCATGAGAGCAAGGAATTGGACGGTGGGAACTTTGGCTGAGTTCTATCCCGATCAACACAACCTACTTGGTAAGAGAACAAATCTTGTTCAGATATGGAATAAATGCTGATTTTAAAGGTATCAATGTAAACAGAGGTCAGAAGATATGTCTGCGATTGCGATATGCTGGAGACCAAACCCAGTTTCTGCCTATGGAGCAAGTGGTAGATACTATGCTCCACGAGCTTTCTCACAACGTCCATGGTCCTCATAACGCCGAGTTCCATGCTTTGTGGGATCAGCTGAGAAAAGAGTATGAAGGTCTGCTAGCTAAGGGCTACACTGGAGAAGGCTTCCTCTCTGAAGGTCGTAAGCTTGGAGGAAGGGGTGTTCCAAGAGATGAAGCCAGACGCATAGCTCGTGTGGCGGCGGAGAAGAGACGTACGCTCACCTCCGGTTCTGGACAGAAACTCGGGGGTCGCCCCATACCAGCAGGAACAGATATACGTCGTATCATTGTAGATGCTATTGAGAGAAGAAATACCGTGTTGAAGGGCTGTGGCGCTGGCAACAAAAGTGACGACGAGATACAATTTCTTGGCGAACAAGCCACCAATAATGGCTTCAAAACGAAAGCTGATGAGGATGAGGCGAACGATCGCGCTATTGCACAAGCTTTGTGGGAATTGGTTCAAGAAGATGAAAGGAAAGCATACGGTGACGACTACATCGCACCTACACCAGCAGATCCAACAGGAAATGGTGGTGGTGAGATCACTCCTCGCAAGCCAATCAAGAAGGAAATTCTGAAGAATGGAGAATCATCTTCTGCTCCCAAAGCGAAGGCACCTCCAATTCGACAGCCATCAGATCGGCCAGTCAGTCGGCTTGTCTCCGAGCAAGCGTCTAAGAAAGCAAAAACAGTTCCAACAAGAGCGTCATCCTCATCTTCAGCAACCTTCCAACCAGTTACTACTCCTGTTGTCAAATCAGCCACAGCAGCAGCTCCCTCGCAATCTTCGAGTGTTTACCAGTGGGCATGCCCTGATTGCACCCTCCTCAATTCCATTGACTTCCTGGCATGTAGTCTTTGCACTAGAGAGCGACCAAGAGAAATCACAAAACGGCTGGCTGCAGCACAGAAAAACTCGTCCAAACCGCAACCCACAGAATCTATGGCCAATATGTGGACTTGTCAACGATGTTCGAAAAGAATGGAGGATATGTGGTGGACTTGCTCGTCTTGCGGAACGATGAAAGAAAGTTCTTAAGATCTCTTCTCATGAGGAATGATTGTTAATGTATGATGATTACGAAACGAAATGACGGTCTAAAAAAGGAATAATGCGGTTTAGTGAAGAGTTATCTGGCAGGGTTTGTGCTCCTTTGAGCTCGTTGCAGCATATCTCTCCGCTAAGAGCAAAGCTGGGTGTAAATCAACTCACTTAGCTATACTTAAGAGATTCGTCAGAAGTTTTCTCTATGAACTTGCTCCAGAAACTCGAGGAGCAAGCTGTTTAATCCTTCTCATGGGTGTGATTTTGCGCTTCCCTTTTCAATTTAAATGAATGTGTACCCATTCAACGCGCTCTAATGCAAGTGCTAATTCCAACCCGTATTTCTGATACTTCTATCTACATAGTTCTTCTCATTTGCATTTACATTACCTTATCATAGCAGTGTTAAATGCCATTTTCAAACCCTTTCCCTCCAGCCTTCACATCGAATTCCACCGCTTCTTTCAACCCACAACTCTCAAATAAGGTCCTCACAGCAACTCCATTCCCTATACTATCTCCATCATCTTTCAATCCCTTATAGGCATTTCCAACAGCTTCATGCACAGCCCCCAACGCCAAAGTCGGTGTAATGATGATCTTGTACCCACATTCTCTTGCCTCCTTTACATTGAAAACAGGGCTCACGCCACCAGGCACGCAGTTATACAAACATGGCACCCCACTCATATCCCTACAGACCCTCCTTGCTTCATCCGCACTCCTCACGCCCTCCAAGAATGCAACGTCAGCACCAGCCTCAACCGCCGCTCTCAATCTCTCAAGCGCAACTTCATACCCCAAGCTAGCAAGCGCATCCGTCCTTGCAATAATCACTACATCTCGTCCCATCTGCGCCCTCATATTCGCCGCCGCTCGGATACGCGAGACGTACGTGGGGAGGTCAACCAGTTCTTTGTTAGCGAGGTGTCCGCATCGCTTAGTCTGCACCTGGTCTTCAAGATGGAAAGCTGCCACGCCGGCTGTGATGTACGCGGCTGTGGTGCGCCCAACCATTAGAGGCCCACCATAGCCTGTGTCTGCGTCTGCGATGAGTGGGACAGAGGGAGCGAGACCAGCTATCATGGAGGCGTTGGCGACCATGTCGTTTAGTGTGGCGACGCCGAGGTCGGCTTGCCCGAGGCGAGACATCGTTGTTCCTGCTCCTGTCTTTTCGAGGTCAGTATCTTAGTTTTCAAGTATGTTTGAGAATTTGTGTGGAGGGGAGGTTTGTCACCATGTACAAGATATCGAACCCGGCATTAAGTGCTAAGCGAGCTGTGAAGCCATCGTAGACGCCTGGGCATACTACAATGCCATCTGGTTTTGCGAGCATAGCTCGCAGCTTTGAGGCATTGCTTGGTGGTGGGGTGAAATTGGTCATATTGATTGCTTAAGCAATCAACCCAAGCAATTAGACGAATGGTATAGCAGGCAGGATATGAAATATATGCCAATGTCTCTAAAGCGATTTAGGTGTTGTCAAAATGTATTGAGAATGAACATGAGAATGACTCTCGTTTTTGGCGGGGAACCCTGTCATGGCGGGGTCGAGCGGGACGACCCGAGGGGAATTTCGGACTTCCGAAGCAATTGCTGTAGGATCATTGGTAGAGTATTTAAAGATCGGGGCTGGAGTTTTGTGAACTGCCTCCTCCCTTGTCTCAGGTGAATGGAGGCAGAATGTATAAATCAAGATGTCGCATTTCGAAGTGTATAAAACACTGCCCTTCAAGGTGGATGGACGGAGCTTCCGAAGATTTCAGAGAAGGATAAATTGTCAATGTGTAGTATTGTAAAACCGTGTGAAGTGTCGTCCCTCAAAGCTAGCTGAAGGTTTTCTTGACACACGACATCAATGAGAGCTAAGATTATGCGAGGGATATATGCATAAGTTAAGAAATGAGTTTCGAGGAAAATTCTCGAATTTTACGAATATTCCAGCTCAAATACCACTAAGCGAGGATTTACATCCTCTCGATAGAATCTAAATGAGAGGATAGAATTTGTTCCCGGAATCAAGTCTGTCTTGTGCCTGGCAGCCCAGTGTGGCATTGAACGGCATAGTGAAAGGATCACAGATGTGTCTCAAAACTAAGCGAGACTAGAGTTATGACCGGTCTTGCTAGCTAGCTTGACTAAATTTTAGACCACCCACAACCGCACCACACTTCTGAGAATCCATTTCATTCTGTAGTATTCTTCTCCTCAAATCATATATTTCGAGCAACTAAACGTCTATACCATTTCTCTTTCATCTCGTCATCTGAAGACTCACCGAACGACTATACACACACCTAGCGCACAACATGGCAGGTCATTCACAGGTTTCGTTTTGGGATCTTACGGATAACTGCGGCATTGTATCAAAGCTGAATTTTACCTTCCTATCCAGTTGCAAGAATTTCCAGTACACAGACTCAAAATCAAAGCACGAGGAGCACGTTCAGGAACTTCAACTTTGGGATCTGGAAGACGACGATACATATGTCTATGAAGCCGAAATATTCGAAAACGATGATTCATACCGTGATACTGAGGCCAGTACCATCCTGTCAAAAACGCCCTCGCCGAATCCATTTGAAAAAAATTCTCGGGAATACCCGTCACATGCCAAGGCTAGAGGAGCGGCAAACCAAGATAATCACGAAGAAAATGGCAGTTCAGATACCTTAATCTCTATCTTTCAAGACGAGGATTTGCCTGATCTGGAGCGAGATTACTCCGATTCGAAAGACGTCATACAACGACTTCTCGCTCAGATACACGAAGAGAAGGTACTTTTCTCATCTTCGAAAGCCAAAGGAGATGCCATGACCGAGGAGATTGGGATTGAGATAGACCCGTCAGAAGATCTTGTCGATGTGGCGGCGCCATTGGAACTTGAAGAAGATAATGAGGACAGTGTAGACAGTGCATTGGGGACGCCTGATGTTGATAATTGGTGGTGGGTTCCCGATGAAAACATAGACATGGAGATGACTGAAGGTTCTTCAGTATCCATGACTTCTACCTTGTGTTGCACCGATTATCCTTCCGTCGGGATGGAGAAGCTGTCATGTAGCAATCTCATGTGTCGAAACTGCAGCATTCATAGATACGACCAGATGCGTTGCGAGTATGAGACCAAATACCGCACGTATTACAGTGATAAGATGTCTGGATTATTTACTCCAACGAGGTGCTAAGGAGAAGTGGAATACAGCTGAGGGGCATGCATGAAATGAGGACTATGCTGACTCGACTTTTGGAGAAGAGTTTGTGTGGTTAGCTCGAATGCCTAGGTGCGATGGGGCGATGGGTATGCTTGCTGGGAAAACGGGTATGGGGGCCTCTGAGGTAATGTATCGTTTGTTTCTCTAGGGGTTGAAAAAAAAATTGTAAATTTTGTTCATGTACTTTTCTACCATTGTTAAAATACTTGGGACAATTGTTGATACGTAAAGAATCAAAGACACCAATTTCAATTCTCGATCGACCTTTGAATTCTCTGCGACTGACAGAGCAGAGCTCAAACATAGTAAACGAGGCTCGGTGGTGAAGTTGAAGCTGAGCTAGTTTACTCAATTAAAATTCTCCCCTCTAAATCTAATGCAAGTGACAGAATGAGTATCTAATATATGAAGTTCGGAAGACAAATCTGTACAATGAGACGAATCACGACAATAAGTGGCCGATCTATGCTACAAAGTAGAGCATAGTGAGAAGTAGGGATATTCTTTTGAATTTGAGAATCCTTCAATCAAGGTAGTACAACTACTTTGAGCTGAAGAATAGTCCCTCGGTGTGCCAATGAAATGCACACCATCCCCCGACAATACTGCCGAGGAAATATAGACAGACACGGAGAGAAAGATGGACAGAGAGAAAGATGGACAGAGAGAAAGATGGACAGAGAGAAAGATGGTCATAGAGAAAGATGGACATAGAGAAAGATGGACGTAAAAGAAGTACTTATTCGTAGAGTTGCTGAAGTCGAAGATCAGCTCCCTCTTTTTATCATTTAAAAAAGGGTGAATAAGGGGATCCCCCAGCTACCCTCAGAGGTCCGCTGGGATCAAATCTACGAAGCAACCTTATTCCCCCATTTCTGGGGCCACCATTATGCTTGCGTTGTCCACATATGCCTAGGGCCAAAGGATTTATAGCTCAGTGCCGTCTGCCATCGGTGCCACACACGATGGAAGAAGGCACCTAACCCTACCTTCCCCAGAGTTTCAGATGCGCTTGACATTCACGTAGGTGGGTCACTTCACAGCATGGCATGGGAGGGAAAGGAGGGGGATCCTTACCAACTTACCTGGACTGACCTGGTAGAAAGTCCCTTTGCCTGCCGGGCTTAACTAAGACTTGGTTAGTGCCGAAGTAAACAAGCAAGAGAAAAATGAGAACCAACTTCTTATCAACCAAATCTTCGCCGCATGCCGCATCGCCGCTCCATGCCTCCGTACTCAATGATCCCAGGTCCGTTGGTTTGCTGACTGTGTGTGACTGTGTTTCTGCGTGGACGTTGAAGTGAAAGTCGAAGTAGAGGCAGGTCTGCAGATTGAAAATTTGTTAGATGCCGCATATGACAGGTCTTCCGCACAAGTTTAGACTTCTCTTACCTCAGCGTGCGCTGTATTAGCTATTAATTGCTTTTGAGAGGCCTGATATCGCGTCGCGCGCAGGAGTTGAAGTCGGCAGACAAAATCAAAATTGAGATCACGCAAGTTGCGGACTGAAAATTGCTAGTTACCACACAGAAAGCAGACCATCACGTAAAGGTTAGCTCGTCTTACCTCGAAGCGCGTCGCCTTGATTTGTGTGAATAATTGTAGCAGACTTGACGCGGCGCTGCGTGATAGTTGGAGGAAGTAATTCTGCAAAATCCATTCCGAAACTGCAAAGTGATGGTATGTTCTGAGGAGTCTCGAAGATTAAAGGGTAGATAGATGATGGATGTAGAAGACGAGCCATTGAAGTTGCATATTTGGATTATTTGAATGCAGGTATTTGAAATATGTTAGGGGCAGAATAGAGATGCGACGAAGAGGAGGCTTTATAGATAGCTAGAAAGATGGCTAGCCTCGCTTAAGCAATGTGAAGGAGGTTGATCACATGACTCTCAATGTGAGTCCAACTAAGGTGCCTTAGGTAAGGCAGGCGCTTGAGAGTTGAACAAAGTACCTAAGAAATCAAGGCTGTAATGCATAATGTACAACCATAGGTGATGAGTGATGTGTGGGAGTAAGAGACAGATACGGGGCATGATCCTTTCAGATAGCATTTGAGACATAAGGTGCGGACCAGTTCCAGA
Source organism: Margaritispora aquatica (assembly GCA_007644065.1). Taxonomy (NCBI): domain Eukaryota; kingdom Fungi; phylum Ascomycota; class Leotiomycetes; order Helotiales; family Discinellaceae; genus Margaritispora; species Margaritispora aquatica. The sequence goes on from VJWN01000002.1 coordinate 1,775,996, forward strand.
ACTGGAACTGCGAATTAAACAGTCTGTGTCAAAGAAGAGACCAGAAGGAATGGAGACACAAATGAAGAAGTCAAATGAAAGATCCCAAAGATATCTATTCTATCATTTGCGTTATCCGCGCATTTCTATCGCAATGCAGCTATTCTATCAAACAACAGCTGGATATCAGATCAATTCGCAGGCAGTCAGGGAACACTTTGCATTTATAGCAAGGGGTTTGACCTGTACTCTGGCACAACAACATTATTGCCCTTCTCTGCATTCTTCTCAGCTTCTAAGGTGTTCTGCATATCCTCTTCCTCAGCCAGGAACTTCTCGGCTTCGAGTGCTGCTATGCATCCAGAACCTGTGTATTGTTAGTTTATACACCTTCAAAAAATACCTCAGGGTGAACTTACCAGCACTAGTGATAGCCTGTCTATATCTCTTATCCTGTACATCTCCTGCGGCAAACACACCCTCAATGTTTGTGTAACTCGTGCCCGCCTTCGTTTTCACATAACCCTCTTCATCGGTCTCAATTTGCCCTTTGAACAGCGCAGTCGCTGGGTCGTGACCAACAGCATAGAAGAGACCATTGGCCTCGATCTTCTCCTCCTCGCCAGTCTTCACGTTCTTGATGACCATGTGGCTCATCAATCCCTTCTCGTCACCAGTGATCTCGCCTCCAACATAGTTGAATTTAACCGTGACCTTCTTGTTGGCCAGCAGCCTGTTTGCCATCGTTTTCGAAGCACGCATCACATCTTTGCGGACCAGGACTGTGACATGCGAGCCGTATTTCGTCAAAAACATAGCTTCCTCAGCTGCAGAATCTCCACCACCGATCACAACCAACGGCTTGTTCCTGAAAATCGGCACAGCACCATCACATACAGCGCAAGCTGAGATTCCATTCTGCCAGTACTTTTCCTCTCCTGGAAGGCCCAGCCTGCGTGCTGAGGCACCGGTGGCAATGATGATAGTGTCTGCAGTGTGTGGCTCTCCATCCTCTTCGTACTCGGCCCAGTATTTAAATGGGCGCTTTGATAAATCGACTTTGGCAACGGTTTCAGTGATAATCTGTGTGCCGAATCGTTCGGATTGCTTGCGCATTGCGTCCTGAGAACTTTAGCGGGGGCACTCTATAGGAAGGAAAGAGTAACATACCATCAATTCTGCGCCACCAATTCCATCTGGGAAACCGGGGAAGTTCTCGACATCTGTCGTTGTGGTCAACTGTCCACCAGCCGCGATTCCGTTTGCAAGAAAGCCCTCGTATAAGACAGCTATTTTCCATTAGCACTCCTCCATCTGCCATAAAAGTAACAGCTACTCACGCTTCAACTCTGCTCTTGCGAGATAGATAGCAGCTGTATGTGCTGCAGGGCCGGAGCCAATAACTATTTCTATTGTCAGCACACTGATAGCATAGAGTCTGAATCGCAGTCGCAGACTCGGATCCAGCTCCAGGGAAGGCTACTCACTAACTACTTTGCTGTGCATCTTTCTTTTCTCCACGCTCCTCGCAAGGAGACTCGAAGTACTGGTGGGCTGTGCAGGAACCGCCTTATGCTGGATACTTGCAGCTGCTGCAATCGAAAATCCAGACGCGCCCGATCTCAAAGTACGTCTGAAGGCCGAAGAAAACAGTTTGGCTTTTGTTTGAGGAATAACTCAATCAACAAAATTCAGCACAATAGTTCAGAATGAAGACTGGGAATGACGCAAGAGGGGCAGAGAGGAGTATATTTGTACTCGGCGAGAGAGAAGCAGGAGTGGACTGTGGATTGATTGCTGAGAGGACTGAATGTTCTGGTGGTGTCTGATTTCTAATTTTGCTGTGATGGTGGATGAATGCAAATGATCAACCCCCACCATGCCTTTGAATTGGCTGGCCCAGACCACCAAACTTTGGATTCCTTCTTTGTCAGCGGCAACTTTCAAATGCCGACAGGGGGTTACGGTCTGGCTCCGAGGCACAGTAAATTTCATGCAGATCATCTGGAACCGCATGCTGATTTATACAGTATGTTAGGTAGATAATATGCGGTGTACGATGTTGTTTCAATCCACATGTCTGCACGTTGAAGGAGCGCTTTATAAGGTAGCTTTGCATATGCTCATATTAATACCTACTATATTTCTATCTATTGGCGGTATCATCGATACTCCCATCCCTCCTCCCACCAAATCTCCCTATACCACCAAATCCACTCATGTCTCTCCTGAAGAACTTTCCAATGCTCTTCAGATTCCCCTCCACAGTAGCCTTGGCATCTTCACCTAGTGGACTGCCCACTCTTTCACCAACTGTCCCACCTGCGCCTGCAACACCAGCACCTACACCAGTGCCCATCCTCTCAACCCCGTCTCTCGCCGCACTAAATAGCTTCTCCCCAAATCCAGTCGGGTCAAATCTTGTTGGTAGGTTAGGTATTGCTGCCGTTGTGCCTGCAGAGGTGATTCCAAGACCACCACTCCCAATCCCGCCTGCGTTCATAAGAGGCGTGAGAAGGGGGCTCATTTGTACAAGCTGTCCATTACTCTTGCTATCGCGATGCATGCCAAATATCTCGACAAGAGCTGGCTGATCTTGTTTCCTCACTCCTTTCAATTCTAGAATTTTCCTGAAATTTGTGTCGGACCGATCGCCAATATGAATGAGGTATGCCTGAGCGAGACCTTCTGGAGGTGAAGAGCGGACTTGCAGCGTCTTGAGTAGGGGATCAAGACGTGCCATGCTTTGGTTGACACGCTTAATAAATCCTGCCTGAGCAGTTGCTGATGCCGTTGCAGTAGTAGGTGAATGACCAATGATCTTCTCAAGGTCTTTCGTGAGTACATATTTGTCCAGTAACATCTGAGAAGAATTAGCACGAGATCAAAAAAATAAGGGTAGAGAGCCTACCTGTTCTGCGCCAACTTCGGAAACAGGCCGGCATTGAACGATGTTTGCAATATATGTAGTAGCCAAATTCTCCACCAGATTATCACAGAAGGCACGAGCATATTGCTGTTTAGACAGTAATGCTAGGATTTCTTCTGCCTGAGCATCCACATTACGCAGTAACTCAGCAACGTAAGAGCTTTGATCTCCCACGCTCTCCATCTTGCTCCAGTTCGTGTTACGCATCTCTCGCCATGGTGGCTCGCATGCAACTTGAACTCTGTGAACCAAAGCTAACACAGCGGCACTCGCAACACCCATCAGTGTGTCAGCCTGTGACGAAAGATCAACCTTGTCCGCTAGATTGCTATCTATCCGCTTCTTGAGGTTGTCCTCGAGCTGCTGTGTATTTGCATGCCAGTAATCTGCTGTATTCAAAACTAGAATAATGCTATGGAGACTGGGTCCGCCAGCTGTTGTCAAAAAGTGGAGAAGAACCTGCTGCGCATACTCATCTAAGTACTTAGCCAATATTCTGGATAGGTCTAATAGCTTCTCGCCTGTTGATAATTTTGCACATTGAGCAAGTGTGATCTTGTAGAAATGGAACAGCTCGATCGAAGAAGGTATAACTGCCTGGGGAGAGAACTCCTCGTCCGGCGCGAGTAACGGTTGATTGCGGTATTTCGGTATCATCGAGGCTAATTGCTTGTCTTGAGAATCTACCCAAAGACTCAGGTATGGCTCAAACGCCTCAGATATCGACCGATCGAATGTTTGGGGTTTCTCCTCCAAGGAGCTGAGCGTATCAATACTCGCTCTTGGATCACTGGCAAATCTCCTTTCAAGACTATGCTCGAAATCCATCGTCTCCTGTAAGCAATTAAGGAGCAAATTGACATCAATCTTGCCGCCCTCCGGCCTCCTCATACTCCTTTCCAGAATTCCCTTGAAATCATCCCTTGTTCCCTCACAGAAGGAGTTCGCTAGAACTTCGTTGACCCTCCACTGTATGGGAAATATGCCCGCATGTTCATCCTCATATGTCTTCAACATCCGCCTGAACCAACTGTATCGTCTCCCAATATTATCCAAGCTTCCTGCCTCATCATTGCCCCTGAATACCTGCCTATATTCACGCAACTGGGTATTCACATACCAAGTCACCAATCTCGACCGTGCATTATCACCCAAAGCATCCATAACCAGACATGCCTCACCCAGCACACCCTTCTTAGCACCTACCTCCCCCTTCGCAAACGCAATCTCAAAGTCCTCGCAGACTTGTTCCAATAACTCTCTCTGCAGCTCTGCCACATTCCTGCTCAGCGTCGCGATCTGGTCGATACTCCTGTAGCTATTGAAATGTCGCATGAGCTGCAGAACAGCCTGGAGCAAGCTGGCACATTCCCTGTACTGCCTTGTCTTCGCTAGTCCGCGCAATTGCTCGTAGGCCGTCGTGAGCATCTGTAACCTCTTGAGGGCAGTCATGGAAAGCGTGAGGTTCCGCTTCGTGCCATCCAGCCTCTTGATGTCTGCTGTCATGGACGTGATCGTCTGCTCCGTCTCGATGGCGCGCGTACGCACTGATTCAATCTTCCGAAATAGCTGGGCCAGCTCATCCTTTGCGGATTGCATGCGCTGCAAGCTCGAGTCGTCGCTGTATGCTTGGATGGCCACAAGGTCGGAGATGGAGGTTGCGAGGTCATCTTGGTGAGTTTGCAGAGCGGCTGCGGTTTGATTGATAGATACAAGGGTAGATGGGTGGGAGAATATGGTGTTTAAATGCTCAATTGGATCATAGTCAACTGTTCAGAGAAGTTTTATTAGTACGGTGATGCTGCGAGATGGGTATATCTTACCAGCATCTAGTGAAGCCGAAGCTCTCGACACTCCGTTCATGCTGTTTATTGTCGGGTAAGTGGGGCAAAATGACAATACGACCTATCTTTGAACGACCGGCATGAAATTAGAAGTAGATAATGGGTGGCTGAATTTTGGGCTGATTCTTCATGGTCTATCTCTAGGTAAATGTCGAGATGTGGTTACTTGTTCATAACTTTCATAAAATTATGCGCGTCATACTACCAAATTATATGCTCTCTAATTTTTGTAATATTATTAACAAATGCCAAGTTAATGATTATCAAAACTGTTCAGAGTGATCTAGAGTTTCATTCAATATCACATCCGGCTATTCTATTGATCTGTGGTGCTTTGTACTGCAGTATCCAGACTTCCTTTCAAATATCACTAACTGAAAGAAGCTATAACCACAATTATTATATCAAGCAGATCTAGACATAAGCTTTCCTATTTACAACTACACTGGTATTTTCAGGTCTTGCGAAGCTTAGTTTCCTGCTCTTATTCTTGTAGTTTAGCTTGCAATTTTACTTGTAAAACTCAGGAACTTTCACATCTTTCACCAAATTCGCCTTAATCATTCCATCCATATTCACACCAACATCTGGTATACAGTTACAAGAACTCTTTTTCATCAGACCAGGGAGAAATTCAAGATAATCGGGCAGGATTTTTTTCCACAAGAAGTCAATCCCCGTGGAGACGCCAAGCAGCATCATTGTATTGGTGAGGAAGAAGACTACAATTGTGTGCTTCCTTGCTAATGCTACACACTAGTATCCCAAGCAGTGAAGAGTGCAAAAGACTCTTGCTCGTAGAGACTTGAACCCACTGATTTGTATCTAATGTGGTTGTTGAAAATGTGTTATAAACGGAACTTTGACATTGCCCCAAGTTTCCATGGATCCTAGTTTCCCCAACAGCGGTTCAAGTATTGCTGACCCGAGAATAACAGAGAAACCCTGCAAACTCACAAGTCTTGAAAGGGCTAGTCGGTGTCGAATAGCTGTACTGTCGAGGATTGAAGTGACTGATGTTCTAAGATCTAATGAGGCCTTTGGCGGTGTGCTCAGAATACGAAGATATGATTGTCCATCCATCGACGATAATGGTCGTGCTACAGGCAAGATGATGCTCAAATAATCGAACGATTCCATCTGAAATTTGGTAGTGGCACATACTCCATTGATACATCTATCAATGAACTTGAACTGCTCCCTTCTCTCCATTTACGCCACTGAGAATAACGACGGATGTAAAACTAGGTACGAAAGACCTCAAAAGAAACAATGGTGCCGTATCAAACGGATCAGTAATTGATTAAGCTAAGAAGAGATGCCATCACTGGAAATTCCTCATCTCCTAATTCCATGTGACAACGGAGTCCCAGGGACGAGTCTGTTTGTAACGCTCGTCACTGATATGCAGCTGTTTATTTTATCCACTTGGGGTATATGGTGAAGCGAGAATTGGAGAGTCCAATTTTCGAACTTCACAAGGTAACTTAGATCTGTGATATAGAGCAGTTCATGACCCAAGGTGCTATCTGCTACGGATGGACCGAAGAAGGAGGAGATCATTCAAACTGAATACGACCGTTCCGATATCTTTTCTCGACTATGTATTTGCCAACATCGTATCTCACGAGGAAGATGGCTGAGGATAGATATGATGGATTGGAGTCAATTTAGAGATTCAGCAGGATGCAGTCCAAGCGTGTATGACACTCGAAACCTATCTCCCCTCCTCCTCCACATCGTCTTTCACTTCTTCCCCACAAACATCTGCCGCCTGTAGCAAGTCCAGCTTTGATTAAGCATCCGAGCACTGATTGAGCATTACAGAATTATATTCTCATCTGGATATGCTGTTACTGATTCTTTGAGAGACGGATGGGGTCATTTGGCGGTCATCAATTGGATAGCATATCAAGACTAGAGAAGAGACCACTTACCTCAACAATGTCAAAATACTCTAGTGCACTGTCTTCATAGCCGCTTGGATGAATTTCTAAGAGATACGAGATGAGCATGGCTCTGTGCCATTGAATATAATTGTTGCTGGTGTCGTATTCAACAGTCAAATGCAACTGTTCGCTTTTCGATTTCGCTTTTCGGCAGGTCGGTCAGTGTCAGAACTCCCAACATTGTAACCAAGAGCAGTAGCTCGGAATTTAAATTTTGAGGTGAAGCCCCAGCTTACGAAGATTTTCAATGTGGAGCTGTAGTGCCCGAAATCTCACGCGTAGTTTGATCTAACGTCGAGATCAGCGCTAGAGTACGGAATATCTGGCGTGCAGTAGGCAAGCTTGGTAAGATACTGTACATTAGCTACATACCTAATTACCTTGCTTTTAGATTAAAATCAAACTAGCTTACCTAGGTGATACTTGACGTAAAACACCTTCATCGCAAACGTATATATCTATACCATGTGTTGCCGTACTTGTCTGGTAATTATTAGAAGCTCAAGGTCATTCCAAAGGGCACAAAAGATTGCCCTGAACCATTCATAATACCAAGATTCATCTTTGGAGGTTTGAAGGGACTTTCCCAACTAATATGGCTCTGGCGCCCGATTTGGATGCATCGCTACTGTGCCTTTCATTATTGTATCAAATAGATGGAAGTCTGCTGGCCTTCATACTTCTATATGTCATATACGTACGGGAGGTTACCTCGTTGCGAAAGATCCCAGGCCCTTTCTTAGCAAGTATTACCAATTTCTGGGCCTTTCAAAAGCAAAGACTTTCCAGAGACCCTTTGTCGATATCGCTTTGCACAAGAAGTATGGTTCGGTTGTGAGAGTTGGTCCTAATGAAGTTATGTTCATTAGTCCAGAGGCATTCAAAGTCATTTATGGTATTGTCGTCGCGAACCAGAGCTAATAAGAGTAATTGCGCTGACCTAACTTCTCTCAAAGGAGGAAGGTTCAAAAAAGCCGAATGGTATGTTGGAACCGTTGGTGGAGGGCCCGCTCACTGGGACAATCTGCATTTCCTAAATGAGGAAGATATGGAGAAGTATCGTACGCAGCGCCGTGCAGTAGGCCCTGCGTTTAACGAGCAATTTATGAAGGAAATTGAGCCAACCCTTGATGAGATACTGAGCAAGAACATGCAGATCATGCGCGATCGAGCTGGAATGATTGTCAATATAGACATATTCCTGAACTTCTTCACTTCTGGTAAGTGGGCTAGTCCGGTGGCAATCTTACATACACTTACATATTTTGACCTAGATATGTTATCCACTACTACTTTTTCCAAGTCCAATACTCTGGTTGAGTCAAATCAAGATGATGGGTCGGTAGCAGCTATCCATCATGCATGGAAATACATTCACATTGTTAGCTATTTTCCCATCCTGCATAGATTCCTCGCGTGGAGCTCGCGTGTTACTCAACCACTCCTATGGAGGAAGTACTTGGTGGCTGCATTCCCGTTTCCACTGTTCAACATTGCCGAGGCCAACAAGGCACCGATGAGAAGTCCTCTGTCTGTAAGTGTTCGTCGCAGGCAAATATTGTGTATTTTGGATACTACACGCTGACGACTGAGACATAAATCAGTTCCCAATCAGTCAGATCCAAGAATCTTTCAAGCTTCAAGAGAGCTACAAAGAACCCTCTCATCCGGCAAACATATCATCTAAGCTATTTCAATTACAATCCGAGAAGGGCATTCTGCCCGACGGGTGGATACGAAGCATTTGCATGACTAACTTCGGAGCCGGCGTTGACACCACAGCGATAACAGTCATCTCACTCATTGAAAACATAGCTTCGCGTCCTGGTCTTCAAGAGCGCATCCGGACTGAGATTGGCGAAGCGAGGAAGGCAAGAAACTTGAGCAGTCCGCCCAAGCTACGGCAGATGAAAGAGCATTTGCCGTTCTTGACTGCTTGCTTAAGCGAGAGCATGAGGTTGCATCCTGTGATTGGGATGCCGCTACCTCGTACTGTCCCATCGGAAGGGGTTGGGATTGATGGCTTCTGGATTCCTGGTGGGGTGAGTTTATGTGGATTGCCTGTTTGGGTGAAATTTTACTGACGATTTGTGTGTAGGAAACCGTAAGTATGAATCCCTGGGTGTTTTCCAGAAGCAAGAGCCTATATGGCGAGGACACAGAAGAATGGCGACCAGAAAAGTGGCTTGAGTATAGTCAAGAGGAACTGAAGCATCTCGGTACATCTGCTCCTAGCCTTTGTTCACCTCACCTTATTAGTTTTCATCTTAGCTAACGAATGATAAACAGAAGCATACAATTCTTCGTTCGGTGCAGGCGTTTGTTCTTGTCCTGGAAAGCGTGGGTCTTCTTCTGCTAGATGCAACATGCTAAATTGCACTCTCTCCTCCACTGTTCTCAAACATACCCCGGGGAACAATTGCTGACAAGAACAGATCTCGCACAGGCGATTTACACAAAAATTATTCCAATGCTGTTTGCCGAGCTCACTTGGAGCTTCGCCGATTCAGACGCAAAGAGGGTGCTCCAATGTACCTTCAGCACGAGATTCATGAAGTTAATGATGAAATGGGAGAAGAGGCATTAGGTTTCGTTTTGAGTGGAAGACAATAGCAAGTCACAATGTAACGTACTTTCCCTGACGTGTTGTATTGAATTTTGAGGATAGGTATTATACAATACTCAGTCCTCGGGAGCTCGGACTCCTGATGGATGGTTTAGAGTTGGATTTATTTGCTATTGGCGAAGCTAATAGTTTTTACCATCTTATCTACCTAGAGAGAAAGCAACAAGAAATAAACATGACATACTTGAGGTGTACAGAAACAGAGAACCTATCCGAGGATGCTTGCCCGAAGTCACTAAGCACGGAATCAAGAAAACTGCTTCCAAATTCGCAAATATGCACTCAAAACTAAAACAGAGCATAAAAACCGATGTCTTCCAATAAAGTACACTTATTAGACAATCGTATTGCATTGACATCCGAATTATCATTCTCCCCATCTTTCCCCTAGCCCCAAACCCAGACCCAGACCCGCTCCTAGTAACAATTTCCCCACCTCGCACCAATATCGTCATCATCACATAACCTACCTCACCATATCCTTTCCCCCTCTATAAACAAGTACATCATTACACAATAGAAAAAGTACGAACACCACAAACACACGCACGCAAACATACATGCAAGAACCTTCATAAACCCGCAAAATAGAGTCTAGCATAATGTGCACTCGTCACGACATAGCTCAGTATACACCTAGGTAATGTCACAACACACACAATACATGCTATTTATCCGTCATTGACCACTCTCTGTAGAAAGAGAATAGACCTAAACGACTCGAACGTGGACGAAATACGCATCGACAATAACAGCTACACTAGGACCGGAGGTCAGAAATCGATATTAGTGTAGTATAATCTGGAGGCTATACGCGAGACACCTTTCACATATACAACTCCACGCAGCCTGGTTATCAAATCTTCAAAGTTGCAAAGAGGATATAAACAGATTAGTAATGTTGGCTCACAACTTCATAATCACATCACAGGAAATCATGTGCAAGAAAGATGTAGAAACACCAAGAGACTTTTATTAGGTATTAGCGGCGAAGTTTTTTGCCCTAAAGGCAGATTGCAAAAAGACAGTCTGGGTATAGGGTATCAATACGCAGCGCGATGCACAAGTGTGCAAACCAAATGACAAACAAAACAGTACAATAATGCAAAAATGAGTGGTATCAATCAACAATCAATCTTGGGTATTTCAAGGAGATCCGTTTCCCGACGACAAAGAAATCGTTTCTATCGCAAGCGACGATGTGGTCCAGACCAAGTGTATTTAAGCGGAGGCGGCGACCTGGGTGGTGGTAGCTGGGATGACTGGGGTAGGCTCGGAAACGACAGCTGGCTCAACTGGAGCTGGGGTTTCTTCAACAGGAGCCTCGACAGCAGCTGGCTTCTCAGAGACCTTCTCCTTCTTTGCCTTCATGGTGGCACGGAGCTTGGCGAACAAAGGCTTTTCAGCAGGCTTCTCGGATGACTCCTCATCGCTGGACACGACCTTCTCCTTCTTGGCTCCAAAGCCGAACGGCAGGGAAGACTTGCGCTTGTCGCTCTTCACGACAGGTGCTTCGGTTTTGGTCTCAACAACTGGGGCTGGAGCCTCGACAACCTCAACTGGAGCCTCTGGGGTCTCGACTGAGGTGATTGGCTCGCTCGCCTCCACAGCTGGGATGACTGGTGCAGACTCGCTAACAGGCTCCTCCTTGGCGACAACAGGGGCATCCTCGGATTTCTTATCAGCCTTGCTAGAAAATTTGGATTGGAGAGTGCCGAAGATTGAGTTGCGCTTGGATGGCGCAGGCTTCTCGACGACTGGTGCAGCCTCTTCAACAACTGGCGCAGCCTCGGTGACCTCTGGAGTAGGCTCGACCACTGGCTCAACAATAACTGGTGTCTCGACGGCGGGTTCGGCAACAGCTGGCTCCTCAACGGCTGGGACAACTGCTGTCTCCTCTTTGGCGACCTCGGTCTTCTCCTCCTTCTTTCCCAGGCCGAAACTACCGAAGATGGAGTTACGCTTGCGGGATGCAGAGCGGCTCTTGCGGGCCTTCTTCTCTTCCTTCTTCTCTTCGGCCTTCTCCTCAGCCTTGACCTCCTTCTCGATACTCTTCTTTGGGGCCACAACGGCAGCGACAACTGGTGTTGGCTCGAGGAACTTCTTGTATTCCTCAGTCTCGACGACAGTTGCTGCGAGCTCAGTGGCCTCCGCAGACTTTGCCTTCAAAACAGAAACCCAGTTATCACGCTCAGCGATTGTGGTGGTTTCAAAAGTGTGCTTGTGTCCACCGGATGAGAAGCTGAAGGCGACAGATCCCTCCTCAGCGATGTCGGTGATCTCGGACTAGAAGCAATCAATGTTAATAACCTTCTGGGGACATTGAAAGGTGTGGCAGAGTGCATACCAAGTTGAAGAGTCCAGCTGGGCTAGCCTTGTCTGTAGGCTTCTTGCTGAAGAACAAGAGGCCCTTGCCGGTGTGAGCCGCCCAGGCAACGTTCTTGCTGGCAACATCTTGTGCCTTCTCGCCACGAAGATAGCTGGAGAGAGCCTTGGACTCGACAGCCTCGTTACCAAAGTAGAAGAACTTCTTTTGGAAAATCAAACCCCTAGAAGTAAGAAATGTTAGCCAGCTATTAATAACTGCTATGTAGCTCCACGCCCTTCCCAGGAAAGGCTAGAGAGATCACTTACTTGAGAAGACCAGGTCCCTTGTATCCAAGAACACCCTCCTCAACAGGCTTGACCTCCTCAGGAGTAGCCACAACTGCTTCCTCCGTCACTTCTGGCGTAGCTTCAACGGGTGCCTCTGTCGATGGCTCGACTGCAGCAGGTGCCTCGACCTTGGGCTCAACAACAGGTGTTGAAGCTTCAACTGGTGCCACAACGGGCTCTTCAATCTTGGTTGCGACTTCTGAAGACATCTTGAGAGGGGAAATTCGAAACGTGGAATGGGGTATTAAAAGTGGTAGTAAAGTATCTTGGTTTGAAGAAAAGGAGTGAGGAAGTCTGTTCAAGGTGAGTGAAGAAGTTGGGAAGAACTGAAAGGAAAAAGGTGATGGGAAGTTTATAAGATTATTGGGGCAACAGAGCAACGACGCTAGCCAAATTGAGGAATCATGGATTGAAATTAAATGGAAGCTGCGATCTGCAACAAGGCTGGGGGGGTCCGGCTACAGCTGCAACTAAAAAAGCCTAGCTTGAAGACAATTCTGTTAGACAGACTCAAAGACTCAGAAGTCTCAGATGGAGTATGGAGTTTAGACATTATCAAATTATTGTAATCATCCATCATTATTATGGCATATCATACCTTCTCCAGATCGCAGGACACAGGGCACAATGGTTTAACTGGGTCTGAAATGCACTCGCCTTCAAAAGACGTCAGTTTACAGCTCCCAAGGCTTCCTATGTCTAGGTATCCTCGACTTCCAACTAGAGCTGTATGCTACTTCGTCCATACAACCATACAATAATCTTCTCACCACGCCATCTCCAGTCTCCAGATCGCCATTATTGAATGGTCATGCGATCTTATTTTGACTCGCAGAGACGCCTTGTCCTGCTTGTCCTACGAGGCAGACCCTGCGATGATTGGGTCACAGCTAACCCTATCAACCACACGGTGAATGGCATAATATCACATGAACGTGCGATGGGTTCCAAGGTTATGATTACGCCAAACTCTCGGGAAATACGCCTCTCCTATCTCTTTTCTTGCCTCCTTGCCCTTGGTCTCGTACCCTCCTCATCCGTGGCTCTACCACCGTACACCACTCAGCGACCATACGGCCTCTACTTTTGTCAGACGTCTCTGCCGCTGACCCAACAACACGCCCCGACCAGTAGCCGAGTCAGAAATTCGGAAATCCATGAGCGTCGGCCAAAACTCAACCTATGGTGAATTAGTGGCATGGTCGAAGGGGAGATTTGACGCCTCCGAAACAAGATGCACCCACACAAGCTATGGCCTCCACGCGCTCTGTACTCTTTTTTGTGGACGCGAATAACGCGGTGGATGCATGAAGAAGCATAGCATTGTGCAGTAACCTTGAGGAGTGTGACCGATCTATACCGTACCATCCATCTATCAGCTCAACAAACTAGTTGCCAGCAGCTAGAATCAACGAAATCGATGGGCATTAAAACCACTGCCATCCTTCATCTGTTAGGTTGAGCAAAGAATAAGGGGTTAGGTTCGAGGCTGTCGGATGGGCTAGAGGCTAGAGCTAGGTCGTAGCCGCAACACAAAGATATTGGACGAATTTCAGGAGACATCCACCGATACGCCATGATTGCTAGGATTGGATTTGGACATCATCTCTTGGCAGACAGCTGCATCAATCATTCCATGAGAACATGGCTGGCTATTCGCGGTACACTTTCGTTTCAGTCAGAGTGGCTGTCTCGACGATATGTGATTAATTACAATTCCTAAAATCCGAATCCAGCGCCCATCGAATGCTTGCCACCCAGTCCAGATTTTGAGTCTAGGATTGAAGTCTGGATTACCATATCTTCGTATTCTGATGTGGCGATTAGGTAGCAATATCTTAAATTTTCCTTTCGAAATATTTCCCCCCCTTGTCTTTGGCCTTGTCGTCTCATTCATTTCCCTGGTATGGAGCTAATCAAGACAGGCCAGGCCAAGCTAGCTAGTCCCGTCCAAGTCCCGGCAGCAAGAAGCCCAAGCGTCAAGCCTGCGACCCATCAGAAGTACATTTATTTGGTCTAGTTTAGTGGAGAATAACCCTGAATCAACCTCTCTTCATCTCAGATGGTGCCAAGGAGATAACCACCTCAGAATTTTATTTTCTCCTAGTCTTCTCTCCTCCATAAACCATCCGTCTCAGGGAAGTTTTTCACTGTATGGGATCCACTCGAAAATTATGAGTTTCAGATTCCCTTATTACTTGTTGGAACGTTTGTCACATATTGATACCTTGCTTCAATTTTGAACTTCTTTGTCATGATGATATTGAATGGTTCGCATCCCCGATTGTTGAATCCCTGGATTAGGATTCAAAAGAAAATAACTTCGAGACAGAACAAGACTTGAGGGCACCTCGCTTCAGTGCACAGTGAACGCCTCACCGTTTATGGATCCGAAGATGTGCAGTTGATTGGAAATAGTTTGGCAAACTGATGGTACTGTGCACAAGGATCATGTCATGAAGATGTAGCCAATAAAGTCGAGAAATCGTCATACGACTGCAACTTTGATGCTGTGGGCAAGGGGTGCAGCTTGCTTCAGCGGTCAACCGCAGGACAACCCAGGCTGTTTCCAAACAGTATAAATGCAGACCTCCCACTGACAAACGAAAAGGTTGCAAGGCCATCCAGCCTATCAGTGAGATGATGCCTTCTGAAGCGTATGCAGAAGATCGGCGGACTATTGACCGCTCTGATAAGGCGGCCACGTGTAATTGGGAGACTAAGCATAATCACCAGATCTTCGCCAAACTCGATTCATTCTCTTTGATGAGATCGACTCGGCAATGGCTATGGTTGAATTGAAGTCCTCGGTTGTGGCGGATGTCCATCTGATGGGCGAGTGTGCCCGTTTTGCGGGCTGAAGTTGTATTAGAGATTGGAATTCCTTTCGTCTGTTTGCATTATTCTTGATTAATTTATCTTTCAAGCGGAAGCAAAATTTCCTAGATAGTGTCAAATTTTTTTTTCTGAAATACCTGTTTAAACATCTCCGCAAACATTTTGTTTGCTGCAATAGCAATCTTCTCAAGTCTAGCGAACACGGTCAAATCACGAATTTCCATGTCGATATAAGTTTTGGCATACAGCACCATTGTAAGGAGGGATTAGCATTTGCAAACTCTCAAGGCACCATAGCTCGTAATTCACTGGCACACAGGTGGGCTTTGTATCCTATTGATGTTTTCTGCTCAAACTTTGAAATCATTTTTTTGCGCTTGCAATATACATGATAAGGCCTGCATCCTATCTCCAGAATATATTGCTCACAATTTCTAGTATGATAGTAACATTAGCAAAGCAGCATTTCCTGGCTATCCGCTAAACAGCAAAGGCATACCCCAAGATCTCGAAATTTTGTATTGATAGGTGCTGATGTTAGCGTGCAGGGAGAGATTTGCAAATGTTTTGACTACATAACTGATTGGGCTTATGTTATGTTATTTTTCTATACGAGTCTATTGTATTGCGGACTCAAGAGGAAGATCGGTGATGTACTGTCTTTCACCATATTTAGTTGTGGTTCAAACAGCCATACTATGTATATTGGAATGTGCAAGATCGCTGATGCTCGCCCATATGTCGTACATTCCTTGCGCAGTCTTTCCTGTTGAGGCGTCTCCTCTATTGAAGCGTATCTGCTGTTGCAGTGTCTCTTTTGTTGAAGAGTCCTCGTCGCGTGGGAATGTCGATCTGTTTTGGAGAACATTCCAAGGCTGGTACTTAGAGACCTGGCAACGTGCCATTCCGGGACTTTGCTATCGGTGCTAGCTACCAAAGCACAATATTCTCCAAACCTTGCGTAATAGGTGCCCCTATGCAGTGGTTTCGCTGGGTGAAGCTTTAACGCACCTTGCACCGCTGATCCGCTAACGTGGAATCCATGTGTTTAGACCCGGTGTTCATCCGATGTAAGAAGTGTGCTCATCTGTAAACCATTTAGTCGAATAGCAAGGAGGATGCTCGCGTCTCACTAGTTCTTGTGATGCTTCCATCAACCTTGCTCGCTTATTCACGGTCATGAGCTTGATTTGGCTTGGAAAGAACAACGCCCATCGCACAACCTCAAGGTACTAAAGCCTTATCCTGATATTCGTAAGGCGCCCTTTTTGACCGATTTCTCGCTCTTGTACAGTACCAATCAGCCCATGTCGACAGAGTATGCAGTGCTGTGTTGCTCAGCCCCGCCCGACCAAAGTCTCAGCCCCTTTGGGCTTCGTCTTTACAATTCGCCTTCGCACTCATAATCACCACTTTTCTCATTAACGAACATCGCTTCTGAAATTCTAAAAAGCTAACAGACCCGTAATGGACGCTCTCACTCACAATATTGACGAGGCAACGACATCCATGTCCGCCCAGGTTGACATAATAATTGCAGCACAAGGTCATCCAACGCTAGGTCTAGTGCGACGGTCCAGACAACAACAACCACCACCTGCTTTCGATAACACGCATATGAATGGAAACAATTTGCGGAATTCTCCAGCTGAATCCAAGACTTCAGAGATTGATTGTTTATTCGACTCTTGTAATCTGTCTTCTTCGTTTCAGCAAGCAGATGCGGTACTAGAATGGGCACAAGAATTTACCAAAATTACCAGAGTTCCGACACTACATGGAAAGGCCGAAGAGATTATGTGGGGGGATATTTGGAAAAGGTTGTCACTTTGCCACTGCCAGCCGATTTCTCAATATCGACAGCTTCAGACTGCGAGAATTACACGCCGATATGTTCAGATTTCGAAATTCAACAAATTCCTCCAATTTGGATACTAGATGGCCTCGACCATATCCCAATTTTCGAGAGTGGGGTCCAAAGTCTCGAGCCAGTTTATGAGGCTGAAACCACATGGATATTTCCTAAAGCTGAGTGTAGTCAAGCGAAATTGACGCCGTGTTCTTCTGCTTCACATCCGTTGGTATTCGACTACGCTAGACAGCCAGGACCAAACTACCCTGCCCAAATTGCTCCCGATAAAATGTCTGAGGCGAGAAGGCTGTACGACACGTACTTGCTGCAGGTTCAATTGGAAAAGAGTAGAGGGAAACTCGCAAATTGTCCAAAACATGGGTCTAAGGGAGAAAGTCCTATGCTCGATCTAATTTGTTTTCGAACTAGTAATGCTCCTACCACAACTACTACAGATCGTAGATCCATTTGTCTAAGATCAAGCGCAGCTAAGAGAGCTAGAGCTGCTTTGATCCGATTCATCGGACCCTGTGACGTTTGTTTTTCCAATAAGTTAGCAGTACGTAGGTTCCAACTCATGCAATGAATATTGCTTATTATTAAATAGTGTTCCTTGAAGCACCATGACCTGAAAAGTCTGGCACAGGTGCATACACGTAACGAAAGAGAAGATACTGTATCAACGGCTGAGACCACTTCTGCCGATATACCACACTCAACTCGACGACTAGAACGTCGGGAGCCACGACCAGAGACTGAGCATTCGCCTACCTCAGGTGCGCAACCCACTTCATTGTACTACCTCACTGTGCACTCACCAGCTATATTATCGCCACCTGAATGCTCTTTTGTAATCTTCTCATCGCCTTAGGTTTTCTGGTCGGAGTGAGTAGCTTAGCTGTTGGTCTGTGGCGATCCTTTGCGACTGGGGACGAGGGCAAAGGATTCACCGTTGCAGCATGGATTATCGCCGTTGGCGCGTTTTTGATTCTTGAAGCTCGGAGACGACATTCTCTAAGATGTAAAGCAGTCACGGAGAGAAATGGCTGAAGCGACAATTGATCAAACAACTTGGTGCTCTTCAACTCGACAGAAGCAATTTCATCGATATACAAGCAACACCTCAGAACATGCTGCTCCTGATTATGCAATATTACTAAAATTCCGATTGACTAGCTTTCTCAACGTGGAAGGATCTTAATCGCTTCGATCAGCACCACGAGCTACTCGGTACAAGCCGGTGGAGAATATTACAGGCTCCGGAATTGCTGAGCTAGACGGCAAGCAGCTGGATGGCCATAGCAGAGAACAAAAAGGGCCATGAGAGTGAAAGTCTGAGATATGCCAACGAAAAGCAATTGGAGCATTTCATTTCAATGTACATAAAAAGATCCAACTAGAGTCTTGAAATCGTGTTCAAACGCTATGTTTGATTCTGTAGATACCTTTTTCGAAGCTCAAAATACCCCAAACTTCACAACAGAGTACTGTTCCAGAATGAATGATCCAGCCAAAAAGACATTCCGCAGTTCAGTTTACCAGTGCAGCATCCTTTACACAGGCGTCGAATTCCCAATTTGAGATCAAGGAAGCTCTCACGATTGGCGAGCTTGACGTTCCACCACGCTTTTTGACATGGATATCGTGAACTTCGCCCACTTACAGACCACCATCACAAAAAGAGTGCACTAAGCTATTGCGAGAAGTTCAACGAGCCAATAAACAACATTATACTGAGCGAAGCCGCATTGCAGATTCTTGGACTGCGCTGTTATCAAGTCTTAATGTATGCGGTCTTGAGGCAATGCAGCAGCTTTAAAACCTTGTGCCCTCCATAGCATTGTGAGCAGAGGCTGAAGGGATGCACATCATAAACGTTGATATTATGAATAGACATGCATCGTAGCATTGGGGGCTATTCTTCCCACAGCCTGATTGTCGGTTTTAAAGATCATTGCCCATCTCCCAACTCGCAATGGGTTCTTAAGCTTTTGACCGCATTCGTAATAAAGTTCGTCCTCAGATCTCAGTTATGCCCAAAAGGAACCAATCGCACCCGTTGTCGCGAGCATTCGGCTTCGTGCTCCTATCACTTCTCGCTTCGCAAGTCATAGCCAAGAACGCCTTTACTCAACCCTGGACAGCTGGTCCAAACAAAGACTACTCCAAAAACATCAACTACAACATTGGCGTCAACCTACTCTTCGCGTGGTCAACTTATGTCACTAATGCTACTATATCTCTGTTCCAGGACAACTTTCCTGGAGATCGTGCAAGTGGTCCTTATGTGATTCTCGCTACAGGTTTGTGCTGTCCGCTGACACTTGTGAGGTCTCGAAGACTGACAAAGTAAGGCGTCAATGGCTTGACTTGGGGTTGGACAGTCACCTATGCTGCTTTGGATCCCAGCTACCATAATGTATACTACCTGGTGCTTGGATATACCGAGGATGACGACTGCACGTCTCATTATTTCAACATCAGCTCAGGTCTATCTGTATCAAGCACATCCTCTAACCAAAGCTCAACTTCCACATCCACCTCGCTAACAACATCTACATTACATTAATAACCACACAATTGCCAACAATAACAGCAGCGCCCCTCAAGCATGACTTCTCGCGAGGCCAAATCACTGGAATCGTGCTCGGAGCCATAGCGGGGGTATTCCTTCTCATTGGAGCTATCTAGGGCGTCCTATTTCACTTCGGAAGGCGTCGTCGAGCTTCAGCTGTTCCACATGTTGTGACTAGAGGAGGGTTTGGCAGTTGTCGCACAGAGGATCGCGCGGGGAAGTGGTTTCGGTCTGAGATTGAGGGGAATCAGGTCTTTGAGATTAGCGGGATGTCAAAGCAGCGGTATGTGGAGGCTGATGGGAAGGAAATTGGGAGGAAGTGATGGGTCGTTTTGAGATTGGCTTTTGAGAAGATTAGATATTGGAGATGTTCTGTGAATCACTATATCTGCTGAGGTAGTGGAGTTAAGTGAAAGTTGTTTGGTATAGATTCCTTCAAGCACATTTCTGTCCCATGAATTGTCCATCCTAACGAAAACGTTCAGGACAATCTCGCAAATATCTATCTACATTGTCAGTACTAGTGACATTGCATGGAAGCGAATGATATAATGCAAATCATTTGAGTTAACGGATAGGTTCCAAGTGACATCCATGGTCATTGTATTACCTACTGTTTCTCATATCTCCACTAGGTTTGCAATCAATCTAGATGGGGAGTCATGACCATGGTTTCCAAGCAAGAGTCATGCATAAGGATCCAAGAAACAGAGATATCTCCCCCATCCGTCTGTGATGATCCATGCACTTAAACCCGACACGGAACACTACAGCCGTAATCAATTCAGCGGGCTACGTTTACGAGAACATCATCGTGATTGGAACCGGAGAGAGGTCCATTTGGGGGCTATTTCGTTGAAATGCGATATCTCAGCTGAACGTTTCCGATCTGGCTTACATTACGTAGTGGTCAACCCTTATCATTTTTTATTGTCTTCTTAGTTTGCCTTCTCATCAGAACACAACTGTTAAATAAGGATTGGTAATCACTCGCAATCGTTCACAACTTACACTGCTGCTTCAGTATGTCAGCGGATCAAATTGAGGAGCTTCCTCCTCTGTCGCTCGGAAAGGTAGGCTAATGCGGAGTTATAAGCTGTCTCTGCCTCATAGTCTAGTATTTGATGCACCCTCAACGCTGACTGACTCCAAGACAGGGAAGCCTTATGCGCATGTTCATTGACCATGTAATGTCCCTCCGCCATCTCTTGATGCTCCAAGACTTTGGCTTCTCAATTTGTGATATGGAAGAACGCAGGATCCGCTATGGTCAAGTACTACACGATGACAAACCAGTGCTAATTCGTCCAGTCCAAACCCAAAAATTCGCCTGAGTACAATTGGTCTGACGTGACCTGGGATGGCAAAGAAGACTCCGAGCCTCTCTTCGTCCCCAAGCACTGGCATCGTGTTCGTTACTCCTATGAGATCCTTATGAGAATCGATGACTGATTCTGCAGGATCACGATGAGATTATGGAGGTGATAGAAGGCAAATTGCTCATCAATCTGGATGGCAAAGACATCATTCTTTCGGCTAGCGACCAACCGCTTTTGGTCGAACGCAGACACATCCACGGAATGAACTCATGTATGTACGCCTACTTATTGACCTCATCTCTCCGTTTTTTTTTGCTTCTCGTGCCAAGCTAAAAGCCATCCTCGACAGTTCCAGGCGTGCCCGTTTGCGTCAGAGAGCGCACCATTCCAGTAGGAACATTCAAAGCCCATTTCTTCCAAGATCTGCTTCAGCTTGGCAAGTTGCCCGGGTTCCTCCTCATCATGCGAGTTTTCTATGACGGAGATTGCTATGCTTCGCTGCCTGGGGGCTTCCAGTGGCTTGATTACACGGTAAGTTACAGTCATGTAAGATAGACTCCGGACTAGACTGATGATAATGTTTAGTTCTTGAGCGTCGTTGGATTTGTAGCCAAGGCATTCGTTCCAGCGAAGACGGCAGAGCTGAAGAGGATGAGTAGAAACTAGTTGGGTATTCAGCTCAATCAGCGGACAAGACTTCGAAGAGTGTTAGGATTTAGAACTGGGAACCGCTGGGACTGTACTTAGCATTTGACATATCGAGCTCATGGCCCTTCAAGCATGATTTCGTTTTAACGCTTCCCATCTTTAATCTGTGATTTCCTTCCTGCTTGGTCCGTGAGTTTAGGTTTGCCGATGCAAATAGTTCCATAGTCTTGAATAACTATAAAAAAAGGCATTACCACTATATTACAAGCACAAGATTAGTATTACAGTGTAACACATGATCTTGTTCATGACCACATTATTTCTCATGGTTTTTAATAAGAAGAGCAAGTTGTAGAACTCATGCTTCTGGCTTTCTATCATTTCCATCCAGGATTTTACTCTAGTAATGTCACCTGAATGTTGCTGAGAGGTCAGGATGTATTCGAGGTGTAGCTTTTAAGCTAAGCCTCTTTTGAACATATACCTACCTTTTGCCCAAGCTTCACTGTGAGTTTTGTATCATCTCGTGCACAACGACGTACAATTGTGAGTTGTGGTTGCTTTTACTACCACCCAAAGATACTCAAACCTAGAAAGGTTAATTCCGCTGGCGCCCAACGTTGACAACCGCCTTCCCAATGCGATGGAGGCTTGGCTGCTCAGCCCTCGACTCGAGGGCCTCACAGCTAGGCGAACCGGGACATCCCATAATATGAGACCATACAGAATGTTCCCAAAATCGTAGAGCAATAAGTCTTCTTACTGAAACCCAAATTGGAGACATGCAATCTCAATGTCGTTTGGATTCTCCGTCGGTGATTTTGTTGCTGCTGGTCTAATTATCAAAGATATTGTCACATGTCTTAATGAAAGTGGCGGTTCTGCCTCAGAGTATCAGGAGCTTGCAAGGGAACTTGAACATTTCCACATTAGCGTATTGAATATCCAGAGTTTCAAGGCCCCTCTAAGCTAAGATTTCAACGTCAAGGCGTTGCAATGCATGGCTCTCAGCTGCCAAAGTACATTGGACGACTTCCGAACGAAGATCACAAAGTACGACAAATTAGCAAGCTCGAGAAGCCTTCGAGATGCTTGGGACAAGAAGATCAAATGGCAGGTACTTATGAAGGAGGATGTTCAAAGACTGAGGGTGTATCTCGTCATGCACGCAGCATCGATCACTATGCAAATGTCTGCTCTTGGAATGTAAGGTGGCAGTCGCTTTCCCGAGAGAGAATCTCAACATAGTTGCTGACATTTTTTGGGTGTTTGATAGTCACTTTTCACATCTTGAAGCGGAAAAAGTGAAAAATAGACAGGTCATTACTGATAGAGAAGCATCAAATGTTCGAGATTCTGTTTTGGGGAAGCTAGAACCGATTGCCAATGCTGCTCAAGGCACATTTACGATAGCAGGAAAGATCTTGGGTTTACTAGAAGGGTATGAATTAACCATGAATTAATTCCTCTAAGAATGGTAGCTAATACAAGATAGCACCGTTGCCACACAGCTTGTGAACTTGGTCAATATGGGCAATCGACTACTGTATGTGCAGCTTTGCGATACACATCGCAACGCCATTAACGAATACTGACACTTAATCTGTTTTCAGAAATTACAATTCTCATATTGTACAACTACTTGCGCAGCTAGAACCACCCCCAAAACCAGATATTCGACATACATGGTTTGAAGAGCCCGTCCTTTTCCAGGACGCTGTAGGACATATAACTGCTCTCTCTGCAAGTTTCAACTGGGTGGTAAGCCAGCTCAAGAATCTAGTATATAAATTCCCAAATTAACGAACTACAGATCATCGAGACAATAATTGCTGAGAAATTCAAGAACCTGTCGGGTATAGCTTACGATAAAGCTCGAGCTGGAGAATATGAACTTTTCCATAGCGGTGACTGCCTCCAGACCATTGGACCCGACAGTTTCACGTATGGTCGAAGCCCATTAACACCTGGGATGAGCATTACCATGGCATTCATCGTCGGGCAATATGAAAGTATCTCAAGACGCACTTGTCCTAAGCCAAATTGTGGTTTTTCTGACTTCGTGGCTGCTAACTCAGGCGTATTGAATTGGTACGTAATTGCTGTAAAAGCGTGTCTTCAAAGACTTGCTAAATACAATAGCTCAAAATGTGATATATGGTTTAGTTCTTACAAGAACTACAAATTCCCCAGACCATATCGCGATTCTTCGAAAATTGTGAGGTCTGCTGGCTCACTGGATAGCTCATCCACAACATCGGAAAGTACGTCCTTGGCCAACACACTTAGACAGGAGAGGGTGATAAAATAGCCTTCAGGTACATCAAAATGGCTATGACAGAGTTACCGGACACACCAGAACAAATCACCCAACGGCAGAGACGAAAGAGCTCTCGCCCGAACGGCTGGAAAGACCAACTTGTAGCTTCGCCCGAATGGCTTAGGGAAGTCGTGAGACTATCCAGCAAAACAGATGGCCTGGCAATTCTCCCAGCTACAGATGATATGCAAACGACATATGTCAAAATCAATTTAGCCTCAAGCGAGACCGATCGCGATCGAAGTTGGAGTATCTCCTCAAACTGGGAAGGCAGTTCGGGGCCAGAAGTAGTGCCTTCAGGTTTATCACGACGACGGAACACTGGCCATAATACCAGACACGACAAGCGAGCCAACTACTATCGAAAGTTAACGACTGTCATTATACCTCTCGACGAAGAACTGCCACGAGTTGGAGAAATGATAAGGAGGGCCCAGGCTCCTGGGACGACTCAGCATCAGACAGCTCTTGGGAGTCAGCTCGGACAAATCTGCGAACAAGTTCATCTATTAGAGAGGAATGTTCAATTCATGACGATTTTGGTAATGTGCCAGCATCCCCTCATGAAATTTTCGCCGATGAACTAAGAACAACATATGGACAATAATGCGCTGATTACTATGAGTTGATCGCGAAATCAGAATTTCCTCCACATGTCCGTTTGAAGGCCATGTACCAGTACTCGCCACAACTACCCCACTATTTGGAGGTTATAGCATTTCCCGCTCTGCTTAAGCAAGAATGGATCTTGAGATGTGTGCATCCTCAATGTATCTTGGGACCAAGATATGAAGAGAAGGATGACTTGATCGCACATTATTTGAAAGAGCATCAAGTTTGTATACCACAATTCCGCTGCACATCGAAGAGTTGTGCTGCCGTGGACTTTGAGTTCCCTTGTCTACCAGACTACAGGAGACATGTGCTAGAGGTTCACCAGAAAAGACTGAGATAATGTTGATGAGAATGATGGGAAAAGATGTGTAACATCCTTTCGTCCAATTCCGATCATTCTGAAGCTAGACTAGCTCCTAGATATCTGCATATTACGCATTGGAACGCGAATGGACATGTGAGTAAGGCAATCGATTGGATTTGAGGCAGGTCATGATAATCATTGAGGTCTTGGTCTACCTCAAGGGATTTGATTGAGATTTTGGACTTGGAAAGGAAGGAATATAGTATTCGATCTCTCGAACTTTTAGAAAGATAGCTGATCTGTAAATGACTGGAATCTGACGGTTTTTCTCTAGAGGAATCTTAAATTTGTGATTTAATTCAACCAACACCATCAAGTCTCATGTAGGGAGTTCCTCGCACGCATACCGCGTCGTAGACCACCCTCAGCCTACAGGAAACTCAAACCAGAGAATCACCCATCCAAAGACTTTGTCTAGCTATGCAAAGTAGGCTGACCCGTCCTATTATGTGTGTGAACGACCTCAAACCTCCTGTCCGAAAGAAGTGAGACATCAGGGTTGGATGACTCAGCAATATACGACGCCATCGATAAGGTAAAAAAAAACGCAAGCACGTGATAATGAATGCCCGGATCTGTGAATTTCGGAGAGCATTCCATTCTCTTAATCCCCTATTTCTTCATCCCCTCTTGTCCTGGGGAATGGATGTTTCAAGTCTGATTGAGAATGTTGGAGCAAGTGCTGCTGGCTCTATCATTTCAAAGCTTACCTGCTTTCCTCTGGATACAATTGCCGTGCAGTATCAAACCTCAACACGACGCCCACTTCTCTCTACGCCTCTGAGAGCCTACTACCGTGGTATTGGTGTCACCCTTCTCACTGTCACGCCAGCAACAGCATTGTATCTCACAACTCGAGAAGCAGCTCAGATTGCTCTTCTACCTCATCTTGGAGATAGGTATGTGACTTTTGCTTTAATACCTTATATTCAAGGCCTAAATAACCGCAGTCATAAGACTTGTCAATAGGCCATTGAGATATTTGGAATCTCTGGTTCTTTTCCTCTTCTGATATCATGCACTAACATGTGCAGTGCTCTCAATGATGCAACCAGTGGGATAATCGCCGAGCTTGCTGGAAGTGTGCTCTTCACTCCCATGGAGGTTCTGAAGGCTCGGCTGCAAATCTCACGCTCTGGAGAAGAAGGGAAATTGCTGTTCCAACTAAGAGACATCGCTCGAAAGGAGGGCCTCTCCGGATTCTATCGAGGATATGTGATAGGCATTGCAAGCTATATCCCGTTCAACATCCTGTGGTGGACGACGTACGGCAACATCAGACGAAGCATGCCTGAGAAAAGCGCTGAAGTGCAAATCGCTTGTGGAGCCGGTGCAGCAGCAGCATTTTCAGCTGGGTTCATTCATCCTCTCGAATTGGTGAAAACAAGATTCCAAGTCGCTACAAGCAATACCGTCGCGGTGACGGGGTCCAGAAATTCGGACCAGGAAGGCCTAAGACAGGTGGTTAAGAATGTGATGAGGGAGAGCGGGCCGAGAGGATTCTATTCTGGATTCATCCCCACCCTCATGAGAAGTGTGCCCAGTTCGATCATAATGATGAGTGTTTTTGAACATCTAAAGGCGGAGAGGAAGCCTCAACTCGCAACCATTGTATGAGGATGGTTATGGTTGGCTTAGCGACGAAATCAACAAATGTCAAAATCATCTGACGGATGCTATCTGCTAGAGCGCTGTTAAAGTGTATGAAGGTCAGTGTAATTAAAGCAGCATGATGTATCGATAGCATACTCACGTTGTTCAGCACAGTAGATATTAGAATAGAGCAACATAAGTTGCAACGCTGTACATAGATGAGGTTTAGATGAGATGATCAATGCTACAGTAACTCTCCCCGAGAGCAATGCACATATCAAAACCCTTATTAGTTCTTCCAAAGTCAGCTGTCACGCACTTGAGCCAGCACAATTTGTTTCTCCCTCACAGTGAACTGAAGTTACGTTTATCTCTGCAGAAGTCTCTACCTTGTCCGCCATTGGCACTTTGAACTTGCTGGTGAGCATGATCTGGTCCTTCGCTGCACCGACATAAATTCACTGCCAGTCGCACACCATGTCATTCTCAACTCTGTTAAAATTCAAGCTTCCTACCCACTTCAGACTCCATCTCAAATCGGTCAGTCTCAAACGGAAATTGTCGGAAGCTTTCACAATAGTAAATCTCTCAAAGTTGACATTCAAGGCGAGTATTCCACTTTCTTTACTATCACAATGAGTCCTGGAAGAATACGTACGGCTCACAAAGTCTTGGCATTTTACTCAATGCTACAAGCACGCGTGAACGAGTTTGCTATCGTTGAACTTCCATTGACCTCCAACTCATTGATGCCCCAAGCATTATCAATTGAATTCACCTGACGATAGCCTCATCAATCATTAGTGCCTTTTCTCGATCGCACTAGCTTACAGTTCTCAGTATAAATACAACTCCATCTGCTCTTTGGCTTCTTCCTTCTTACAACTACAAACAACCTTCAATAAACCTCGAATACCTTCGACCATTACCTCCACCACGCACACAGTTGTCCCATTCTTTCTCTAACCATTACCTATCATACGAATTCTCCCTATCTCTTCTCGATCCCCTCCTTCAACAGGAATCTACCCATAATTCGAATACCTCGAGCACACGCGGCAAAGCAATTGCGTCAAGCATTTGCCTGGCAGACAATATCGCAGGTAAGCTCGAAACTTTCTCTCACTCCCTCCTCCTCCTCCTCCGTCCTCCTCCCTCCTCCCTCCTCTAATACCTTTAGCTTCCCTCTACTTGGCGATTATTTGCAGGAATATCACTATCACTTTAATTTATCCTGTCACACTACATAAGTACATACATCCTCCCAGTCCGCGGTGAAAAGAAAGATCATTCAGCGGTTTTGAGAACTTCTCTGCCACGCGGTGTGTTGAAGCGAGTGGTTGCAAGTCTGCCGTGGTCTGCTCACGGCCTCCTTGAACCCGATCCTCCAACACCAACCCTACACAGCTTCCTTATACAGATCTACGCATCCCATATCCCTGCTTCAAGTTCACCTTGGTCTTCATATTCCAGGACTCTTCCTACTCTCAGCTTGAAGGTTCAAGAACCTCGAACTTCCCTTACCTTTCCAAGTCACATGCATGAACCCCAATCAATAGCCTCCAAGTTCCCAGGCTAATTCTCTACTCTCTTCTAGGATTCGAATCGCAGTTTGATGAGCTTGGCATACATCGGTGTTCCAACAGTAGTCTACGGGCTATTCATTTTGCTGTGAACCTTTCAACGGTTTCGGTAACTAGAGGTAAGCTAGCGCACAACCTTGTCTATATTTCACATCTTTCGACTACACTTCGTGTCACTTTCCACACGACATTCCTTTTTCAACATTCGCTTGGGCTTGCAACCTTATTCATTATCTTAATTGTTACGAATCAGGAAGCTTGCTGTCCATGATCCTATCTCCTCGTCATATCTAGCATCACTTCTTCATACTACCTTAACACTTCCTCACCTTGTACCAAAGGTCCACCTAGCTCCTCATATCATATTGCCCTCGTCAATCATTCGTTCTCTCTTCACTTTACTTCTCTCTGGCCCACAATTCCGGACGAATCACAATCAACCAAACCATTTTAGTAACGATTAACAGCGATATACAATATGCCGCCAAACCCCAATACCAATAAGAAAAAGAGCCGATATCGCCGGCCTCGTGGAAAGAAGCCTCAATCAGTGGCAGTACCTGTACCAGGTCCATCGAGCCAGTTTGGTAACTCACCATCAACTGGATTTAGCACATCTCCAGCTATGTCTTCGGAAATTTCTGATACCCTCAACTCATCTTGGAACAATACACGTGGGGGTGATCAACACTCCATCTCACTCAGGTCTAAGGGCTCAAAACCAGCTTCGCGTCAAGAAACTCCGTCTGGTTCGGATTCAGGAAGTGTTCCGCCGCAGACTTTGCAAAAGCCTTTAACGCCAACATATGCCCAAGTTGCCCGAGTGCAGGCCTCTTCCACTTCCACTTCGGCAGTCAAGAAAATTAATGCAATGGTTGATAGCTGGTTCATTATTCCCAAGCCTTTCAATCCTTGGGCAGATGACCCATTTCCCCCAATCAAGGGGTGGTGCCCTGATCTTGAATTCTCAGATCCATCAACCCGTCATAAAGTCATTTATGATGAATGGAATCCTGATCCCAATTCGATGGAGCAGAAGATGATCAGTTGGCCATGGCCAAGCACAGATCCAAGAGCCAAATTA
Organism: Margaritispora aquatica; assembly: GCA_007644065.1. Taxonomy (NCBI): domain Eukaryota; kingdom Fungi; phylum Ascomycota; class Leotiomycetes; order Helotiales; family Discinellaceae; genus Margaritispora; species Margaritispora aquatica. Next base: position 1,804,769 of record VJWN01000002.1, read on the forward strand.
TTGGTGAGTTTCCCCAAGGATACTAAATTTCGTGCGCTGACATAGCCAGGCACCGTTAAGCCGAACTCTTCAACCTTGGTCGTTGCCCCGTGTGAATAACACGAATATGTCGCCCCTATTGAGGCTTCTTCGCATTGATCCCATTAGAAATGCAATCATGAGTCAAGTTCTCCGAAACCCTCAGGATGTCAAGAACTTTTCGCTGCTCTGTCAGGACGCTCTGCGATTGGCCGTTCGACAAGTTGTAAGTTTCCATGATTTATCTCGCTAATTTCGTTATGCTTGATACTAACATCAGATGTTAGGGTATCTGGGACATGACCCACGGCACTTTCAACAATTGTGAACTCCCGCGTATTACAAAATGGCAATTGCTTGAGGACCCGCAACTTGCAAGGATTCCTCAAGGTTATGTGAAGTCCGAATTAATCATCACCCCAATTCGGGATGATCGAGGCTTGCCGACATATGCCACCCAAGCGAAGAACCTGTACAATATGTGTAAGTCAAATAGTATCCTTAAATAAATATTGAAATGGACATCAACTCATTTTTTTTCACTAGGCATATCCTTCAATCACTTTACAGAGAATATCCGAAACGTACAGTTTCACAGGGTGCCTTTGTTGACGACACACATTCTACAGTTGATTATCCCAAAGCTGCCTAAGTTGCGGTCTATTGGGGTTTATCGCTGTCCCCTCATCCATATCGGCAGTACTCTTAAGTTTTTCGATATATTGCGCCAACAAAACGAACATGCTGTTGCTTATTACGAATTCCGACACAACAATGCTAAGGCCGACAGTTGTATTGTAAAGTGGGATTTCTTTCCCATGTTCCACATTGGACCCAAGAAAAATCCAGATGGTCGTCTTGGTATTGGTTATGGATGCACCTGGGATAACACGGACATGGACTCCAGACAACAAATCTGGAATATTGTCTGGGCATTGGTGTACAGAGCTAGAAAGCTCAAGGTTCCCAATGGATTGTCCGTGTTGGCTGAAGGTAGTGCGTTCCGAAGATGGTTAAAGATGTCACCCTGCCTCCGGGTCGACCAGACTCTTGAGCGTATCTTGGATCCCAAGTGTTCTCCGGAGGAGATGGCAGCATGGATTCGGTTCGACAAATTTGAAGGTCGTGTCGGTAGCTTAACCAAGCACCTTGTGTTTCCTAGGGAGCCGAAATGGTAAGTCCCCGCTTCAAATATGAGATTCTGAGCTAACAACGAAACAGGCCCAGCAGGATCAGGAATTGTTCCACCTGCAAAGTTGATGTGCCAATCATATTCTATCACTGGCGCGTCGTTTCAGGACTGGAAGCTGATAGTACCGAGTGTGCCGCTTGTGCGCTTGAGTTTATCTTGCAAAAGGAGAAAGACCATTATAAGAACAAGAAGCGCAACATTATTGGAAAGTGGCTCGAGAAAGGTCGCGACGAACACGGTAAGTGGCATTTCGAGCAGCATGATTTGCAGCTGGTGATCGACAACTTCACCGTTCGTGACATTGTAGGTAAGGCTCGAGAGCTGGATAATCTTCGACAGAATGATATATTGGATGCTGCTCAGGGAGGAGCTGGTTATGATCGCGAGCTCAATGAGCGTCAGGATCCGCTACCAGCCCATGTGTACAAGCGCAAGGTTGGTAGTCGCTGGTGCAGCCCCAGCAACCAGCAGGACGAGAGATATGCTTGTGACCGAAGTCTGAATCACCACGGCGTCAGGTGGTAATTCAACTTTGGATACATCTCGCCTTCGGACAACTCGTTCGCCTCTTGCTTATCGGTCAAACTTCTTCGGCACGACCTCTTCTTTCGCAACCGCTCAACTTAACTGCTAAGCACTTCGATATGGATTGGTCAATTCTCCTTGGTTATTCTCTTGGGTATCGAGAGTAAGTAGACGGCATGGTTGAGGGTGGACTCTTGTCTATTCTCTCATGGTTCGTGCTTTCTCGTAACCCTACCCTGGTGCTTTCACGCTCGCGACCTCGTCGTCGACTGGACTGGACTCGCAAAACAGCTACTGGTATGCCAGCACATGACTCACACCCCGTATACCATCATACAGCAAATTCCATCCTCGAGCACTCGTGTCCAACCTACAACATCATATTTTGGCGGAGACCACCTTACTCTCCACGCCTCAAATTGTACCAATAGTCAATGATCCACCCATCAGCGTCGATCTTTTCCTTCACAACAAAACGTTTTTAGGCGTCGATTTCCTACTTTACACCTCTCCAGCACCTAATCGCACCTGTACATAACACACACGGACACCTTCATAATTTTCATCGATCGACTTGAGAGGAACAGACGCCCAGATTGTTTTCTAGATACTTATTTGGTTATCACGCGCGTTCCTCTTTTACATACATTTTCTTCTGCTCTGCTACACGGTCACACGGTTTCCCGGTCTGGCATAGAATGACGTGATCTGGCGTCTTCGGTTCTCCTGCTTTATCTGGCGTATGGCTGAGTGGGAATTTGGGTGCTCACTGTCGGCTTGGATAGATGATGGCGTTTGAGGGGCAGGTCATTGCATTTGCTCGTTCTTTTGCTGGCTTACTCACTACTTACTGGATGGATGGACGGACGGATGCATGCAGAGCTAGATGGTGGATTACTCTATACTGGAGTTTGGGTTTCATGGTGTGGTTATGGAAATACCGCAGAGTGTATTAGAGCAGAGCAGACGAAATAAGATCGATCCATCCCCAATAAATTGTGTATGTGTGCTTTAAGTGCGACATTGTAGATGTGACTTGGGTTGTAATTACGGTTGCGACTTGTAGTTGACCTCAAATCTACATTGTAACCTAGAGAGAATATGCAGGTAAGGTGTTCAGCGAAGTTATACCTTCTTAAGCCCGTACAATGATGTCGCAGAATAAATCTCTAAATTGAACCCACCAACCACGCAGTCAAATATGTGGACCTCTCTGCATGTTCAGTCATTGGAACTACTTCACCACCCTAACTAAAATCTTCCACAAAAGCAGAAACTTACATCCTACCTCTTAACTCGCAACTCAAATTCCTCATCCCCAAATTTCAATTTCAACTTCTAACCAGCAAAATCCCAAGACACAAAACACAAAAACACACATGGAAAATCCCCATCTCTATCCCCACCCAACATACCCCACCTACCTACCTCAAACGCAATCACCAAATCCATCGTGTTGCTCCCGTCCTCTAGCCGCTCATCACACCCAGCACCATGCACCTCGACGTCCGTCAGTCACCTGTCTCGCTTACGCTCCCTTCCCGTCTCCTGCCCCACAGCATCGTAAGCGAGACCCCTTCCCCCCTTCCACAAACCCCGCGGCGCGTAGCCATGTGCGCGACCTGCATTTATCCACCATTTACTATCTACCATCACTATGACATTCAGGATCCGGTTTTTAGTATCTAATGCTCATAATCTCATAGTTACGAAGAGCCGAGCCGAGCCGAGCCGGCTAAATTTCCTAAGCCAGCATTGTCGTGTCATGCCTGCTACTAGATGGTGCAGCGTCAAAATCGTAATCAAGAAATGCGTGTCATAAGTCGAGAGCAAGCAAATTTTAAAGAGAGAGAGAGAGAGAGAACGGGGGGAGTGAAGTGTATACAAGTGATGGAACTCCTATCCCTTCCCTTCCCTTCCCTTCCCAACTACCATGGGGAAAAGACAAGACCGAGAAGTGAAGTGAAAGAAAGGAAAGTGACATGCCGAAGGAGCGCGTCATCGGCAGTTGAGTGACAGGTTGGCAGGTTCGTAGGTCTATGGACCTTCGATCTAGGTTATGACTGTGACTGTGCCTCTTTCTATGTCGTACGAGGCCCATCAGGCAAGGAGGTTGTCGTATAGTACCGAGCTCCCTGCTATTGTTCTGATATCGAGACCTGGATTGGATGAGGCGACTGTTAGATGGGGTAGATAGAATGGAATAGGATAGAACTAGGTAAGATTATAGAACATGACTACGTAGATACCTAAGTATTTTTAATTTTTCCACATATGGGCTAAGCGTGTAGCAATATGGATCACAACGATAGGAGAAACATAATAGAAATGCGAGTAATAGCATCGAGTTTGTGACGTTTTTCATTTGTCGCTCAGCTCTTTCAAGCTGGCTAGCTTTCTCTCCTTCACCCAATTCTTGTGAATATATAGACAATAGAAGATTCTAACACCCGACCGACTGGAAAAAAGCAGACCAAGTCAAGGAGATTAAGCGCACATATACAATGGGGTCGTCCAGTTCCCGCTTCTTCTTCCTCTCTATCCAAACCAATGTATGGTTTAAGGGAACGACGCACCCCCAACACCCTGCCTTTCGTACAGCATATTCCGTTCATCCCAACCAAATTCCGAATCCAAATCATTGCACGCTAAATCAAAATCCAACCCAAGTTCCGTTCTGAGATCATGCCCATCTCCCTTCCTGCGCTCGTAAGGGTAGCTGTCGATCTAAGGTGTTGAACGCTAGTGTCCGCGGTGTATACGGCACTTTTGGGACGGTTTTCATCTCCCACTCTTTGTCTGAGTTGCCTCCGTCTGATACAGGCGAGTCTCTGACACTCACCTTTACGTTGCGTTTAGATGGAAGTGCTGAGCTCATGGTTTGCATGTCGTCGATTTCAATTTTCGAGTTGGCACGCTGGCTAGCGGTAGGGATGAGAGACCATACGCTGAGGATGAAGTTGCCTAGGAAGATTGCGCTGGAAGTTTGTTAGTGAATGCTTTATGAAGATAGAAAAAAAATGACGTACACCATGATGACGGTTGTTGCGAATGTGCCTTTTGCCATGAGGCAGTAGTGCGCGTTCCCCGAAGGTTCGGCGTACGAACAACTTTTGGTGATATACCAAGCGATGTTCGAGGGACGGGTAGGATCAGACTTGTCTGGTCCCATTTGTCCGTACATGCTTACAATCCACATGGCTGTGATTGCGGCATTGGTAATCGCTCCCAAAATCGGGTACCAAATGTGAAGCACAAACATGACGACCTTCACTAGCAAGATAAACATGGACAATACTGAGATCGCGACATTGTAATCTGTCAATCTATTGATTATGTTAGTGCGAGTTCCTATAGCGTAGAAACGGAAAACATACGACTCAGTCCACACAAAGGGCGTCTTTGGTATAGGTTGGTGATTGGCATACGCATACAAGATCTGGGTCGGACTCGAATTGAATCCATTCGCAGCACCAATCTTCCAGAGCTTGGTGCGAAAGAGATCCGGCTGTGCGATTCCAAAGAGAGCGAGTCCTGCCACTGTGCCTGCCAGCTCAATCACCATCAAGGCAATCAGCACCCGAGGCCATTTCCACGTCCTGTTTAATCTGAACATCGTGTTGTTTAGGATGTGGTATTAATCGATGGTAGAGGGACGGAGCGGTTTCTCTTGCTATTTAAGTGTGGTTGGCTTGAGCGAGTGTCGGGCAATGTAAAAGTGCGATTCCTTTCTTCTCTACTCTTATCGTCTCTCGTGTATTATCTATCCTTTTCCTTTGTTGTCGCTGTCGCAATACCGGCTTATCGACGACGAATAATGGGTTGGGTCTAGAGGTAGGTTCGGTTTGAGGTCGATTTGCTCTGCTCTGCCACGGCCAAGTACTTGTACACTTTCTTCACATCGATAGGAATATACGTCGAGAGGAGGAGAAGGAGGAAGAGGAAAGCGGCTTTGTCGAGGGCGACCTGCGGACATTATGAGTGTGGTGGGCATTGTGGTCTTGAGTGGTGCAGGTTTGGTGCAGGTCAGCAATTCGAAGCCTTCGAACCGCCAATCCCGAGGCGTGATGCAGAGACAATACATGCAGCCAGCGCTTACAGCAGATCTCCCGACCAATTAGTGGTCGATGCTTCGATTGACCACCCAGTTGCTCCCCATTGCTCCCCTGGAAGACGCACGGTCTAGGCGGGATGGGGACTAGAGGGGTCCGCTGAAAGGCTGGAGGGCGGTATTGAAATCTTTTGGGGTCCGTGGGAGATCCGGCTTCTGGGGGAAGAATATGCAAGTGAGATGGGAAAAGAGTGAAAAGAGGTCTCACAGCGGTTGCTGGAGGAAAAGTGACACCATCATCATACTATCACCACCTCATATTTCATGTCCCATGTGCTTGTGAATATCGAAATCATGCCAGATGTGGACATGGCAATGACAACGGGCGCTACTGTACCGTAGACTTGGGATTGTTCACTTTATCCAAGCCTTCTATCTCCCATCTCCCATCACACATTAAACTTGATTGAGTACCTAGATCCATCGATCACAGTGGCAGCGACACGCTTCATGCACACGAGAACCATTTCCTTTCACTCATGCGAGTCTCCAGATTCGCTTGAGCTGGGAACGTAGCCCCTTGCTTGATAATGGAATCCATAAGGAACCGGTAGCCGAAGTATACTTGGAGCTGATAAGGTATATTTCTCATTCGTCGCCTTCAGTTTCTAGTTCCTGTCCGGACAATTTCTCATGTCTGAGGTGAGATTTAAAGCCCATGGCTGACTTTGCTTTTGCCACTCCACAACACTATGCACTACCATGTACTCTTTTTCTTTCTTCCCTTGAACCTTGAATCTTGAATATAACTGGTTCCGAATTTCCCGAATGCTATGTCATTTAGCTTAGTGCTCTGTCTGAGTCCTTCCTCGGTTGAATGAAGTCAAGATTCAACATCCATTTGACGATGTTATGCCTCAGAACTCGGTACGCTTAGGAAGGTCTTTATTGAGGATTCAGCAGACCTAGGGAGGACCCTTTTATTGAGTGAAAGATACCCTCCTGACTAGATCATCTCTCACGGGAGGGATATTGGGATCAACATCCGCATTCGTTGTGCTTCTCACCCTAGCACACTCGCCCGTCCAAGGATCATGACTACCAAAGAGCACCAGTAACCTAAGGTAAACCTCACTTTGAAAAGACAACATAACATATCAAACCACTCAAGCCCTAGAATTACATCTTTATAAAAATCCCACCCTCCATCATACTAATAATGGTCCACTGTAGCTTATATACATAATATATAAATTCCCCTACTTCCCCCACCTCGTCTACACAACTCGCTTGAGTACATCTACAACCAACACCTAGTACTAGACTTCCACTCTGCCCATTACAGCTATACTTTACCACGAAAAGAAAACCTACGTATGCCAATGCTGTGGAACCATGACGTGAACGTAGGATCTCACACTGCACTGTCAGCCATCCTACGACCCACCAATAACACTAGTGAAATACCAAATCCGTAATGCGTAATGCTCAGTAGGAACACGCACCTTGCGGAGATCGAGAAGATGACCTAAGGTGAGAGAGATTGTTTAGTAACCAGAATCTTGAAACTCCAGGTGTAAAAAATAAGATATGTACCTTCTTCTGGTGTCTGATGTCAGTGTTGATCGAAGATGGTGGGAAGTGAGGGATGGGGATATCAAGAGTGACGCGACGAGCCATGGCATGTATTACCAGAGAATCCCTAGCAATTCGACAACAATTCTACCACTGTGCACTTGCATAAACTAAAACCATCACCTGTATATCAGAAAGCGTGTATCGAAACAATGTTATGAACAGGCAAACTTGGTTATCCATCATTCTATTGCACACCTTTTTATGCTAAATCTCGCTAATCGAGATTGACAATGCTATCCACCACTGCACATAGACACGACGCTGGTACCCAACCATATGCTCAAATACACATATGCATACGACAAGTTGCACGGCTCAGCTCGAGACCAACGCAAGAAAATGGCGCGAAGAACACCCTAAAACTCCATCTAACTCTCCAAACGCCTGCCAAACCTCCGGGTATGAAAGCCACGTCTTGTTGATATGCCACCCTGGCCAAGACAAATGATCAACAAGCTGCTCAAGAACTGCAAACCAAGAGGTGAAAAAAATGAGGATGCGGGAAAAGAAAATTCGTGCGTCGTTTCAGTGTACATTTTTGTCCTACAACTGTGTCCTGATGCTCCTGTGCCTAATATCACAAAGGCCAACATCCAGAATCATCTAGTCGATCGTCATCCTGCTTGACACTGGTACATTGCCATGCTTTAGATCGGGCAATTCAGTCATGTTGTTATCCTTCTCTGCCGCCTCTTCTCCACCAATCTTGCGCTTCATGATATATGGCTTCAGTCCTTTGTTGAAGTTCATTGCGCATGTGATGGCGTTGGCGATTGTGAGAATGATCAATACGATCGTGATGACCGCGAAACTTGTCAAACTCTTTCGCACTGGAAGGTAACTCTCTGCTTTACTTGGTTGATACATTCGTGTAAGCTTGAACACGAAGTATGCCAATCCGCAGAAGAAGAGGAATATGGTTCCCACCATGCCGATCATGCTTTCTCTCCTAGTCCAGAATGCTGCCATGAAGAGAATCAAAATGGTGATTGGGATAGCAGCAATTGTGAGGCCCAACTCGGCGTCAGCAAGACCTGTAACGATAACTAGGAACTGTACGGTAAATCCAAGGAAGAAGAAGAAGTCGAATTTTAAAAGGGCAATGTAAACCTAGATATGTTAGTTCCGAACATAGGAGAATTTAAAGTTTTGCTTACCTGGAATGTCAGGAATCTGCGCTTCATGCGGAGATCTGCACTAATGTGCTTGTAAATAGTCCACGCGAACTCATCATACAGCTTCCATGCAATAAATGACATGATGACTGTGAATAATGCAATGATACAAGGCACTACCAGCAGGAAAGGTCGGATGTCTTGCCATAGTGTCGTCGCTGGCTTTAGCAAGCCCTGGTCTACCAACTTACCAACAGCTCTGTTGATTTGATCATATTGAATAGAGGCATAGATAAGCATTCCAACATTGTACATGCAAAGGCCAATAACCTGAATCGTATTCTTCAGTCGCAGGGAATCGTAAACCAGGACGATTTGGTAAAGGAATCCGAAGATGAAAAGCGTCAGGTATGTAGGAATGGTCTTCGAGAGAGGAGTCGCTTCTTTTTCAGGTCGCAGAGATTCTTGGAAGTTTGCAAAGAGGTATCTGTGGAATGTCAGCTTCCTTTCATATGCATGTAAAGATATCACTCACGATTCTATTGCGAGAACGATTGCCGCTTGTATTATTGTTGTGATCATGAAAGACCATGTCCATTTGGTATTTGGTCTGTCAAAGTCAGAAGCCATCCCTTCCAGCTGCAACTTTTGTTGTCCTTACCTATACATCTTCCTGGTTCGTACTTCCGCGACTGGTGGTGTAAGGCCTTCGCGATGGTGATATCCTCCCACAAATGGTTGCGTATCCGAATCGCCTCTGATCAAAGATGATCTTGCTTCGTAGCCGTAAGACATCCGTTGGCAAAGTGCTGGGCTCTCCCGTCAAGGAGATTTACTGGGTCGTCGAACAAAGAGGAGGTGATTTGATATTATGTAGGGAACCGCGGAGAAGGGCCAATGCGATGGGATGAAGTCTAATTTGATGATGATGCTGGGAAGTAGAGTCTTGGATTGACGAGTCTTGGACAAATGATTCTCTGGTTCTGTCTGCAACAAGCTGAAACCTCAAATGTGGCAAGGAAGATCGGATTGGGGGCGCGGTTGAGGCTCAAGGAGAGTATCGCACGGATTTGAATGTTTCGTCAATCTGCTGGGTGCGGAAGGCCAGTAACCAACGATATGAGAAAAGAAGCAGAAATAGAAAGAATGTAGAGAGCAACTCAAGTTGATGTGAGGTATGATGTTGAGGAGGAAAAGACGAGGTTTCCAGGGTCGTAGGTGGTAGGGCTCTTGTGGTGGAGATGTGCTTTTCGATAAAAGTCCCGGTTCAAGACCAAAATAGCACGCTAAATGGCTAGGGAAGTCGCCTGGAATTTACTAACAGCTAGAATTTTCCCACACGCCAATCAATCGATGATTTAAGAACGATGAGATCAGATGAACGAGAATATCACATAATGTGTGTTGATCAGGAAGAAACTACTTGAGTAGGAGGGCTTGGACGGAAATTCTGGCAGAATCGGCTGTTCAGTGACCTATTGCAGAGGGGAAACTGGGCGCAGGCCTGAGGGAGCCTTATGCCCCCAGAGAGCAAAGCGGAGGCTGAGTGCACAACTCCCAATGCTGATGGCATCCTCCGAATCCTTACAGCAGATCTACATAAGTGCCTTGGTATTACTCTCTGGTATGTACCGGGTCAAATTGAAAGTCTGGAATTTCTTTTGTGCTTCAAGTACTCCTATGACTTCATGGAAATGATTTGTTTCGAGGACTTGCCGGACAGTAGTTTGGTCAGGACTCAAGACTCAAGGCTCAGGACTGTGACAGTTGCTTCCCTAATTCTCTCACTACATTTGGGTTGGTTTGAGGATGTCATCGCCAAGGCTTGGATCGTTTCGGCAGAAATGTCACTTCGGATGAAGGTGCCTTTGATGTCTGCGTTCCATATCATGTCCTACAACTGGTGGGATTGAACTTGTACATGTTCTTTGAGGTGTTTGATTGTTTACTTTTGCTCTTGGTGTGACCAAGCCAGACAAGCCTCCAGGACTGTCGAGAGATTTGCTGACTCAAATGATATTGGATGTGGCGCTGGTGAAACATTTGTTTTTGGTGTCTACACTCTACAGCCCTAATTTGCCAAGTAGGCAGACTGGAGGCTCTTCTCCAAACTAGACCCACAGAGGGACGGTGAGGAGTCTGGCAAACTGTCGTGTGATGTGTATAGTCGGTGGATGTTACTAGGTGGATTCGCAGGAAGAATAATGCTGACCTGATTGTGTGTATTTGTTATGTAGCAACGATAATCACGAACTTCACAATAGCCGAACAAAATGGCTGTAAGGGCTTGATGATATTGAGCTCATCTTGAGCTGACACGACATAATATCCAATATTACTTGCGCCACCAACAGATCATATAACGTTTACATGATAGACTATCTCTTCTTCGAACTCAAGCTCAAGGCTCGATGTCAATGAAAAGTGATCTCTTACGAGAGTATGCAATCAAAAATTCCGCCTATTGCGACCCCGAAGGATAGCAAACCAGTCTTGACTCCCCGTTGTGCAATGGAGGTCTCGTCCAGCCAAAGTCGACCATCTTGATCGTCAACTTTGTAAACAAGGTAAGTATGAAGAGGAAAGAGAAACAGTCAAAAGCCCAGAAGTTGGAGAGAATATATACCTGGTGGATGGCGCTAGTGGATGCGCTAACCCACTAGCGGCTTCTAGAGCACGTGACTGAGCGAATGCTTCCATTCTGGGCCAGGCTTTATGGCACGTCATGTTAATAGGATATCTTGAGTTCATTCTTTTTAGAATACTGAATTTAAGTTATGTGTAATTTCTCCAATCGAACAACTGTAGTCTGACACAAATTGAGCGAAATACGGAAAGAAATATAATAGAAAGTCGATCTCTGGGCAAAAGTCGCATCTCACTTCCAATCTTGTCAGCCTTGCATGAATTGACACTCGCGCTGAGACCTAGCATCAGGTTGTCTCTTTGAACCGCAAACACAAGCAATGGATATTGATATGAATAACGATGTGGTACAGGGTCTTGCGCTGGGCAAGGGCATGGACTAGTAAGTTTTGCACAGCATGCAATCAATCCTTACTAATATATTCAAGTTCGCAATGGCCAGCCCTCTATCCACAATTGATATCCAGGTTGGAACATGTAAACAAGCTACCCCGCCATCCTACGCCTCACTGACGACCCCCAGATTGTTTACAACGAGTTTCCCATTCCAAAAGGACCATCTGCGGTCGTGAAGAAAGAAGCCTCGCCAGTCCCAGAATCCTCAGCGACAGGCGAATCATCGATACAATCCACTCAAGAAAATGAGAAGGAAAATGCCGAGCCCACACAATCATCCGACGTCGAGGCGGATGCTTTGCCAGTTCAGCTACAGGTTGTCTACAAGTCTATAACATCTACACTTGAAAGCCTCTTTACGAAATACCCGCCGCATACTGTCCAACGTCTAGCGGAGCTCATTCTCAACCCCACTCAGCACTACCGTACATTACCTTCATACCTCCATGCTCTCGATAGAGTTGTACATGTCACCTCAGGTGCACATGTGTTCCCTCTCCCACCAGCAGTACCCGAACCATCGTCATTGAGTGTTCTGTCTAATGGTACGACGGGTGTTGATCCTCTAAGTATATCATGGGGAAACTCAACCATCAAACCTATACCATCGTTGTTGGGATCGGATGAGAGTTTGGGAGGTGCATTACTGACACCCATAACATGGATCAGTAAACCAAGCACAGGTACTCGTTCCCCCATGGAAGCCGAAATCAAGACCGAATCTACAACAATGACCGACGGACCTAATGGACCAGGAGGAGTTGAGACCGTCACTATTTCTCTAAACGGAATATCATCTATGACGACTTCGCCCCCAAAGTCTGAATCTGAGCAACTCAGGGCCGAAGGAGGCGTCACCCAAGGCGAGCTTCTACGAGAAGAGCAGTGTGCAGGTGTGGTACCAGCAGGGCATCTCCACCGAGCAGACGCTGATGGTCTGGGCGAGGAAGACGAGCCACCGCATGCACGTGGACCAGAAGAAATAGGCATGGAGGATATGGGCCCTCAGCACCCAAGCAGCAGCGGCGAGAAAAAGACCATAGGAGCAGACATGCAAGGCATTGACGTGGAAGCTGCTGTGGGTCGTAAGATCGAGCCTATTGAGAATGAAGATATCAAGATGGAGGGTGAAGACGAGAAGGAGGGGCTCGATGTGGTGCCTGGAACGCCGAAGCGAGAAGCAGACGAGGATATTGAAGGGGGAGAGAAGAAGCGACCGAAAGCCGAGGAAGTGAAGGACGAGGCAACGGACACAGTGATGGTGCTTGTAGACGCAGACGGAAAGACTGAGGACGAAGCGAAAGTAGGCGAAGCAAGCGAGACGAAGGGTGCTGATGCCATAGACACTTCCTCTGTCTAGGCACTACCTACATTGCCACTATACCCATTTCAATTTCCACAATATTGTCCTTGTCAAGTACGAAAGTAGCAGATGTAACGAGTAGAGTAGGCTAGGCTATGCATGGCGTTCAAGGGAAACGAAATAATACCTAACGACACGTTAAAAAAAATCCATGAGCAAATGGGATGAAAACCTCCCAAAGGGCGTAAAAACCATGCCAAGACACTGCCAAGCGTGCCAAGGACCAAAAGTACGAAATGCAACAGAACTCCGTGTCGTTTGAGCTTCGTACCTCTTCCCCATGGTTGCCGTCTGATCCGTTCTCCATCTTCCAAGGTTTTGCCCTGGAGGCAGAGGGAACCTCATCATGTGATCCTGCGTTGAGATGGGTGGGTTGAGTGGACAGCGCATTGGAGGAGTGGGACTGCGGTGGACGGGACCGGAGACGGGGTTGAGTACGAGAAAGTGGGGTATGAGACGGGAGAGGTGAAGTGAGTGGGTGCACAGGCTTGATAGGTACATAAATACGTCTATTTCTGTAATAATGGTCTGTATTTATGTGAATATTCCACTGTGATTGTTAAAAGGGGGCAGCGTTTATTAGGTTAAGGACGCCCCTAAGTCCTAACCTATCTTACCTTACCTACCTACACACTTACTCGAAGCACCTTATGCATAGCAGAGCAGAGAAGCCATCAAGGCAAAAGACACTTCAAAACGCCTCTTATGTGATATCCAAAATTTGCAATCCCAATCCCCGCTCCGCCCATAGCACCAGATGACTCTGACCAAAGCAAGCCCACGCTGATCCAGCCAATACTCCATCCATGCACCACGCAAAATCAGGTGATCCTCTTTGACGTTCAAGTGTAAAGAATCTCGCTGTGAAAAAATGAACCATCAACATAACGTACTTTGACACTCAACCTCAACATCTACAACGTAACTTGTTTCGCATCCCTCGCCAAACTCTCGTTGGGACAATAGGGACACTTGAATCGCCCTCCCTTGCTGAGCCTCTGCAATGACTCTTTGGCAACAACATGGCCGCATGGCATCATCATCGGTGGGTTCTCCTCTGTAGTTTGCTCCTTGCTCACTGGGCAAACGAAGATGGCGTGGAAAATCATGCTTCGTGGTAGAGCAATTTCGACCGGGAGCTCATCTTGCGTGGTCCACTCTGTTCGCTTCTCCTTGACGATAGATGCTAACTTTAGCAATGTTGGTAAGGCGATCGCACCAGCTGTGCAGGCGATGTAGAGTGGTGATGATGGTGAAAGACCGAGCAGAGAGCAGAATTCACGGGTAAATGACTGTGAGATCTCGGTCCATGCTGATTGCGTATTGAATAGTCGGTGATAGGGTGACGCTGTTAGATTCCCTCGGTAGAGAATAGCACATATGAGCTGTTGGCAGTCTTTGGTAAATTTGGAATGTCGAGGGAAGTTTTCTCGAGCATACTTTAATGCTCCTTGCCATCCATTGTTTCCATCATCTGGGAGACCGTTCAACTGCGTTCCACCGAAGAGCCATAAGTACTGGAGTTTACAGAGCTCGAATTCCAGATTCGATCCCCGATTCTCTAGCTCTTGGCTATGTTGCCGTGCCCATTCTATTGCTGGATGTAGGTTTTGCTGCTTTAGCTCATTGAGGATCTGGTACATGTTTAGGAATTTGTCTTGTAGTTCCTGAGCTTTGATAGATGTAAGGTCGTTTGTGTCGTCGGAAGGTTGTGGGGGATTTTGTAGACTCTCGCCTAAGAAAGTTGTCGCGACTTGAAATTGCCCTTCTCGAATTAGGTGCATAGCGATAGCTCTGTTGATCAGAGCTGGATGAGACGCCAGGGCGTCATATTCTGTTGGCAAGGCCTTTTGAGGGAAGTTCTGGAGGAAGATTAGTCTTGTCTCGTGAACAAAAAGTTGTCTATTCCCTTGCCTTGTCCAGCGACTTCCCAAAAGCACTGTGTCCTCGATGAATCTTCCTCAGATCGTCATTCACTTTATCGAAATTACTCTTCAGAGGATTCTGGAGCTTGGTGAGGGTTATTGCAGCAGTATCCGGTTCTGCAGTGTAATTGTAAGCATCTACTGCACTTAACCAACGGTGAGCACAGAGGCAGGCCTATTTGACCCCTCCAAACACCTTCTTACTTTCAAGAATCTGCTCCCGTGTCTTTTCCAACTGCTCGATAATCTTGTCAACATCATGGATGCTCTGCTCCAGGTTGGCCTCCCTCTGTAGCTTCCCCAGGTCGTTCTTTAAGATATCCATAGCTGTTTCGGCGCCCCACGTATTCTAGTCGAATGCCTCTTTCTGTACTGAATTACAAGGCGAAATCCGTAAGTTTGTGCATTGATGTATTCATTTGGCAGTTGGTAAGAAGGTGACTAAGGGAACGGAGGTCGAAGGGGCGTGAATAATCAGTTCATATCATGCATGCATTTTCAGTTGATGATGGCCAAGTTGATGATGCTCGGGTGAACAACTCTCACAGCGGCCCACATGCTGGCACAACCAAAGTCGGAAGCTTGAATTACAGGGGACAAAGCCCAATGATTGCCCTTGTCTCAGGGCGGCGTGGAGGCTTGCAGGGAATTGTGCAGGTCGCTGTTTGTATATCACATGCACTACCTCACTTGGGTCAAGCACGCCGCCATTCCGCCATTTCTCCAGTGAGTAGGAAGTCTTCAATTGTCGTCGATTTGGCCTTATATATTCATTGTGCGAGAAAGGGCTCCATGCTCGGGTTCAATTGTACTCAGGTTTCTCTTCACTGCCATGTCTATTGTGAATCTTTACGAGGATGTTTGGCCGTGATTTAGCCATACGTCACTCCCACTTCAGAATCCTCGGCCTTAGGTTTTGTCGAATAGATCACAGAAGCATCAAGACATCCTGCACAGTACTTGCACTGGGAGCTGAAACTCGGATTCCTCCCCGGGCGAAGGAGGAGGATGTCTTACCGATTTTCTCTTCCGCAGGGCTATGATCCACAAATGCGGAGGGAGGAAATGGTAACCATCTCTCGACTGTCGTCTCAGCAAAATACCATTGTGAAGGTAAGTGGTTCAACACCACCAGGCTCGATGCATGCCACTCCAACTAGTGCGAATGGCACACCTCAACCAAAGAGAAAGCACTTCGTGTTCGCAGATCCTGTTGCTTTCAGGTACGTTGTAACCAAATGTCAAGCTTTCGTTGTTCTAATCAAGTTAGGTATCTCGAAGAAGATCCTGCGACTGTTGTAATTGAGCGCAGAGGCAAGATCCAAGGCTACGAGCTATATCTGGTAGAACAATGGGCATGCTCCAGGGTTCATCCGACCTTTGTAATAACGACATACACTGGTGATCCAAGTCATTCGGTTATTGTGGGAGTTCTGGGGGTGCCAGCGGATGAGGCACAATGGTCACCGAGGCTACGAGTGTACTTCAAGGCAATTTCTCAATATCATGCTCGGCCAAAAGATACTCCACTGGGCATGCTTATGGTGACCAACCTAAGTAGTTTTCCATCTGCTCTTACTGTGATTCCAGTCCCGGATGGCGATGTTAGGAAACATAGAGAGGATTTCATTGTCAACGAAGACTTGAAGCGGCTGGGCTGCTCAGGAAGGTCTGGAATGAGCTTGTCCGCTCCGGCTGCTGCAACACAAGCAAAGTTTCAGCAATTATACAAGACAAGCGATCGAATACCACTATATGGCGCGGTGCTCGAACTTGTCAAACTTTGTCAAGTAGCGTTGATGGTATTTGGGAAACTAGAACAAGAGTATGCTGATGGTCTCCTTTGTGATATTACAGAGAAAGCTGTCAATGATTGGTGGACCGAAATAGGATCCGAGTACTATAATATGGAGCCCACCGACGGGATACTGGGTCCTACGACAATATCTGCTCTTCTTGGTCTTTTGATGGGGGCCCGAAATCGACTCAACTATTGTGGAGCCCCTGTAGGCAAAGATCCTTTCGATGTCATTAACCTAAAGCGAGGTATATCAAACTTTCAAAAGTCCCAAAAGTTGGAGCGGAATAGAAGGCTGGACCGACATACTCTCAATCGTCTTCATCATGTCACGGCCAAAGCGGCTGCTGGCGAAGGATGGGCTGTGCCCAAGGCTGTCAAGTCAACTGTTGCGGAACTTAGTGGCAAAGGAGGTGAGATGGTCATGGGTATGGTTGGTAGAGACAAGGCAGGAATTGGGGATATCGAGACTCTTGACATCGATCGACTTGTGAGCCTCGTTCATGGGGAGAGATCGAAATGGCTCTGGCAAGGCAAGCCAAGGAAGAATGTCTATGCTGAACAATCTGGAAAATCAGAACCCCATGGAAACCTTTCATTCACTAAAGACAACCAAGGAGGATACATCTGGTCAAATAGCCGGACAGAACCGAGCCTGCCAGAAGCAGAACCTGAGATCGCAAAACAACCGGAAAGTCCCCAGGCTGTTTACAAGATTCAACCCCCTGGGTCAGCGATAAGTATGGCAGATAGTCCGTATGAAAAGGACCCACAATTACGCAAGAATGTTTTCAAGAGTGTAGCTGGCAAGATGGGTGACGCACGATCCGGCTTTTCTTCAAGAGTTAAAGAAGCGGTTGGGCTTCGTGGCCACACTACTAGACACTCTCGAGATGACGGAGATAATTACTTCAGTCCGAATGGCTCTGCAACTTTTTCGAATGACACCCCAACCAGTCCCACTATGAATGGCCGAGCCTTCACATGGAAAGACACTCCTGAGCAGTACTTGAATGGAGTACCACGACGAAGGCAGCCACCTGCACCTCGCCCGGTTTCTTCTGTTTTAGCCCATGACTCGGAATCTTCCCACAGCGAACCAAAATCCAATGTCTTGAGCATACCTATCGTCGCTGTCGAGGATCAAAAAATCATAGACACTGATGCAAGATGGGCTGAGCAAGTTAAAGACATACAACGTACTGTGTTAGCCAACGACGCTTCTGTAGCTGGATCTGCGTATGGTGATGACCTCGAAGGCCCCGTACTTGAAGCATCTCGTGAAGCAAATAATTTCGAAATCCTTCTTCAGAGACGCCACAGTTGCCCTGCTGGGATGACTAGGCAAACCCTGCGGAATGATGCTTGGTGGCCTCGACAGATGTCATTCACCGATGCTGAGGAAGCAGTCTTAGACTGGGAGCCTATAGATGTTTTCGAATCTGATGATGATCAGGAAGCTGAAAATACATGGTCGGCATTACAAAAACAGAAACTTGCGGCAGAGAAACTGAAGTATCTATATGAGAAGATCGTCAATATTCAAGATGGTATTGGACCATGGGTGCAGTGCAAGGTCGATGATATTACGAAAATGGATGAAAATGCTGCAGGGGATCAAGAAGAATTCCAAGCTTTGTCCTATCAGTTGACTGAGCAGCATCAAGCTGTAAAGCAAAATGTTCAAGATATTCTTGGACTGCAACGCATCGAAGCCATGGAAGCTGTGAAGGATGTCGAAGTCTTAGGAGCAAAACTTGAGTATGAGATTAATGCCTTGGTTTCTAAGGTCCAAGACGTTGAAGATGGGGTTTCTCAATTTGAGAGAATGGTTGTAGACTTGGAGACTCGTGCAGACGAGCTCGAAGCTCACCTACAGACGGAGAGCTGGCCTCATTGGCTTGTAAGAACAATTACTGGAATTGGTACAGGGCCGAATATAACGGCCCCTCGGCCACCGCAACACGAACACTAAATGAGAAGAGCAAGCAAAGGAGCATTTGTTATTAGCGGGCGTATAGGAGATACCCATCAGGCATTTACACGGCATAGCATAAGCGTTTGAAGAACTTGTTAGAGTGGACAATGAACGCCTTTTGTTCCTTTCCCATGTCTATTATACAATTCTCATGATCGTTGATGCTCAATCGTGACGCTCCATCCTCAATGTCTGCAGACCGACCAGTCAATCCCTTCCATTAATACAATTGCCTGAAGCCGTTCCATCGTACACCCTTTGTACAGCCCCTATCTTTACATTCCACCAAAGCCCATGCCTCCACCTCCAGCACCTTTTGCCGCAGCTTCTGCTTGTAGAATCTCTGAGATCTTCATCTGGACGTCGAAGAATTTTGATGCGCAACGGTCGATGCATACACTTTCGCCCTTGTTCAGCTCTCCTTCCCGGTACTCTCGTGGAATACACTTCTTCATGCAGGCTTGCTGAAGCCTAATCAATACTAATCAGTGCGTGTTCAAAATCCAATGTCACCAGGGTAAAGTTGCGCCAGCACTGCAGATAGCAAAGGGGCATATTTACTTGTTGAACATATCTGTAACCATATCCATCTCCTGCTCAGCAGCAGCGATCTTCTCCGCCGATGAAGGCTGTGGTCTTCCGAGTCCAAACATTGACATGATTGCGGTATTTTAATGGAGTTGGTTTGGGATCTGGAGGATATTTCTAGTGATATCGAGGCTGTGATGAATTGTGAGATGCTTGCCAAACAGCTCGGGAGCTCAAAATCTTGGAGTTCGGGCGGCCGCTAGCGCGCTTTGCTTGTCCATATTATTTCTGCTGTGCGACGAACCTTCTTTCGTTCTCCCACATCAGCTTGAAGCTGAAGCTTCAAGCCAACAATTGAGGTAAGAAATGCTTTTCCGTTACGTCCATGTCTCTGTACTTAGTTTGGGATTTCATGATGATTTCAATATAACATTAGAACCGTTGCGACTGACACCTAACCGGTGGTTGATCTCACATCGATCCGTTGTCTGATATATTTCCCACAAAACAATTGCTTGTTTCTGGATTTTCTCCTGTAACATTAGCTAACTTGTTTATCAGACATGATGAATACTTACTCAGGTTTGCGCTTCCTGCGACCTTACTTATGCAACGATGTCGTTGCATCAAGGAGAACTGCTTATGTTCGGTTTTTCAACACAACACATCGTTTAGCAGATCAGCCTGCAGATGATAGCAATTACCCAATCGAGGCCATGGTGCCTTTCCAAGTCCGACAGCGAGTCACTGAGTTGAAGAAAGCTGGGTTACTCAAATGGCCCAGAATCCAGAGAGAACCAGGCTACGATACCATAAAGACACATACAGGAAATCATCTGAATAACTCTAATAGCAAACAGAAGGATTATACCACTCGAACTATGTGTGGTAGGTGGCTTTTAGAAGGGAATATGTTGGGCCATGCTGATGGGGGATAGGGCGAGTACGAACTATTCGAAAGTCTGGCAGGGGTCTTGTCTTTATAAATGTAGAACAGGATCGATACTACGGACAGATAGCTCTTAATTACAACAGCCTAGACACATTCAGTGGTATAACAAAAACTGCTTTCACTGAAAGTCTCAGGTGCATTAAACGTGGAGACATCATTTGTGAGTTCATGTGAATGCTTCGCGATTGTTGGCAGCATTTAATTCCCAACAGCTGTCACTGGCACTTTGTATACCAGCAAATCGGGCCTCATGTCCTTGTCAGCTTTGGAACTCCCCAAAATTTTGTCGCCCTCCTTAGAGGTTTTGCCCTTCACTATTAAGGACCCGGAGATGAAAATTCGAAACCGTCATGTGAATTTCCTCGTCAACTCAGCAGCATTCAACCTGGTGAAATCCCGGTCAAGAATCATTCAGCATATCCGAGACTTTCTGATCAAGGATGATTTCATGGAGGTTCAGACCCCAATTCTCGCCGACAAAGCTGGCGGAGCTGTCGCCAAACCTTTCATTACAAATGCAACTGAATTTCCAGAAAAGCAGCTTGCGCTCAGGATTGCGCCAGAATTATGGCTCAAGAGACTCATCATGTCTGGAATGGATCGCGTCTTTGAGATTGGGCCTGCTTTCCGAAATGAAGGTCTAGACGCCACTCATAACCCAGAGTTCACGACATGCGAATTTTACAAATCGTACGCCGAACTGGAAGATCTCATCAACATGACCGAAGAGATGATTAGCAGCCTAGCTGCAATTCTCATCGATCTCCAGAAAACTCTTATCAAGACCCTACCTGAGCACGACCTGAGCTTGTTCACTGGACCATTCAAGCGCATTTCTTTCATCCCAGCCGTCGAGGAAGGGCTTGGACAGAAGCTCCCAGATTTGAAGTCACCTACAGCTGAAGAAGACATGATCGCTATCTTCAAAGCCCACGATATCCCTCTTCCGTCCTCACCTACGCTTCCACGTCTCCTGGATAAACTCTGCTCAATCTACATTGAACCATCATGTGTTGCACCAACATTCATCACTTTCCACCCTGCGTGCATGGCACCGTTGTCGAAATCATTTTTAGATGAGAAAACCAACCAATACGTATCAGCACGTGCAGAACTCTTCGTTGAGAACAAAGAGCTAGCGAACATGTATGAAGAGGAAAATTCACCATTCGAGCAGCGCAAGAAGTTCCTTGAGCAAGTAAAGTGGAGAGATGACGAGAATAGTGCTGTAGTAGATGAGAGCTATATCGAGGCGTTGGAATGGGGCATGCCGCCTACAGGTGGCTGGGGCATGGGAATTGATAGATTGGTTATGTTGATGACCAGTGCGAATCGAATCAGCGATGTGCTTGCTTTTGGGAGCTTGAGGAATGTGGTTAATCTGAGCAATCCAGTTACTGCAAAGACCAAAGTCGTTGGCGTCGAGTTGGAGGGCGAGATGACGGCTGAGATGAAGCAGGGCGAGAAGCCATTGTAGGATATGAGTACGACAAGTGTATAGGCGAGCAAGCGAGCAAACTGTATGACGAGAGATGATGATAATATGTTTAAGTACTGTACAATTATACACCAACTGCAAAATTGCAATACCGAAACTGCAACTCGCACGTCCAGCTTCGTGAACCCAAAATCAATCACTATAGATCTAGCATGTCTAAATCTTGAGCCAAATCTTCTCACATAATAGCCAACACATTCGGCGGGCTCGCAATACCTCCATAAACATTCAACGGCGCACTCGTCAAAAAGAAGCTATACTTCTTCTCCCTAGCACATACTTCCGCCAGCTCCTCCAGATTCCACAACTCCCCAATAGGCGTTCCCCACATAGCCAAAAAGTGATCATGCAACCTAAATGGCGCCTTAGGCGGCCACGCCTCAAATGCAATGGCATCGCCCGCCACGGCCGCGAAGTGGTGGTCCCACAGCCACTCCACAGCCTCCTCGGTGCCCTCGACGCCGGCGAACTCGTGGCCGTTGGTCGCGCCGCTGATCTGCTCCTCCTCTGGCGCGCCCTCGTACCACTTCACGAAGCCGGAGCGCACGAGCAGGATGTCGCAGGGTTTGAAGGTCACGTTTTGCTCCTTGGCGATCGCTTCGATGTCGGAGATGCTGATGCAGTGTCGGGTTGTGGGTGAGTATTTGATGTTGTGCCGTTCGGCGTAGGCGACGCTGTTAGGATTGGATGGGTCAGCGGAAGGTTTCGAAGTTGGGATGTGAATGTGTTGATAAAATGAAGATATTCTGGGCAGTAACTCACTAGTCAATCAAGACTCCGCGACCAACAATGCCGCCTCTCTCGGTCCAGTGATGCTGACTGTTCTCAGACTTGTGCTCTTCTTTGGGAATATGATCATGTGGAAGATTGTTGTAGTATAGACCTGTTTCTTGGTGGCCCCAATGACCTAGTATCTTGTAAGTGGAAGCAGAACAGAGATTTGCGGGAAATCACGTACGGAATCCATCCCATTGCGAACCACTTTGTGTATTGATGTGAAGCAAATCATCCCAAGCGAAAAAGCCGAGTGGCTTGAGATCCTTGTAATTGTGCTTGCATTCTTCACGGGTGAAGCCTGGCTTCTTGATGTTGTCCATTCGCCAGCTGTTTTGGTGTTAGCAAGCCCCTCTCGGCTGTCAGGATATAGTTTCAGTAGGACTCACTTCAAAGCAATGCTCTTCCCAGACCTAATCTCTTTCTGTGCCTCAATCGTGTTCTCCGGTGTAAGTAGATTTAGAGTACCACAATTGTCTCTCACTCCATTCTTGTCCCAAAGACCCCAAGCAGTGCCATGAGGCATGCCCTTGACGGCGGGCATATCTTTGAATTTTGGGAGATCCTTGTGATGCATTTTGAGATTGGTAATATATCAATATGTACAATTTAAGTTGGAAGAGTTGGTTTTGGAATTTAAGGGCTCAATTGAATTTTGCCAAAGCACAGAAAAGTTGCCAAATATATGCTCTCTTTACCATCTACCTACCCCTCAACCACAATACCCGTGCCTGGCTGCGGGGTATCCTCCGGCTCTGGGGAATTGCATCGTCGAGAAGTTGATCTTGTTTCTCATTGGTTATATGGGGATTTCCAACTTGGAGGAGCTTGATCCGGCTCGAGCTTGAAGAGGGGTTCATGGGTGCTAGTCTCCCTCAGCAAGCGGAATCATTCCATGAATGGTTGCAAAGGATGGGATGTTCCAAAGACAAGAAACTTTTCCGGTCTGAAGCAGAATAGCAATCCCTATGTCAGAGACACTTCACTCTTTTTGCGAACGTATGTTTTATCATTCTTTATGGTCAAAGGAAAGATTGGTTTTCGGCCGAGGCACCACCAACCGGCGCCGAAAATTTTGTAAACAGGCCAATCATGTTAACAGTTTGCAGGCATCAGCAGCTTTTCAAACGATACTGATGCAACTCTGCATTAGTATGATCGAGAAATAGCAACAGATTAGAAATATGGCACGTACTCGTGTATGGCTTCAAGATGGAGGCGAATGACGTCCTGAGGAGGTTAGCGATCTATCTTCCAGAAGTGGTTAGACGGAATACTTAGCGATGTCTATCTCAACGTCGTTCGATTCAACGTCATGCATCTTCAGGGGAACATTCCACTATTTAAGAAAACAACCTATTATGTTCTCTCATATGGCATATTTTACGGGTCACCTATTAGTATGGGAGACCCTGATATAGGATTTAAAAGCTTAAGTCCGCCTAGAACATGTCTGTGACGTCGCGGGACCTAGACGTCAATGCGGGAGGATAAGTATATTAGCAAGCGCTTCCTTTTTGTCATAACTACTTATGTTCCATCTTCAATTTTATGCCTAAGAACACTTCCAAGACTTTTCAAAATGCCTAGAGTATTTCTTATCACAGGAACCTCAACCGGTTTCGGTAACCATTTGGTGCAGGAGGTTATTGATCGAGGTGACATAGCTGTGGCAACAGCCAGAAAGCCAGAATATTTGAGCTTCAAGAACACTACGGACAAGGTGACTTTTCTCCTACTCTTTGACCAGCAATTCCTGACCATATCAGAACTTTCTTGCTGTCAAGCTCGATGTTACGAAGCAAGAAGATATCGACACAGCTTTCAAGAAGGCAGTCGACACCTTCAAGCGAGTTGACGTAGTTGTCAACAATGCTGGCTATGGCCTGTCAGGCGTCTTTGAGGAAGTGACCGAGGAACAAGCTCGCAGGCAAATCGAGATCAACTTCTGGGGACTGCTAGCAGTCACTAAGAAGGCGATGGAGGTCATGCGTGAGCAGAAGCCATCAGGTGGAGTCATTCAACAGGTTACCAGCATCGGTGGCCAGCGCGGTGTGCCTACTTTCAGCATTTACTGTGCCAGTAAGGTAAGAATGTCCACAATATTGCTTTCAGGCTTCAGCAAAATTGGAATAGAGAGTGCCAAATCGTATTGCGAATTCTAGCTTCAATTACAAAAGTGATCAAAACGCTAATTCAAGTTACTCATAGTGGGCTGTAGAAGGTTTCACTGAATCAATAGCTCAAGAGGTGAAGCCTGAGTGGAACATCAAGTTCACTTGCGTCGAGCCCGGTGGGTTTCGAACTGACTGGGCCGGACGCTCAATGGCATTCCCAGAGAAGAGACACCCAGCCTACGATCACATCAACGCCGAGAAGCAGATGAAAGCGCGTCATGGGACACAGGCTGGTGATCCACCCAAGGGTGCCAAGGCGATGTATGAGTTGGCCATCATGAAGGATCCGCCTTTGCGATGTGTGGTAGGAACTGATGCCTATGCTGCAATCATGGATAAGATCCAGAAGTATGGTGAGAGTTACAAGAAGTATGAGAAGCTCTCTAACAGCACGGATGTTGATGATTACAAGAAGCCTTGATGGGACTTTAGTGATGTTGTATCATGAAGCAATATAGACAGGTGATATGAGTAGATAATACTCTCCCCTTGTTTGTCGTCAGTTGAAAGTGCATTGATCCTAGAACAATTTTCGTTGGATGTATTTGGTTTGTAGGTCTAATTTAGAATATCTTTAGTTCTTTAAGTTGTTTTTCTCTTGCTCCTATTCATTTTTATGTCCTGGTAGGCTGGAAGTTCTTGCCGTCATCGTCTACATTTTGATGTCCTGAGTAATGGGTGAGTTGCCCTGCTCCGGATTAGGGGAGCAAATTGACATCACGTGTTATTGTTTATATGTTTATATGTTTAAGCGACACCTCCCTCAACATCAAACCACCATCTGGGCCTTATGGTGCAGGTGGATCGGCGCAGAATTTGATCCCAGTGATGGGCCATGGGTTGCATAATAGATACGATTGAAGTTTGGCTTATTTGATTTCCTGTTTCGGCAGTTGGTAGTTGTAGTCAGCTTCATATCCCCCATGAAGAAAAGGTGAATCTTTCCTTTTGCACCTTTAATAGCTTTTGAGTGCCGAAAATCAAGAGCTTGCCACGAGACGGAACAATGATGCTGCATTTGAACGTTGCCTCAGCGACAAATTTTAGTGTATGCATTTATTTTTTAAGCAGCTTTTTTTGGTAGCAAGTTGATGCAACGCCCTGTTATCAGTAAATATGCGTCACGCGCCAAAGAAGCTTGTAGTATTATAGTGCTTCATTCTAAAAGATCAGCAGGGACAGGGTAAAATGTATGCGAACACGTTCGCATAAATTTCTGCAAAACTTCCTCGCCAGAAAATACCAAGCATCACATCAGAACGTGTTCTTTGATTGCTATGAAGTCGAACGATGACATCTTCCAAAAGCAGCT
This sequence comes from Margaritispora aquatica, assembly GCA_007644065.1. NCBI lineage: Eukaryota > Fungi > Ascomycota > Leotiomycetes > Helotiales > Discinellaceae > Margaritispora > Margaritispora aquatica. Next base: position 1,830,655 of record VJWN01000002.1, read on the forward strand.
CAGATTTTCACGAGTAAATATTATTGATCCAGAAGATGTCCAATCTTTAAGGGTGATGATGGTGAGATCTAGAATTACATACAATCTTGATCCGAATTCGTCATGATTTCAAATTATATTGATCAACTCAATACGCATTCCTTTTATCTCTAATGCCTTTAATTCCATGATCATGTGGCGTATGCAAGTTCGTCTGCTAATTTGTTTGTACTTATCGAGGCTGGTCAGATTGGTTTTACCTTTCCAATGTGTATAATACCTAAGCATATGCGGAGGTGTGAACTCTACGTTCGATCAATTTATATTCCCTTCTTCGAGGGGGATGAGGTTTGACAGCCTCGTATTAACCACGAAATACCTCTTTCCAGAGCCCATTATTTCAAAAGCTTACCCTTACTCAAACGGGTCATCTTAGCATAAAGAGGCTGCATATCCAGCATTCTCAGGCATCAGTCCAGGAATATTTATCTAGGGCTAATCGATTAAGTAATACGTACGAAGAGGTGATTCCAGACACAGTTCTAGCTGTCCTCGCTTATTCCTGCCAGCCTCCATCCGCTGTTTTTGCAACCCCCATCCAAATAAGTGATCTGCCACGACAAGTCTCTCACAAGACTTAATCTGTCATACAATCCGACGCAATGGAGGATACCAAACTCTCAGAAGAAGATCAGATCAAGGAGTATGAGCGCCTCGTGGAGTTTGCTAGGCAGGTGCAAGAAGGAGTTCACCCTCGTGTCAAGATTCCAAGACACCAATTGCATAAGGTACGCAGAAGATTCACTTTTGACTGCGTATTTCATGTACCATAAATGATGTGCTAAGATCATCTCACAGGTTAAATCCACACGTGTTGTCTTAACAGACATTGCCCTCGATGTAAACTACTACAATGCAATCGGAGTTCGATCAAACGCAACCCAGAAGTCGATTACGCGTGCATATGGAGAGAGGTGTACGTAATCTTCATGTCTTCCTGTTGTTATATTGTTATGTTGTTGACATGATGACTACAGGGAACAACTTTAGTCCGCTTTCTACCAACAAGGGAGTCATTGCGAAATGGAACTCTGAGAATCTTTCCGTCATCCAGAAGGTGAAGGAAAAGTGGAATCTACTTCAACTGGCGTACAAGATTCTCTCTGATCCAGACCTCCGTGCCTATTATGACAGAAACAGAGATGGCGTCAAGGCCAAAGATTCGTCAACACCCAATAGCCAACCTTTGAAGGCAAGAGAAGAGAGGGCAGAGGAGGAGCAGTCCACGGTAAATACATATTTGGCACCGACGAAGAGTGTTTCCAGAGAGCCACATGTTGAGCGCGAGCTTCAGGAGGAGGTAGATGACAGCAGACACCAACAAAGTTTCAACATCACAACCATCCGGAAGGGCTTTGTTCCACAAGGTCGAGTTGAGGATGAGCAAAATAAAGTCGAGGACAGGGAGAAGGAACGTGTGGAGTTGTTGTGTGGCCGTGTTACCAAGAGACAAACAAGGCCTCGGAAATGTTCTGTAATTACGCTACGTGGACCATGAAAGACTGCAGGCCGAGATCAGATTACTGCTGAGGGTTAACATAGAGGTAGCATAATTGGCAGTGAAATGAATAGGCAGCTTGGAATGATTTGGTACACTGTCCGTTTGAACTGGAGTAGAGAACCTGACATTCTATTATGAAGAATAATGAAGACTTGCGAAGGCAGACTCAAACATGCGAGACTGTCAAGTTAAGAGCACATACTACTGCAACATACGCTTTTGAATGAGTCATATATGCCGAATATTGAGTCTTGCTTGGGTTTTTGTATTGGACTGGCTAAGGAGCTGCTGCGAGAGAGAGACCAATTCTAAGTTACCCATTGCGTAGTTGAATGAAGTGATAGTGATATATTGGAGACATAAGTGTGATCGAACAGTTGGAGTTTGGACGTAATGGGGTCTTACAAAAGTCTCGATGTATCGCCCAAGACTCGAAAGTGACTGTGTAGTCATCGGGAAGTAAGATGTTTCAAGTTCTTGCTTATTCACTTCAATAGCTGAAAGTGAGACCTACTTATTTATCCTGGGAACGGGCCTTTGCCAAATGTTTTAAACAAATGGCGAACTGTTCCAAGTGAACTTGAAGCCCTCAAAATGCCATAAACATCGGTAAATAGCCTTGCAAGTCGCAGGACTGCAAGAAAGGTGGGTAGGATCCGTTAGTACAACACTCTACTTAGCTATTAAGATTAGCAAAACTTGGGAACACAAGAAAACCATCGCATAGACCCAAGCCGAACGATTATGAGGACCATAAGAGTCTGACGAACTATTCCCCAAGCGACATGAACTGAACATATAATTCTCTTATTACTCCTTTATGTTTGACTAAACACAGTTTGAGAAATCTTGTCCTTAGTCCTCTATCTCTGTGGAAAGGTAGTCAGGCAAGGGCATTTAAACCATTCAAGAAAAGGCCTGCATTTCTCCAGTTTCAAATTAATAATATGTGCAGAAGCAAACAATGTCTCGAGGTGCTTGCCGAGAATCGGGAGATGGAACATGCAAGTCAAGGATTTTAAGCAGGCCTATGAGTATTTTGCTCCTATCATGCTTTAGCCTAGGGTTCTAGTCACCGATATTTAGTATTCATCAATTTGAAGAGTAATATGGGCATTGAAGAAAGTCGTGTTGCATTTTTTTCATGCTGTGAATATGCACAAGTCCTTTGGGCTTACGACATGTTGCACAATCCTAGACTATACCATCCATCCGATTGCCCATTTCCATTCCTGTGCTCCGCCAAAGCATGAAGCCTCATTGCTTTTCATACACTATCCTTTTACAGACAAACCATGCAACCTAAGAGGTATTATGCAGTTTGCATTCTGATGTTCGCATTCCCAATTACCATGTCATACCGTGCCAGGTAGACCCCCCTTAACGCCCTGCTCCAGAAAATGCTGAAAGAACAACGCCGCGCTGCAGAACATGTGACTCCCTAGAGTCTCTTCAATTATCCTCCGTTCATTCGTCGAGCGCTAGAATGCGCCGTTTGTTGGTCAAGTGGTGAAAGCCGGCTCCAATGGAGGGAAAGTGGTTTGATTATGAATCTATATCTGGTAATTTGAAATGAATTGTTCGAAATGGTAGGTTCGGAGGTATCAAGAGAACGAGGGTGCTTGGATGGCTCCAAAGCCGCCGTTGCTCGATGCCAGATCTTCTTGCTTCATCGTGCCGTTCAGCATAGGACAAAGCCTGAAATGTGGTGTTAGCTTAAGTATTAGAGATCTGTGAAGAATCAAGTCAACTAGAAAATTATCGCCAGACGATGGATCCGAGGTAGATGGGCTACTGAGCTCTATTCTTCCTCGGATTCTTCGTCATCACGAACTTGGGGTTGGAAAGTCAAGCTTTCATCAGCCTCTTCAAGAACGACGGCTGCGTCTTGCTTGGTCTTAGGCTGCCGCTTGGCTTTATTCTTAGGCTCAGAACGGGGTTGGAAAGAACCATCTGCCCCAATTAGAGCCTTCTTGGGCTTAGGGCTAGGTTTCTTTCTGGGCAACTTTGGGGGTGCACAATTGGAACAGTAATACTTTTTGTTTGTCTTGATGTGCCCAGCCTGTCCGCAATTGGCACATTTGCGAGTGGTACCCGTTTTCTCGACAGACTGCTTGGGTTCCATTGATGGAGAGGCAGCATCGACAACATCTTCGACTTGGGAGGATTGTCCTTGCCGTTTCTTCATTTTCTCTCGAGCGAGACGACGTTCCTTGTTGCGATTGAGTCGTGCGATCTCTTTTGCGAGTGCTTCGGCTTGGAGGCGATCTTTCTCTTGGTCACCACTAGCCTTCATGCTGTAAACACTAGATATGTGGTTAGCGATAGCTATAACGATTCTCAGAAAGACTTACTTTTGCTTAGCAAGCTCAGCTTCTCGGCGACGTTTTTCGTATTGATGCCAGACTTTGGGATCTTTGATAATCTCTACTTCCTCAATCACTTGACCATACTCATTCTCAACTTTTCGTGTGATGCGCATAATTCTTCCTCCGTGGTCATTGGCGCTAAAGACACTGGCATTGTCATCAAAGGTAGCAGGTGTTGCTGCAACTTGAGCATCTTCGTCATCGCGATCATCAGTTACGTGCTCGACAGGATCAGACAATGTGCTCTTTTGTTTATCCCAGATATCACGAATAGCGTTCGAGTAGAAGTCCTGCTGTTGCTTGACGTTGTACCCATGTCCGCCATTGGCTTTGGAGTCCACGGCTGCTCGGACTGCCTTGTTAGCGAGAGGGCCGTTTTGAATACCCTCAAGATAGCCACCTTTCATTGATGTTTTAATGAAGCTGAAAGCAAGTCCACATCCACTCGGGTCTCCAGGGCCATGTAAACGTAACATTGCCTTATCGGCTGAGGCTTCGAGGAATGCCTTACTGGTTCTCCATGGGGCTAGACTTTGCTCAAGGGAATCACCTTCATCGTCGTCCATGTCATCATTATCTTTATCTTCGACGACAATTCCAGCATCTGCCAAATGTCTCGCTCCAACGTGCATAGCATCAATGACACAAACATCTTCTGGCTTGATCATGGCGCGAATTGATGCCTCGTCTGGAATGGAGTCGCCTGGTTTCATTTTCCACACCTTTTCGATCTTATCGTAACTAAGGAACTCTTTCAGCTTTTGCCTGTTCTGCATATCAGTAGAATCGCTGATATGAGCAGTGATATCCGCAATCTTGAGATGACCTTTGGGATCATGACGCAATTTCCTGTACGCGATCATTCTCATACGATTCTTAGTAGCATTTGTGACCTTTCGCGAGTGTGGACCTGGAATTTCAGTCGAAGGGAATTGCTGTCCAACGACAAACAAATTGTCGATGTTTCGAATGTGCCAATGACTGCCGCCCATACCAGTACTATTCTGCATAACCAGGAAGTCTGTTGTCTTGGGTTCGTGCTTGAAGATAGGGGCACGATACATTGCGTTGTGGATAGTGCGCACTGTTTCCCCAGGATCGACCATTCCAAAGTTGGAGAACGGTGATCGATCGTTTGGCATAAGCATGGTGACATCCCCAACCTTGTCCTCTGGCCCAGGCTGACGCTCTGCCACATCATCGTTATCTCTACGTCGATAGTAGTTGATGACACGATTACCCATTCCAAAGTTAGAAAGAACCGTGGGATGCTCTTCAGAATATTCAAATAGTGTGGCGGTGGAGTAATAATCAGAAAGAGACAGATCTTTGGTCTCTTTGAAAATCGCCTGCGTGTTTAAACCCTTGAGTGCTTTCTTCTTGCGGAAACCGGGTTTAGAAAATGAGATTTGTTGGCCAAGGATTTTGTGCAGCTTGAGAGTAGGTCTGTGGAAAGCTCTTGCCTCGGGAGGTTTGAATTTGGTAAGATAGAATGGCCATGCCAATTTGAGAGCCGGCAAGCTGTGCTCAACATCCACATTCCCAAGACTAGCTCTAACCTTGATTTGGTGATTTTCTTTGAGAGCGTCATAAGCTTCATCATTTGAAAGGTTGAACCTTTGTTGAAGTGATGATGCAAATGTTCCATTTCCAGTACGCTTGAAATTGCCCGTTCCGAGGCGTTGTCGCTTGACCACGGTGTCAACGCTTGGCTGTTGAATATCGAGGAGAAGATATGGATCGTTAAGATCAAGAATGACACGCTTGGCAGTTTGAGCGGTTAGCTCCTCGAAGTTGTCAAAGTCGGGTAGAGGGTATTGAGGAGCGATGACAAAGTCTTCTGTATCCTCCACACGCTTTCGCTTCGAGGAGTGACCAAGAATTTCTCGTTCCCACTCATCCATCTCTGCTTCCTCTTCTACCACAACAGGAGTCTCCGCAATTGTGTTTGCCTTCTCGATCATTGCTTCCCAGTCCATACAGGCAATTGAGAGATCCATCATATTATAGCCGTGTACCTTCTCCTTGGGGTCTATGTGGACGTGATCAAAGTTGACCGGATCATCTTCCTCGTCAGACGAGGCATCCTCAATCAACACAATGCCCCTCGCCTCAGCTTCAGCAAATCTCTTTCCCTTGTCGATGACGGCCGGTGCTGCTGTACGGAACTGCTTCTCCTGATCTGGGGCGATGTCCAAGCTGATCTTCGTGGGGTTGAGGGGCTTTGGAGGTTTCGCGGGAGCTTGTGGAATGTAATATGCAGGTTTTGGAGGTAGGAGTTCGTTCCAGAATGGTGCCTCGCCAGGAACGAAGGATGGAAAGGCTTTCTTGAAGTCTTCCTCTGTGTAAACATCTTCCTTCTCTGCCGCATCATTCAAACCGGGGAAATTAAGAGCTCGCAGATCAACTTCTGGCTCAGGAGCAGGAAGAGACAGTCCACCATTGATGCGATGTACATCAGAACCATTTGGAGTTGTGTGATCCTCAACAATAACATCATCAAAGCTGGAGGCGTCGGGGCCTTCTCCGAACAGGTCATCGTCATCATCAAAGTCCAAGTCCACGTCGGTTGTAAGGCCAGGCGCGTCGTCATTCTTCCTGCTCGACTCCTCTTCATCTGGCAGATCGTCGTCGCTGATATCCTCGTAGTCCAGCGCATCGTCTGCCTTCTCCCCAGCATCGAGCTCTCTGTCCGGATCGAATAGATTTCCATTTTGCTCCGCTTGATTCTGAGTATTCGAAAGCAACTCTTCCATCGCCAAGTTATCCCTCCGCTCCTGATCCTCCCAATCTATGTCATTGCTCCCATCCTCAAAGTCGGCCATCTTGAATGGCTGCGCAGATTGCGCTCAGTTGTTTTGAATGCCGCGGATCATAAGCAATGAGATTGCGATCAATCTGTAGAGATGTTGTTTGTATTATAGAAGTAGGTAAGTCGCGTTACTATGTTCTAGCAGAACGAGAGCTGCAGGCGCTGGTGTTTGACTGAATCGAAAACTGGGAGCTGATGAGTATTTGTAGGTAATTCGAGAACGAAGCTCAATAATAAAGCCGTGAATGGCTGAATACAGAGGTCACCTTAACTTGCAATGCGGGAGGAGTTGCAGGGGTAAAGTGAATGGCTTGGCACGGTTGCAGTGACCCAGGCTAGTCACATGACTCGTTTGTTGAGGTAAGCATATAAGTCCCTTGGGACGACAATTGTTGACTTTCATTTGTTATACATGTTCTCGAGTTTGCCTTTTTACTATTATTTGAAAACTGAGTGTTAAAACCTGTGGTTAAGCAAAAACTACACATTTTTACTGTGTAAAACTTCCAATCGAATCATTGGAGCTGCACCACTTTCACAAGCTACCTAGCATGTACACACTCTAATAAGAGACCACTATTATCCGCTTACCTGACAAGACCCCAAGCACTTGCTCAAGTATACACCTCCCTTTGTCAAATTCTACCTCTTCCATTCTTTATTCTTCTCGTCTTCTATATTATCGGGAAATTGGCTATCTAGTTCTTCATTTTTAGTCTGCCTTGTCCCTTCTGCTCCCCTCACTTAAGTTCCTCTACCCACTCTTGAGCCTCCATCGAATTTTCTATTTTAACCATGGCTACCATACCTTTGTATCCCCTTTCAACGAAAGAGGAGCTTCAAAAGCTGTTTGTAGGCAAGAGTTTGAAAGATGTAGACACTCCTGCGGCTGTGCTTGACATAAGCAAGTTGAAGCAGAACTGTAAGCGGATGCTGGAGGCTACCGAGCAGTTGAAATTTGGATGGAGAGCTCATATCAAGACTCATAAGGTAAGTTAAGACATGGATTTAAACTGTAATGTTGAAACGTCGCAACCTCATCCATACTATAGCTAATAATCTTCAGACAACAGAACTCACCAGACTCCAAGTAGGCGAAGGTAGCGGCCCGGCAAACATCATAGTCTCAACCCTCATCGAAGCCGAGCAAATTGTGCCTCTACTTCTTGAGCTTCAGTCCTCAGGAAGAGCAGTCAATGTGCCACTCCTCCCTAGAAATCAAACTCCAAGAAACTAACAGCCCCCACTAGCTCCTCTACTCCTTCCCGCTCACCCCCGCCGCCGTTCCTCGCCTAGCACTCATCTCCAGCACTCTCGGCCCCTCCACCCTCTCTCTAATGATCGATCATGCTTCCCAACTCCCGAACATCAGCGCCCTTTACAACCAGAGTGGCCACGCGCCCCAGATCTTCATAAAGATCAACATGGGCTCCAACCGGGCGGGCGTCTTACCCTCCAGCCCAGCCTGCAGCACTCTCCTCGCAGCCCTCCTCGCTCTCGAGACTAAGGGGCACTGCTCCCTCCTAGGTCTCTACTCGCACGCAGGGCACTCGTACTCGTCCGCCTCCCGGGCCGACGCCCTCGATTTCCTACGTCAAGAATTTGAAGCCCTCCTCGTCGTCACGGCACTGGTACACACCATGTCGCCCGCCAAACCGCTCGTTCTTTCCGTAGGCGCAACGCCGACTACAACCGCCGTTCAAAATCTCCTCCTATCTGCCGCCTCAACACCCGAGGCCGAAGCCCTCGCCATCGACGCCTTAAAGAGCACACTCGCCACAATCACTCAACTCGGCGCTAGCGTCGAGGTCCACGCCGGTGTGTACCCTACGCTCGATATCCAGCAACTCGCCACGCACGCTTTACCCGCCGATACACTGTCATTCGGCAATATCGCCTTCACGGTGCTTGCTGAGATCGCATCTTTGTATCCTGAACGTGGCGCGAATGGGACACCAGAGGCACTCGTTGGTGCTGGATGTCTGGCTCTTGGTCGTGAAGCATGTAAAGCATATCCAGGGTATGCAATCCTTTCGCCGTGGAATAGAGAAGGAGTGGCGATGCCGACTGGGAAGTTGGAGGAGCACATTGGCTGGTCAGTAGGTAGACTGTCACAGGAGCATGGAATCATGACGTGAGTTCTCTTCTCCCTTTCCGGTCCCAATCATAATTCATGCTTCACGTTTTCCTGACGCCCGCACAGCTGGAATAGTACCGAAATCACTCCCGAACTACTAGAAGTCGGGCAGAAAGTCAGAGTGTGGCCAAACCACGCTTGTATTGCCGGTGCAGGTTTTGGATGGTATTTGATTATAGACGAGACGAGAGAAGGGAAGGAGGATGAGATTATTGATGTTTGGCCACGATGGAGGGGTTGGTAAATAAGGGGTAGATGGCTAGGCGAAGCGAGGAATCAAGCGCTTACCTAAGATACCTAACCTTTATTTCAATTCGAAAAGGCTCCAAATCCTCCGAAAAGAATACATCCGGAGGGGCAAAATTCAGGAGCCTCCCGTTGGAAGCCCCTTAAAAAAACCCTCGGACGGGGGGTATTTAAGTTTCCATTTGTGGTTGACCATATTTGATATGTTGTTTCACCACATGAACAGCCATGACCTGCGCCTCGACGCCTACCTGCCTATTGCACCATGTGAGACTTGAGGGGCTATCGTATTTGATTGTTTTGGGATGAGGGGGTATGACTCTTCAAAACTGCAAGAGAAGAGGGTGATCTACTAAGAATTATACCTGTACCCTACTCTGCTAAATCTGTGAGGTGACGTGATCAAGTTGTCATATTATATCGCACGACGAGGTGAGACCTCACTCCCATCGCTTATCACAAGAGTCACGCGAGACGAACAGCAATAATCGTAAAACTGAATGCCAAGCAATCTTTCTAATTCTGGTATCCTCAAGTATTTCAGCAAAATACTCCACCTATGCACGCCTTGAACGCCGTGTTTTGTCCAGTCATGGACTTTTGTCTTCATAACTTGAACTTTTTCGTTCGCATCTATCGTCATCATCAACCAACCCAACGCATTCAGCAAGCCACATTCGTTCACTTGCATCGCTTCTCAACAACATTACTGCCAAACTCCTCATATTCCCGCTTCGAGATCCACATCTGATGGAATGTTCCCAAGCTCCCCAAAATACTACCGCCAATCCAGCTGCCGAAACGTCTCTCTGCTGTCAAGCCCGCTGCTTGTATCTTGATTCTTTGGCCTGGATATAGAGTAGAGAGCTCTGTTTGTAATCTATCCACGAATCCGTTGATGAGAGTCGTACCTCCCGTAACTACAATATTTTGCAGTAGAGTTGGTCGTAAATCCATATCAACGGCTGCGACACTCGCCTTCACCATCTCTGGTATCGTTTGCGCCTTGGTAGGCGCAGCCTCACCAGGGATAGGTAACGCACTCTTCTCATCGTATAGCCCCTCCGTAACATCGTAACGCTGCTCACTCCACATCTGGTTTGAACCATCTGGCATCTCAAAGGGCCGTCCTGGTTGATGCTTTTGGATATCTCTGTTTGACATCCCGTTCCCAGTCGGCATCACGGTGCCGAAACGTCCTGGGCCAGGCCATACCTGCACGACTGACTCCTTAAACTCTGTGAGTATGCGCTCTTCTTCCAGAGCTCTGAAGCTAGGCGTAGGTGGCTTCTCATATTTACGGAAAATGGCTTGCGCAGGTGTATTGGCGTCAACGGCTTGTTTAGAAAGGATCATGAAGTGGGGCACGAGTTGGACTTTCGGCTCCTGAGATTCGAAGAGTGAACGGATCTGGGAGGAGATCCAGTTACCGGCAAGATGGGAGCGCTGGACTGATTTCTTGAGGATGAGGCCATCGTGTATAGAAATTACTGAAGCTGTGGATGCGCCGACATCGACAACGAGGGCTGTGGCTTTACCTGCTCCAAACGCAGCCATAACACTGTTGCGCGCGAGCCAGAAGGCAGGGCATCCCCATGACTCCATAGCTATCTCGATGGACTTCTCGCGGTTCTTGACGCTGTTCCATGCTGTCTCTGTCATAAGCAGAGGATGTTCCTCCAATGGCTTTTCTGCGTCGTCCAGACCATCCATTTCGACCTCTGCGTCCTTCAAATCGTCATTGAGCCCATTGGTACGCGGGTCGGCTTGCTTGAAGCTCGTAAGCCGCGATGTGATTGAGTATTCCCAGAGTTGCGTTGCAGTCTCCCAATCCTCAACTGTGCCCTCTTTTGACATGGGATTCCGAATCTCGAGGCCTCTGCGCGGATCGCGGATCATATCGTCACCAAACAAGAGTTTACCGTCTGCGGCGCCATAATGCGAATTCAGGAACGACTTTGGTGTATCTTCACCTGCGAAGCCTGCGCGCACACTAGAATATCCAGGGTCGAGAATGATGGCTGATACCTCATCTGCGATTTGGTCAGTTTACAAGCAGGTCGGAGAAGTAGCAAGGCAGCCACTTACCTCCTCCATAGACATCAGTGGGCTGCATTGACGAGGTCATTGGTTGGGTTGCCATTTTGGAAAAGATCTTGATGACTGCCAAGTGGTTGCTAATTCTCAATCGCTCATAGAATTGATTGTCGCGTCGTGTTGCACTGCTGAAAAGATGCTGGACGCGATTGAGCTCATTGCACAAAAGGTGTTTGAGGCTGCCGTATCGAATCTTGGCTGATCCAACCCCCACCAACAACCACTAATCAACAAGTACCAACTAAGCTATCCTGTATCTCATCCATCTCATCCAGCTCGTGTACCATTACAATCACTTTCTATCTAGAAACACTGCTTTGGTCTTTCAATATATTACTGGTTGAATATACCCTACGCTTCGGCCCTACCTAAGCAAGGTATACTCTGACTTAGTGGAAGCGCTAGTAGTGAGCAGCCAACCGAGCATCAGTAATGATTTATATAAATGCATTACAACTGTATTATTCTGATATCTAAATCACAATGATACACAGAAGATAAAAAAACAAGAGATGTAGATAAGATCAACCAGATCAGACCTTACCCTCCCAAACTCTCTGTGTCTCCAACTCAACATCTCCCTGTCCCATACTCCTACCACCATAGAACTTCCCCGTCTTTCCCATCTTCTTCTCGGTGACCCACTTCCTAAGGAATTGGAGGCCTTTCGAAAGAGAGAAGATGAGCACAATCCCGACTGCAATACCGCATACATATGCTGCAACACCTCCTTTACCCACTCCCCCTTGGGCTTTTGTTGCTGGGTTGAGGAAGTTGTAGACATAGTAACCCTTCGTCGCATAGGTGATATATGCCACTCCCAGATATCCAATAAGTAGAATAATCAACCAGAAGAGATGAATCCAAGGGGCAGGATTGATGCGTGTAAAGATCAGCTCGAAGAGGGCAAATGCAGAATTAAGTCCATGTTGAGAGATGTTCGACCATAGAGTGAAGGTAGTCTTAAATTCTGAGTACAGGACTCCCCAGTATACTATCGTAACGAGGAATGGATAGGTCACAATCGTTGTCCAGAATAGATAGTGTAGTGCTTGAAGTGGTCTTGGAAATCGGTTGAGGAGCGGTGTTCCTCCATTTCGAGCATATGTGAAGGTATGGAGAGCCGCGAATGTGAAGTAGAAGCATGCGCCCCAATAGCAGAGGATCGTGAAGAACGAGAACGACTTGTGGACGTCGTGGATAGAATATGTTTGGTGGTTTGTAGCCTCCCAACCCATTATGAAAAAAGTGACCGTGAATGCATAGATTGCCTTGAGTAAGTTAGTAAATTCCTGAGCCTACGAGAATGTCAAACCTACACAAGCAGCTCTAACGCCAAAGAGAACCCATGGTGGTAGAAGCCATGAAGTCTCGAAACGATGACTTGGATCCCAAAGATCATTCCCGAAGGAGAACGCGTTACAACTGAATCTCCCCATGGCGCACTTTCATCCAACAAATTAGAGCCCTGCTCTGCAAGTTGTAGTTGTTCAGATAGTTTGTGTTTGATGTCGTACTCAATCGAAAGTTCCTTTCCGACTTGGCTTGATCTGCGAACCAGTGTTATTTGACTTCCGTCAAAAAGTTCGAAAAAGAAATCGCATGAATGACAAGAAGGGATGTCCACAACAGTCGTCGTGCCAAATTGATCTCTTCCAGACAAAGGTGGAGTTCGAGATATGGGAATCCTGGTTTTCGATTATGCGACAGTGGATTGACGTCGACGCAATCTAAGTGGGTGGAATTCGCGACTAGGATGTCGAGTGGACGCGTGAAATACGAGAACTAAATTCTGAGAGCACTATGACAGAGAATCTTAGACTTACACTTTGTAGAGTATCGACAAGTTCGATTCTGAAGTCTTGATGTTTTGGTTGAAGGACGAGACTTGACAGCTGAGAGCTGAACATCCAAATGAATGTGGCATGGAGGAGAAATGAGACAGTAAGGCTAATCCACAGCCGTTCGAATGTGTTCCGTTCATCCAATCAGCTTCCTCTTGGAATTGATAGTGTGGCTTGGTGGTTCCCTACCCGCACACTTGTCGGGATGGGTGCAGCAGACTGCAGGACACGTGCAGGGTTCTGCCGATGCAATCCACTACTTTGAAGCTTCTCTCCAATATTCCAGATCAAGTTGAAACCTTCCAGACCTTTTCGAAACCCCTCAGGAGTCTTTCGGCGCAAGGGTGTTTTTGATATACTCGGTGAGCAGAGATGAGAAAGACGACCTTCCGCATTTTGAATATATGGCAAATGTGTGCCTGTCTCCAGGATTGCTGTCTCAGCCTCTTCAAATAGTTTTGTACGCCTCAGAGGTCTTGTATATACGTCAGCAGTTCGGATTGGCTACCTTCGTATAATATCGTATTTCAATGACTGTTCGCTACCCATGGAAGGCGATCAGACCAACAATGTCCCAAACAGGTGATGATGTAGGTGACAGATGATCTCTGAATATGGCTACTTGCTCATTGATTTTCTTTTGGCGTGTTAATGCTCAATTGTCCTGCTATTGTTCGAGGAATGATCGGATCAGCTCAGTAAGCCTTCCCGTCCCAGAAGACCACCATCCGACCAAATCGCATCGCTAGGTGCAATGAGACTCGCTTTTGAAGGCGTTTGCCTTTGCGAGTATCTTGTTTTTTAAGCCACCCAAGATTGAAAAGAACCTCAATAGTAGGTAAACAGATTGAAGCTCTCGCAGGCCTCTCAACTATAACAAAACATACAAACAGGAACGGAAATCAGATGAACAAACATGCTGCATTTTTATTCTAGGGATTCAAGCATCTCTTCTTGAGTTGCAAACATAAAAGGTAAAGAATCCAAAAGGGTGTGCAAAGGTTGAGTTGAAAAAATCAGAATGTGTACTTTCTGGACTCTCATTAACATTAAAATATAGAAAATATACTCCATGCAGAGAGGAAATATCAAACAGCAAATACCCAAGTGCCACTAGCACAATCGGATTGTATCAAAGGAAAGATCAAGCATGACAATTAATAGTGCTCTCACACCTACCTTTCTCATATCAGAAATTCACGGTATCTCTAAATTCGTACGGCAATTCCTCGCAGTTCTCGTGTTGTGAAGATGAAGTTGATGTTTGAAATATAAGTTTCAAATCCTTTGAAACGTTGCACGTTCAAGTCGTTGGAAGTTTGATGTGATGTCCTGATTGGACCAAAAGTTTGTCACGATGCCTCCAAGGAAGAGTTCTTTGGACAGCTGTCGGAAAAGCTCCTTTCCCCTCTCTATAAAACTCCCTATATTGGCCAGGGATAATTAAATCGTTTCGCGGACACAGCCCATAACAGAATATTCATTCCCGAAATCTCAGGGCGCATCCACCGGGGTTGAAATGTTTACGTGGTTTGTTGAGATTTCGAATCTTGATTTCAATATTGTAAGATTTCGTGAGGTTGTGTCGGATAATTATGAGATGAGGGTGTTCAGAATTGCGAGCCAGCAGATGACTGAATGGAGAAATACTCTCATGCTCAGCGGAAAGCTGCAGAGACTTTGACGCAAGTGACAGGTTCAATTCTCATGTCGTGGCTTGAGACGTTGAAGCACAGTTTGGATGGAGCAACCAATAATGATGGGTTGGTTGACGAATTCTCCAATGATTCTTCAATCCACACATCCAGAGAACTCCAAGTTATCCAACCAGAGGTTCAAGATGAATCCCCCCGCGTTCCAATTCCAAGACCTTCATCCATGCTCAGGGCCATGTTCCCTCCCTTACCCTTGGAGTATTGGTGCTAGGATATGAGATGCATGTCGAGTCTTGACAGAAACATTAGATGAGCTGATGACTGCACACCCTCGACAGCTTCATCGGGCTTGCACATGTGCACTGTTTCCCTCTAGGTATTCGATCGTGATCGTATTCAAATTCGGACTTCGGCTCATTTCTCTTGTCTTTCTTGGTGAATACCCCCCTCTGTTCCACTGCCCCTATTCTTTTGGGAATTGATAATTGCCCCTGGGATTATGGGAATCTGGAAGCGGTGATCCATCGGAATATACGTGGAGTATTGAGCTTTAATAAAGTACTTGACCACTTTAAACTGTTAGCTTTGATAGAGCAACGGCCCCTGGATTGTTGCCGTACCTCAAGAGTCAAGATCTTACCCAAATCCTAAACTGTGCCCATCTTCTGCCTGATTAGGTCGAGCCATGTCCAAGCACGGTTACTGTTCTAGCCCCAAGGAGCGGCAGCAACCTCGAGCCAACCCAGTTCATCTTTTACGCTTCTCACCACCACCACTCACTCGCACCACTCGCACCAGTCAGTCAGATGTTAGACACTAAGACACACTTCCAGGTTGGTGAACTTTGGGCTCCACCTATCCACCTCTCTCGTGGGCTCGTGGATTTTGGTTCCTGAACCAGAGGGAAAAGGCCGTCACTAGACTCTATTGAGTACCATGGCTATACCATTCACAGACTAGCTGTGGAATTTCATACTGATTTCCGTCTCTTTTCCAGAGGGCATTTTGGTCGCATTCCTGTCAAAAAAGTGCCCCCCTGTTGATAATGGCTGAATGGCGCCTGATGGTTGATGCCATCTCTCCTCTCTGCCCCATATCGACTGCAGAGTTGTATTGAAATGGCTGCATCACCGCCTTACACCCGAATTGCAGATTGCAGAGTCAGAACGCATCGTCCTCAAGTCGGCTTCATCACACGGACTGACCTGCTCTAGGACCTGGTCAATTGCACTTAGTGGACCTTGCCGCATCTTCTCCTTCACGATCTTATCCTGATCTTCCTGATCCTCTTCCACTCCCAACCGCCACTGTTACCGCGACCGCCACTACTACTACGACGCTGCTCCTCTTGCTGCTTACTGCATCTTGCATCTCCGTCTCCATCTCCAGCTCTACCGTCTTCTGTCCGCGTACTTTCAAGCACCCTATACATTTTAACCTTTCCATTCCTCTGCCGTTGACGGTTCACAACAGTACAAGCTCGCAGACTTGCAGGAGTGCACGTACAAAGTGATTGCGTACAAAGAGCAAGAGTCCTCCAATCCTCCATTTGCTAGCCAATGCGAAAGCTGCAGTCCATGTAGTGGAACCACCACCAACCCGTATATTCGCAAAGGTGCCAAAGTTGCAGGCACAATGTCCTCTTTCGACTACTCGTCAGCATCGGATCAAGATGATGGTGGCTTCATACTTCTCCAACCCTCTGTGTTCAACGACAACATTTCCCGTACGCCTACGCCAAGGAACGATACAATGAAAGAAGTACAAGTGCCAAAGCATCCGATTGAATCCATGCAATTGGCTTTTGCAGAGTCCATGTTGGAAGCCTCAACCACTCCCCCAACACCATCATCACCAAGAAACATACGAGGCAATGCGGCGGCGAGGAGGAAAGTGTTACTCGACCAGGAGCTTCACGAGCCGACTCATGCTACACGATGGCGGCAGAAGCCAGGACAACAGCATCACGAACTGTGGAAGTTGATGGCACAGATCTCCTTTGGCATATATCTCCTACTGAACTCGATTGCCAAAGATGACGAGCAAGTAATGAATATTCTTCAGGTACATGTTGACGAAATTGATGAATTCTTGGAGAAGACCTTGGAAGACTTTGATCTCGCTCAGGAAGACATCGAAGAACGACTCAAATTTCTGAAGCTTCCATTAGAGAATATTATCATATTCGATGCCATGCTAGAGGATAGGAATTTCAGGTCACAGATCGTCAATGGTAACGAACGCATAGAACATGTCATTACACGAACTGCAACTGCTATGAACGATGCGCTGAAGGATGTGCAGCAAGGACTCGATGCTTGCAAAGAATTTACATTATACTTGGCCAAGGAACAGGAAATTTCGGCATGGAAAGACAAAAGACCTGATATGCAAAAGGTATTTGACGCAATGAAAGGTAATGTGGATGGATGGTGGAAAGCCTATGTTTCACTGCAGACCAAAGGTAACCAACTTGGGGTTGCTCTGGTATCACTTGGATCGATTGTAGCTGAAATGGACCGAAGAGCGTACGTTAAATTTCTCGAAGTAGCATCTGTTTCTCCATAAAAACCAGAGCCAGAAAGCCATGTCTAGGAAACTTCTTCTTGAGAGTCACTCGGTAGACATGTCTTGACTAGCTCTGGGTGTGATTGTAAGAATATTTGCTGATGTTATCGCAGTGGGGATATAAGCCGGAAAACCAGAGTATGCTTTTTCCATTGAGACATTGGTACATATTGGTTGCTAACGTCTTTATAGTTCAGCACCTCAACAGCATCAATGGCCTCACCACCTTCTTCACCACCGCAACAGTCTCGACAAATGCGTTTATCCATGTCGAAGAATCTTCCTTCTGACCCGAGTTTGATCACCCCGGCGATTCGAGCCACTCTACCTGCCTTTCAACTTGTGCAAGATCGAGAAAGAACTCCGGAGCCGGATTATCGATCCTCGACCTCGTCGAGTCTTGAGCAGCCAGAACCAGAATTCTTATTGAAACCGCATACATACAGTCCTGTGGCTTCTCCTACGTTGAAACCCTATACCTACAGTCCTGCCCCATCTCCGAGAATACCGTCTGCTCCCGTACAGGAGGCTCCTGCGCCCGAAGTACGAAAGCGAACTTCTTTACGACAGCGGTTCTCTCTCAAACGCAAGGATGCCCAGGAACAAACTCTGCAGGCCCCTCCATCTCGTGGAGAAGGCTGGGGAGGTCGCCAGCGTGTAATATCTGTCGCTGCTGGGTCGAGTCGTGGGCGTGATAGCTCATTGGCATCGCCACCTTCCCGTGGTCTTGACTCCGCATATTGCTCAGATTTCGAAAAGGCAACTTCTCCACCAGTTTTACCCCACCTTACACAGACCAGCTCGAGACAATCCTCGAATCACACGGCCAATTCTTCGCGGAACACAAACTTCACAAGAGATTCTAACTTCACTGCCAGAGACTCTTTGCCTGTCAGTAGGGACTTTATATCATCTCCTCGTTCTGAGCAGCAATTTTTCCGTCCGGTACAAGCTTCACCGCACTCTCCTTTGCAACGACCATGGACTGCCGGACCTACCAACCCTTTACATGTACATTCGAATTCTTCCACTTCAAACCTTTCTGCTCGGAACTATCATACTCACACTCCATCACAACTTGGCAATCGACATCACGCACCTAGTGCAATGGGCATGAGTATGAGGAGTGAGATGACGATGATGACCGAAATGGATGCGAACGGAAACATGAAGAAGGTCAAGAAGAAGCGAAGTGCTTTCGGCTGGCTGAAGAAAGCCTTTAGCCTAAGCGAGGAAGAAAAGCTGGCCTTTGAAGAGAGGAAGAAGATGGCCGATACCGAGGCTCAGCGATACTATGACCGAGGACCTCAGAGATGGGTCGATGGGCGAAGGGTTGACAACGGTCGAATGAGATGAGCATCCAAACACACAATCATTCATTTGGGACCAAAACATATGGCCTATCGCCAAAAAAGCTTGAAATACCAAAAAGATTGGGGGTGGTTCTCAGAGAGAACACCTAGGACTTAATACGAGGGAGCTAGCCGCGGAAGCGATATATAAGATGCCGATACCCGTTCTTTGCCCCTACAATTTTATTTGTTTTTCTGTACAATAGGACGCTTGGAGACAGGAGTCTACACTTTGGAGCGCGGCGTTATTGGCGTCATTTATTGCAAAGGATTTGAAACGATCGTCTGGCACGCTTGGGATGGTGTACAAATACATACAAGCCGGCACGCATATACGAGAGCGTCAAAACGGGTTGACAGACAATGACGGATCGAATGCACGAAAGAGTGGAAGAGGATGATTGTGGCCTGTGTTGATTGTTTTTTTGAGTGTGCGACCGATTGGGTAGGCGCCAATGGTGGAGGATGAGTGTGGAAACGGATCATGTAAAAGCACAAGCAAAGGAGAGTGGATTTAGTAGAATCTGCAATAGCAGGTAATTTATCAATGGTAATTATTTTGGTGCTCCGTCGTAGTTCACTTGCTTGTCTGATTCAATGATGAGAGGGTGTTGTGTTTATACTTAGGCGAGTCGTCTTGTTTCTCTAGCATTCGATTGTCTGTCGGCAGAATATGTTGCTCTGATGACAACAGTTGTGAGGCCATACAAGTCAATCATTGACTAGTGATGGTGTTCGCTACTGCAGTGATGGGGTGAGCTTGGAGCTGTGTGTGGGCCTCTTCAGGCAAATGGAGCATTCGTACACTTTCATCACTTGCATTTGATACTGGCGCATTAGAATTTAGATCTGGCTATCTGAGTTCAAGTGCCCTGCTTTTATACCGCAGCTCTTGGTTACTCCGAGTGAGGGGGAGTTTATTCTACGGTAATATAGACGGTGTGTATGTATGGTCGAGAGTGATGCGGAAAATCATCATCTGTCCATGTCACAGATTTATCTATCGATGCTTCGTCAGTTTGTTGATAGCAACTAGCGAGCAGCGAAACGACAGCGACAATCTCTTCAACATAATCTACTAATGTTTCTATTGAGATATTTCAAACCCGTTGTCGGTACGTGCGAAGCTAAAGAGTATTTGTTTTTAATCATTGACATGGCGACATACCACCCAGTGAAGCAATGACGGATGGGTTGGAGTTCACTGCAGAACCTGGCTCTGAAACGGCTCGTTTTGAACCTGGAATCGTTCAGTTGAGCGGCGAGTCTTTGCTTTGCTGGTGTCTTGTGTGCTTTTACTCGTTTTCAAGAGGACAATACCGAAGTGGGGGTAGATTGGAAACTGAAATTTGGATTTGCGTGATAGTGAACTCGACGTTGCACTACTAAGAGTTCGTCACTTTTTCAATTCTTCGATGTACTCGTTGTGTGACTACATTCTAGTTCCAATGCTATTTAAGCAAGGTTCGCTATAGCAAAAGCTTGACCTTAGTCAACTTTCTGATGGTGAAGATGGTCGTGGTGGTTAGGTGGATATGATGGATGTGAGGGATGTTTCATAGATTTCATATGCTTCTTGTGATTTCTTTTGGGCTCTGTTGTTGTGCGTTATTGAACCTAGTATGCAAGATTCATCGCTCCGGTACCAGTTGATAGTTGACTATGTTGACAGTAGTCCGTTGTGTATTTCTGTCAAGAAGAAATCAGAGCTGTCCTTACTTGCCATTCCTCGTCTGGGGAGAAAAAGGCATATGACATGGATTTAAGCGCAAAAAGGATTCAGATTGTTTGATGGTTATCTAGACCTTGGATGATGAATTGAAAGATTCTAGGGAGTTGCTCTTAGGCCTAATTCGATTGCTGTGTCTTTATTGACGTTAAACCTTGGGGTTTGCTTTGTCTCGGATAATTTTATACGCACTTCAAAGCCAAAAAGTGATAACTTTAGGTTAGGATCAAGTTGAGTTGTCGCATCAGTCTATCTAGAGATGTTCACCGAAAACAGGAAATTCTTTGAATATTAACTACCACCAGTATCTAGTGCAAATTTCAACTTCAAACACACATCCCAACGCTCAGCCTCACAGTCGCCCTCTACTCACACAAAATAGGTGCCAAACCAATCCACTCGCTCTGCACCCCTTTCTCAACCTCCCCCACCAACCACTTTGCCAACCCCTTCCTACTCAAAAACACTCCACCTTCAGGAGTTCCCTTCCACCCAGCCTTTACACCCCCTTCCTTCGCCTCCCCATCTCCCAGAATCGGCACCCTAAACACAGTCCACTTCAACTTCGCCAAGTCCTGCTCACACACAAACGCCCCCAAGTTTGTGAATTCCTTATACGCGTCCGGAAAAAAGCTTTTGACCATCCCCACCAGAATTGTCCATTTCAGCGCCCCTTTATCCTGCGGCGCCTCAAACGATGGTGTCGCGAGGATCAGCGCATGCTCGAAGTGGTTGGCGATAAGCAGAGGGAAGAGTGTCCGCATGCATGTCGTCACTGGGCTCCCGGCTAAGGTGGCACCTGGTGCGGGACCGAGAAAGGAGACGAGAACTGTGGCACCACTGGATGCGGCGCGTGCGAGGCCGGCGTGATCTTCGAGGGTTCCTTCGAGGACGGAGATGCGGGGGTTGGAGGATAAGATGGTAGGTAGCTTGGAGGGATTGCGCACGTAGAGTGTTAGTGTGTGGGAGGCTGCTAGGGCTGTGGTACAGAAGGCGAGGCCGGAGGCACCGGTGGAGCCGAGGACGAGTATGTGTTTGGAGGATGGCATTTTGTGGATTGATTTGGTGATGAGGAAATCCGGGTTGAGAAACGAGGTAGTCAGCGAACTCAGTCAAGAGATGAGTTGGATTGAATTGAATTGTCTCGATGACAGTAAATCAAATGGGACTATCTCGAATGAGAGAGATACTACTCATTAGAAGGTGGGAAGGCTAATCTATATACTTGACATTTTACTTCCTCCTTCCTGGTCGCTTAGCAACAATCCATGCTGAAAGGGGCTCGGCAAATTGCTGTCTTAATAATGTAGCTGTGGTTATGTCATCGAGTTGAGTATATCATTGGCCAAAGCTCATGGTTAAGGTTCAAGCACAACTTACGTCCGTTCATCCTCCGCTCGCTTAATCGAAGTCTGTATGCTTGCGAAATACCGTGACTGCGGACACAAATAGAATTTGATTTTGCCATAGAGCACATACTTACGAAGAAAATCATATCAGTAGTCTTGCAATATGCTCTGGATGGGCAGATTGGTGGGTTTGTGATCTAACTGCACTTTACTGGCCTATTCACATGACATTTTCACTAACGAATCTTCACCTTTGTCTCAAAGAATCACTTTCTTCATTTAGAGCTACAATATCTTGCACCTTAAGCAGCCTTTAGACAGCCTACTTCAACATAAATACAATTCGCCATAGGAATTATTCGAGCTTAAACAGAAATTGTTGAGTCTTTTATGTAAAGAAGGGTTGAAATTTAGAATGGAGTTGGCTTAAAATAATTTTAGGCCCCTTGGATTTCCCCCCAAGAATTGTAAGCATGTATAGAACAACTTCAGTCACAATTTGAACACAATTCCGAATAAAGATTCACCTAACTAGGTAATAGATGATATATTCTAGATTATCTGTAAAGAATAACCTAAAGTGTATCATTTTTGTAGCTTCATATCTGCGTGATACAAAAACAAGCCTTCCATGCTTCTTCATATGATGCCCAAGCTACAACATTATACCTCCACTCATCTTTGATATATACTGCCGCGTAAACACAACAAGATTCCCAGAACAGTTTCTACCCACCATACAATATTTCTAAGTCCATACAATATACACTTAGAAATTAAGTTATATCCCGATCTCTAATCTGTCTATAAGACTAAAACACTGAATCTGTCAGCAGAAATCGCTGTGCGCTCAAACTAGTCAACCTAGTTCAGCTGCTTAAGACGCTCCGAAGCAACTCTGCTGGGGATGATAAGGCTTCCCACATCTGTAACAAAACTCATGCCCACATCGACACCTATCGAAATTAGCAAGGCTTCGCACAAGACAAAGAAATCAATGGAGAACTTACTGCATGTAAACATCCGTCAGCCTTCTCAACCATCGTTGCACATATCCCATACCGACGCCAATTCATCTTCCTGACCAATTCTAAGATTTTAAAATTATCACCAAAAGTACAGAGAGTATTCTCATGACCCTCTTGCCTGCAATAGTCGCAAACCTTTCTTTTGCAGTCACGGCACTTGATCATCTTGATTCTGCTTCCGTTGCTAAATGGTCTCCCTAGGAACGCAGAACAAGTTGCGTTGCTACAATATAGACGAGATTGTGTAGTCATCTCAACTGTTTTCCTCAAATAGCTCTTGATGATGTCGTTAGAGAGGTATCTTTTTTGCTTCATTAATATGGATTCTTTCACAGCACTTAGCTGGGTATTGACTTTCACCTTTGATTGCGTTAGTGAAGATTGTGGTAAGACAAACACTACATAGTCGGTGTCTACATCTGAGACTGATTACTTTTGAAGCAGGTTTTTCAACGTAACAAATGTCGCAAGTGCCTTTTTTATCATGGTGGAATTGAGCAGTCAGTCCAGACTTTATTTTTTTGAAGATGTCCATCTTGGCGGTTTTCTTACGATCCTGGACATTGGCTTAAGCGGCAGAGGTGTTTCATTATGGGTTTCCTCTATTGTCGCAGCAACATCAACATTACTGTCTTTGGTAGATATGGTGAGTTGCGTAAGTTGACTACTGGTTTCAATGCCTTCGCTTTCGCCGCGACGTAGAACAGTGCTCGTGTTCTTCATAGTACTGGAATCTCAACTATAAGACTCTGTTCAGAAAATTGAAGGCATCACTTACATTTGAGTATAAAAGATTATCTAATGCTCTTGGAAGGAGATGGGTCGTCTTAGATTTATTTAATGGAATAGTGTAGGACAATGCTATTTCGATCTGAGAAAGAATATGGCAGCGGTATTGGTGTTCTATCTTAGGAGGAGAATAATTGAAAAATGGGGAACATTTTGTGATTGTGGGATTAGATGGAAGCTAATATTAGTATGGGTGGAGGGGGAGACTACTAAAAGGGTTCCTTCTTCTAACGTGTTCTAGTGCTTCAATCTAGGAAGGACTTCTTAACACAGAACACAGAACCCTTGACTACGTCAAATATCGAATCATATTACACATATTACACCAGAAGTTTGCTGATTCTGATGAAAGTTAACATTTCTTTACATTCAATGATTTGGCCAAGAAGAGAAAATTGAGTTCTATGGTGTTCGCTTAATTCACGAAAGGCTCAAGGTGGCTTTCTGTATTTGGTTCTCCCCAAGTACATAATAGATAGAACTAGCGACTATAGTGCCTTTCTTTAATTGCACGATCTGAATTCTCTGCAGTAAATTTCTATATCAAAGATGAAGAGCAGAGGATGGTTTTCCCCAGAGAAAATATGTGTTAGAGGAAGTGTTTCTCCAGCCCTTGGCTTCGTGAAATAACCCAGACTCACACATAGAGCTATAACCATAAATGAGCACAGCTAAAGCCCCACGGTTTCCTAGTACTCAAATTCTAGAAGAAATAGAGCAGAAATTACCCCGACTTGCTGTCACAAAATGACAGCACAAACCATGCCATGCCTGCACTGTTATTTAGCGGAAGCAACGATGTAATGAAGAGTACTACTTACCGAAACGAGAGTCTCTGGAGGAGCCAGAGGTATCTGAAATTCTATGGCAGTTGCTTCATACACCTGAGCATATTTCAGAAAAAATGACTCGAATCAACAATTCATGGTGCATCGGTGGCACATGACGGTATCACAAGTCCTGCATTCGAAGCAGAAATCGGGCATGTTCCAGTTGCAAATCTCACAACGATGACTATACTGTTGCCTGATGAAGCCGTTGTCATGTAAGCAATGACCAACGTTTCGGAGGTTGTTGGCAATCTGTCGAGCATTCCGGCGAACTCCTTCTCCACGTACATTTGCATGTCGATTAGCAATATGTGCGGCTCGGAGTGTTAGATTGTTTTCATCCCAGACTGCACAGTCACAGTTCTTTCACTT
Organism: Margaritispora aquatica; assembly: GCA_007644065.1. NCBI lineage: Eukaryota > Fungi > Ascomycota > Leotiomycetes > Helotiales > Discinellaceae > Margaritispora > Margaritispora aquatica. Next base: position 1,855,372 of record VJWN01000002.1, read on the forward strand.
CTGCTCGCAAACATAGCAAAACTCGGCTCCACAGGGTTTGGGACATCTAGAAACCTACTGTTAGAAAATGGCGCAAATCGATGATTAAAGCAGAAACTTACGTGATGTGATTGCAACCATAGAGCAAATCGAATCCGAGATTGCAGGACTTGCAGCGACGCCATCCCTGTTCCTCCAAAAGGACTAGGGTTTTCTTAAGCTCTTCGTCCTCTGGACAGTCTCCATCATGATCCTTCTTCTGACATATCGCGCAAGTCATGGTGTTGCAGATTGGGCAGCACGCATGGTCGGCAATGATGCTACTCTGCTGAATGAAGCAGCCACAAAGCAAGTTGGAGCAATATGTGCGTTTCTTAGTATCCCATTCAATCTTCTTGATTTCGTAATCTTTGACGATCGTGGAGTCCAGGAAGATTCGAACATTGTCATCATGAGGTGAGATTGCTTCGCAACACTTTGGCGGATAGCGCGCCTCATTCACAATGCTTGCTTTGAACATATCCGTGAGACAAACCTGGCAACATTCATGGTCACATTGCAGACGTGCAATCTCGAAGAATGGAACCTCTTCAGCACACATTATGCACTCGCGCTTGTCGATTCTGACTAGTTGCCTAGAAGCTGCCCATGCTGAAGACTCGGAAGCATCTCCACCGTGTTCAGAAGCCACAACGGAGCCATTCACCGTGCTCGCTGTATTGCCGTATGGACAGTCGACATAGATTGCAGAAAGCTTTTCGATGAGTTCGAGCTCTTTTCCTGTACCAATGGTCGAGGTTGGAGGAGCGCAGATCAATCGTTGGGTAGGCATACCACCTAGTCTGCACGCAAATGCACGATCTTCTACAGCCTTCTGCTCCAGCAACTTGTTGGTTGCTAGAATGTTAGCATCTGTCATGACTGCGTGGGCAATGCTGCGAGTCATCCGGCGATCTTGCAAGACCTGCAGATTTCTGCTCAGCTCATCCTTCCCAAGCTTGAAAGCAAGCTGCATGTCCGTAAGTTCTCCAGCCTTTCCCTTTCCCTTACGGTTTGACTGCTCCATCAATTCATCGAGGTCTTCAATCTGAAGTTTGAGCAGAAGCTCAGCTGTCTTGTCGTCCATATCCACGAATCCTCCTGTAGCAAGAACCAGAGCCATATTGTAATCCGTGGCGAAACCTGCCGTCGAGCGTAGCTTCGATGGAGATTAGGTTTAAGGAGATACTCGAAAGTACCGAAAAAGTTTAGGTTTGAAGGGACAGATTCAGTGAAAGGTGCCTTTGTTTGAGTAACCAACAAGGCTAATCTGCAAAAAGTGAAAACACGATCTCGAATTTGCAACGTGCCGCACGGTAAGCCTTGATGCAAAGAAAGCGTAGAAAGCACACTGGGCTCTGCGAGGCTGATGGAGAAAATCTAGCAGGGGAGTATTTGTTGAAGGTAGAAAGTTGCAGTTGCATTTTTTGGTTTGCTACGAGATTCTTCTCTGGCGGTTAAGCGAGATCCAAAAGACAAAGCCTTCAAATTCGAAATTCGGAGCCACACGACAACATCATGTAGATTCAGCTCTTTTTACACGTCTTCATAATCACAACTACCTAAATCCACTGAAGGAGGTAATTATTTCAAAAATATTCGAAATCTTTGGAAGATCTGAGGCACCAGATTCAACTCAAGTGAGGTTTCATTCCTCCATGTCAGAGGTGTAAGGATACTAATTTATTTTATCTACATAGAGACATTTCAAAATCCTTCTAACTTCCTATCTGTGTGTTCATTCCACCGTTCGCATCCTTAAAGGATAGAGTAGTACCTTAGGCATGGTAATGCTCCATAGGCAGCAACGAATCCTGGTAATTCCACCAATGTCATTTCTTTGCGAAGCTTCTCTACCGATACAAGACTGCAAACAAGCTCTATTCAACTGTTACTCGAACATAGGCACGTAAATAACACAATACATGGAAATGAAGGAGGAAAGTCTATCACGTGCAAGACACTACAACTCTCGCATGTGACAAAACTTACCCCTTTCTTCAACCCACCTCCATAACCGAGATCTAGCAGCAAAACATTCACGATGACATTCTCTCTTCCAGCCCTAATCCCTACTCACTGTCCCAACAAGCACAACCCAACGACAACACTGACACCGGCATTCAACCTCGGATCACTCGACACAGCCAAGTCCATCAAGGCATGAATAAACTTCTTCTAGAAGGAATTACTTCTCGTCTTCTCCCGACGGTCATTTCAACAACCCCACGTGTCCATCCCAGGGGGATCCCTCCACGACCAAGCAAGAAATGGCTGGACACTTGTCTTATTACGCAACCAAGCACGCGAGCCACACATCCACGTCGAGAAAGAAAGCAAGATGGATCGCCACATCGATTATTCGAGAATCGATTGACAGACAGGTGACACGCGAGCATGTTCCTGTTGTGGTGTGCGTGTCTCCGATGAGATGTCAACACCAGCAACAAAGTTCAGCCGCGGGCAAGCCAGGTGTTCGAAAGTTGAGATTAGGCGAGGTGCCTAAACACGCAGGACGAGGACTTCAATCTCGCCTCGCCTCGTCTCGTCACAAAGAGCCGAGGATGGATATTATTATTATTATTATTCGGACCTTTCTCCTGACCTCGGTGGCAGTAGCTCCCCTATTACGATCACAAATCACATGCATACGTCTCCTCCCGTCGCCTCTACCGGCCCATCGATCCAGCATTTAGGTACCGAAGCTCGCCTGCCTCACCCTTAACGCCTAGCCGATCGATGCTTGTCCCGAGCAGTGCTTTCAGCCTCATACCGAGGAGGGAATGCACAAGAAAGGATCCAGACCATCCCATTCATTACCAAGAACGCATTGATTATTCCTTTTTGCTTCTCTTCTGATCCAGTCATCCCAGGTCAAGCACCCCCATAGGACCAAATTATCACACAAAACATCCACTTCGCAAGCCGGCCCAACCACGGTGCATCGGCATTTGGCGACGTTCAAGCTTCTAGCCTGACACTAGAAGCCCTCTTCACGCCCATTTAAAATATCCCCTACGGTGTAAAGCCACGTCCCAACGAATGAGGCGTGGCGCCGCCCCGCTAGGCCGGCTAGGCGGTGCGAGAGAGTGGAGAGCGGTGTGGTAATGGAAACATGGGGCCTCCACCGCCCTCCACCGGATTTGCTGGAGGGGGGAAAAAGAGAGGAAGGATCAGGAAACCACATGGGCGGCCGAAGCGCTGGGTGGATATTTTTTCTATTCGTACATAGAGACGGATGGGGTCTTGAATGGTAATTTGCGAAGGAATTATTTATGCCTTTTCATGATGGACATGGGCCTCCGTAGTGGCTCGCTGCTTTTGCTGATATAAACTCATCTCGTTGCGAACTGGCACGAACGAAACTGTTCTTTCTGTAAGCGCCACAGAGAAGAGCAGAGAATCTGTCATTTGGATTTGCGTCTGTTGCGGGACAGCGGATCGGGGGTTACCGCATTCGAATCTTGTTGGGAGTTTCAAGTCAGGTCCTAGAACTGGCAAAGAATGCGGAAGGTGGAGGAGGTTTTGCGGTGTAGCTCTGCGTTTTGTTTTGGTTGTTGTTTTGGAAGTTCACTTCACTTCAATGCAATGATGTCTAGTACGACCGTACTCTACTCCGTAGGTTGAGACCTGAGATCCCCAAAGGTCTACCTACTCGCACCATAAGTGGAGCGGAAGAGAGGTAGGAAAGCCCAAGGCGTTCTCGGTGAGCCATGTATGAAACTTATTTGACAGGTCTATATGATTGGCTTATATTAATGACATACATTGGTTTGACATGCTACCTCCGTTCCGTACTACCTAGGCGCTTTAACCTGGGCTCTTTTCAAACGAACGGGTTGCTAGAAATATGCAGGGACGAGAAGCATTATTCCATTTGCGTAAAAATACTCTACTCGGCTAGAACGTAGTGCATCGCGACATCACCTCGCCAAGCAACCTCCCCACGCCTCAGATACATGAACAAACACATCACGAGATAGAGATCTCGCAGGTCGCGCAACAGCCGCGACGTATTGCGAAATGTAAATCTTCATACCACGAGTGATCAAGCCCATTCTCTGAATTGACCATCAAATGCTTTGAACGGCAGACAGAATTGAACATCATCCCACTCCCATCACGTTGTACCTCCTTCATGACGTCTTGATCTCAAACTCTCAACCATGCCGATCTCCCTCCCTCTACACCCCTCGTTCTCCGTTAGACAATCCCCGAAGAATTGAGTTTAGAAACGTTAGATCGCTTCATTTGAACAGCAACAACAACCTGTTTGATTTAGACTTTCTACCAAGTGTCTAACCCTCTGCCCCACTATTCTACGCCGTGTTAGGTAGGTAAATCCAGCTGCCCTGCTTGAATAGTAAACACAATGGAACCAACCCACACTTCCAAGTAGTTTCCCGTCTATTCATTCATCATTCATCTATTCATTCTACTGCACGCAAGCAGGTAAACAAGCAAGCAAGCGGGAAATGAACGCCGGGCAAGCTGTCAACGAAACTCAAATAGAGACCTCCATGAATCAAGAGCGGCTTGTAATTCCGATCATGATACGCAAGAACGAAAGGAGGATCACCATCATGACCATGAACCCTTCCTTGAAATTGAAACAAGCATTATTCTCTGATTTTCAAGAACGTGATCCTTCCCTTTGACCACTTTGCCCCAGACCAAGCAGAAGATGTTGATATTACTGCCATTCCATTCACATCGAAGTAGAACCGGCCCGGGAAATACCCAGTAACGTGTGCAAAGCGACCCCATCCATCGATCAAAGAGGACAATGCAACATCAACATCAGCAATCGAACCCCATATGATCGAAGGCCGAGGGGACGGTCAAACCTCGCGATCAGCAGAACTAGCATTACTAGTTGGCCGGTAGAGAATCCCCGCCAGCCACTTGCCAGAACGTACTTACACCAAGTAATCATCCCATCTCATCTACCTCCAGTAGTATTCGGTCGGCAATGGTTGCAGCTGAGACAATCAGTCGACAGTCAACGGCAAGTAGAAGTACCGTAAAACGAACGTCGGTGAACGATCGTCAGGGGGGCGGGGAGACGACCTGCCTCGAGACTTTGCCTTGATGATTGACAAGCATGTTGGACAAACCACAAAACTGCCGTGAGTGCGCGGTATGCGGTACCGGTACTTGATCTCCTATAGATATTATAACAACATACGTTACGTTGTGAGAAAAGTAACATGTCACTTTAAAGACAAGGCCTCGGGAGCACATGGCCCAGAACAGGCAACAGGTAGCTAGCTGCAAGCTGCTAGCTTCGCATCAATGATGATATCTTTCGGATCGGTACTTTGGTGCTACTAACGAAGTAATCTTACCATACCGTACTTGGCCGGTAGGTCTGTATGGACACACGAGTCAGTCTCATATTGCAAGTGTTTGGAAGCCCAAACGAGAAGGGAAGAGAGACAATATTGATGGCGTGGGCAATTACAGTACAATTAGTATACAAGTCTCATGTCAACACCATGCCAAGAAAGGGGGATCGCACGCCACTGTTTTGTTTGTGTTTCTTACCGAACTTGCTTGAAGCAGCAATAGGTACACCCAAACAAGACATACACCCGTGGAGCCATGTGTTTTGTTGTGCAATTATAATTCTATCTATTTCGTCCTACCATGCTAAATATGCCTCGATTTCATGATGATAGAGAGTCGTCCATTCAGTCTATCCTAGGCCACCTAAACCCCATCATCTAACTCATCTCATCTCCTTTACCGTAAACAAAGCAAAGCAAAAACCCTCACACTGCGTTTCCACTCGTTGGTCTCCCCGAGAACGAAATGTACTGCAGTTTCCGGCTTGTAAATACATACAGAAAGAGATTTAGAATCTGCTGCTGCCAAAGCCAGGCCAGACCCAGTTACAAGACTCTTCAGACACCAGCCAAAGAGATATAACCCAAACAATCCCTTATAAGCGCCGTACCGTATATCCCCTGGCAAACGGCTCCAAAAAAGCGACTAGGAACAATAGGAAATTCAAGAACAAATCCCGAACTTTTGTTGTTTTGTGCAAGGAAATGGAAGCATATAGAAAACCGGTAAGCAAAAACCCTAGTCGTCCGACTAGAGAAACGTAGTCGAGTCGTTTTCGTGAGCCAGAGAGATCAAATATAAGTCTTCCCTTTCATGAACGGAAAACTCGACGCCGATGAAAGATAGCACACATATTTCTATCCAGCCTAAAGATCTCGCCCAATCAATCTATCCAGGGTATAGTCTTAGTTCGCAAAAGTGATAACTCCGCCCAATGCATTTTTGTTGTGAAGAAACGTATACGCCGATCGATGTAGCAGTAAGTGATCCCAAAAAGGCTATACTGGAAAGGAGAGCCATAAAGTCGTGACTTTTGTTGAGAAGAGATGCCAATCACATCATACCTTCCTCGCCGATTCCAGGCAAGCCCATATTAACACCGAGGGGGCCCAGTCCGGCAACAGCCAAGTGACTGTTCAGTTTGAGGTCGGGATTGCAAGGAGGAGAGTGTTGCTTGTGCTAAGGTAGTGTGAGCGATGAATCAAGAACAACTTGATAAGGGTTACAAGCTTACATATTTGAGGCCGTTCAAGTTCTTGTAACGCTTTCCACAGACATCACATTTGTAAGGCTTTTCTTTCTCCATACCCAAGGTTCCCGGATATGGCGTGGAGGTCTCTGGGTTGACAATTGAAAATGTACCGTCTCCGTTCTCGTGAAGCTGTTGTGTTTGATGACCATGGGTTTTGTGATATCTGACATACATTAGCACATTGGGGCCGTGTTTCACAATTTCGGTTCTACTTACTTCAGACCATTCTGGTTCTTGTATGCCTTCTCACAACCAATGACTGGACATCTGAACGGCTTGTGCTCCTCGCCCATCATTAGCATTGCCGCAGTGGTTTGAGCATCAACAACACCCATTCCATTCATTCCTCCCATCATTTGTTGCTGGCGATAAAGTCTCATCATGTCGTTGTTGCTGCCATATTGACCTTGTGCAAGTCCAAATTGTGCAAATTGTTGCTGCAGCTGCCTTTGCTGAGGGTAGCCATTAGAATTGTACAATCGTTTTGCTGGTTCGTCGATACATAGATCTAATCCAAGACTGTCACCCATGCCGTAAGGGAAATTCATGTTGGCCATATTCATGTTCATGTTGCCCATGTTCATATTCATGGGCATGTTCGCGAAGTTATCTTCCATTTCACCAGCTGGTGTACCTGGTACCGAAGTGTCAGGGGAGAATTGCTGCTGCTGCTGGATTGGTTGTGCACTAAGTGTTGGAGTATTTACAGATGAGACAGTAGGATTGTTCTGAAAGCCAAATCCTGCAGTGGCAGGTGTTGGTGGTTGGGAGGTTCGCAGACCTGAGTGCTGCTGTAAACCACCCGAGCCTAGGTTGATATTCAAGTTTGGTCGTGGTTGCTGGCCGAACATAGATTGTTGTGGCAGTTGGACTGGCTGCTGATGCATTTGAACGGGTGTTTCTGGCGCATTGTCTAGAGGTCCTATCGCATCATCCATTTCCATATCCTCTACTCCCTCCATTTCATCGGAAATGACTTGAGCATTCTTCTGAACTGGAGTGGCTGGTTGAGATTGTTGTTGCTGGCGCATGAACTGGATTCCACCGACAGCGGAACCTCCTGGTGGCATCTGCAATCCTTGTGGTCGAGGATGTTGTGCTTGTGGGATGTGTAGGTGTTGCGATTGTTGTTGAACTGCCTGTGCCGCCTGGGCTGCAATAGCTGCTTTGCTATTGGGTGTGGAATTTTCTCTTGCTCGTGCTGCTGCAGACGCGGTTCGCAGTGACTGGGGAGTTTGTTGAGCATGTGCCTCTTCGTAATGTTGCAATAAATCATGTAAAGTGGGCAGTACTTGGCCACAGCACGCGAAGTCTTTCATGAAGTTGGCCTCGAGTTTGGGCAAGTATGATGAAGAATGGAAGGAAGGTGACTGATATGGAAATGGTGAAGTGCCAGCCATAATTATACTTGAATGATGTCAGCAATATTCTTATACAATGCGGCATGATTGAAGCTTTCGAGTGGTGGACTCGAGACTCAATAAGATTGACGAGAACAATAAAGTCTTCCATTCCACGCACGCACGAGCAAGTAGAAGAATACTTACTCATCTCTGATCCAACTTCCAACGGAAACGCCTCCCCAGCTCATGCCTTGCACCAGGCTAGACGCCAGCGACTCTCGACGCTGTCGATTGTCGGCATTTCGATTTGGATTGTTCATAGATATGGGCTTTGCTCCTCCAAAAGATTCCTGCTGGCGACTCCTCCCCAAGCCAGAGTCATATGCTGCCCCGCTCATCATGGCGGATGTTCGCGAGTCGACGTCGAGGTAAGTGGCTGCCTTTTTGCCCTGACCGATACCTTGCGATGAGGGCGACGATGATGTATTGCGGGTAGGTGTGGCAATGTCAATAGGACTTGATGTCATCGGCATTGCTGTAGATGGGAAATCGATGTTGTTGGGTGTTGGCGGCTGATTAGAAAATGGAGAGTCTGCTGCGTCTGTAGAATCCTCATCGATAAAGCTCACACACTCCTCCGAGTCCAGCGAGTGGTTGCAGTTGGGTTTAACAGTGGTGGAGGTGGAGGTGGTGGTGGTGGTGGTTGTGCAGGTTGCAGCAGTGGTAGTAGTGGTAGTGGGAGTAGTATTGGAGGGAGAGAGACTTGGGCTTTGGCTGTTCCAGCGAGGGTTCGAGGTACTTGTTGGTGGCTGCTCGTTCTCGCCTGCGCCTGTCCTCTGTGCCGCTTTAGTAGTGAATAACCAATCAATCATGCTTGATCCACTTTCTGCAGCGTGTTTGTCCGGTTACCGATGTCCCTCAAGAGATGATAATATGGTGGACGAAAACTTGTGAAAGGTGCTGGCTGTCTGTGTACACAACAAAATACCCCAAAGTACAAACGAACAAGATAACAATGAGGTTGAAGTAAGGCAAGGCAGGTGCAGGTGCAGGTGTAGGATATAAGAGTTTCAAACAATAAGATTTTAATGGGACTGAGAGGAAAGTACAAAGCAACCTTCCACGAGAAAGGTAAGATAGGTATGTAGGTAAGGTAGTATGTTTGGACCGTTTAAAGAAGTGTCCGAGAATTAGGTTGACTCTAAAGTATATATATCCCTTAGGTAGGTCGCTAGGCACGTAAGAGGTTATTAAGTAGGTGGGAATGTAAGGGTAAGGGTAAGGGTATGGTAGGTAGGTAGGTAGGTGATGATCTTGAATGAGAAGTCCCGTTCTTCGTTTGTCTCTTATTAAAAAGAAGGCAAAGGATAGGATAGAATAGGCTGTTGTCTATCGGATATGATATCTAGATAGATCGTAGGTCGATTTTCAAAGCGGTTAAAGTGAAAGGAATGGAATTACGCTGAAGTGGCGGGCTAAGGCAGGAGTTAAGTAGTACGAGAAAGTACTCGGAGACTCTATCTAGACTCTTTAACAAGGTGATGGGATTCGTAGCGGTGTACGTCCGTAAAGGGCCAGTTTTATGCTTCGATCCTCAAGACATTCCTATTTCCGACAGTTGTCCAAACATCCCATCCCCATCCCATCCCATCCTATCCCACCTCATCTGATCCCAACCGCATTTGAACGGGCAAATCAATTCTTACGCTATTTTGGTTGTCGTGGACGTCGTGGACGTCGTTGCAAATCCACGGTCGTCATGGATTGCCAGCATTATTACTTCATAACTGGTCTGAATACATGAAAGGCCTCCACTATTTCACTCCAACTCTTGCAACACGAACCCAATATAAAGTCTATTCTTTGGAGAAGCGAACTAGCAGTGCTCTATTGCAACTTACAAGGGAGATGCAGGGGCGAGTCATTCTCCGTGCAGTCCATCCACGTCCATCGAACTCCGAATTTCAGCGAGTCGTGTTTACCTTTAATTCCCCCTCCGAACGGGTTCCTCAAGACTCCATCCATCCATCCATCCAGTCTGATGTTCAGCCCTTCAATTGCCTTCGGCTAAGCCCTCCTACAGCATTTGAGGCAACCATGTCTGACGGCCTTACCAAGCTATTCTCCATTTGGTGTCAAAGTGGTCAACGCTTCGGACAGGCTGGGCTGGTTTGATTTCATATAAAATGACGAATCAGCGGCGACTTGGTCGTCCAAATACCTGTGGTTGTTGCGCTTTTCAACCAAGCTGCAGCCATACATCGCTATCCTGAAGAACGTTCCATCCTTGAACATGCTTCAAATTGCAAGGATATCACGTGTGAAGGTTGCATCTTTGCATATCACTATGCATCCAGGCGAGCGGCTCGTCAGAGAAGCCCTGCAATCTTGCTTCAAATCGTTGATCTGGGAACGATAGGAGATAACAGATCAGATTCAAAAGAGCTGAGGATGACCGAGGACAGGTGAGGTTACTGGTGAGATGGCCAGAAGATCATCAGATGCTTGGAAGTTGAAGATAGCGGAGTATACACTCCGAGTAAGCTGTACGAGTACCGTTCGTGCCACTGGTCCGTGGAGTTGTCTGAATCTCCAAGCAGATCTTGAAACCGGTAGATATTCCATATACAGATGTGAAAGCCGATCGAGGGAATTGATGCAAGGAAAGCAGCCAACCGTTGAAACATCCATGAATAACTTCCAGCCGCGAGCCTAGGCGAGATAATCATGATTAGGCACAGCTTGCGAGCTGGCACGAGAGTTCAAAGAAGATGCAGATCTAGATCAACGCTCTATGGTTTTGAGCAACAAAGCCAAACACACCACATTGTGACTTGGGAATAAATCGATAACGATGCCAATGTCTTCTTAATAAGCGAGAATTTCAGCTTTGATGGTGATCTCGTGAAATGCGATAAGCGAGGTTGTCTCTCCTCTATTCGCAGTTGAGATGAGATAGAGATCCTTGCTCAGCTTGTGATAGATGTATGTAACCTTGAAAGCTGGCAATCAATCAATCAATCACTTGGAGGTAAAGTAGGTACCTAGATATCCCATACTACCTGAGAAGCAAGAAGCAAGAAGCATCATCGAAAGGAAAACACGGCGGAGCAGATATACTCCTTATATGTGTAGCTATATCTGTACCTGCACCGGTATCGAGCAAATTTTGATGTAAACATTGCGGGCATAACCGGTTCATTAATAATCGGCGAACAATCGGGATTTGAATGGGAGCGAGTGGGCAGATACTTCGGGGATTGTTAATACTCAGGTATATTTATCCAACCTCGACGTATAATTATGAATTCCATCGCCAATAAATGAAGCCCAATGAGGCTGTCAAGCTTTCATCCACACACCTGGGTGTGTACGTAAGAAGGCAAACGCCTCACTCCGTCAGACCACAATCCGAGAATTCGTTGATGTCATTCGATTTGTGCTGCGAAGAGCTTACAAGTCCAAACTTCACAACCTCCCCACCCTATCACGGTCTCTTAGATTCTGCTATTTCGGGATTTGAATCTTTCCACGACCTCGAAGATTTATACATATTGTTTGTTGGCCTACCTCTGTTGTTGCTTGCAATTGTTCATCACTTACTCCTTCTGTAGTTGACTACATCGCATTACCTTGATCTTTCACGAGCAAACATACTCAAATTCGAACATACGTCAGACGAGCAGATTGAACACAGCCCTTGTCGAAAAATTCAAAAATCCAGTCATCGAAAACTCAATTGCGTTCCAGCTCCAAAGTAGGACCTGCCGACATACAAGAGTCAGCTTGAGCAACCTCCCCGAAGCTATCTTCGTCCAACAAATACACATATCCTCTTCACTATGAAGATCCTCACAAAGGAAGAAGAGGCTGCCCATTACAATGCTACAGTCAAAGGAGGTATCACCGGTGGTCTGATTGGATTAGGAGTGGTAAGCACCCCCCTATAGTTTTCACCTCCATACACACAGTATTGCCAGGAGGTTCTCCAAGCTCAAGAATTCTATTTCCCATCTGTCATCGATCCCAAGCATCAAAACACCCAACTAACTTACCCTCCAGGGCGCAGCAGTAGTCCTCGGCGCAAACCACCGTTTTCCCACCTTCCGCTCCCTCACCCTCCCAATGAAGACCTTCCTCACCACGTCCGCCGGCACATTCTCCGCCATCGTCAGCGCAGATCGAGCATCACGCTCCTACGAAGCCGCCCGTGATCCACAGCGCCAGTACCGGGACCGCGCAACAGCAGACCTCGAAGCCATGCGAGCAAACGAGTCTGGGTTCCAACGGTTCATGGAATGGGGCCGCGAGAACCGATACTCCATCGTCACGGTGTCATGGGTAGCGTCCATGGGTATCGCACTGGGTCTTGTGGGACGGAATCCATATCTGAGTCGTGCGCAAAAGTTGGTGCAGGCCAGAGTCTACGCCCAGGGCTTGACGCTCGCGGTGCTGATCGCTACGGCGGCGTTCGAGGTCGGTGATGCGAGTAAAGGCAAGGGAAGGTGGGAGACGGTTCAGATTTTGGATCCGGATGACCCAGAGCATAAGCACATGATTGAGAAGCGCATTCATCACGAAGCATATGAAGGAGAGGATTTATGGCGTGGTACGTTCTCTTTTCCCTCAACGTTACCAAAACCGTCACTAACCCATTTTATAGATATGGTCGCAGCCGAAGAGCGCAAGATCGCAGCCCGACGAAATATCGCCTCATCCTCACCATCCTCTTCGAAGAAAGACGAGCCCAAGAACTAGGTCAGGCAAAAGTATAAGCAGGTTGCTGCCAAGGAGAGCGTCGTTTAAGATGATGTGACGGTCAAGTGGTACTGAGAAGCTTGTGTGGGGTAAAGAGGATGAGGTGGGCGACACATGTCGATGGCTGAGAGGGAGAGAAATCGGCCGAATGAATCCATTTCATGGCTGGAAAGTTGTTCGTATATCAGAATCATGATCAGGAATTGTCGATTTGGGGAGAAAAGCTCTACTTTACGAGGGATTGCGGATAATGTGGATGAACATCATCAATTCATGAATAGAATACAAGAAAAAACTGTACTATATATATGTATAAATTACACTCATGTCATAAATTCATGGAAACATCGCCTGCCTCCATACACGCTCGCTCGCTCGCTTGCTAAAATCGCAACATTGATCCAATCAGTCGATCAACCAATGAATACACTGCGAAATCCGATTGCAAACATGCCATTTTCAACCCCGTTCCGCCCTGCCAAGAATGCTATGGTGTTGTGCTCAATCGGAATATAACCGAATCTCCTGAAAAAGGGGAGTGGCTCGCTTATTCACCCAACTCCTGCTCGTTGTCCAAAAAACACTTCTATACATCGATGATGAAATGGCTGATCTGGCTATAATACGCATGTACAGCAAGTTCCAAGATTTGCACATCGCCAAACACCTCGCCTCCATCGAAGCCACCGATCACGATCAGTCGACTGTCGTGGAGGACTGTCCCGTGATATCCTCGTGGTTTAGGAGCTTGCCCGTAGATTTTCCGCTTGTCCCATACCATCGTCACGAGATTGAGTAGTAGGACCTCGTTGCTGTATTCGACTCCATCGTGGCCACCAATGACGAAGAGGTAGGATCCTACGATGGTTGCTGTGTGGCTTAGTCGTGGGTAGGAGAGCGGGATGTGCACGGGTGAGAAAGCCTGCGTTTCTACATCGAAAACCCATACGTCTCGAAAACACTCGCCACCGTCCGAGCCACCGAATATGATGAGTTTTGAACCTACCATGTTTGCTGTGTGATAACCTCGTGCTTTCGGTTTCGTCCTATCCTCCACTGAGCTTGGTGAGGGTGCTGAGATGAGCTTCCACGACATCTTGCTAGTGTCTGCCACGTCTAACCTCCAGACGTCGTTCAAGGCCCTTACTCCATCACCGCCTCCAAAAACATATATACCATTCCGCCATAAGCAGGCCGTGTGTGCTCGTCGTTTGCTAGGCTGTTTGTCTCCACTGATTTTTGGTTTCGACCAACGGAAATTAACCGTGTCCAGAACATAGACATCATTGTAATATGCTGGACCATCGCCTCCACCAAATATAATGAGCTTCTTTCCAACTGCCGTGCAAGTCATTGCTCGTAGCGGCACTGGAATTTCACCACATACAAACGGACTCGAGAAATAAAATGCATCAGCATCTATCACGTAAAGTTCGTTGAAGCATGACCTCGAATCGCAACCTCCAAACACGTATATATTTGATCCTATGAGGGTAGTGGTATGTGCTCGTAATGGTGTATGAGCAACTCCTGATACTGGAGCTCGAGACCAGTACATGCCACTTGCAGGCGCAGGCTCAACTTCCGGAGCCGTCTTGGGATCCGGCAATGGAGGGAATGAGGAATGAGGTCCTCGAGGCTGCCTCTGTGATGGAGTTATAGTTCGTGTGGGGGTGGGGGAGGGTCCGGCAGATCCAGGCTTTACAGCAATTGCAGATGTCGATCGAAGATTGGGTATTCGGCGGGGGTCTGTCGAGGGTGGAGCTGGCGTTGTAGCAGCTGAAGGAGACAACGTACTCTCTGGCTTTGGAGCCTGAATAGTAGGTCCGTTTGCATGTGCCGTGGGAGGTTTCGATAGAGATTTGGACGAGGTCAGAGAAGGATCTTTCTGGCTTTGAGACAAGGACTGTGATCGTTGTCGAAGTGCCAGCTCAGACGCTTTTTTCCTTCTGTCTTGACTCTTTGTACTCAAGTGTCCCGGTGTATGACTCCTTGATGGAACCGATTCCTTTGTGGGCTCTCCATCTTCAGGTATATCCGCAGGTCGTGTGTCGGATGGTGAGAGCTGGATAATCTTCTGAGAACGCATGAGTTTGCTGGTCGTTTTGATCGCTGCTGGACGGTGCTTCTCGGACGATCGCTGAGAGTCAGCCATTGTGTCTGCGCCGTGTATATTTGAAGCTGTAGGTGCCTATGCTCATTGTCTGCCAAAAGTCCACGAGGTGAAGTAATGAAGGGGAGAAAATTGCTGAGATCCGAGGGCTGTTGAGGTCGCATGAAGATAGTTCTGCTACTACCCTGCACTAGTTTCAGGAGAAGATCGGCTGAACAAGAAGTCTGACCAACAGATGCAGAAACGGAGATTTGCCCTGCACTAGCTATACCAATGATAGTTACGACATGATTGTCAGACTATATACAAAGTACTTACTCATATACAGATGAGTGTTTGGGTATGATAGGTGAGATAGGTATATGAATAGAACATTATGGCAGTCACCAACTGGAGTGAACTGGAGTGAGACCTGGCATTACCGCAAATAATGCTCTGACCAACCACTAAATCACTACCTAAACACGCCTGCAACAGCCTGGCCACGAACTGAAAAGCACGGTTCAGGGGGAATGTGGAGAGGAAGCAAGGGAGATTGTTAGCCGAGAATCAGCCGAACCAGTACCGGTTCCTGTTCGGGAGGCTGGGGCTGGGGCTGGGGCTGGTTTAGCTTATCGAGCTATCGTGCTATCAAAATCTCTCCCGCAGCCACAGGCCAAAAATTTATATCGAGAATATCATCATCGCGGGGCAAAAGATTCAATTGCTTACAATTACAGATGATTCTTTTCAGCATACCATCTTCTTAGACAGCTTGCAGTCTTGTTCGAGATTACGCACAATTGAATCAATAAATTCGACAAAGAATAAAGAGCCTGTTAAAGCATAATAGCTATCGCCCACTCTTTACTAAAAGACTCTGGTAGCATTTAAAATGTCCGAACCAGTGTCAAATCCTCTCGACTTGGAGCAGTCTCTGAAGAGGCCTCCTCCTGGCGATCAATTGGAAGAATCGCACCCTGCACAACCAATCTTTCCCGGAGATTCTGTAATGACACAATCTGAGAAGGTCGACAGAAATGGTGTCGATGATTCCGAAGAACCAGTTGCCAAACGTGCAAAGTTCGAGCACTCCGGCCAATCTGCCATAGCCCCATCAGAAGCTGCTACAAAGGTGGATTCTAGGGATCAATCTCGAGGAGTCGCTATGATCAAGTCGGAATATCTCATTGCCACTCCTCCTACCAGAAGCAGTCGCGGTGGTCCTGTTGACGATGATGCGGCAGAAGGGCGGGGAACAGATGACAGAGATAGAAACGGTGGTGGGGATGGTGGCAAAAGAAATAAAAAGAAAAAGGACAAGGGCCAGAACAAAGGACGACAATTTGGCTCTTGGTACGATGCTGTTAAGCTCTGCAACACACTCGCAAACACACCCGAGTTCTCGCCAAAGCCTTGCCGATTTGGAGACTCGTGCAAATGCTCTCACAACCTGCGCAAGTATTTGAAAGATGGCAAGAAAGGAGACTTGACTACGTTTAATGGTAAATGCCCAGTTTTCGAAGCATATGGCACATGTCACGCTGGATGGAAGTGTCGATTTGTCGGAAGCCATTCAAAGGAAATTGTCAGGGAGGATGGACGCAAAGAACTGGTACTTATCGAGCAGGAAGGTGCCAGCATCGATGATGATGAGAATGAAACTCGGAAAGGCGTCTACAACATCGTTACAACGGAACAGAAACTGAACCTGGCTAAGCGAGTCACACCTACAGAGAGGTCTGACAAATACGCAGAATGGATGGATCAGGATCAAAAGGAGATGGAGAAGATATATCAAAGAAAGAAAGAAGCGTCTGATGAGGCCATGGAAGATAATAGAGCTCAATTCGTTGATCCACCCTTTCTGCCTTCTGAGAAGCGAAGAATCTACTTTGGTCCAGAGACACCAGTTCTAGCACCACTAACTACACAAGGAAATCTTCCATTCAGGAGATTGTGTGTTGAACTCGGAGCGCAGGTTACTTACTCGGAAATGGCCATGACAATGCCTCTGATCCAAGGTCTCAAGTCGGAATGGGCATTGATGAAGGCTCACGAGCTCGAAATTTCACCACCACGATACACTCCTACATCTATAGTTCAAGGTTATGACAATACGAAGGACTTGAAATTTGGAGCCCAGGTATCAGCTAACAAGCCAGGCCAAGCGATGAAAGCTGCTGAGGTTATGAGCAAGTACCTTCCTCACTTACGAGTGATTGACTTGAATTGTGGTTGTCCTGTAAGCTACCAATGACTTTCTCCATAAAATTACACATCTAATATTATATCTCTAGATTGACTTGGTCTACAAACAGGGTGCGGGCTCGGCATTGTTAGATGCTCAGTCCAAGCTCGAAAAAATGATTAGGGGCATGAACGTCGTTTCTGGCTTGATTCCCATCACAGCCAAGATCCGCATGGGGACCAAAGATGACAAGCCAACAGCTACAAAGCTAATTGAAAGACTGGCATTTGGTGGCTACGAAACCCGTCAGAGACTGGGAGCTCCGGGGTGCGCGGCCATCACACTGCATGGCCGAAGTAGACAGCAACGATACACCAAACAGGCTGATTGGAGCTATATCGCAGAATGTTCTGCTTTAGTCAAACACTACAATGAGACGAAGGATAAATTGACGGATACCATCAACGAAGCTGATGAACGTACACAGGCGAATACAAAAGATGGTCGGATGTACTTCATTGGTAACGGCGACTGTTACTCTCATGTCCAATATCAGGATGATGTCCAAAATTCCAAGGTCGACACAGTCATGCTAGCTCGTGGTGCATTGATTAAGCCTTGGGTATTCGAGGAGATTGAGACTGGACAATATCTGGATAAGTCGGCAACTGAACGTCTTGGATATGTCGAGAAGTTCGTCAGGTATGGGCTTGAAGCTTGGGGATCGGATGAAGTAGGAGTTGGACAGACACGACGTTTCTTACTAGAATGGCTTAGTTTTGCTCATCGCTATGTTCCGGTCGGACTTCTTGAGCACCTGCCGCCTAGTTTGCAAGACAGACCTCCAGCATATAGGGGGAGGAACGACATGGAGACCTTATTAGCCAGTGACAACTATATGGACTGGATCAAAATCAGGTAAGTTCTTCTAAATGCCGATTGAATCTTTACTAATGTCCTATAGTGAAATGTATCTTGGGCCTGCCCATGAGAACTTCCAATTCCAACCTAAGCATAAATCAAATAGCTATGAAATTGAAGCCGAGGGATAATGGCAACGTCAGCGCTTGGAAATAAGCATGATATCCAGACAGATGTTCACAAGCTTATATAGGCTTGACATCAAAGATAAATAACTCAGTACTATAAGTAAGATAAATCAGTACCAATGCTAGGGACTTTGTGAAGTGCACAACTCTTTGGCGAATAGGTGTACATGTGAGGTTTCATCATGAACATCCAACTTTTGTAATCATGCCAAAGCCTGTAATAGAGAAGCAACAGTTCGGTGTCCCCGCCACAATATGAATATCTTGGTTATCCCATTATGTTTTAGCGTGTATCACGTGTGAATTCTGAGCTGGAGTTGAGCCAGGTGATGGCCCCTGCACTTTTCCCTGAACTTTGATGACGTTGAAGCTCGAGGCAACGAAACCAGGCCCAAGCCACAAACTACAATCCTACAAAACTCCACGATCTCTCCACCAAGTCACCAAGACCACAAACCACAATTGACTTTCTTGACTCTTGCACAAAGTACGTTCTGATTTTTCCTCCTATCCAGCTCTTTGAGATCAATTTATTCTTGAACTGCTTCTTTGTCCTCTACAACGCGTTAAAAACACCTCCGCAGCATCAACTGACCAGCTGAATAGCACACAATCACAAAACCAACTTTTCGAAGCAGCCGCAACGCTCTTAGTTATCCAAGATGACACTCTACTACAGTCTCGTAAGTGTATTGCCTATCCATGAGCTCCCCGAGATTCTGCAGAGCTTGTGAGAGCTCTGCACCGCTCTCTCTATTCTGTTCCCCGCTAACAAATACTTGAACAGGTGTTCCTCCTCCTGGTGGCAGAAATGTTGCTCTTCCTTGTTCTGATCATTCCCCTCCCATTCACCATCCGTCGGAAGATGTTTACTTTCATGTACGAAATGCCCCATAATACCTCTGCCCACAAGACACGTTTGCTCACAACTCTACAGCAGCGAGAGTCCGATCGTGGCTAAGCTACAATATGGCATGAAGATCACCTTCATCTTCATCCTAATCCTCTTCATCGACAGTGTAAACCGCGTCTACAGAGTCCAACTCGAGCTTGCCGAATCCAACAAGCAGCAAGGGTATGCTTCCCCTCCTTTCCACATGCAAAGCTGCAAGAAACAGACTAACAGCCCAACAGAGTCGCAGTCATGGGACATGAGCGCATGGAAGTCCAAGCCCGCAAGTTCTACTCGCAACGCAACATGTATCTCTGCGGCTTCACGCTGTTCCTCTCTCTGATCCTCAACCGCACCTACACAATGATCCTCGATCTCCTGAAGCTCGAAGAAAAGGTCAAGGCATACGAGGGTGACTCCACCGGTTCTAGCAAGGGTAGCAAGAAGCTCGGTGAGGCCGGTGGAGTTGGTGAGATCGGTGGACTCCGCAAGAAGTTGGCTGAGAAGGAGCGTGATATCGAGACTTTGAAGAAGCAATCTGCTGGTCTTAGCCGCGAGTACAATGAGCTTGCTGATAAGTACAATGCGACCAACCCAGGCGACAAGACCCCAAGAAAGGATATGTAAATGCTGTTAGCAACATGAGCAGAACTGTTGGGAGGCAACGAAACTCAGATATCGCACATGATACAAGTTCTCTTGTGGAGCTTGTTGATGAAGGAAGATAATGTTTATGGTATGGAAAAGCAGATTGTGGATTGACGAGTTATAGCGAGGAGTGTAGAGGGGAAATGGGAGGAAACAGGTCTTCATTTGGCGTTGATAAGATCTTTTGATATGGGAAGGGGTGCTAGCATATGATCAGCGATGAGACAATGATATACGCGTTTGACAAACTATACTCAATTGGATTGTTTGTTGTTTTCTAATAGCATGCCCATTTTCCTACGATAGACTAGTGTCTTTATCTACTTGCCAATTTCTACACTTCACAGGTGGATTTCTATTTTTGCTTCGGAACGTCAGACTTGTTTGAGATTTCTACATATCTTTCTAAACTTCGCAAATTCATTCCTCTTTTTTGGCATATAACTTAGATATCTCCTTCGAATTATGTGCGTCAAAGCATTAACTGTCTAGTGGCAGAAACAAGCTCAACGGGTAATAACTTGCCTGTCAAACGCATTTACTTCGCTGGGATGAATAACTAGTCATCCTCAGAATCTGAAATGACAATGGTCTCCCTAGCGATCTCCTCTTCGGTCTTCTTCACCCTCTTCGCTGGTCTCTTGCCCACCCCGTTATCAGCTTTTCGCTCGCGTTTCACACTCACTTTCTCTGGCTTGATCTCAACTTTTGGAGCAATGCTCACAGCTCCAGCTCCGGCTGTTGCAAAAGCAACCGAGCTCTGAGTGATGAGGCTACTCAGGAGCGTACCCATCTGAGCAGCTACATAAGCGGTGAGCTGTGCAGTGACCTGAGCAGTGATTTGGTTGGTAATCTCGGTGAGCTGATCTGGGGCTAAGCCGGACATGAGAACAGGGGCGATGTTGACAGCGGGAACGGCAATGTTTGGCTGTGGTGTCTGCACTTGGGGTGGTGGATGAGGTGAAGGCGAAAGAGATCGTGGCGGTAGTGGTAGTTCTTCCGATTCGGGCGTGCGTGGAATGATGTGGAGTTGCTTCAATGCCTCTGTTTTGTATTTTGGTTAGTTCTTTGCTATTCCGATTTCGCGTATAGAGATGAGACATACCCAGACTGCGATACATGAACTTGAAAATGACGAGTGGGTAATCGGGTCCGTCCTTCTTCTCGGTTCGGTAGAGTTGTCCGCGTTGCACATTCTCTGCTCGCTCAAGTCTATGATCACACTTGTCTTAGTTCGGCATGTGCTTGGAGCAATGAGAGATTAACACTTACGCTGTACCATGACTTTTGGCTTCGCCTTTCATGGCCACTTCAGGCACTTTCGCTGCATTGGCAGACATAAAGCCTAACGAGGTCGCGTAGCCAGCTCCGCCTGGCGTGCCATAGTTCTCGCTGAAGACTTTGATTTCGATAAGTCCAATCTTCTTCGAGCGCTCCTTGTGTCGCTTCACTTCGGCTCGTTGTGCATTCGTCGCATCCGCTATTGAGATGTTAGAATGTGGCATGAAATTTCAATAATCCGTTTTTCCCTTAAAACCTACTCGTCTCAATCTTGGCGAATCTGAACCTCTTCATGGTCCCACTGGACCCTTTGCCCTCTTCCACACCTTGGAAAACCTGCTTCCAACGCTTCTCATTCGGGTTATTATTGAACCAAGGTCGATCACACCACGCATCAGCAGCACGAACTCCATCTACCGTGATCTCGAATCGTATCTTTGTGTATTGCATCTTACGCTTGCCGACTTGCTTGAAGCCAACGGGCTCGCCAACTGAGACCTCAATGGCGAAGTTCTTTCTGGTAACGGACTCAATGTAGTTGGATTCTGTGCGGCCTGCCTGCCAATCTCGGACGGTCTCATCGGGGTGGTCGACTTGGACATCGTCGGGGTCGCAAATCTCGTCAGCTGGTTTGTTGTGGATGATTATGTTGGCTGTGATGCCGGGGAAAGCCTTGAGTACTGCCATCTTGGTGGGGTGTGCTTTCAGATGCGCTTTTTGACTGAGAATCTGCTGTGCTCAGTATTGAAAGGTAGTTGTACTGCCTTGGGATGATGCAGTGGATAGAACGAGCTTAAGAAGAAGCTCAAAGCGTGTTGCCCGATGAAGGCGTTAATATTTGTTGAACATGGAAATATGGAATCACATGTGTTAAAAAATGATACACACCTATTTAGGTTCGAGCTGGTTGAAGTATTACCCAAGGTTGTAAGTTTGAAAGTGAGCATAGGACGTGAGAGAAACGTTGTAGAAGCCTGGTTTACCTGAACAGCATGTATACCGCAATTATTGATCTTGCTGCCGAGGTTTACTCTGGCGGGGCGAGGAAAGAACACATCTCGAATATATAACATCGCTCGTTCTATCATTGCTTCCATCTTAACCAGTTAATCGTGGATATTCTAGCGACTGAGATTTCTTCAAAGACCCATCATATTGAGCTTTACAATCTTACATTTATAGTTAGTCCAGGTTCATTGTGAGAGGAAAGCGTAGATTTGACAAGTATTCTGCACTAGTACATTGATGAATCCGATCTCTATCTAAACTACCTCTGAAAATAAAGTACAATTCTCCATGCTCAATCTCCGAGATCATACCAGTGACTCTCAGATGCAAAGAAACATAAGCTAGAAAGCTTCTCTCAACTCTTCGCTTCGATCCAGTGTTGCTATCATAAAACCGCACAAAATGTAATCAGCAGTCTCCACCATCATAATCGTAAAAGCCTTCTCCATGATTTCTCTCAAATACAGTGGACCGTAATAAGTCGCAAAAACAATCGACTACTTCCCGTTTCTCCACCCTTGTATTGTGACAGATCTTGACCTCATGTGCGCCGCAGTTGTAAAACAAGAAACTCAATCATATCAAATCATACACTCACCTTTGAAGAGTCATCTTCATTTGAGGTCAGGCCAACAGTGCTATTGCGTCCAGCAGCAAATAATTTGCCTCGTTTGGTAGTCCTTTTGGCAATCTTGAAGTCTCTATCATGGACTTTCAACTGCTTAAACACAGGGGGCTTGGCAGCGAAATCTCCGAAAGCTCTCTTTACTCCGGACTTTGTAACCTGGCTGAATAGTGGTTTTGTATATCGTCTTGGAGTGAGATCAATAACGGCGTCCTCATCGTCACCAGTCAAGTCAATTATGTCAATGATCTCTGGGCTGCTGAATGGTTTTTGGCGCTTCAGTGGTCTTGAGTTATGGGCAACAACCCCAAGCACGTTATTGGCGTAACTCTATTAGCAGTTAATGACTATAGCCCGTCGTTCCTACGTATGGAAAACACATACCTCAGAGGGTGAGTCGAAGTTGGCAGTGCTTCGCTTAACAGCTTGGTTAAGAGCCTGTCCTGCAATCGAAAGCAACTTCATAGCATTCTCGGATATGGGAATAAGACGCAAATCCTGGAGGGCCCCTGAAAGAAAACTTAGCATCAGATTTTAGGTTGAAGATTGATTGACACTAACGCTCGCAGCGGTATTTAAATTTAAATACAACAAGAGGATAGTCGGGACCATCCAATTCCGTGACCTGGAACGTTGCTGGACGGCCACAGATCTGTTCTTCACCCAAGCTAATGCAACGATATCAGCAAAACTCAAATTTACTAACAATGGGAAGGATTTACGTGGTTCCATGAGTCTTTGCATCCTTGACCAAAGACTTGACATGATATTTCTGGTCTGGATCGAATTGTCCCTTAAAGCGAGGCTCCGCATCAGGCGAAGTGGTTGCAACTCTTCCCTCTGATACACGATAAACTCTCACTTCGATGTCGCCAACTGGATTCATGATCGACTTCTGCTCTTCAATTTGATCTCGTGGTAAGTTATCTGAAGCTATTACCCTGTCAGTTACCAAGCCACCAAAGCACTGAGAAACTCACTCGAAGCAATCTCCGTGAACAACATGGTGTTGTAAGAAACCGATTCCCCAAATAAACCGTGTTTCACCACTGGACCAACGACCTCATCCTTCCAGTACTTGGTACTGTATTCCACGGCACGCAATAACGGTTTCTTCACACCCTCGCCATCGACGAAGACCCGGAAACACAGTCCAGCTGAGGTCATGATGTAAGGTCGTTTAACGCGAAGGTTGATGGTGAATGCCTTTCCAGCTTCGCTCTCAATGAAGACTGTCTTCGTGTACCGGTCTTGGTGTAGTTGGACAGATCGATCTTGGTGCGTGATTGGGTCGTTGTCGACGTTGTACTCGGTTAAGTTCTTCTTGTTTGTGCGTACTGTCACTTCAATCCCAGGGATTTCGCCATGGATCGCCATTTTGAACTCCCTTTAGACCTATGAGGAATTAATTAGCTTTTTAGATCTGAATGTGTGATTTGGGAAGTCAGAAATTGGAAGAGACTGCTCGAATTTCCAAATCGGTACAATGTGTAGGAAGTAACAAATGTGAAGGTTGAGGGTGATATTTGTGCAAAAGGCGTAGAAAGTGCAATATAAAGCTGAGCTTTCATGTGAAACACATCTTGTTGCATTGGAAAAGGAAAAGTGACCCAGTTAGATCTGAGATCGATCTGAGGGAAGAGTAGCTTATAGCTTTCGAAATTTTATACTTACTGAACAGTTCAACTGTGAAAGATGAGACCGAAGAGTATGCTATTGTACAAAGCAGGATATTTGAGATCAGAAGAAGCAGAAAGAGCAGAAAGATCGAAACTAGAAGTGTGAGAAAGAAGTTGGTAATGAGGAAAGGTTGGAGGAGTAGAGGAGGTTGAGAGAATGGCAAGCTTGAGTTAAGCGAGGCAAGACTAAATTCAGTTTTAGCCCTGCCGAAGCTTCTTATGCCGATTGGAGACTTTAAAACTGGCAGTGGAGGGTTGG
The DNA here is from genome assembly GCA_007644065.1 of Margaritispora aquatica. Taxonomy (NCBI): domain Eukaryota; kingdom Fungi; phylum Ascomycota; class Leotiomycetes; order Helotiales; family Discinellaceae; genus Margaritispora; species Margaritispora aquatica. The sequence continues at coordinate 1,879,816 of VJWN01000002.1, forward strand.
AAATTTGGCTAGACCATATATATGGGGTATACAAAGTGCACAACACCATTGACCAGGTTAGGATGCATATTGAAGTTTATTATTCGAATTTATCGAAATTCTATGAATTTGGTAGTCAGAAGCTGCTATTTCTTAGCCGTCTAGCACCAAATCAGAGAATATGGTTGATGTCTAAGAATATCAATGAAGATGTCTTCTCCATGACATCGTCATTTGCTCTTCACTATCTTCGAAAATGTATGCCCTTCTTGATCCTTCCACAAGCTCAGTCGTAGTGCAAGTCTCTTTCAACGCAAGCACTGTAGTAGAAAAGAACTTTCACTCAAGCTCAACAATGTCCCTATTTGCAACTTCTTCCTCAGAATCTTCACCAGTCAGGTCAATAGTGACCTTACCAGCCATCTTCTTTGGTTTCTTGGCTCGATGACCAACGCCATACTTGCTACCTTCATTCTCGATAGCTTCTCGTTTCACTTTCCTTGACAACACTTCTTCCTTGATACTTGAGCCCTATTATCTATCAGAATATGTCCTATAACAGGAAAATGGGTTGGCCAACCTTAATTGTCTTGAGAAACTCCTGCAACTGCAACATTTCTGCAGCTGTGAGGTGGCTGTAATCAAGTCCGTCATTCTTAGCTTGATTTTCTTGATCACTTTGACGGTCGGCGTGGCTTCTAATTTCAGGTCTAGGCACTGGCTCAGGCTCTGGTGATCGAGGAATCAGGTCGAGATACTGGAGAGCTTCTAAGATTGCACTGGTTAGCAAGTATTGAAGTTTTGAAAATCCGCAAATATAGAGGCAAGCATGACTTACTCTTGGAGCGGTATTTGAACTTGAAAATAAGCAGTGGATAGTCGTCTCCATCAATTGTTTCGCTATGTATATACTCCGTTTGTTCTCGTAGTTTGGGTTTACCGAACCTTTTCATCATTAGCAAAGTACTTGAAGATCGGATAATATTAGCCACTTACTTAGAACCATGTGTCTTGCCACTAGGAACTAATGGCTTGGGCTGAAATTCTTTATTGTAGTCGACACCAAGATCACGCATGTCCCTGTGCTTTGCCCTCTTTTCCTGATGACCTCTGATAATGGCTCTGCGATCGATCTGAAGCTCAATCTGTCCTACATCTTCAAGTTCTTTCTGTTGTGCCTTCATGATGCGATTATTTGCTTGCTCGGCAGCTGGAAATATATTAGCTGAGTGAATATCTCGTCGTGTTAGAACGGTGTAAAGCTTACCCAGCTTGATCTTAGCAAATTTGAACGGTCTTAAAAGTGTTCCTCCTCGTCTGATCTTCACAGATAAGCCCTTCATTCTTGTCTTGAAATTCTTGTCACTATCTCGATAGTCACTTCTGCACATAAGTTCAGTATCGATCCACTTTCCGTCGATCTTGAGCTCAAAACTCAAAGCATCACAATCAAGTCGGTAGGGGCGCTTCACTGCGACATTAATGGCAAAGTGTTGTCCTTCGGTGCATTCAATGTATTTGGTAATTGTGCATTGCTCTTGGTAATCGACGACTTCAGGATCGTTCCTGTCAACTACATCATTTTCGGTATGGTACTCTTGTGCTTGCTCACCATTCATGGAGACCCAAACACTAATCCCTGGCAGATCAGTATGAATTGCCATGGTGAAGTTCTGTTTCAATGTGAGTCAGTAAGGCAGTTTTTATCGAGGATGAGATAGATCGCATGTGGATAGATCTTGGGTTGGACGAAAGTACTTTGAGACATACTTTGCAACAAGATGACAGTATTCGAGAGGCTATGTATAGATTGAAAGGATGCCTATAAGTGGGTGAGGCATATTTAGCTCAGGGGGGAAGTTGAAAGAGATCACTTGAGGTAAATCATAAGATCATTGTGGTCGTAGATCGTTTTGTAATTGTATAGGTAATATTTGACTCAAAGGTAAACTGCAAGATCTGATATAAGAATCTCATAAGCCCTCGAGACCTGACTTACCGACAAAAGTCGGATGGAGAAATTTCTGAATGTATATACCTACTGAAGGAATACGTACACAATATAGCTCTCTGGAATTCTGGGTGGATAGATTCTAATAGTTATACACTGTTATCAAGGTATCTTTGAGAGTAATTTTCGACAATGAATCTCAAAACTAGCCAAGACATAGTCATTTCTGTGTTTTAAACAAGTACACAGGGCATTTCTACCAAACTGTTAGAAGATTTTGTAGGGTTATCAAAATTTAGCTCATGAACCGAGGTATACTTGTCCTTTAACTGTTCGTATAGATTTTCAAGTCAAAGTTCTTGAATGAAAATCAAGCATTTGTTTCCCCAACTATAGCATCCCTCAGAGTTTTCCATTACTTTCGCTTGCCAATCTTGAACTTGTAGAAATATGAGCTGTCAGATATTAAATCTTGGTGTAACAGCTCATAGTTTCGATTTTGTTGGTTCGCACTTTACTAACGTCATATTTATGAGTTCAATGTAGATGTTGCAGTGCCAAACTCCAAGCTAAATTAACATCAGAAATTCATAGGGATAAAGCCAGATTTGAACGTCAGAAACAACAACCTCTTGAAAAACATGAATGAAAAGAAGTCAATGACGGGTGTTAGAGGCTAAGCATATTGACCGAAAAGAGAAGCTTCCTCGCAAAAGAAAGGAAAACCAGCACATTTTAATTCAGAGAGATAACACTCTCCTTATCAGAATCCTCTGTCAGGTCGATGGTAACTTTCTTACCATTCCTTCTCTTCTTTGAGCCTTCACTGCTAATCTCATTGTTTCGCTCTCTCTTGACCTTTCGATCTGGAGTACTCGAAGATCTATTTTTAGCCTAGAAACCGACAATTCAGTGTACAATACAAAGACAAGAACAATAAGCTGGCAATAGCAGAAACTCACATTTAGACCTCTTAAGAAATGTTCAACTTGTGCCCTTCTTGCTGGGTCAAGGTTCTGAAGATCAATGGGAGCCTCCCCAACTGATTCAGGGGAAACTGATCGAGGGATGATCAACAAACTCTTCAGGGCGGCTGGTAGAATATTTAGCGGATGGACATGAATACTGAGGCTTGACTAGACCTTTGGATCTGTATCTGAAACGGAAAATGGCTATAGGATAATCCTTTCCATCAAGCCACTCTACATCACCATAAGCTTTTGGGACCAACTGGGTGGCTGGGCCAAATCTGATACAAGTCAATAACTAGTTGAATCAAAATAGTAAAAAGAAGACTGACGAAGTGCTGTGTGACTTTGCTTGACCTTTCAAAGCCTTCTCATGGACCTGAACCTTTGTCGTTTGGGCGAAAGAAGCTTCATGGCCGCCACTGCCCGACACTAATTTCTTGACTACACCCCCTCGATGAACCTTGACTGAGATCTCACTAATGTGATCTATATGTTTTGCATCTATATTCACGGTTTTCAGATGCGACTCTTGCTGAGCTATGAAAAGAGAATGTTAGCCTCCAAATTTGCACTAAACAGACGTATTCAACCTACTTGTTTCAATTTCAGCGAATCTGAAATTCTTGAAGAACATCTTATCAGCACTGCCAGGGTAGTTCACATTGACTCCAGAGATATCGAGTGGTGTTGGGTTAATTATTCGCCTATCAACAGAAAAGGTTGACAGGGCTTTTGCAGCCATAGATTTGCCATCGATATCGACAGACATCGTCACCGAGTCGCTTGTCATGTCGTAGGGAGCTTTTAGCAGCAGGTGTACTGTGAAATCTTTATCAGAGAGGGACTCGATATACTTGGAAACCGTCCTATTGGCTTGGTATTCAGCAACGTCTCCTATAATTTCCTGTGATTCTTCATCATCCTCATATTCCGGAAGATCTGTTCCCTCAATTTGTATAGAGACGCTGAGCCCGGGAACTAGATCAAGAATAGCCATATTTTCTCGACAACCTGATGTCAATTCTGCAATTATGGAAAATACACTGTATTGAGCAAAGAGTTGGGACCAGTTATGTCAACACTGTGTTAAGCAATACAACAAAGTAGATCCGACTGTAGGTAAGATGGAATAGAGTTGCAGATAAAAATCAAGGAGTAGGCACTGTAGTGTTATAAGTTAGAGAAGCTGGCGGTAAATGACACATGAAGGTAAGGTACAAGCAAGATATCGTCACATGACTCACATCATGAGATTCGTACCTAGGTACCTACAATACCTATCAGCTATTTTAATACGGCATTCAGCCATTTTGTTGCATCTTTACAAGTGATACAGTGAAGATGCTTTGAGCTATTGTAAGCCCTTCTCAGCAGGGTAGAACCTTGCATTTCACTTGTAAGCTGGATGCTGGGCAGACCTACAGCCTATATACTGTCAACAGTGTTCATTGTATCTCTAGACGTGGATTTTTGAGCGGAAAATAAAAATTATTCGTCGACTTAACTCGGATTGCTTCAAATTTTGATTTTGTCTCTATGACCTGCCTGTGGAGACACTTGAAGAGAGGCTGATACTGTTTTGCTTCACTAGCACTGGAAAACTAGTGTTAAGTGCAAAATAACACCCTCCCTCAGTGCCATCGTGTTTTATGTATTGTTCATTCCTGCAACCCAAAAAGCAAACCCGGGGTATAACTTTCCTCATGTGCAAACCTATTTAACGCCCATCAATATCACGGTAAAAGAAAAACTTAGTGCATGCCATCGGAAGAACTTATAGATCCGCACTTAGTCTCCGCCATCAGAATCGCCAGTCAAGTCAACGGTGATTTTAGCTTGTGACTTTCTCTTCTTGCGGGAGCCCTCACCATCCCCGTTGTCCGTGCGTTCTCGCTTGATGGCTCGAGTTGGAGTATTTGAGGATCTGTTTTTCTTATCCTAGACAGAAGATATCAGTGCCGAATGTTGTTTTCAGGGGCGGTGAAGCATACAGAAAGCCCCCTAAGAAATGCCTCAACTTGTGCTCGCTGATCCTGGTCAAGATTATTGAGATCTATTGCGGGCTCTGGTTCAGGCTCAGGGGATGGACTTCTCGCAAGCACCAATAGGCTCTTCAACGCAGCTAGTTGCTGTTAGCTTGTGAAACAAAGGATTTCATAGAAAGACAGTACCTCGAGACCTGTATTTGAATCGAAAAATTGCCAGTGGAAAATCGTGACCGTTAATTTCTGTAACATTGACATGCGACTTTGTAGTGAGCTCACTGGAGGGAACAAGCCTAGAGTGCATGTTAGCACATGGCTATACCGATGAGAGAAAATTCCTAACAGAGTGCTGTGAGATTTAGCCTGTCCCTTGAGAGCCTTCTCGTGAACCTTGATCTGTTCCTTCAGTTCTTTAGCAGCTGATGGTTGCGCTTTTGCTTGTGACGTACGCGAGCCTCGGTAAATAAACATTGATATCTCCCCAAGCTCATCAACGTATTTGGCATCATTCTTTAAAGTCTTTAGCTCGTCATCGTTGGCAGCTGTGAAAATTGATACACTCAAATCGTGAACAGTCTAGCTAGACGCAACTTACTTGTCTCAATCTTCGAAACTTGAATTTCTTGAGTAGTTGCTTGCGAGAATTGCCTGGGCAATCAACCTGGGCTCCACGTGTTGTGCACTTGTAGGGTTGTATAACCTTTGAGCCTGTAAAATAGGCTGGACTATTAGCCCTCGACACAACTGGTGAGATCATGCCTTTGCCATCGATGTCGATTCGAAGAATGAGCGACTGGCTATCCATGTTGTAGTCGCGATTGAGAGCAAACTGAATTGAGAATTCTTTGTCAGAAATAGCTTCAATATATTTCCGAACTGTATGCGCAGCTTGGCATTCAGCGACATGACCATCTGGCGTTTCAACTTCTTCGTCGTCCTCATACTCATCCACATCTTTGTCATCGATGAGGACTGAGACAGAGAGTCCTGGAACAGATTGTAGGATGGCCATAGTGTGGGTGTATGCTTGAACTATAGACCGTAGAGTTAGAGATGGTGTGCTTGCTTCTTCAGGTTTAACAAAGTGATGAGTTAAACTGAATAAAGATGTGGGTAACTGGAAGCTTTTAGGATGACGCGACTAGAAACCATGATAGGGACTCCACTTATTACGTATTCACGTGATATTAATCGCAGCTTGAGTGTTATGGAAAACCCATGCATTGATGGGTTCCTATCTGCCTACTACCACATCATAGCGTGCATTAACCGAGTCAAAGTCAATCTATAAGCACCATCCAGCATAGAAGACAGCATTCAAGGTTTAAGAGTTGAATTGGGTGATTAGGAGTGGTAGTTAGCGCTCGTGAAATTTATCTAACCTGCGAATATGTCTTTGGTTGTTGTACATCCAATAATTATCCCCTGCGGATTAGACATCTTGTATGTCTTAGACGCCTTTACTTTCTAAATCAATCAAGTTGCTTCAGTAGGTAGATTCAACTTTGCAATTAACACTGGTCGCGGTATTTGTTCATGATCAAACCCTGGTCCTCTCCACGACTCAATCTCTCGACATACAATGGCGATACTCGATCTTGTTTCTGGCCTCGAGATTTCAGTTGCGGTTGGAAATCATGTTTTGGAAGAGTATGAGGATGAGATCGATGATGAAGCCTCTCGTGGCGCGCAACATCGTGCAGTTGCCAGGAGATATATCGAGTCAGAATCCGACCAGAACTTTGCTGTTCAATTGAAAATCAACGACTCTTATAGAATGGACTACGACTCACTTCTGTTCTATATCAACATAGATGGGAAGCTAATGGCTAAGCCGGTCATATCCAAAGACCAATATCCTTTGTTCTTCCGAGGAGATGTTGTCAAGAAGACGATCAAGCGGACCATTGAAGGTGCAACAATACCAATCGAAGGGACTGAAGAATATCGTCTGAGGAAGTTTAAAATCTCTGAGATAGAAATAAGTGAATAACTCTCCCCTAATAGCACACCCTCATTCTAATATTTTCAGCTCAGGATGATGCAAAATTTGTGAGTGCCAAATCAGACTCCACAAGGATGAAAGATGTTGGTGAGATTGATATCAAGGTTTACCGCGCTATCTAGCCTCGACCTACAGTATCATCTCAATTCAATCTTAATACAAAAGCCATCAACGTACATGAGACTGCACTGAAAGGTCAGGCAAAGTCGCACAACACATCGTGAGTATTTTGACCAAGTACAATATACTGAACTGACATGTCATATAGACTGGATCCAGCAGACCAACCCGTACATACTTCTTATGTTAGCTGTGTGAAGATTGATGAAATTCACTCTCCTTATGCAGTTTTCAAGTTTAAATACAGGTCACGAGCTATGCGTTCGCATGCTTTGAAGCTTCATCCTTTGCTAATTGAATTCCAGCTGCACTCAAAGCGCTCATGATCATTGAACGCTCACCGAGTCCGGAGATAGAACCAGAACCTGAGCTTAGGAGACTGCCAGAAAGAGCAGCAGCACCCGTTGATCTAAATGCTCTTGATGAGGGACAGAGATCTCAAGTGCAGCAGTTCTTGCAGAGTTTAAATTCGAAATCACCTACACCTGGACGATCAAGAGAGAATATGATAACGGAGAAGGTACGAGCTGGTGAAAGAAGGGCAGGATAGGTGAGCAAGTCACAATTGACCTCACTCTAGACTCAGATGATGAGTGAAGCAACGGGTGGGATGAGATATCCTGGAAGTTTCTCATAGCATACGAGCAATTATCCACGGAATCATTTGGGCAACTAGGACATCCGATGGGTTATTGAAGCACGAGATAAGCCTGTGCTATACCATAGAGTTATCACTACGATGATGAGTACTCCATGTGAAACTTTTGGGTCACACTCAGTCTCCTGCTTGAACTGCACATGTTGCAGCTAGGTATTGTCTTCACCTTTTCGCTCTGGAGCTTGACAAATGTAACAAGATTCAAACATCTGTAGTGTCATTTTCTTTCTTCATTTCCTATCATCGCTTCATGATCAATATCCTCATCACTTAGCAGAGCCCTCTTTCTCCCATAACCCTCGTCTCATGCACAAAACGCTTCACGGCTTCTTTATTCAGCTCTAATATGATGAGAGGTGACGCCGGTCCATCATCTTTGAGATGTCAACTTTTTCACATGGTTGTTCAAGCGAGATCTCGTTGACTCTGCAGTTGAAAAGGCATACGCATAGTAGAAATGTAAACTCATTTCACTCACCAATAAACGCACAATTTTTCTCAGCCATGGGTACTTTATTCCTAACTGCCGGCAACAATAAAGCAGATACTCTGAGATTTCTTACGATACTCTACTGAGGATCAACGAAACTTAGTAAAGTGAGAACTGGGAAGTGAAGTATGTACCACACCGCGTACTCACCCTGCCACTCAGTAAGTCGGGTCTAGAACGACGACTACATCCTCCTTGCTTCGCCGGTGATGAATATCCTGAAGCTCATACATATTTGACAGATATCAGAAGTAAGTATTGCTTCTGGAATACCAAAAGTTGTGTAGGTATCACTGGTAGGCCATGTCAGATAGAGAAGAAGACATCAAAACATATTATAAAGCTCACTTCCAAAAGGTCAATGGCAGAAGCAACGCAATCTATTGATATATTATTAGGACATTCGTCCAGCCCAAAACTCCTTCAAACCCGACTAGTGCCACCCGTCCCAATGATTGTAATTGTTCCCAAGCTCAAATTTCGTGCCTTCGAGGCTCCACCATTATGCGTCCTCCAAGTCTCTTTCATATGGATACTGTCGTCTGAGACGCTCGATCCTTCTAAGATTCACGCCTCAATCTCCTTGGGAGCTGGAGTACTCTTGAGCATCTTCCACAAGCATACCGACACGATACTTCCAACGGCAAAGAGAATGCAAAGTGCAATGCTTAATCCCCAGGTGGCCTTCATCTCATAACAGGTGGTCTTGGATGCTCCAGCCCAGACCCAGTAGTTGACCTTGGACATGTTGATGCCGACGCTATCGAGGAATGAAGATGTTGCCCCTGTGTTTGGAAGAACAGAGCAGTCGAGATAAGAGAGAGGCTTGCCGATGGTGACGGCGACGACGATGACTGCGATGAGGAGAGCAGCGTCCAGAGCGCAAGGGACGAGAAATGGAAGGAGGTTGTCCATATAAAGAATGTAGGTAATTGCAACATAGAGAACGGCGATGCAAGTCTAGTTCTTGTTAGCAGAGCTTTGAAAGTGACGGTAGGTTGACCTACCACTGAGAGAGTGCCGATGAGAACCTGTGGAGGTGATTGGTTTGAAGCAACCATTTCGGCAACGAAGTTGGAAGTCATTCCGATGATTGCAATGAGACAGCAAGCTTCCATTGCTCTGACGACTGTGAAAGTGGCACCCAAAGCTCCATATTGTTGCGAAGGCATGTTGACGTTTGTATGATGTGGATGGTTGATAGAATCAGAGAGAGTGTGTGAAATTGGAAAGATATCTAAATTGAGTGAAAGTAAGCTGAGCTAGCAGCAGAAAGTATTCAATATGTCTGATGAGACAGTTGTAAAGAGAATTTGAAGTTGAAAGAAATAAGAAAGAGATGAAGCTATAATGAGAAGACTGATGAGATGAGATGATTACTCCAGTGAGCAGACTTACAACTTATATATCCATCAACCCTCAATCGTGCCACAAGCAAAAAACCATCATCCAGCCTCATGAACTCACTCACCATGATTCTATAAATTGTTGATACAGTCCAATGTTGTGGCTACCGCTGGATTGTCCAATGGGACATTCCCCATGGCTCGCGGTCATCCGCTTGGCGGGCGCTTCATAAACGAGCTTCCAGAAATTGAGACCATTCAGAGTCATCAGTCAACATATACCTCGCGTTAAGAGAAACGCGAGACCAAATAGACGACCAAAACAACAATGCTAGGCCGCAAACCTGGCTTAGGAACTGATAGGAAGCTGTCCCGGAAATAGGCGCGTTGATGGGTCGCATCTGAACGCCGTGAAACTTGAGGCTGAAGCCGCGTTAAAAATCATGAACCTATGAAGAGGAAGTAAATGCGTCGATCATTATGAGACCTGGTCGGCATTGAAGACTTTCTGGCCGTCCTAGCCTGTTCTTGGTCAAAGCCTTTACAGATTGATTGTAGGAGTTTGTGTGAAAGGTCAACTTTGACTCATGATAAAGCTATGTTGGAGCGACAGCGAGATTATTTGGCTGCAAGGAAAGAATAATGAGGTTATGCTCGAGTCTAGCAGATGCAGTGGTTACTTTGTGTAGCAGTAATCAGGAAGATTCAGGCGCTGGATATATTTGTGAGAAGCAAGAAAGCTATACATATAAGAAACAATAATACTCTGGCCCTATTCCTAAAAAGGAAATAGTTGTTGCTTAGCCATTTGCGTTGAAAAATTAGCAGCAAATTCATGAGATGATTTCAAATGCCTTTGATGAATAGGATATGTGGATGGAAGAATCAATGATATTTTCGATCTTCCAAATATGGTTGCATGACCTTTGAATTTGGGAATTACAAGACTTCCAAGTTGGTGATGTTCAAATATCTTGAGTGTTTTCAAAGTGCTATTTTTTCAACCAACCTCAATTGGCGTTCAAGTTTGGGCTTGTCACCCACCCCGCCAAACTTCAGCCTTGTCCAACGTTCCCCTCTGACTCCAAAAATATTTAGTCGACATCCAAACTAAAGACAACCTCATATACACCAACACGGTCGCCTAGTTCTACTACCAAACATATCAATGTCAATCTGCTATCGGTAGCACAGCTTCAGGTTCTCTGCGGAAGATATTAGGCAATCATGGACAACACTACCGTCTTGAAGAACAAGCTCTACCAAACCTGTCAGCGAATCGCAAGCGACGACGAGGTCGATGTCTTCAATCAAAATGATATTGAGAGGCTAGATATTGAGGGCTTGGAGGACCCATTGGTTCTGCTCAAAGTTGTCCAGGTCTTGGTTGACGAGAGGTTGTTCAAACCTGTCACCGATGATGGAGCACTCGCATGGAAGATCCGGTCGATGGAAGATGCAAATAGGTACAGTTTTACAAATTCAAGGAGTCAAAAGATCTTTGTGCTGACTCGAACTTCAGATATCGTCTCCTCTCTCAAGAACAAGCAACAGTATATGAACATATCGACGATGCTGGGGCCGATGGGCTGTGGACCAAAACCATCAAGATGCGCACCAATCTGCATGACACTCTCTTCAATGCCGCGATCAAGTTCCTCGTGTCCAAGAACTACATTCGGGACATGAAATCAGTGGAGCACCCAAGTCGTAAGATGTGGATCAAGGCCAGCCTTCAACCTTCCGAACGCTCTACCGGAGGACCATGGTACACGGATGGCGAGTTAGACGAGGAGTTCATTGCAATGGTGATCCGATATCTGACTGAGAAAATCGTTGCCCAAACGTTCTACGTGTCCAAGATACCAGCTCTCAAGAAGCCAAAGAAGGTGCATTCCAAGAAAATGACTCCAGAAGAAGCTAAAGCCGCTCGAGCAGCAGGCCTTGGTCCGATCGAAGACACTCCAGCCGTTCTGAGCGAGCGAGATCAGAGACGTCAGAGATTCGAGAGCTTCCTACCCATGCCAATCACCTATAAAGGATACCCTACCGTCGACGAGCTCACGCTTGCAGTGCTAGAAAGTGGACTAACAACCATCGTTCTCACCGCGGCAGACGTGCAGCAATTGCTAGATGTGATGATATTCGACGACAAGATCACAAGAGTGGTTCTGGGAGACAGGATTTGCTACAAAGCGCAGCGAAGCACCCTACGGGATACAGACGAGTTAGGGAGTACTCTCGGAGAAGCACCATGTGGTAGATGTCCCGTGTTCGACTTGTGCGAAGAAGGAGGACCGGTGGGGCCAAGCAATTGCGAGTATTTTGACGTGTGGCTCAATCAGGGACTCTAGGACTGAGAACCTCGAAAGAATGAAAGGCGTGACATGGGATGTCAGATTGATTTTAAAGCATAGCGAGGGCTGGTGGGCATCAATGGAATGGCGATTTTTGGAGTTACGGAAAAAGATACCATGGGCTGTAGATGTAGGATAGTGACTGGATGGATGGCCTTGGTCTCAATCAAAGTAATTGAACTGAATACCTTTGGTAATGACAACCTTCAACCTCTAGCATACAACCCAGAACCCATGATCCAAGGCCCATGATACTGCACAGCACAAAAGCCCTAAAAAGCTCCAAACGATCACAATTTGAAGCAAAGCTAACTTTGAATATTGGGGCCAAAGCTCATCGTCTCTCGAAGATGCAAACCGTAGAAAGTAGACCTATACTCATGGTCCAGATGAGGGCTGATTTTCTATGATGAATGGTGGGCGTCTGAAATAAATCAAATTGGAGCTACAAAATTCTGTATTGGGTTTTGACATGGTCATTCGCGTTCGAGTTGTTAAATTTGGCGCCATACTCGCTCAACATTTAGCTATATCCTCGTTGTTTTTGTTCCAGGAAATAATTGACTTGGAGATGGAAAAGCTTGTGCTTGTCAACAATGGAGAGGCAAAAGACTCAAAAGAAATACGACACGAATTTTATCACTTGCAAAGAGTCGCATGTTTTGAAAGTTGTGAATGTCATCGCATATGCTCAAACTTTTCGTCGCCTTCAAATCAGCCTGCCATAGCCATGGAAGCATCTAAAGACCACGATGTGACAATGCCCTCCAGAGAAACGCAGCCTCCCACATCAGCCCAACACACCCCATCTACAATTGACCAGATGCGACGATAGTTGGCTTGTTGTTGTAGCTGACCTTTCCACTGCCAGATCCAGTAGCCTCGAGTGCCTTAACGACAGCCAATGACTGCTCATCAGCGACCTCACCGAAGACGACGTGCTTGCCATCCAACCAGCTGGTGACAACGGTGGTAACGAAGAACTGGGAGCCGTTTCTGTAAAAAAGAAATGTCAGCTTCAAAACTACAATTGAGAGGGCGTAGACGGTCTTACGTGTTTGGTCCAGCGTTGGCCATGGACAAAAGTCCTGGCTTGGTGTGCTTCTTGATGAAGTTCTCATCGGCAAACTTCTCACCGTAGATTGACTTGCCACCAGTACCCTATATATTTATAAGCTTTATTCGATCACGGCGAAGTAATTGTCATACGTTGCCACGGGTGAAGTCTCCTCCCTGGAGCATGAATTGAGGAATGATGCGGTGGAATGCAGATCCAGCATATCCAAAGCCCTTCTCACCGGTGCAGAGAGCACGGAAGTTCTCGGCAGTCTTTGGGGCGACATCATCGTAGAGGTTGAAGTTGATACGGCCGGATTGGTCTGCAGAGTATTGGTCAGCTTCAAAATCGAAAAGAATCCGAGCAAACGACGACGTCAACCGTGGGCTGTGATCTTAGGCTGCAGTGTTGGTTTCTGCAGCAGAAGGTGCAGTATCTTGATTGAAGATGGAGAAATTGATGGAAGTGATGGTAGATCGATGAGCAATGGTGATTGGGGTGAATTGGTACTTACTGGCAACCTTGGAGGTCTGCTTTCCTGAAGCATCAAAGACTGGTCCCTCCCAGGTAACATCGAAGTAGCTATTGAGAAGTAGGTTAGAGAGGCAATCTTGATGATTGATGATGGAATAGATGACTTACGTCTTGATTGCCATGTTTGCGGTTGTTTGGTGAAAGTTTCTTGTGGTGTTGAACTTGGTTTGTTGTGTAAAGGATTTGAAAAGCGCGCGGCGGGGTAAAGTTTGGAGGGGCAGCATTTTAAAGGTTGGTCGGGAAAAAAGGCGCTAACCGAGCTAGGTAGTCAGCTCTCGATTCATTTATTGGGTGGGATGAGTGGAGGAAGAGGAGGAGTGGCGGAATTGGGCAATGAATGAAATCGACTTTGGCATTCTGCAGAAGGATGGAATAATTGAAATATGAGCAAATCCAGCTGGCAACTGTTGGATGCAATGCAACCAATGCCAACCAGATGCAGATGCAGATGCCAATTCAGGGATAATAACAGGTTCCAAATACGAATCCAGTGGATTGACCTGAACTGAACTGATGGGGAGACAGGAGAGTAGCAGAGCAAAGCACAGTAAAGCTAAGCAAAGCAAAGCAGAGAGAATAGAAGAGGTTGGGACTCCAACATTCTCTCGGCCGGGAACTGAGAGCTGCGAAGCTGCAAAGGCAAAAGGGATCTTCTCAGCCCATGCATGCTTATGCCTCTGCCTATGCCGATGTCCACCTTGCATATGCTTGAGCTCATGATGATTGATGAAGCTCATAACCCCAATGCATCATCCCACAACACTTTCCACTCCTCTTCCCGGTTTGATGCAGGAAGAGAAGATCTTGGCTTGCCAATAGACCTCGAATAAGTCATTGCTCTTAGCTGAAAGCAGCTGTTGATGGGAGCTCCCGTTGGCCTAGCATGGAAGCGAAGCTTGCATGAATAGGTCATGAAAACCCGGATCATCAAGATCTCGATGCTCAATTGATTGTCCATATGCTGATAGCTTGTATACACACATACACATATAGACTGTAATACAGCTCGCATGGTGCAATGCAGCTACATTTCTGAAAGGGCAAATATATAAGAACAAGGGGCTAGCTTACAGATTTATATATGAAACCGTACAAGGTCGTTGGTAAAGGACAAATTAAGGTACAATCGAAGAATTGAATTCGCTTTTGAATGCTCTAGATGGACAGGATGCTTTTGGTGGTGGTACAGGTTCAAAGATGAAAATTTTGTATGAGAACAGAAGTCCAGAAGTCCCCGTTGACTTTTCTCAGGGACAAATGTTAGCTTCAAGAATTGACCAGGCCGCTCAGGCCAACGAACAAGGCACAAGGCAAACATCCAGATTCCGAGGGTGAAAGGGGTAAAGCATGATAAAATGTAGCAAATTCTGAACACATTTGAAACCTATTTAATCACATACAAACGTTAATATAATGTCTACAGAGTAATTATAATGTCATCTTTTCTTACAATCAAACTAAACTCTCCAGCCAAAGTCTCTCATCACGTGGCCGTACTCGACCCCCAGCTCGGGTTTCAAGGATCTTGGCGCTCCTTGCGTCGGCATCAACTCCAGCGCATCTCAATAATTCTATACGCATAGTCACAATCCTCAACAGCCACCTTGACCTTTCTACATTATGGATCTCCAGAGTTTGAAAGAGGCTGCGGCCAACCTGAGCTTGTACGATTTGAAAGCTGGTGTACGAAAGGTTCAGAATGGTATAGCCCCTCAATCCTGCCAGTTGTCCATCTACTGATTATGGTCCAGCTGTTATGAACTATACGGAAATGGAGGCGAAAGTTAGGGAAGCCACCAACAATGAGCCCTGGGTGTGTAGCCAATCTTGAGATTTAATGCCCGCCATCGAACGCATCTGCGAAGACAAATTGAAGCTCTAGATGTCTTAAGAACATATGTGCTAAGACTGTATAATAGGGTGCCAGCTCGAGTCTGATGCAAGAAATTGCCAATGGAACATATAACTAGTATGTCCATCACTTGTATCACCATCTGCCAATGTTAATTCCTCTCTAGCCAATTGCTTAATGAGATTATGCCAATGATTTACAAGCGGTTTACCGAAAAAGCCGCTGAGGAATGGAGACAAATTTATAAAGCTCTCCAACTTTTGGAATTCTTGATCAAGAATGGATCCGAGAGAGTGATCGATGATGCGCGGTCTCATTTGACACTTCTCAAAATGCTGCGACAATTCCACTTTATCGATCTCAATGGCAAAGATCAAGGATTGAACGTCCGCAACAGAGCCAAGGAACTAGCAGACCTTTTGAGTGACGTCGAGAAGATCAGAGCTGAGAGGAAGAAGTCACGAGCTACACGAAACAAATATACTGGTGTCGAGGGTGGAGCTGGTATGGGAGGAGGATTGACCAGCAGTAGTAGCAGTGGCAGATACGGAGGATTTGGTAGCGAGGAGGCTGGAAGTGGAGGTGCTGGAGGAAGAGAATACGGTGGATATAGTGGGGGTGTCTATGGTGATGGAGGTGGATTCGGAGGCCAATCCAGTGATTTCCAGGACACGGGAAGCAGGAGTGAGCCAACAGCATCTGGTCGTCGAGACAGGTTCGAGGAATACGATGAATATGATGAGGGAGCTGTAGCTGCACCAGGACGAAGACAGGCCGAAGCACCTGTAACCAGGCGGAAGGCTCCAGAGCCCGTTGCAAAGAAGCCTGAACCACCCAAGAAAAAGGAACCAGAAGTGGACTTGTTCTCTTTCGATGATCCAATTCCAACTTCTGCTCCGGTCATAGCACCGGCAGCATCGCAAGTTGCAGACGATGATGACTTCGATGACTTCCAATCTGCTACACCTTCTGCACAGATAGCTGCTCCGGTATTTCCAACTATGTCAGCAACAACTTCGAACACACAATACGCTTCGCCCCAACCAGTGTCTGCTCCAAAAGCAGCTAATCTGTCGGAAATGGTAGGGTTCTCGTCCATCTCTCCAGCCCCAAGCGCAAACCCTACACCAGTCAATTACTCTGCATTCTCACCTCCAGCAATTGCCCAGCAACCTCGCCCAACAGCATACCAAGGCTCCCAACCAAATTATTTCACTTCCGTCCAAGCTCCAGTGGCTGCACCCCAATCAAAGCCAATGTCAGCCACCTCTTCGCTTAAATCACCCGCAGCCAAGGCTTCCTCGGGAGGTGATGCTTTCGGTTCGCTCTGGTCAACTGCTAGTGCCAGTGCAGGAATCAAGAAGTCTAGTACGCCAACTTCGGGACCGGCACTTGGACAACTCGCCAAAGAGAAGGCTAGTGCTGGAATTTGGGGTGCTGGATCATCGACCAGCTCTAGTCCATATCAGCAGAAGCCTGTCCAGGGACAAAAGCTGGGTGGAGGTCTTGATGATTTACTCGGTTAGAGGGTGATTTTGCTGCTATGCAATGACGCGAACGAAAATTAAAAGGCGTTGATAGATAATCGCGTATAAACGACATTGCTTGCACACATTTTAAATACCATTCTGCTATCTCTTTGCGTATCAGAAAAGGTGAAGCTCTTCTCCATTCAAAGTTTCCTCCTTTCCGTCGATTGTCATATTAGTTTGCTACCCCTTTACCATATAAATAACACCGCTCGCCAACATGCCAAGGCTCATCATTCTTGACGCTGAATGGGAGATAACCTCTATGGCTTCTCGAGTAGCAGAGAGAGCACTCTTTTCGTGTTTTCTTTTGGCAAGATAATACCAGTGAGATTACGACTGTGAATTGGAAATCTTGTTATGTCCATCTACGATGTGGTCGTTGAATCCTTGGTGGACTTTCCTAGGCAAGTAATGACTGTGTTTTGTCAATTTTACAGAAGTCTTCTCGCTGTCATCTACACGGTGCTCGTCCACTTGGTGTCATTCTTGCATATCGAAGGTCTGCTGTCAAGCTGGGATAGATAGGGCAAGAATACGCAAGAAATATATACGTTGTTTCCCTTGTGGTTAGTGTTGGATTAGGTAGGTAGTATGCAATATCATTCAAAGCATCGTGAGAGTTGAGGGCTTTGGAAATGCTGCCAGACCGAGGGTAGAGGATATTCTTTTATTCGAGATCGATAATTGGCGCAGGATCTTGTAATCGTGGAATTCCTTGAGATGTCTTGATGTTTGGTCGATTGGTGGTCGGTGCAAGGAGAGCGGCTTTATCGATCTGACTTGAGGGAGGTGGTTTGCGTTTCGAAAGTGAAGTGGAGTGGAGTGGAGTGGAGTGAAGTGAAGTGAAGCAAGGTGGTTGGTTAGATGGTTGTGGCTTGAGTTCGTTCTTGGGATCATTGGGATGGAGTTGTGGTTAAGTGAGGTGAGTTGTATGTATTCCGAAAAGAAATTCGGTTTTTGAGATATAGTTTTTGTGGTTAGAGTACCTTATATATAGCTTGGTTGGACATCGTCTCCGAAGATCTTGGTATTAACCGTACTGAGAAAAACAAGTTTGTAGAAGGTTGTGCATCAGGCTTGCCTTCGGAGCTGGCTGATATGAGAGTATGATATCTATAATAGATGGCACTCTCTGCTTTAAGGCTAGCATACCGAAACGGCTTTTAACCTTTTCCGCTTTATATTGCCCTGCAAAGTGTTGAGGTGAAAGGTGATATTGATCTTTGCTGTCATCTGGTTTGCTTTCGTTTTCTTTGTCAAATTAAACACAAAGCAGGTTGGAAAGTTGAGTGAGAAATGGCGACTCAAGATCCTGGAATGCTATTCAGTCTAGCGTCGTTAAGTTTTTGCTTAACTCACTCACTACAGTTTATCATAGGGAGTATGACGTGAGTTTATATTGATCTTTGCCTTCCATATTGTGGGGTTACGCGAGCTGGTAAGCGAAGCTAGGCAAGGATTAGACTGGTCGGAGCAAAGAACTGGGATTCTACCTAAGTAATCTAACGAAGCCAAAGAGCGTCAGCGCCGTCGGTTTCTTTTGGGGTTTTTTTGGGGTATACATAGCTTATGCATGTCATAGATTTTTATTTACAGATATGACCACTACAAGAGAGATACTATGTGTGTTTGCGAGAATATCAAAGATTCGATCATTCGCTGACTTGTAGGCTGAAATGCTTCACGAAAGACAAATCTAATATGCTTCCAGTTTCGCATATGAATCAAAGTATAAATAGATCACCAAAATTAAAAGCATCGAGCTGTCCCGAAACGTTGCCACTGTCGTTTTTCAAATTGTTGTCAACTCTTCAAGTGCGTGCAAGGAAATGTATTCGTTCATGTGTGTCTCTTTCGAAATGAACGCTCACTTCTATGCTGTCCATTATATAGATTGTGATATCCTCCATCCTGCGTAACATACACAATTGCAGTGTTATTACAAATACTGCTTAGTTTTGCCCTTTGCTCTTCTGGTTAAAAGGCTCGTCTAATAAGTCAATACTATCTGTAGAATAGTCACACTCAATAGATGTATAAAGCTAGGTTCCGCCATGATGAAAGAATCAATTTACAAGCTTCATTCATTACACCTTACGAACATATGCTTTTGTGTCTTCAGCTATAGAAGTAGAAGTGTTGTAAGTGATCTTGCTTGAGCCGGCCTGGAAATATACTAAACATGACACCGAAAACTCCAGCAGAGCAAACCGAACCATAACTTTCAAACTGAAACATGATTTATTTCCATTGCAAACACTGCCGTCATCTCACCCACCGTCCCTGATTCCTACTGCCATCCCATGTCTCCCACTGTCAACCTCCCTTCCTCCAACTCCCCTCACAACGCCAACGAACCGCCAACCTCTATCTTTACTCTTTAGCAATAGCAATACAATCCCCAACCAAAACAAGTATCAACCAAGACCTTTAATATCCCGACCTTCGAAACACCCTAAACACAAGAAGCACAGCGCCACACCACAATCCCTTGCTTCGCCAAGGTATTCCGCAGTTAAGCTTATCAAGTATCAACAATGAGGATTGTATTGTGTTTATATACACACCTTCAGAGGTGGAGGTTAAGGTTATTGAGATGAGCTCATTCGAAATTGAATCAACTCCAAACTCGCCCCCTTCTCAACAACCAAGCTCGATGCTAATTCAATTTCTCGCCCTGCACAAACCTACCTACGTATTCTCACCACAATCTCACGCATCTAAACATCACATTCACACTCTCAGCAACGTCACCAAATATCAGGAAAGGAGCGAAAAGACGCTTTGGAGCACTTCGCTGTGCAACAACAGTAGTATATCGTTAGCAACGAGGCTGCGCTAAACTCTACTCATCTCTGCTCTGCGCTGCGCTGATACTCATATCGAGCTTTGGCGACGAACGAGGAGTTACATATACTTAAGAGTAGAAATTTGACGTACTCGCAGTGTAAAGGTTCCTGTCACTGTCAACTCCCTCCCTCACTCCCTCCTTCCCTCCCTCCCTCAAACCAACCTCTATCAACCACTATCAACCTCAAAACACAACACAAAACAGCACAACACAACGAAACGAAGTAACAACAAGAACAAAATCCACCGCGCGATAAATCGACCACGAACCTATATTAGGATTCGCTTGATCTCTTAATCATCTTACAATATCCATACCCAGTCACCCAAACAAAATGCCCAAGGTGCCTAAGGTACCCAAGGCATCATCAGAAATCTCTACCACTGGCTTGGCTACGTGAGCGAGAGAGAGATAGTAGAAAGTAGATGGGAAGTAAGGAGAAAGAGCTGGCTTATATAGGCAGCTAGCTCGCTTGGTGGTTAGTTGAGTGGTGAATTAGCTAGACAGGTGATTAATAAGCACGTTAGTCACCTCTTTGATAGTTACTACTTAGCAAGTTTCGTAGCTTACAACAATAAGATAGCGATCTGGAGAAGAGTTCATTGTGTGAGTACTGCTCACTGGCCCTTGATGTTTGGTCTCTTAGGTAAGCAAATACAAACTCGCATAGGACCTTAAGGTACGCTTTCGATTTGCAATCTTACCTTTACATTGCATGTCGGGAACTCTCAAGAAAACCAAACTAAAGTAGACGAAAGAGAATAGAAATGGAAGCAGAAACCATAGCAACAGCACAGCACAGTACAATATAGATAAAGCGGGCTGTTCATTCATCCTTTGACCTTCATTATCTCTTCTCCATAAAGATGACAATCGCTAAGCTAAGCTAGGCTAAAGCTCATGTAGTAGAAAACCCAGATCCAGTTACCAGTGGAAGAACTAGAATACAACGATGCCATCCATGCCCCGAGTCTGCTGAGAAGCTCAAGTAGACGAGTAGACTATGCGACTAATCAAGAGCTCATCATCTCATGCAGCGATATCAACCTCTCATTATATCACCACTTGCGTCTACTTAGCTCTTCCTCGCCCACCAACAAAAATACCTCCCCACGCTCCACGCTCCAATATCGGCTTCCCGACCTCAGATCACGCTCACCGACCAACACGGATAACGCCTGCAGCCATCAACTTTGAGATCTTGGCCTTGATACCTGGGTTTCGCATGTGCTCCTGGAGCGCAGCTGGGTCGCCTTGTGCTTGCTGGAGGATATTCTGCATGATTGGGTCGGACATGATAGCCATGATCTATTGCCGTTAGCAAATCTTCCTCAAATTCATAGTACGGATATAAACTCACCTCAGGATCACGCTGGATACGCTCCTTAGTCTGCTCCTCAGTCTCATTTTCACGTGCAGCGTACATAGCCTGCAAAGCCTTCTGCTGCTGCTGTTCAATCTCTCTGGCGTTCGCCTTGGTGACATCTGCCTCTGCTGCCTCGGTACAGACATCCATACACTTGGAGTACTCGCGCATACCGAAGTAAGCTTGAGCCTTGCGGAGGTACGCGCGGATGAACTTGGGGTCCTTCTTGATGGCCTTGTCGCAATCATCGATAGCAGATGGGAACTCGAGAAGCTTCATGAAAGCTGCAGCACGGTTGCTGTAACCTCTTGGATCCTCTGGAGCACGCTTAATCATCTCAGAGTAAGCCTCAACTGCAGCTGGCCAGTCAGAGTTCTTGAACTTCTCATTTCCAAGCTCGCGAGCCTCCTCAGCCTTCTCAGGGTCAATATAAGCCTTTCTTGTGTTATCGATCAGGGTTTTCTCAGCAGCACGAAGCTTGTTGACGGTATCGGGAGTTCGGTGCTCAGTCAAGGACTTCTTGTAGTTCTCAATCGCCTTTGGCAGGTCACCCATCTTCTCATAAGACGTACCAATACGTGCGTATGACTTGGCGATCATCTTGAAGTCGGCATAAATCTCTCGGCCTTCCTCAACAGCCTTCTCACAAGACTTGATAGCCTCATCATACTCGCCCTTTTCAAAGTATGCAGCACCCAAGTTGTTCAAGTAGGTGATATCCTTGTGCAGTTCCCAGGCCTTTGCGTAGTGCTCAATTGCAGCATCAAAGTTGCGCTTCTTGTAGTTTTCCGTGCCCAACTTCTTCTCTGCCTCGGCTTCGGCCTTTGCCTTGGCTGGTCCCTCATCCTCTGACTCCGACTCGGATTCTGGCTCTGGTTGTTGCTTTGGTTGCGAGGACGCCGATGGTGTAGGTCGAGCATCTGTCATTGGGACATCCTCTTCGGCCTCTGTTGGAGCTCCGCCCTTGTCACCACCCATACCACCCATTCCTCCCATGCCATCCATCATGCTCAGATCCACTCCCATTAAAACACCCATAACCTGAATCATTCGAGGATCGGAGAACATATCTTGAGGATTGCCACCTGGGTTGTTCTTCATCTGCTGGAGCTTCATCATAAATTGAGGATCCGCGAGGAATTTGGCCGTCTTTGGGTTGGCGGCAAGCTTCTGATATAATTGAGGATCGTTGAACATGCCTCCGAGACCTCCAGTTGGATCACCAGTAACACCATCTGCACACAAATTAGCCCAATTCATACAAGCTATGCGCGAATACATCCTTACCATCTTTGGCCTCAGCATCGATAGCACGCTTTACAGCTGCCAGACCAGACTTATTCTGCGCATTGTTTGGGTCAATCTTCAATCCCTCCTCATATGCATCGTGAGCTCCGAGCAAATCTCCCTGTCCATGCATAGCAGCTCCCTTTCGGCCCCATCCCTTTGCCCAGTCTGGCTTGATCTCTGTGACCTTCTCCGCATCCGCCAATGCCTCTGTCCATTCTCGCTTGGAAGCGTAGGCAGCAGATCTATTTGAGTACAGGATATGGTTTGAAGGTTCAATTTCAATGGCTTCTGTGAATTTTGCGCTGTATAAGAATTAGCAACCTTCCTCCATCTCCTGTGTAAATCTCAGAAAGCTCGTTCACATTGCAGTAGTTTGACTTCGAGGTACACATGTTTGGGAGGGGTCCACTTACATAGCCTCGTCGAAATTCTTCTCTGCGATAGCCTTGTTACCGAGAGCTTTGAGTGCGTCCGCCATGATTGTAATAGTTTTAAAAGCGGTAGTAAATTGTGTTTGAACCAAGTTTCTACTGTGTATCAAAAGTTTGAAGGAGGTCGACAAGATCTACGAAGGTAGAGAATGTTGGATGGGATTGTTTATGTCACAACTCGCATGTTCCCTCTCGAAGTTTCCATTGGATTTCACCGAGCACGGACGAAAATGATTCGCCGCCTGAATCATCATGTGATCCTCCTTTAATTGCCGAGTTGTTTGTTTTCAGCCAACTTTTTAGGCGACATACCTTAGCAAGGTCAATTAAGGCAGAAAGAAGTTCAAGCTCAATTCGATCAGTTATATTAATTGCGCCCTAACACACTAATTTTCTATCTCTCTTTTCATCTAAGATCCAAAGTTTGCCCCTTATAGCAACCAAGACCAAGCCAGGTCAGCGAATGCACGAATTATGTAACGAATCGACTGCCGGATAACCGAGTTCCTTGACTTCCCACTCGTCCATCGGAGATGCCTTGCCCTAAACCAAACTCCTTCCAAATGCTAATATGCTATGTAGCTCTGTACAATGCTATTACTTCTTAGCCTCCGCCGCTCTAGAAATTGCTGCTGAAGACATCATCAACCCAGCTGGTAGTCCAGTCCTTTCTTGCATAGATGAGATTGCTGAAGTAACTGGTGTTTGTGCTCCACTTGGTGCTGGAGTTGTGGTTCTCGTTGCTGGCGCACTTCTATTGTGTGCCATGTGTGACTTGACAAGATGACCAGCTGCAAGAGCACTGCAAAGTGATAATTCACCTGCCAGTACACCAGCAGCGACGATGCGAGCTAGTTTGCGAGCATTGTCTCCTGGATTGGTTGGGTGTGATCCACGAACACCGAGCATATCAAGCATAGCGCTTTGAGGTTCGAGGATGGTACCACCACCCAAAGTACCAACTTCTATCGAAGGCATGGATACACTGATTTGAAGATTGCCACGAAGACTACGGATTGTTAGTAGATTTCTGAAATGCAAATAAGCTCAACTCACTTCTTCATCAAGGTGATACAATTGGCACTCTCAACCACCTGTGCAGGATCTTGCCCGGTAGCCAAGAAGATAGCAGCTACGATGTTAGCAGCTTGAGCATTGAAACCACCAATGCTACCAGCCATTGCACTACCAACAAGGTTCTTTGCGACATTCAGCTCGACCAAAGTGTCAACGTCCGTCTTAAGAACGGACTTGACAATATGACCAGGAATAATTGCTTCAGCAACAACACTCTTTCCACGACCATCGATCCAATTAACAGCAGCAGGCTTCTTATCTGTGCAGAAGTTGCCGGAAACAGAGATGATGTCCATATCTTCAAAACCAGCTTCGGTAGCCATCACATTGAGGGCATGCTCGACACCCTTGGAAATCATGTTCATTCCCATGGCATCTCCAGTAGTTGTCTTGAAACGTGGGTAAAGATAAGTACCGGCCAAAGCTGTCTTGATGTTCTGGAGCCGAGCGAATCTGCTGGTAGAGTTGAAAGCGGCTTTCATAATCTTGCTTCCTTCCTCAGAATCAAGCCACACCTTTGCAGCGCCGGCTCTGGCAAGAGTTTCGAAGGCAACGCAGGGACCACGAGTCATTCCATCACCAGTTAAAACCGTGACAGCTCCACCTCCAGCATTGATAGCCTTGGATCCACGACTTGTACTTGCAACCAAAACACCTTCAGTAGTAGCCATAGGTAGGAAAAAGCTTTGACCATCAACGATGATAGGACCAGCAACACCAACAGGTAGCGGCATGTAACCAATAACATTTTCACAGCAAGCACCCAAGACGCGATCGAAATCGTAGTGTTCGTATGGCAAGAGAGATCGTTCGAGAAGGCTGGTAGTTTCCTTGGTTGCAGCAGTTCGGGAGATAATAGCCCGTCTAATCTTGACAGCTCTTGTTGTGTCCTTCAGGGTCTTCTCAAGAGCATATCCAGGAATTTTGCCTTGCATCGAAAGTTCGACGACTTCTTTGTCGTTGAGAAGGTGCGCTTTCTTCTCTAGTAGCATTTGTTCCATTTGAGCTTGGGTGCGACGGATGGTGTTTTGCTCTGCTGGTTTACGCATAGTGAGCACCTCTTCCTCATCATCAGTTTCTGCTGGTGTCAAAGGAGGCAGCCTCTCCGGCGCATCAGTATCAATTGCTGGGAGCTTGAGAGGAGCAGTTGCAGCCGCGTTGTTGAACCTTTCGGCAAGTGCAAGCTCGGTAGCATCTACGGCATGATGTGGTGGCATTTGCAAAGGCTCTTTGATGCTCCATCTGGCAGCATTGAACAGGTAACCATTCAAAATGATACTCAGTGCCAAAATGAAGATGATCCACTTTGAAAGAATTGGATCTTCAAGACTTTTCAACAAACCTTCGACAACACGACCGCTCATACCGTAGTTGGCAAAATCAGATTCCTCAAGATGAAGTTCAGCTTTGCGGCTCTTGGAAACCTTTCCATAATGGATAGAAGGATACTCGAGCTCGTATTTGATTGGAGTCAGGATCGTAACCACTGTAGATCTATCGTGTGCTTTTGCGGACTCGAAAATAGCGTCAAGACCATTCGATGCAACCTTGAATGGATCGATGGGTGTTGTTGCCATGACGTTGGAGAACTGAT
The DNA here is from genome assembly GCA_007644065.1 of Margaritispora aquatica. Taxonomy (NCBI): domain Eukaryota; kingdom Fungi; phylum Ascomycota; class Leotiomycetes; order Helotiales; family Discinellaceae; genus Margaritispora; species Margaritispora aquatica. Next base: position 1,905,262 of record VJWN01000002.1, read on the forward strand.
TCGAGATGCCGATAACAGATGGCGCCTCAGCGTTACTTTTTCCACCTCGGAATGGAATAGTGCACAGGTTGAGAATGTTGATAATAATAAATCCAGAAACCATCAAAACCTTAAACTTGGGAACACTGCTGTCTCGGACCTTGCGGCCAAAAATATTGGTCTCGTTATTGGCAGTCTTGTCAGCCTTTGGCCACTCGTCACTACTAGCAACGTCTTCAGCGACTTTGTGACTGACTCCATCATCCTCCAAAGCTTGGCGAAGAGCAACATGGCGCTTGATGCGGTTAATCTCCAACTTGATGCTCAAGATGGCGGTGTAAAAAGTGAACAGCAGTAAGCAGTCGAAAACCAAGATCCATGCTGCCAAGAAGCAGAACTGTTGAAGTCCACCTTGAACACCGGACAGAGCTCCGGCTGTCAAAATGCAGATCTCAATAGCGTAATCACGGACAATCTCATAACCCTTCTCTCCAATTGCAACCTGAACAGCATATGAGATAGATGTTGTAGAAACACCCTTCTGCTCATCTGATGATCTAAGCTTTGGGCTGTCTCGGGGCTGTGGTCTGCGAGTCTCAAGGGCTGCTGAGAGTACCGCCTTAGTCAGAACAATGGACTTCTCAAAGCCAATAGTCACAACCAAGAAAGGAAGACCCTCAGAAAGGAGTACCATATTCAATGGGACACCCATCTTGGTTGTCACAATAAGTCCGAATAGGAAGGCGAAAATTGATGAGAACAATGTGGTGAGGAACAGCCACACGTTTGAGCCCATTCGTCGCATAGAGACAAACAGGGATACGAAAGTCAGGTGCATCGAAATGTAGCCCAGAACCATAATAATGATATCCAGAGTCTCGGCGTTTTTGAGCAAGTCCACGAAAGCATTCCAGGCATTGGCAGCCCATTTCCTCAAGCCACCTTGAGACTCCGTGACTCTCGCTGCCTTCATAATCCACATCTTCTTCTCCTTGATAAGCTCAGCTTCATGTCCGTTTCTGGCATTCTCGCTGGTAGGTATTGTTGCAACATTTGGAAGTTCTTGGGCACGGGCGAGGAATTCGGCAGCTTGGCTGTATGGCACTGAGTATGCCAATGCAGTGTCCTGGGAAATAGCAGCCAACGGGTTTGAAGTCGATGGCAACTCGGTCACCGAGAGATTTTGTGGCAGTGGGATGTTGTGCCCCACTGGTGCAGTTTGAGGAGTGCTCGCAGAATCCGGGAATATGAAGGTGAGGAGGGCCAAATTATCCGCGTTTTCAGGGAATGGCGTCTCTGGGTCCGTAGTTTGCCATTTCCATCCAGTCTCCGCACCAACTCTCAACTGCCTGCTACCCTCCTGCAACGACGCCCAATCCGCCTTTCCCGTAGCCACAGATGTGACAGATTCGACGAGACTGCTGTCTAGAAGTCCCATATATGTCGTACTAGCCAGAACTCCAACAATCACAATGGTATGTATAGGATGTTGGCATGCCCGACGCGAAAGAGCTTGGAGCCATGGCGTGATTTTCTTGTTCAACCAGACCGGACCAGCAGGCGACTCTGCTCCCTGGGCACCGTGGGCCCTCGTAGGGACGAAAAAGGAACCGAGTAAAGAGCGAACCATCTTGACTGAATTGTGTGAAGCTGTCTCGACTCGCTAACTCGCCATCAACCTGGGGTTGGGAGCAGGTTTAAACCAGCAGATCCTATAGCATTGAAGCGTCAGCCCTGTCATCTTGCGCTCGCAAACCGACCATACAATTCTAGCTCGCAGATACAAAGTCTGTGAGCAAATGACCGAATGATTGAGTTTCCGGTGTGGCTAAACTTTGTTCAGACGGGACAAAGGCACCTCGACTTTTAACGTTGAGTGAGCTAGACAGCTATTCGAACACGTCTGTTCACCGAAACTCGAAGATGGTGAAGAATAAGCAATGCTAGATCTGCTGCAGAAGAGCACCTCCTCACAAAAGAAAAGCAGCCTGCGAAATCGGTGCCACGAAAGAAAGCATTCGACTACGTACCTTGCCGATGTATGTGCGGTGAAGGTTAAATCTCGGTGTACAGTACAGTCAAGCTGCGAGAGAAAAGGAATATCCCCGACGAGAAGACGAATGTTGAGGTAGTGGCGATGATGTTGAATTCGACCTTCTACCTTGACAATTCCGAGTATGCGACGATTCAATTGCGAATTGAGAATTGAAAAGGGAAACCGAATTGAAAGTGAGGGGAGAAAAGGAAGAGAGATAGGAGGTTATTGATCCTGGGCCGAAGAACCTTGGGACTTGTGGGTTTTGATGATGCCAGGGGGGGGGGGGGGTTGTTCCTTTGCTGCACAGTGCGTTCAGCGAAAGTGTGAAAGTGTGAAAGTGTGCTGCCACACCTCAATTATATCGCAAATTATTATGGGGTAAAAGGCGCTGCACCAACCCTGGGAACGGTTGGAATCATCAATTTTCCAGGGATCTTCAATTTTCTTAGTGGGTTGAATCCCGCCAAGCTTCTGTCAGGGGCCCAGCAGCCGAGATAGTGATAGTGAGGATGAGTGAGGATTAGTGAGGATTAGTGACTCGGGTGTGTGTTTAGTTTAGAGTACATTACATTACAAGGGGGAAATAAAGAAGTTGAAGAAGTTGAAGAAGTTGAAGAAAGTCGAAGAAACCACCAGACACGGAACAATATCAGGTTCTTAACATTGTTCTCTTCCTCTCTCTTTGAAACTCAATATCTTCAAGACCATCACAACGTTACACGTTACAATTCTTTCCTTCTATTGGGCTCTGCATTGGGACCAATGACAGAAAATTAATGTCCCAACGTTGGTATATTTATTGTCTTGGCTGGCTCGCTGCTCGCTGCTAGCTCTCTATGGATGTCTTTGAAAGACATAGCCGATCCAGTCAGGCTGGCTTCTGGTGATCAGCTTCTTTTGTTGGTAAAGTAGATAGCCAACGGGAACCAACATGCCTTACCTTACAGGACACCAACTAGTCAAGATGGCGAGCTGTCAGTGAGCATCAGTATTTCCTCAAGCCTCAAATGCCGGAGGTCTGGACAACCGGAATAAGAGAACACCACAATGGACACAGATCAGCAGTTCCAAGTTCTGTCAATGTAAGATTTGACATCCGAACTGCCTGTCCCGTCTACTTCGGAGAGATGCAAACAGCAAATCCACCCATCAGAAGCTCTTGTACCATAAGTTACAACTAGGTATACACAAGATACCATTCCCCCGCTCCCGATCCGGATCAACACCAGAGTCCCGGAACCTTCAACTGTATCACTCTTCGCTGTTGTAAAGAAAGTAAGCAACAATCAAGCATCCAGCTGAACAAGGATCACGGCTCGTATCACAGAGGCACTTGACAGCCCAAGTGACGCAAGCAACAGTGGCTGAATTGTACAACCTTATGTCCACCATCAGAAAAATACAACAGACTCAATACCGATCCTTCCGGATGGTATCTCTCTACAGTACCTGTTCGCTCGGGGAATACGGAACGAAACATGCACATCTAACGCGATCCAATGGCGATGTACACTGACCCGAGAGCAAGAGGAAAGCTGATTGATGTCCTATCTCACTTCAAACAGCTGTGTAATCCACAAACATCACGGCAAGAGTTGGAATTCCCGTTCACAGCACGAAACCTACGATGCTGCAGTAACCAATGGTGACGAGCGCCTATACGACTGGTAACTGTTTCCTTACAAAGCCGGGCTTTTCCTTCCCGGTCCCAGCGGGCAACGTCCAAGGACGAAGTGCAGCACAAGCTCTGATATCTCCCCACGTTCCTGCAGGAACCTTGCTTGTTTCTTCCTTTTTTTCATTGCTTGGACTCGTCCTTTACTCTATCGCTTGCCTATCTTTCTGACCCCTCTTTCCAAGGCTGGTGTGTTTCTGACGTTGAGAGTGGTAGCACACTACAGTAAGTGCCACAGATAGGATAAATTCCCGATATTGGATATAGATTGCTCGGGCATCAGGCCATACTTTACATTTAAACTTGCCATACTATGGGAAAGAACTGGTCTGGTGCGTATGTCTTATGGATATGTATTTAGATTAATATTTCTGAAGTCAGAAATGTAGTGTTCACTACCTGTATCGAACTCGCTTGAAGTAACACTAGCAAAAGGGTAAAGCTCGCAAACACCTCACTACTACTACATCGTCGTAAGAACATATGTACAAACCTACTAATAGCCCATACTCCCAAAACTCCAACCATCCCATATCATGCCATTATACACTCACCATTCATCCAATCCCTACCTTCACATCACATCATGTCACATCACATCACACCCACTGCCACCACCTCACTTCCCCAGCTCCCTCACCCTCTGCACTTCAACACCATCCACGCCCACCACCCGCACACCCTTCCCCTCGAGCCAATTCTCATACTTCTCATTCCCACTCGCATCCACAGCCCTCGTGCCCTCCCTAACAACCCACGTCCTAAACCCCTCCTCCACCGCATCCACCGCCGTACTGCCCACACAATAATCAAACGCCAACCCGACCACAAAAACATCCGACACCTTCCCCTCCCTCAGCCTCTGCGCCAGCACACTCCCATTAACCCTCGGCTCCCTAAACGGGTCCGCAAACGCGCTGTACATCTCGGTCCTCCGATCCTGGCCCTTCTCAATCACGACATCGACCTTGCCCCTCTCCAACTCCGGCAGGAGTTCCGCCCCAGACGTGCCTTGGATGCAGTGATCGGGCCAGAGGCGCGAGTCGTAGGACTCGGCGGCGTTGTACGGGTTCACGATCGTGACGCTGTCGACGAAGGGCGATTTGCCGCCGTGGTTCGACGCGAACGAGATGTGGTTCTGCGGGTGCCAGTCCTTGGTTGCGATCTTGAGGACGAAGGGGAGGTCGAGGAGGGCGTTGATTATGGGCACGATGTCGCGGCCTTGGGGCACGGCGAGGGAGCCGTTCTGTGTTGCAAGGAGAACTGGTTAGTTAATTGGACTTTTTCATGCTACGGTGCTGTGTATTCGTGTATGTTTGAGAGAATAGTCATTGAAATTGTAAGTGCATGGAGAGAAGGAGTGGATGGTGGGTGGACGAACGGGTGGGCAGAAATCCTCTTGGAGATCAACGATTATGAGAGCGGGTTTGAAGGCTGGATCTGCCATGTTGGTGGATATCATGTGAAGAGACAAGATACAAATAAGATCGCTCCTTGGGGTCAGATATGAACAGGAATTATGAATAAAACAAAAAGACAAGAACGAAGCTGTCGTTCGTAGATCTGGACCAAACCTATAGACAAAATGAGGGGTCTCGGCTCAGCCTCGTCTTTGGTGTTTCCCCTCGTCAGCCTCACTTCTGGTATGCACACCCAGTCAGCTACAAAGTCAAGGTCAAAGTCAAAACGTCTAAAGAACCCATCAACAATAAAAACCTGGTCTGAATTTTTGCATTCTGCTTTCTTCGGCTTCATCTACTACCATGTTTATCCATTCGTCTGGTCTCATCCAACCTTCATAAACCCTATAACCTATTCCTTCAAACTCATACATATCCATCCCTCCTTGCCACCTGCCACCTACCACCTACCACCTCCCACTGCAATCTTCAATCCTCAATCCAGATCCAGAAAAATACCGCCATCCCAGCCAATGATGTATAGAAAGAGTGATTTGCCTGCCCGTCATAAAGTTCGTGAATCAAAAACCTTATATGCACCATTCCTCAAAAGTTTCGCTGCTCAATAATAACGCGAAACCAGCCCCTTACCTGTCCCAAGCTCGTGGAAGAATAATTGATACAGTGCGATGGAGAATGTAATTAGGATGTGAGCGAGTGTTGTTTGTCCAGAAAATGCAACCGACCAGTGATGATGAATAGGGTATTGAAAAATGCTGGAAAACGAGCGAAGCTGAAAATAACCCTAAAGAAAGACTCCAAAGCCACAAAATATTTCATCATGTTCTACCCAATAGCATGTGATAGCTGAATTTGAGAATGATAATCTCTGTCATATCTTCCGATCCTGCTCCAGAGAGTCATCTGTTGTGTCGCTGTCTGGGCTACTTGGTTGTTGCACAGCGGCAGAACGTTCAAGACGAGTATCTGGGAGTGTGGCCGCAATCGGGGTAGTGTTCGAGCTATCTTCCTTCCTTGCTTTGAAATCCTGGCTGCTATTCCTATCTTGAGTACCTTCCTGCGAGCTAGTCATTGTTGGCGTGTTTGCTTGACTACCACCCCGTTGACCATGATAGTGAATGACCTGAGGAGGTGCTTGGCCAGCTTGCGTACCTAGCAAATGCTGTGGATATGGATGGAGATCTTTCGAGGATGTGGAGAAAATAGACAGAATAGGTTGCTGGTATCCATTACTGCCATTGCTTGCTGTGGGCGTGTGTTTGAAAGCCTGACTGTGCTCTGCTTGAGTTGGTGTACCAGAGTCGGTGGTCATAGGACTTAATAGTTGATCATTGGCCTGCCCAGCTAGGCTGTTCAGCCCTCCTTGTATATCTCGTAGAAGACGAACGTACTCCTCAGGTACAAGGCCACTTTCTCGGGTCTTGGGATCTTCTGCCACAAGCCATCCTTGACCATGCCGATATGACACCCAAATGACTTGTCCTTCCACCAGTGGCAATTCGTTCTCATTCTCGCGCTCAAAGTCGAACAAAGCAACAGCCTGGCCGTGCATTTCTTCATCTGGCGAGGCGATCGTAAATTGATAGTCGCGCGAATACCGTGATTCATCATGTCGTGTAAGGCCTGGAGAAGAAGCGGAGCTTGAGGCATCCGATTCGGATCTGTAGTCCTGGCCAGTTTCGTCTGTGTACGATCGACTGGGTAGTACACCGGCAAAGTGAGAGTCTCGTTGCCCCGGGACATTATACGGCGCAAGTGTTGAATGGCGTGCCTGTTCTGGAGGATAAGTAACAAACTCGCCTCCTGGACCATTCGCTTCGTCCCCTTCGTTTACATAATATCTCTCGCTACCATCGCCTCCAGTACCTACGAAGAAACCTCGATCTTGCTCAAAATTTTCTTGACTAAGCATGCTTGTTCGTCTTTCGCCATCTTCTCTTCGACTACGTCCTCTACCACGGCCAGGTCCGGATGAAAATCCACCAGTGGTCGACTTATGCTTCCTGTGTCGTGAGCTCACCACAACAGGACTTTGCAAATCCTCGTCTTCGCTCCATGGAGGTCCATCACCAAAGTGTATAGGTGCAAGCTGCTCGCCCTTGAAAGACTCGCTGGTAGTCCATGGTGCAGGAACCCAGTTGCCTCTGCTATCCCAAGATGTGGGCGGGTCTGAAAATCGCTTCTGCGTTTCGCTAGCAGGTGTCGACATCCCCGATGGAGGTTGTGAAGGCTCAGGAGGAGGGCCATAGTGCAGAGGATTTGCTGCTGGATATGCAAAGTCGCGTACCAGCGTGTACGATAAGCTTGAATGGAAGACCGGAAAGATATGTGAAGGTGGGCGTGACCGCGATGGTACCGACTGGTTAGAATACTGTGATAATCTGTTCTTCGAGGCGTATGAATTGGGCCTTTGAAGAGTCGACCGATGGCTTGGAGGAGAAGTAACTAGAGGAGGTAGTGAAGGATGGTTCGGATTCGAAGATGGCGAGCTAACTGGAGATGGCGAACTTGGTGGAGAGGTCGTATCTATCGCACCGGGAGCCATAACTGCCGCCATTTTGTTCTTGTTGATGTGGTGATCTCGAGCACACGAGGCAATCACTCAGAGGGATCTTTGTTTCGTCTGATGTACCAAACCCGGTGGAGCTTGCCAGCAAGCCTTGTATTCCACCAACTCCGGTGGATACGCTTGTGCTGAGAGAAGTCTGGAGAGTATGAGGCTTCTACTTGGGTCGCTGTGCCGCAAAACCGTTCTCTTCTTCGTGATTGATCTTCAGCGGTGAGAATTTAGTCGCAGAAGATGGAAGTAGCTTAGGAATGTTCGTAATATCTGTTGCGACAGAAGGTGAAGATTGGCGCAATAGAGGCGCAACTTGGGAGGGTTCGAGGTAATTTCGAAAGAGCAATGCTGATGCGATTTGAACAGGGCCGGCAACCAGGTTGATGGCTCACGAGAGAGCACACAGACTAAAGCGCAAGTCTGATATTTTTGGTGTTGAAGGGAGCGCTTGACCCCACTGTCTAAGGACCACCCAATCGTAATAGCCAATGGATCTCGAGTAGAGAGCGACGTCTGCAAAGGCACTTCTGGAGAAGAGACACTCGATGAAAGTGTGACGAGCCGTGCTGTCTGGTGCTGTCTGGTGCTGGGTTGAAGGGCGCTCAGACTCTTGTTGTTGGCGTCAAAGTACTCGAGGGAAGGGAACAAGCGCCGAGACTGAGGCGTTTGGAGTCTTTGATAGAGGACCCCGCAGCATGAAATGACAATGCGCCTCGCCTTGGGAGTTGGATTGCAAATAAAGAGCAAGAGATGATTTTCAAGTAAATTGAAAATGATATGCTTGAAGATGCGACTGTGTCAGCAAAATGCTCTTGGAAGTGTAGAGAGGAGTGAGTGTGAGCCTGTGGTAGATTTTCAATAATGCTCGCGTTTATGTTCTCGACAGCTCTTGGTGGGACTTTCTAGGTCACTCAGGCCGACAATTCTATTTCCGGAGCAGAATATGTCTGGGTCCGTCGTTCTCCCTGAACTTGAAACACGAGCATAAACCAATCAACAACCGCCAGTGTTTGTCTTTGCCGTTGCTGTAGCCGACAACTTCATGGGGTCTGAAAAAGAAAAAGGGGGAGATCATTATTTGTTTATTTAATGCTCAGAAGAGTATAAGTTAGTGAATGGTATCGATAGTCTGAACGGATCTTTTTTCTTCAGCTGTCTGGACAATGAAATCTAGACGGGATGAGGAGACCATCTCCGGTACAAAGTATCATCTGTTCAATGGTTCCTAAGGTACTTTACGCTCCAAACTCATGCAATCATGCTGATGCTTCTAATTTAATCCTCAGTCTCACGCTCTTCTCCTATTCCCGTGGTTTGCCACTCGGTCGCTGCTCAGTAATCTCTAAATAGATATCTGAATATAATCACTAAACTTAAGCAGAAGCAACTCGGATAATCATCACCTTTGAATTCTGTTCCGTTGGCTACTCACACCTTGTGGAAGTGGCTATCATTATCTCACGGTCTCACTTGTCAGATGTAACTATAAGTAGAAAGATGGCAGGTTGAGCAAGAGATCTCTTCATGCTCGAGGACGATGGAAAAGCTGAGCAAAGTATTGAAATGGAAAGAGACGATACACCCTCGATTTCGTGTTCCTTGCACTATCTTTGGAGATTTTAGACCAAGTAACATTTTATTATTTATTATCAACTACATCAAGAAGAGAGAGCTGACATGCATCGGAGATCAAGATGTACTAGCTACGATGTCATAGCATAGAGGCTCTGCCTAGTGACGATGCGTGGAAGCATCGGCAAGTGATAGCAGATTGATTATATATTCAATCGCTTTACTCGCTTCAACATACGAGGGGGGTTAAATTCGTCTTTGTCAAAGCCAAAATCTAGCTGATGTAAAAATTGCCCAATTGTCGTAATTATTTAAGAGAGACTTTCTCTAGATTTTCTTTTTGTATACAGTACTTTTATGATGTGTATTCTATTTCTATCTAAGTATAAATTCTAGGGCGGTACTTCAACAGTATATCCAGCTATATTAATACCTTGGCGATAAATTTTTTTGACAGCCTCGATAGATCATTGTCATTGTCCTAGATACAAGTGTTCGTAATACTTGGACTGAATGTATATTCTGAATGTATATTAGTTGCTACTACAGAATTTATAGGTCGCCGTATCAAGCTAGGAGGGTGAAGCGAGCCGCTAAGAAAGGCACGATCTTCATTTTGTCGCAGTTCTTTGACCAAATCTTGCTTTCAACAACCACAACTTGAACCTCGATCCGACCTGTGCATCGCATCATCAAATGCTCGGTATGTACACCTCAATTACTCTCCTCTCCTTCCCTTACATGATGAATATTCAATATTGGAGCTGTCTTACTTTTCATGGTGATACAAACTTTTTAACGCAACTTATTTCTGATTACATGATTCTCTACAATCTGCGAATGACCTTCAGGCATAACCCATAGCTGACAAACCCGATTAGTCGTTTTCTTCATGAGTTCGGGCTAAGCTACGTTATCGAATGCTGCTCTTCTGAGTAGATCAATTCGAAAGCCCCGCAAAATTTTCTTTGCTTGGTAGCTTGACCGCTTGATTGTCCTAATCATGGCACAACCTTCAGCTCAAAGTACCAATGGCAATGGAGCGTCGACCAGTATAGAGCGACAAGATCCGGGAGGATACAAATTGAAGTTCTGCACGGTTTGTGCCAGCAACCAGAATAGGTATGCTCGATTTCAAGGTTTACAGCTATTCATCTAACTTTCCATCGTTCAGGTCTATGGAATCACACCTTCGTCTTGCTGCAGCTCACTATCCAGTAATCTCTTTCGGCACAGGCTCGCAAGTCCGCCTACCCGGTCCATCCATCGACAAGCCAAATGTCTACAAGTTCAATGCCACTTCATATGACAGCATGTATAAAGAACTTGAATCCAAAGATCCTCGTTTGTATCGTGCAAATGGTCTCTTGAATATGCTTGAACGGAATAGAAATGTTAAATGGGGACCGGAGAGATGGCAAGACTGGCAGGTCGGACTTCCAAGAATGGATCATGTCAAAGACCGTGGAAGTGATGGCGTAGAAGGAGGGGTAGTTGATATTGTCATTACTTGCGAAGAGCGTTGCTGGGATGCTGTCATTGAAGACCTTCACAACCGAGGATCTCCATTAAATCGTCCGGTTCATGTCATTAATGTTGACATTAAAGACAACCACGAAGAGGCATTAGTTGGAGGACGAGGCATATTAGATCTCGCGGACTCTCTTAATCGTGCTGCAGCGGAAGAACGAGCGGCCAACCCTTCGGCCTTCGACAGTGGAAATGCTGCAAGTCGGTCAGGGTTTGATGAGCGCGTTCCTGAGATCATCGGAGAGTGGCAGGAGAGATGGCCAAACCTACCTGCGGTGTGGACTCTTGCTTGGTTTTGAGAATTTGCAATTAAAATGTCAACGGAGGCGTTCTGGAAATAACGGTATACCCTAAGGCTGGCGTTGATATGATATTTTAATGGGATACATTTACGTCCTAATGATGCTGTCCTTTGATATTTCGCCGAAGCTTTATGTTACTTTATGCTTGAAATTCATGCATCACATCCTTACCCAAACCAGACATTACCTGCGGATCAAATGTCACTTGGAAACCCAGCACCGAGAAATTGGATGGCAATCGCTCTGGACCCACGTCGTGCGCCTCAAGTCTGATATTCGTCAACGCCAGACCACTAACAATCTGTTCCGAGGAGAGACAAAGTCGCAGATTTCAGACCACCGGTTACAGCATGAACCTATCCCCAACGCAAACAGCCTTGACTTAAGATTGTCTTGAAGACTCCATCGCTCACCAGGTGACTTGGACCTGCTCGCCTGTTCACCCGAGTTCAAGAGAAGGATGCGGTGATAGTTTTGAATCCCTTGGATCCTTGAATCCTTGTGGACGGAGAAGGTAATGAGTTCTCGAATGAGATGAACATAATGCTTAATTGGGCCTATCCAATCATAGCCCGGAATATACGACGTACTTGTCCTAGTGCCCTCTTCTGGGGGGCCAGGAACTAATATTCTACCCCTGAAACGATTTATCCATGGACAGGGCAAATAGAGAACAACTCCAACCCTGAAATCGTAGAGGTGATTGCTCAACCATTATAGTTGCTTGATGCCCATTACTTTTGCTTTTCTCACGTTTCTTGATGATTCATTGTGATAGTTTATACACTGTCTACTCCAAGTCCTCGTCTGTTTCAAGAAAAGATACTTTCTGGGACAGTACACATCGCATCGCTGGGAACGCTGGGACATCAGAATTTCCTCGGCATCTTATCGATATTCCTTTCTGCTTCCCCTTGTCTGGCTGGTCTGGCTGGTCTGGCTGGACTCCAAGCGCGTAATTTAGTTCCCTCTCAGAATCAGACGACGCCATCAAAGGGGCATCCACATCGTCAAAAATCCCCTCTAGCTCAACGCCTCTTTCCTCGCCGACAAACTTCATATACACCACAGCAGTACTCTTGTGACTCTGTTGGTATCATTGCTTCAGCGTAGCATCGCATTCACGGTCCTTACCAAAAAGAAAAAAAGGAAAGGAAAAAAATTACACTATCACTCTGGACGTCAACCATTTCCATCCCAATCGTTGCGGCTCGCATTGACAACCCTGCCAGTTTCTCGACGTTTCAAGCAACTGCAGTCTTGCGTGCTCAGAGTTTTGGGGAAACTGTACGCTATACGAACCTTACGAAATCAAGTACTATACTCGCAGATGTGCTGAGGCTTCGATCGCACTCGATCAACCGTGGATTTGGCCCACAAAAGCCAACTGAGGTGCTCACCGAGGGTAGCAACGATACAATTGAAAAGCTCCTACAATGAATGGTCGGAATGACCCCTTGTCTCCTGTTTCTGTAGGAGGCAGTGAATGGTCCGGTATCTCGAGATATAATCAAGCTGGGGAGGGGACTCCATATTCGGGCATCAATCCAGGGAATCGCGGTCAACTGGCTTCACCGCCAATATCAACTGGCTCAAGCAGCACCATGAATGGAGGTTTTCCACCGAGGGGATCATCTTCCGGCAGCCCAGGAGGAGCACCATCTCCTCCAAGCTCGATTGCGCGATCGAGTATTGGTACTGGCCTGTACGCGCAGAGTGACAGTGGAAGGAGCAAGAAGGATGAACAGTTTGAAGGAGTCTTGTCAGAGCATTATGTTGCGCTGAAAAGATACTTGGCCGCCTCCTTGCGGGATGAGAAGGGGAATCCTAGGGTAAACAGAGCGCGAGATAAACTGTTACGATTATCACCAGTTCAATTCCAAGAACTGAGTACGGATGTTTTTGACGAACTGCTACGACGACAACAAAATGGAAGAAGGACACCAAATGGCGCACCTGCTGAGCCAGCGACACCACAATTTCTACTGCCAAAAGATTCTTTTCATCCAAAACGCAACCAAGCAAGACAAAAGCTTTCAACTTTACCTCCTGCCAGATTTCGCGACCTGGCCACAGATGTCTTCTATGAACTGGAGCGCAGATTTCCAAATTTTGCAGCATCAGATATAAGCAGGATGGGAAGTCCAGCGTCGATGCGGGGTCCACCAAGCAGGAATGGCAACGGAACACCCGTAAATGGTCCTCGCATGCGAAGACCTTCTGATGCAAGCTCCGTAGCAGCCTTCTCAATGAGAAGTGAATCCCGCAATGGGCCACGCCCGCTCATGAATGGAGGGGGCCTAGGTGTTCCTCCTTCGCCTGGTCTTCCTCCTAATGACTACGGAAGACCCACACCGAAAACCTTTCAGAGCAACACGATTGTCCCAAACAAGAGTACAATGGTTGAAGACGATGAGACTGGTGGAGAGGAGGATGACGATGATGGAGATGCCTTTGGGTTGGAAGAAGCGGCAAGGAATCGAGAGAGTAAGAAGAGCACTGGTAGTTCAGAGGTGTGTATATGTTTGATTTCCTTTTTTCTAATCACCAGTCATCGCTAACCAGAGCCTGTAGACCGACAAAAAACTCATCGAAGACTACCAATCGCAAGTTGCTGAACTCCGGGAAAAGCTCGATGCTATGGAGGACAACTTGAAGCAGAAGGATGATGAATTAAATGCCGCGTTAGACAACGAGAGAAGTCTAGCAGCAACTTCTAAGCAGGAGAAGAAGGAATGGTACGACCTACGGCTGGAATTGGAATCTAAGCTTGCTGAGGCACAAAGCGCCACTGAATCTCTAAGGTCTGAACTAGAAAGGTTGCGAATATCACAATCCAACGCCGAGAGAGAGCTTCGTGCTCAAATAGAGGAACTTGAAGAAGAGCTCGAAAATTCAAAAGCGGCACCAAGAGGGCTGACCACTAATGCTAATAATCCGGAACTAGAAGCGCAAAACGAAGAGATGAGAATAGAGCTCCAAGATCAGCAGAGAGTGATGGAGGAAGTTCGTAGCGAAGCACAAGAATTTCTTAGAGAGATGCGTATCCTTTCGGAACGCACTGAAGCATCTTATGAGAAGGAAGACCAACTTTCTAGTGCTGTGCTCAGGTTAGAGGAGGAAGTGCGAGATTGGAGGAACCGATATGCCCGAACCAAAGCACAGCTGCGGACTTTGCGTGCCTCGTCCATTGGACTGTCCATTCAGCAAGATGCAGCGCAATATGCCAAAAATGGAGGCCTTACTCAACCAGACGGCATTGTAAAGGACGTTCATGTGACCAAGTTCCAGATTTCAATCGACGAAATTCTGAGGACGGCAAGAAGCAACGAACCTGGAAGAGTTATTGAATTCATGAAAGCCGTTGTAGTCAATGTTCGGAACATAACGCAGGACATCGATGCAGCTCCAGCATCAACCGACGAAATGGCTCAGCTACAGACAAAACTCAAATCTCGGGTGTCCGCAACTGCGAATAACTTGATTACAGCATCAAAGAACTTCGCTACTGCGAATGGATTATCACCAGTATCACTTTTGGACGCAGCAGCATCGCACTTGACAGCAGCTGTTGTTGAACTAGTCAGAACTGTGAAGATCCGTCCAACGCCAGTAGGCGAGCTTGAGGATGACGACGACGGGCAGCTTGAACCAGTGGATACGACTGGTTTCTTCCCTGTCCGTGGTTCGAGACAAGAGAATAATCCACCACCATTCCAAGGTCTCCGAAGTGGAAGAATCAGTGCCGATTCCTCTATGTACAGTCCCGTAAACTCTCCACGACAATCTGTCCGTCCTCTCAGCTCTGGAAAAGAATCATGGGCTGCTAAACAGCGACCAATGTCAAGAGGAAATGCTAATGGCATGAATGGGAGCGTCAATATCTTGCCTCCGTCACCGATGGGCATTGGCTTTGGCATCAGAATGGGTTCTGATGTCGAAGAGCTTAAGGTAAAATACTTCAGACTTGAACGAAGTTCTATATGCTAATTAACTCAGATTTATCTTGAAGACCAAACTGCCCTCCTAGTGCAGAATATCCAATCTCTTGTTTCGTGTATCCGATCCGAAGCTGGCATCACTGCAATTCTCAAGGAGATCAACGGCATCTCAGATGTCGTTGGCACAGTTGTGACAGCTACCGAGACAGCCATGTCTTCCACCGGCAATGGCCCATTGAGAACTCAGGGCGAGCCTATCGTGCGCAGATTAGCCAACATTCGGACGCGTCTTATTGAAGCTGGTGAGACAGGCCGTGCTATCGCAGACGAAGAAAGGGATGACGATGAAGGCGAGCGGGCCTGGCGAACCTGGACATCCTCTCTTCCTCCTATTGCTTTCCAGATAGCACATGAGACGAAAGATCTAGTGACAAAAGTCGATATAATTGACAGCGAACAAGGACAGGGAGACGACTTCTCATGATAACAGCTGAAACTATACTCACACTTTAACGACACCCAAAAACGCCTGCACAGTTCAGGAGTTATGTATATTGGTTTCCCAGAGCGTGGACCTTGTTCTTGCACAATCAACGGCCAGAGAGTCATGTTTACTCTCTGGAATTGAAATAGCTAATTTCGACGAAAACCCGAATGTGGTTTATATTTCTGCTTTGTTTTTCTTTTGATTGCTTTTATTGGGTGCGACTTTTGATATCAAAGTGCGAGCGATGATGCAGCACGAGCATGGACATGGCATGGTACGAATGGATTTGATCTGACTTGAGAAGAAAGAGACACACGATACGCTTGCATGGAATCAGTGTTTGTGTTTTCTATGTATGGCGTACTGGCATGGATTTTTGTACTGGACCATTCGGGGTCGACAGCTGTATGCTTTTGCGTACGCGCGTGCGTCCATTGCTATTGCATGTCTGGGATTTTGTGGCGTGGGTGTGGGATAGTTTTCGTGCTGTTGGAACCAGACACGAGAGAGAGAGGAGAAAAAAAGACGAGGGCGTAGGACATGGAAGATCACCTTGGACTGCCTTGTGGATGTAGTGTAATTATGTACTTTGTGGGAGGAGAGCTTTAGATATAGAGTGAAGGAGGGGAGGCTAGTTGAACCCTCGCTTGCAAGCTTAACCTCAGTGAGAGGAATGCACAATGCAATGGAATGCAACGCATTGAAACCACTCTCTTTCTTGATCAGTTCTCGTTTTCTCGTTTCCCTTGCTTGTTCCTGTGTTGCTTTGTCACTCAGCTGCTTATGTCAGCTGCCTTGGTTGTTGGAAGCAAGCGCATGGTTTAGAGTGGCTCCATACTACCTGCGTGTGTGTGTGACGCATAAGAGTACCAAGTATACACTCGGTCAGCAATAGGGTCGGTACTCAACCTGAGGCCTTTACGCCATGGATCCGAAAGTGTAGCGATGAACTGTAGGTCTATGTTGCAAATCTCAATTCAGGTTTGATGGATGGATGGATGGATGGATAGATGCTACTAAGTGATTCAGAGGAGATTGTGAGGGGAGAGAAGAGAGACATCTTCGTATACGGAGTGGCGAGAAGTGAAGCGAAGAGAAGAGAAGAGAAGGGAAGATTATGCCCGAGGAAGAAAGGAAGTGTTTTGTGAGCAAATTCTTTGAGGTCATAGGGGTGAGCGAAATGCTAATACTAAGGTACGATCGTCATGGTCGTACTGGTACGCTGTGAAATGAAATCAAATGAAATGAAATGAACGCTGTACACGGCAAGCAGGCAAGCTAGCAAGCAGTGTGAAATGTGGAACGTGGTATGGGAACTCACTCAGTACCGACGATCTCTCTCTGTGTTTTCGGAAGCGGCAGAGCCGGTGGGGTGTTGAGTTACGTCGTTTGGTTGATGGGATTGGAATTTAGGTTTGGGGTTGGAATTATGGTTTTCAAGGACTCGTGGATGGGTTGGAGAAAAACGTGGGATCGCCGATGTAGATACCTACCTTGGGGTTCGAAAGAAAGTGCTTGTTACTCGGTTACTCGTGTGATGGAATGGATTGAGGCTAGGATGATGTTGCTCATGATCTCACAGGTCGTAGGCGATGGAGGCAGGAGTGGTTTTCTGGGATGTGTTTTATTCTTGCGAGTTCTGTTGTGCTGTTGTTATGGACTTATGTGAAGTGTTTGAACAGACAATAAGCATCTCGGATTGTACAGTGTTTGCTCCTCTAGTTTTTCATAGATAAACGTACTCCTCGGGAATAGCCATCGTAGGATATAAATCTCGGTTGAGTTTAGATAAGGATATGTGCAATCTATGGGTATTCTGTGTGCTTGTCTAGACTATTTGAAAAGAAATGGTGAGGTAGACTGATGGTATGAGTTGGTGAGATCTGGACGAAAGTTTAAGCAACGAACCGTAGGATAGCAACTCGTATGTATTGGCTATTTAGTGTATAATGGCGAAATTAACATACACCTCTCCTTCAGTATAGCAACTTTAAAACTATCAAGAAACCAAAATTTGACAGCTGGAAGCTAAACAAATCAAAACAGCCAAAGCATCTGACTCCCTCACAACGAAGACCATATTCACAACCCCTCAACCAAATCTACTTCTCACTCAGAATTTCACTCGACAACCCCTCCAGCTTCTCGATAGCTCTCGCATACCGAGATAGAGCGATCATGGGGAAGTGATGCCTGTAGTAAACATAACGCAGATCATAAGCGCCAGGAAACCCAGCTCCAGTGAAGGCTGACTCTTCCCAGCTCTTGCCTCCTTCTTTCGTTTCAACTTGTCTATCTACAAGATACTTCACGCCCCTGACGATGATCTCATCGTGGGGCGAGGTGTAGGGCAAGAGACCCATGAGCGCCCATGATGTTTGAGAAATGGTGGAGGCGCCGACACCTGCTCGTTCTGGACTGAAGAGACGTTAGCATGAGCTCTCGAAGTAGTGGTTGCAAGTATGCAGAGCATCTCATTGAATTGATGCAAGAAATTCAGAGACTGAGGGCGTCTTACTGATGTAAGGTATCCAGATCCTCGCCCCAACCTCTATCAGCATTCTGGTGTAGTCTCAGGAAGGAAACGCCTCGTGCGATGAGCTTTCTAGCAATCCTGGCGTTGGGACTTGGTTCGGGTCTCTTCTCAACCAACAACTTTGAGGTACCGTCCCAGGCATGTGGGTATGAAATGCCGTCTGAAAGACACAAAACCTCATCAGAAGCGAAAAATTCCAACCCTGCCAGTGCCATTCCTGTACCGAAAATCCAATTCACTCCCCACTAAGAAGTTGATATCAGTCATTACACTTATCCTCTAAAAGCAAAAAGGCCATATCAACTCACCGTTCCCAGCCATGCCCCATTCTGTGAATGCTGGGAAGATTCCAGATATTTGATAGCACGGCTCGAAGAAACTTCAACTTGACGGAGTAATTTGGGATCCATCTGGTGTCGATATGGACTCGTCAATATCATGGAGAAGACTCTAAGTGCACCTCCGGTACCATCCGTTGTCGATGAGTCGAACATATTCTTCTCATCAAATTGAAGTTTGTTGATGAAGGCCCAATTATTGTTGGACTCGAAGCCCGGAAAACCACCATCAGGCATCTGCTGACCTATTACCCACTACAGTACTCAGCACATGAGCTTTATACAAGGAATTATAGGTAATCTCACATTGACGCCTCGGCATACCCAAGGGGCTGACACTGATTTTGGATCTTGTAAGAGGAAAGCCGTGATAGCAGAATTGGTGTCATCTGGGTCGGGAACTTTCAGGCACCGTGGTGACCATCCGTAACCGCCACTAGCGATGTTGGTAAGCAGAATCTGGCTGTATTTGTGGAAGACCTGACTTACGGAGCAAGGTTTGGTTTCATGATTAGCCATTCTGCTGTTGTGTCAAGACATTCCACAGACTTCAACCACGAGACAGCTGCCATGACATTCGGATGATCTGGAGCTGCTCCAGCTTCAAGTATTGCAGTAAGCATGATGCTTGTGTCCCTTGTGGATTATCAGCAGAGCCATTACTGATGTCACTGACCGTAGTGGATGTGTACTTCTCATCAACAAAGGCATATGGAAAAGAATATCTTACCAGACAGGAGATGGGCACACTTGCAAGCGCTTTCCATTCTTGTCTTGCCAGACTAGATATTCCATTGCCTCCCACCCCCTGATGATGAAATCATCCTGCATCGTAAAGCCCTCATCTTTAAGTGCCAACAGTGCCATATATTGGAGAGGCGAGTATGACCTCCAATCGCCAGCTGGCTCTTGGCTAGAAAGAAGTCTGTCTACGCACACCTTTCTTGAATATCGTCTTAGAGGACCGCATGCTCCATTTAATAAACTGAAAAGTGTGTGTAGAAGCGCTAAAAAGAAGAATGCAATATTACTGTAGAGAAGTTGCCAGAGAGACGGCCGAAATGAAACCATCTTATTGGAGGGGCTGATCCAAAGCTCATCTAAGTAATCGTTTGATGGTGAAAGCCCGTTTGGAAGCGCCCGCACGGTTCCATGATGTTGACATACAGTATATGCAATTGTGAGTGTCCTCGCCCAGGGAGCTAGTATATCAATATGTACAGGAAACCAGGTGGGGAGAAGTAGGAGTTCCGTGGGCGCAAAAGGTAACGCGGCCCAAGGAAAGAGACCAAAGCTTCCCAAGTGGTCAGTAACGTTAGGAAAGTTGAGCGAGCGAAGTTATGGCATACCCAGCTAGAACTATACGAGTGAACATTTTCACTCCTTCGATACCTCCATTGGAAACCATGAAATTTTGTGCGCGACGCATCTCTGGGTTGTTTACAGAAATACCCAGTACTTTCAATGCGAGATATGCCTCTGCTGTGCACGACAGGCTTCCTGGTTCGCCGAATGCTGTTGCCCATCTAGCACACAATCTATCAGTAGATATTCCATCTATAACTTTAGTGTGGCAATCAAAGCATACGTACGATCCATCTGATGTCTGCTCCGAAAGAAGCCATTTGCAAATAGCTTCTCTGTCATCTTCCAAGCTCATACCAAATGCCAATTTCAAAAGAACATATTCCGCTGTAGGTGTAACATTGCTTATACATTCGCCCTGCCAATGCCCACTCGGTAGAAAAACTGCATGGCTATGTTCGATTGCGGCTTTGAGTACATTTAACGCCGAAGTGTAAAGTTCGGGTATCCTTGGCTCAATAAATCCCATTGTTAATAAGGATGGTGCGAAACTGGACTATGAGTATGATAATATCAGTGACAGTCTTGGACTTCTGTTCCTGGATAACACGAGAGGAAAACATGTCGAAATATATCCAAGAAAAAAGTAATTGCTTGTGTTATGCATCTTGTTCCCGGAAGTGTCCCGTAAATGCGGATTCAGCGATCACCAAGGCTGAACGACATCTCCACATAGAAATCATGGCGGTACTACAGCTATTCCTGCCACAAACCATCTATCGCGTTAGAAACATACTTATGCGGAACTCGGAAATTCGATTCCTAGTATGAGAAAGCTCATGTTGCTCGGTCTGCCAAACGTTTGCTCGGGTCTTGTTAAGCCCGAAGATTTGATAGGTGATTGGGTAGCACGACGATAGCTTCGAGTGAAACAGTGCAAGCTGAGAGCTTTTTCGACCTCGCCGATTGATGTTTGCTGTTCAAACAGATGTCAATAGCTTATCGCGGCATAAGGATCGTCTTTTGGAGGCGCTGTTGTCCTATGTTGAGGCTGATGTCTGATCAGCCGGCAGCATCCAATATGCTCTAGATTAATGGGGAAAGTATTGAAGAGCAAATTGAGATGTGTGATAGTCCCCATACAACCTATGGTCTCGATGTCCCATGAAGTCTTCGGAAAGAATCCTACAAATGTAGCCACTCAGTGGCTAGACGAATTCCAGCGGTGGCAACCGTATAATAGAGTAGATTTGGCTCGTGAAGTTTGATAACCATGTGTTAGCTCGATTAACGGACCGATAACTAGTCGACGATAGGCGAAAAAAAAACATCCAAATGCTTCATTGCTTTTGCCCTCTGACGTTTGCTACCTTTCTCTATCTCTCGTTTTCTCTCTTCAAGAACTAAGACATGAGCAGTGTCAGCACCCAAAGTAGTCACGGCAAGTTGAGCAGCCACGGCAAGTCACCGTCGCTATCTCTTGTTATTGCTATTATCACTATCCCCTCTCTCTTTGTCCGTACGATCTCTCTCTATCTCTCTTTCTTGACCTGGCCGCCTTCGTGATCATTGTTCTGCAACAGCCGAGAGTGGTAGTATATAGAATGTATTTTATAGGGCTGGGGTTGAAGTTGTGCTGTCTTGGTTGTCACTAATGACACTTGAGTCTAAATGCACAGACCGTATAATAAGTACACTTACACTAGCCTGTTTATGGCAAAGTAGATTTCGAGGGTGAACTCAAATTGAACGTCAAAAGATTATATGCACACACACTCAATGCTTGAAATACTTCAACTCTCGTGCGGATTTTCTTACCATGGTACTGGGAACTGTGTCAGATTACACTCTCATGCTACAGCATACCGTGTGGAACATACCAACATCTACCCGAGCGGCAAGAGACCGAGATCTCCTACCATACTTTTTCTGCGTTACTTTGTAACACAAGCTTGCTCGGCGACACAAGATCACTAGGATCCTTTTCAATCACTTTCCGGTGTAGAAATCCGAGTTTGATGATAGTACAGCATCCGGCAATCAGCAAGCTCATTAATGAAGATCCTCGGATTTCAGTATCGTGCCGCGGTGTCAAGCAAGCCATTCTCTTACCCCAAAAAGCTTTGTCAGAGGTGATCGTGATAAGCAGAAACATGTTGCCGCTTCCCAGCCTAGGTCGGATTTGATTCGGATTTTGCTCCCGTCGTGAGGAGTGACAGGATACACACAATTTGTACTTTGACGAACAATAGAAATGTCCGAGATTGCTTCACTTGTGACGGGTGGTTTTCGTGTATACCTCCAGTGATTCTCCAATTCATCACAAAGCTGACAGTCAGAAATTCTTGATACCTTTCTCTGTACTTCAAGTCATGTCTTCCAAAGATTTCTACTCGCAGCGTGCATTCGACTATGCACTCGTATTTTCCTCAAAAGTCTTTGAGTCAATAATTTTACGGCCTAAATTGTCCTTTGGTGTCGTTTCCTTGATCGCGATCCCATGTCTAGTATTTTGCTATTTCGTTTATCTTTCAAGCTTCCTTCAAGCACTCCCTGCATCGCTTCCATGGGCTGGATGTCGAGACGATGTATATTTTTCTCGCGTCAGAGCATGTTTCCGACAATTCACAGTTGGTTTTGATGATCTCAAGGAAGCTAGCGAGAAGGTAAGTTTCGAATTGTTTCAAGCTAGCATTCACTACTGATTCATGAAGTACGGAAAACTCGGGGTATCATTTGTGCTTCCGCAGCCAAACTTTCGCCCAGTTGTGATCTTGCCTCGAGAGCACATGCGATGGCTTCTAAAACAACCGGATAGCGTTTTGTTTGAGAGAGCAGCATTATCAGATACCACCGGACTTTTGGAAATGATACCCAAGCTCGTCATGGGCGACGAATTCAGACTCGGAGGCTTCATGATAAACACCTTGCGTTTCAATTCCCAGCGCAAAATTCACCAAGATGCTGACAAGCTACTCGAAGATATAAGCGAGGTCGTTGATGAAGTTCTCGGACACGATGAGAATACCTGGAAAGAAATCAACGTACTAGATACCGTGACAAGAATTACATCCAGACCTGGAATACGTCTAGTTATCGGTAGAGCACTATGTTACGATGCTGGATTCAACAAACAGAGCGAGAGATTCGCTCTGCTTCTTGGCACTTTCGGCGTCATCGTTGGCAACTATTCGCCGCCGATATTTCGCCAAGTTATAGGCTATCTGCTGAGTATTCCACTCAATTACCACTTCAACCGCATTGTTAAGCGAATCATCCCAATCGTGGAAGAACGATTTTCACGCTTAAAGCACATCGAGGAGAAGGAGCCACTACCTGCGGGTGTTCCAGATGATTTTATGACGGTAAGATATCAAACCTCAACTCTTTCATATTCCAAAACTGACTTATCGTACACAGTGGGCAGTTAGAGCAGCACTAGCAGGTAAATACAACGGAATTGAAACAACAGAGAAGATCGCTGGCGCCCTCGCAACAATTGTAAGCAACCTCTAAGCCACCCATATATCTCCCACACCTAACACACTCAGGGCCTAGGAGCAACACCAACAAGCAACGTAATCGGCTCCCAGCTCTTCCTAGACCTCTGCTCGTCCAAGCCCTCCCACCTTGAGCAAATCCGGCTCGAAGCCCTCTCCGCATTTCAAACCCACCAAGACAACCCCTCCATCGCCCTCGCATCTCTGCTTCCGCACGCAGATAGCGCCCTGCGCGAGTCGCTCCGTCTGCATCCGCTGTTCGTGCCAAATCCGTGCGTCAAGGTCATGGCGGACGAGGGCATCACGCTGCCGACCGGCGAGCATCTGAAGAAAGGCTCGCTGATCGGCACGCCGACGTATGCTGTTCATCATGATCCTGTCACGTATCCTGAGCCGGAGGAATACCGCCCTTTTAGGTTCATCAGACCCAAAGCCGCTGAGAACGGCGAGCAAGGAAGTCCCATTGAGAAAGACTTATCGTGCACGACTGTCTCTGACACATTCCTTGCATTTGGAGCCGGGAGACATACTTGGTATTTCCCTGCACCCCATCCCCTCCACTCACGTCCTCACACCTTCTATTTTCTTCTCGATTCATTCTTCTTCAATTTTCATACCAAGCTAATCTCCCATTGTATAAATCAGCCCAGGACGCTGGATAGCTACTCTCTCGCTCAAGTTCATCCTCGCTTATATCGTGGTGCACTACGAGCTCAAGCACCTCCCTCAACGGCCCGCTAGCATGCGAGCTGGTATCGCCGAAGCCCCTCCCCTGGGCGCGAAGATCCAGGTGCGAAGACGGAAGAGCTTTTAGATCTCGAGGGCAAGTCAAACAAGGTGGTGAAGTGAGTGTGTGCCTGTTTGCGCTGTGATAATGTGAGGAAGTTAGAACGCTGCGTAAGACATCAGATGCTTGCCTGAGTTTGGGATTAGGAACTGCTTGATACATTGTTTTTTATCCCATATGTTGTCCTTGAGTGAGATTATCAGATGCCATTCTGTATTCATTTTCAGTTTTTGGCTTTCCAGATATACATTTATAAAAATGAATTTCTCATCGTTTGCTAAAGTCCATCTTTGAAATTCACACCCGTTCTTTCTCAATGTGTGATCAGATTTGTGCACATTCAAGTTCCTGATACGTTCATTATCCTCTTATAACAAAGGCAGGTTGAACCCGCTTGATAGAAAAATCGTTGCTAACAATGTCGAAGACCAAGCTCTTTGATCTCATGATATCCAATATCTGTCTGTCATGCTCATGAACAAGAGCCCTAGATCTCCATGAAAATATCCAAGAAAACGCCTCTCACTATGCCCAGAACCAGATAGCCAGCCACCACATTCATACAGGTTGTGACAAATGAGAAGCACCCTCACGCATTTTCTTGCTCACTTGCTTTCTTGCTCACTTGCTTTCTTGCTCACTCTTTCGTACAATGCTGGAAAATCAGCCGTTTCGTCGTTCGAAAATCGTATCAGACATGTAGCTCATATCCATTTTCCTTCCATTCTACCTCCCAAATGCTCCCCTCCCGGCTCAATGCATGTCTCTCCCAATATTGCGGTCATAAAATGATCACCGTAAGCTACTAAATCCAGTGCTCCCCTTGCTCGTTTCAAAAACGAGATTTTGTCGTCCATACATTCTCTTGCTTCTCTCCTCGCCACCAGCGTCAAGCCATTTCTGGAGATGCTTACACTGACTCACATCGAAACTCTCAAGAATCGTACAACCTTCCACAATTGCTTCGACACCAACACCCGTGACACGTACACAACCACGGACAGATAGTTCTTTCAGCTCAAGAAGATGCAATGCAATGCTACGCAATGATGAGTCCGATACGGCCGATCCGCAGAAGGACAGCTTCAGTGACCGGAGTTGAGGGCACCCGAGGGAAAGGACCTCGGTTGCTGTGTCTGACAGAGCACAGCAGAATGACTGCATATGTTAGCTTCATGCTGTGATAATTGTAAGGACGAAAACTTACCAGGTCCAACTCCTTCAGCCCCTTCGCAGCATTGGTGAGATAGACAATCGCATTATCTGTCAAGTAGGTGCAATCTGCTAAGATCAACCTCTCGAGTCTGGCAAACTTGTAGATGCTCCAGTGTTGGAAGCCCCCATCGGTGATAGTTGTGCAACGTGTCAGATCAATACTCTTAAGTCGATTGTGTGCGTGGACTGCTAGGTGAGCCATTGAGCGATCAGTTACATGCTTACAATAGCTGAGAGTCAGATCCGTAAGTTCTGGGCAGCCAACAACTGTACCAGGTGGAGGTAGTGTGGGAGCCGGATGACCAGGTTTGTGACGAGCAGCTGCAGCTTGCTGAGCAGGATTCGGTTCTGCGACGACCCAGCCAACGATACGAGCCAAGAGATTGTCGCTGACTTTCCGACAATTGGAAAGATCGATTTCCTGCAGATGTTTCGAGGAATTGGCCATCTCAAGGACAGCACTTGCAGTGATATCCCAGACACTTTTCATCCTCCAAGCGCGTACATTGGGACCGCATTGATTCGCGAGTACGGAGAAGCTCTCGTCTGTGATATGAAAGCAATTGCTCAAATCGATAGCTCGAGGCCGTTTTCCTACAAAGGGACAAATGACATCCAGCAATACTTTGTTTGTCACAAATCGATTGTAAAGTGAAAGGTCTAGGTTGTGACAGATCTTTGGAGATGTTGTTAGAATCTTAGACCAGTGCTGCGATACTTCTCGGAGTCTCATCAGCTGACGAATGTCGAGAAAAGAGAATACCATAATCAGGATGTTGTCAGGAAGAACACCTCTATTGTACTGGCTAGGGGTTCGCTTGAATCTTGGGCGTTTCAGTCTTAGGTTGGAATCGGGAGGTGTAATTGCATGAGAAAATTTGGCTGGGGTCGGGGTTTGAGTTCTGGATCTTGTTCTGGGACCTGTGCTGGTATCTCTTTTCTTTGGCTCCTCTGGCGGAGTGTCTGGCACTGGTGGTGCATATGAGCCCCGTCTGGACCTGGCTCGCATGTTGTCCATATCTACACTCAAAAATGGATCCGGGTCCAAAGGTTCCATCACTTCTTTATCCTCAGCACGACTAGGTTTATGTGGGCTTGCTGGCTTTGATGGCGTGAAAGTGACTTGCGGGAGAGAGTTCCGAGCAGGACTAGGGAAGCTATCCCCAATTGCGAGCTGGTTGATAGAAGGCGCATCGGCTTCAGACATCAATACATCATTATCATCGGTCTTTCCGATTCGATTCCTGGCCGTCTCTTCTACTTGAAGACGGATATCAGGTGAGCATCTTCTCCAAAGCTCCTCCAGAACTTCCCCACTAATCATTAGACATTCAACTGTCGTGATTGACCTAACAGTGGCTGTTCTTCTTGGCGCCAAAGCTAAGCTAGCAACTTCGCCGAAGTATTGACCTTGCTTCAATCTTGGCCGAATGTAGGAGGATCGAGTTTTTGGTTTTGTACTGAAATGACCATTGCTTTCTTCATGAATTACCTCCGCCTCACCACGGACAATGAAATAAATTTCATTTCCAGGCGATCCCTGAACAATAATGTCTGTAAAAGGCGGATATGTCATTGGTTGGGTACTCAGTCCCAAGAAATGGAGGATTTCGGGAGGCAGTGTCGAAAAAAGAGGTAGCTCTTTGAGGGTCTTCCTAACATTGACAAATCCACTTCCGAGAGCACTTCCTGCAGCTGGATCTTCAATACCTTGCGGACTGGGCGACTTCCTCTTTTTCGTGTTTATGACCACTCCTTTCTCAATCATGCCAACATCTCCTTGCGACACCTCTCCCGGAGCCGCTTCTCGGGCAAGCTTTCCCCCTCTTGATGGAAGGGAAGTCGAAACGAGCTTCGGACCAAATCCACCTTCTTTCCTCTTCTTATTCAAGATTGTCAGCCTTTCCTGTGCCTCCTCCATAATAGCTTTCTCCATGTCCGGAAAATTTGGTAATTCTAAACGAAGATCTTCTTTCTTCAAAACTACCAATAGACATTTTGTTCTCGCAATAATGGTTGCAGTTCGAGGCACATCCATCAGAATGCCGATTTCGCCAAAGAATGCTCCCGGTCTTAGTTCTGCATATGTCGCTTCTCCATCTCGAGATGTGACAGCTACTGCACCCCGCACTAGCCAGTACATAGCCTTTGCCTCGTCTCCCTCCGTCAGAATATGGTCGTGTGGCCCATGCACCTGTGGTCGCAAGTGCTTTCCGATAGCTGCCAGGAATGAATCCGGAGCAGACAGAAACAGAGGAAATGATCGTATGCGATCCACCAAATCGAGTGGCATATCTGGTATTGTTGACGCTGTCAGAGGAGAAGGTCGCACGGGCCGCGTGGGGTTCGTCTCAATGTTGAAGGACCTGATCAAGGACAGAGAATCTGGTATAGGCGCGCCATTTGCTCTGAATGGAGAGCTGGGCCCTCCACGATTCCGTCTCATCTTGAGTACTACTATGCTTTAAAGATATGCTCCCCACCAGTTCTCCAAGTATAATTTACGGCCTATCGGCCGTGGTGCCGCTCGGCCTGCCAAAAGAAATGCCAGGCTTGTAGATGCGATTTCAGAGATGGTCGTACGTCTAAATCTTATGTGGTGGAGTGTGTATGCGCGTGAGAAATATGTAACTAATTACAGAGGTCCAGCTCCGTGTCTTTGCTGGCAATATGTACAAATTTCACCAACAGATGTCGTCTTTGTTCCGCGAAGTTTCCAACGTGTTGGGGGGATCGTGCGTCGCGTCTGCAAAGTCATGTTAGTCCTTAAACAATGAGAGCTGCGGGGTTGGAGATCAAACTGTTTCAAGATTGAGAATATCCGGACCAGAATAGCTTCACATTCCTATGATGACGGCTGAGGGGCAACGCTGTGTAACTCGAGGGCGATAATCTACCTGCGATGTGGGAAATGTATAGAAAGAATCAAAGGAATAGAAAGTTGGAGCTGCGGTGTGGAATAGATGCACGGAGCACTCTTTGGTAGAAGAGTTCTGGAGATCCTAACGACGAGACGATCCGCTGTGTGTATTTCATTCCTCAATTGGGCTGGGGGTTGCTGAGTGGAGCTGATGACTGCGGGCGCTCCGTCATAGTTAACCCACGAACATGTTTCCTTTTGGCGGCTTAAAACCTTGGGGGGGATTGAGACAAGCGAGTTGATAGCTGATCACGACATGTGAAAAAAAGAAAAGAATATAAATATTGGAAATTGTTGGAGATACGATGATCTTTAGAGAGGCAAAGGGACTCATTTCAGGCGAATGCTATTTTCTCTCACACTCGGAGAGTCCAAGTGTTCACGATTGGTCCACATCTCCTTCATGTCTGTCAGCACAGTCCTCCCCCTTGTGATGTGATGGGCATGTCGTCTGAGATTGGCTTCTTCCATTTCCCTTCTAGAAGACACATCGCAGCATCAGCCTTCAGCCTCGTAAACGGACGGATCTTCGCTCATCTACGAAGAAAAGACGGAGGAAGGTCAGCATCGAATAAGATTTGGAATAACCCCCAGTAAATCGTGGTTTGTGGAAATAAGATGTTTCTAATTGTTTTTAACATTTCAGCTAGAGAAGTCATAGCTTCTCGAAGCTCGGTTTATTGGTTGTCAGCAAACCTTTACGATTCAAGGTATCAAGTGTCTGTTCGGGCTTTCCCCCGAATGCTGGATACGATAGATGTTTCATGATACCGAAGCTTTTGTGCCAGAAAATGCTTCTCGAAGATCTCTCTCTAGATCACATGTAAGTATGGTAAATGGACATGAAACATCTAGAAGTCGACCTTCTTATTCCAGACATCTTATCTTGAAGTGCAATAAATAAATATGTCCTGCAAGGGGAAGGGTTTGGATCGACAAGGTAGGTACATGCGACCTCGGCACAAATATCTTTTGAACAATTGCAAAATGCTGAGCCAAGTTTAGCATCCTGGTGTAATGAATAAGGTGTATGTAACCATTGGCTGCTTTGGAGACGCAGTGATCTATATATATCGAGCCTTACTGCAGGGCACCTTTTATACGTTACAAGCTTGCAATATTAGGTGGCGATAACACAAAATCGCTGTGTTGGTTTGCTATTGATTGAACTAAACCATAATTGCTTGAAAATGATTTTCTATAACCCCCAATGCTTGATAAGTACTCAGGTAAGGACCATACCCGTGAGCTTTCGTACCTCACATCTGTTGGAGGGAAAACTACCTTACCTACTTACCTCCTCGCTTAAGCCATCTAAATCTAAACTCCAATGATTAAGGTAGGTATCGAATAGCTCCTGCTTGTGCTAAAGGGGCATCTGAACCGAATAGAGAGATAGTTGATCATTAGCATCAATTTCGCAAATGTAAATTCAAATCTCTGTCCTGCAAAGTTGGGTAACTTATTGTTAATATCAGGAAGTGACAGCGCGGAGCGTCTCCTGAATGGAACTGAGATGAGCATGAATATGTGGCGAACAATTGCTTTGAGGTTTCTAGAGCGTAGCTTGGCTCTGATTCGAGAATTGATTACCGGTATGAGTGACTTATGAGGTAAGGAGTTTTGAAATGACGACGGGGAGGAATAGTGTAAGGCATAGCGAGGGGAGCGAAGTTGGCATTTGTCAGTGGCAAAGACAAAACCAAATTGCATGCGAGATTCGCAATAGTTGCTTCGTCAAACTCTCCAGGTCCTGGTCTGAGGAGACCTGTCGCATGTTGCATAGATGTCCTTTTCTTACTGCAAATTTAGATGAGCATTTTCGTCATATTTTCCATTGAGATTCTTTCATTCATCTTTTCAATTAAAACGAGTTTCGTCTGCTCTCAAGTACTAAGTTATCCAACAACATAGCTCTGGGTATAATGTTTCGCTCTATGAGTCAGCGAGGTGATGAATATGACGGAATCAGAGTGAATTAACGAAAGGTAATAGCACAATATAAACATCGAGATGAACGAGAGGTATGGGATTGTACTCAAAACTCGGGTTGCACTTTAGAAGAAAATTTTAAAGACCACGGAAATGTTATGAGCGAAAAGTAACCTTGTCACAAATCCAACTCAATTAGCAAGCAAGCAACCTGCTAAGTGATTCATGATAGCAAAGCAATTCGAGTGAAAAGCTAGCTCATCATGCGCTGAATATCAGAACGGAGGAAGAATGCGGCCTTAAAACTAATCGCCGTTCTTGCCTTCTCGAGCTTTCCAAAAAAGCGGATGACTAATACTCAACACCGACATCATCGAAGCTTGCCTTCCCCCTCAAATACCTCTTTGCGCCTCAACACCTACGATCATCAACATCAAACAACACATTCATCACGATGGCATTCACGATACGACAACCTCTAAAACTCACCTCCGCTTTGGTGGGAGCTTCAAAAACCGCCTTCAAATCTGCACCGATCCGACAATTCCACAGCAGCAGACCAGCGGCGAATTTCTTCACATACCGAGCAACGACACCCGCCAGCACTCTGTCAAAAGCACGAAATGCATTCAAGCAATCGAGGACGTATATGCAGCAGCCTGCAGTTGCTCCTGAGTCCGGAAATCTTACACAGAAGCTGATTGTTGGAGGAGCTATTATCGGAGGAACACTTGTGGCTACAAATTTATTGTTCAATAGAGAGACAAGAGAAGATGGAGGTATGCCACCATTCGAGAGGGCATATCTGAATGATACCTTCATGCACACTGGTTTGGGAGTTGGTATCATTGGTCTTTCTGCCAAAGCTATGTTCCAGTCTGGCTTCACCTACCGACTGATGGCTACCAACCCATGGGTTGTCATGATCGGTGGTCTTGGATTGTCTATTGGAACCATGATGGCTACTCGTGCTACCAGCCCTGATAAGTAGGTTATTCCCTGCAAAATTGACGACTTTGGCTAACAAATCGATAGCTATATTCCAAAGTATGGCTTCTGGGCTGCATTCAATGTCACCCAAGGAGCTCTCCTCGCCCCTCTATTGTTCATGGCGCCACCTGCTTTGATCGCTCGCGCCGGTCTCTACACAATGGCAATGATGGGCTCTATTTCTTTTGTCGGAGCCACTGCTAAGCAAGAGAAATACCTTTACCTGGGAGGACCACTCCTTGCTGGTGCTGCGCTCGTAGCCGTTTCCGGATTCGCCCCTCTCGTTCTTCCCGCCACCGCAGTCCGAACACTCGCTTTCACCGAGAACATCTGGCTGTACGGAGGATTGGCTGTCTTTGGTGGATTCACTCTTTACGACGTCCAGAAGGTGCTTTACCACGCACGTCTTGCTGAGCAGGGTGTGATTCGCAAGGATGCTGTCAACGAGAGTATTAGCTTGGAGCTGGATTTCTTGAACATCTTCATCCGGATGGTTCAAATCTTGATGATGCAACAGCGGAGGAAGTAGATAATGGGGATTGATGGGGTGGTTTGATGCATTACGGTAGTTTAGGAGTTCTGGGGTAGGATTTACCAAATTTGCGAGATGTGGAAAGCCTCCTCTCTTGTTATGTACAGTAAGATAGCGCTTGGAAAATGAACGGCTCATGCCTAGAAATAATAACACTTCAACCTGACTTCCTAATATCGACATGGCACATATCATAACTACTGTGGACTGTAACATATCAAAATCTCGATTTTGGTTGATTGGTTTCAAGCACAAGTTGGTGGCGACTTGGTGTGTTAGATGAGATCCCCATTGTATCTGAGAACAAAATGATCAACTGCATCAATCTTATGTAAATGCAAAAAATAGCCATTGAAAATGTGTTCATTCTAAGAAGCGCTGATACGCAATGCCAAAAGTCCCTCCCAAACTATCATACAACAACAATCATGTTATTCATCATGTCATTCTCATTCCCACTCCCTCTCCGCACAAACCTAAGTCAAAGCCGGAAACTTTCTCAAAAAGTGACTCGGGCACTCATAGCCACTCGGATTCTTGTCCAGATACTTCTGATGATACGTCTCAGCGTCCCACCACTCGCCCGCGGGCAGAATTTCCGTCACTACCTTGCTCTTCCACCACTGCTCATTCACCTTCTTCGTCACTTCCCGCGCGATCTTCTCCTGCTCGGCCCCGTGGTAGAAGATCCCCGATCGGTACTGCGACCCTCGGTCCGGACCCTGCTGGTTCGATGTCGTCGGGTCGTGCATCTTGTAGAAGAACTCGAGGAGTTGCGTATATGTTATTTGCGCGGGGTCGTAGGAGATTTGGAGGGCTTCTGCGTCTGTAGATTTCCATTGTCAGCATCCATCCAACTCTCTTTGTTGGAGGTGGTTGTAAAGGGAAAGACTACTTACGACCAGTAGACCCAGAGCACACGGCGCGATAACTCGGATTCTGCGTATCGCCCCCGATGTATCCCACTCGCGCATCATACAATCCCTTCCCCTTGAACTCCTTCCGGAACATGTGCTCGACGCCCCAGAAACACCCCGCGGCCACGGTGGCAAGCTCAGCGCCCTCGGGAGCCGCTGCTGCGGAGCCTCCGGTGGGCGCAACGGAGAGCTGCGAAGATGCGGTGAAGGGGCGTGTGAAGCGGGAAAGAAAGGACGGCATGTTAAAGGCCATGAGGAGGGCGAGGAACGAGGTTGTGAGGAGGATGAGGGTGGTGGGTTGCAGCTGGAGGCGAGGCAGGTTTGCGGGTAGTTTTGGTTGGAGCTGGTTGGTAGGTATGTATTGAAGTGTGTGAAGCTGTAGTGTAGATTGAGGAGGCGATTGATGGTTTATTTGGAAGATTTATGATGGCGATGGGGGAGAGAAGTGTATTTGTATCTGAATCGCCTCTTGTAACTTTTAGTGCATCTACTCGTCATGAGGGGTCTCGATTGTGTAGGAGATGACAAATGTGAGGTCCAAGCTCCCATAGCCTTGCTTCTCAGCCACCTTCTTCTTCCCTGCATTGCATGATTGATTCCATTGATTCCATGCACATTGACAGATAATTCCATATCAGAACTGCCATTTGGAATCTATCTGCAGGCACTGCTTGGCTGTCTCTCTGAATGTCAAGGGCTCTTGACTGAGGGGCAGTGTCTGCGTGGCCTCCCATGCTATGACCCCAGGTGCTAGGAACGTATTTGAGTTACCCAATGTTTCGTCTTTTGTGCCTCTTAGCTTTCATTCCATTCTTGTGATCTGTCATTTATCACATGACTTGAGCCATGGAGCGACACCAAGTCCATTCTGGGAGATTCATCAGCTTACACGATTGTGAGTCTCCTCGTAGGATGCACCAATGCCCTTTTTCTGATTGCTGTCCTAACCTTTTTGTGCCTTGTTGTTTTCAAGTGACTTAGGAATTAGCCGAGCTGGCTCAATCTGGCCCAACCTCATTGCTTGTGGTGATTGGTGAAGGATTTGGACAAGGAAATCATTATGTTAGCTTTTTGTCGGCTGTATCCATGTTGGCAATCCGAGAGCTATGCCGACTGCTTTCTTATCATTAAAATCAGAGAAAGAGTAAACAGATACTACTTCGTCTAGCGACCTTACAGATTCGTGTTTTGCCTTAGATCAAGGCATCTCAGCATGCTCCCTATTGCAACATCTGGCTGATCTCCTTGATACAGATTTGTAGAACTTCGGATAGTTCTTTCGGATCTAATGGCTTTATATGTGTGCGGCGGCTTCTGTATCGATTCGCTCGTTACCGAGACTCGAACATATCCCACAGTGAATGAGAATGCCGTTGTGGTCGTCACAATTCTCTTCGTACCAAACATCCATAGTGGATCTTCAACCTCATGAGGAATTATCGCCGGCATGCCAAGGCTTGGTGCTAGCTCTCTCCCTGGCAATGCTGATGTAAGCTGAAGCGACACAGGCATGTAACTTTTCAGCTCTCACTCCTGAGCTATCTGGTGCGTTCTCGTATATCCCTAAAAGCTCGTTCATCCTTTGGTTTGCATTTCGAGTTTCGGTAAAGCCTCCACTTTCAGTCATGACCTTAAACTTTTCCCTTTCTTCAGAAGGTGGGGGTTATCCCTCATTCGTGTTGATGCTCATCTATCTGTCGGTATACTTCTTGGTTGAACTGGCGATCAAAAAGATATTCAAATTCAAATTCCCCGCCACTTTTGCTCAACTGTACCACGATCGGAAGGATGTCCAATATTTTGCCTTCATCATGGGGATTCTCATCACAATAACTACAACTCCATTCTGTATCGCAGCTCTTGTGACTTCAGATCACAGTGATTCTCAAAATGTAATTAATATGTCTACATCGGGCCATATCTGCATTGCATCACGCAGCGTCCTCTGGATATCTGAACTCAATAGACTGGATCACGCAACAGGATATATTTTGCATCACCTCTCATCCCTCGGCTTTCTGGTGTGGCATCTCGAAAAACAACTCCCACTCCAGATTCTTTATGGTTTTTACTCCTCGCTAGCGACGGAGTTCTTCTCGGACATCAGGTGTCTACTTGAAATCCATGGAATTAAACCTGCCACTTCGGTATTGGCGTACAGGATCCAGTTTATCAATTTGATCCTCATTGTCGTTTTGAGATTACCGCCTATCATTTATACGGTAACATTCTTCCAATACTGGTCCATCGATGGACATGTCTTCTGGATCAATGCAGCTTGCTTGCTCTTCTATTCCTGGTTCATTACCAGCTTTATCCCGCCAGCGTTGAAGCGACTCGAAGTCTTCAAGGTTTCTTCTGATAGTCAAGCTTACGTGCGGATATGTCAAAAGTACGACATCTCGATTTACAGCATCTTCTTCGCCCTTGCTTCATTCTTTGCAGCGCTGGCATCGAGTACAATCTATCTTAACTTCTCTAAACAGCCTGTACCAGGAAACGGGCAGTTTTATTTGACTATTCAACTCATACTGACTGGTGTTGCTGGTCTGGTTGGTGCTCGTCTTCCATCTCTTGTCGCCTCTGGCAGTGTCAACACAATCTTTAGCAGCAAATTCTTTGGCAAGACCTCGATTTGGCTGCAAGGTGGTCTCGCAGCTATGGTCCTCAGTATTGCAGCATCTCCTATGGTAGAGAGAAGCATCCTTCTTTTAGCTTTTTGGGCAAGCCTTCCGCTCAGCGAAGCTACTGGTCGAATTGGATGCCGCTTCGCTGGCTGCTGTGGGCACTGCGAAAATAACCCAAGCAAAGTTTCGGTGCAGCTCAGATCAGCTGTCCTGAACGCAGTCCTTGGGACGGCGGTACTCGCTGCGCTGACCTTTAGAATATTAGGATTGGAGCAAGCGGCTGGAGTGGCAATTGCTTGTAATGCGCTGATCAGGCTGGGTTTGCGGCCGAATTTCTTCGCTGTGTTCCAGCTAGTTACCTCTGTGGGCTACACATCGTACTTGTGGATGCATCAACAAGAGCTTAAAGAAACAAGGTATGAGTTTGCGGGACAGGAGGCAGGACGGAGAGTAAGGTTGCTAGATGCGACCTCGATAGCTGTTCTGGCAGTAGCAGCAGTTGCTGCAGGAGTGTTTGTCCAAGTCTGTGGTGGCTTGGCAATTAGACCACGGGAGAAGGAGCTTGAGGTGAAGAAAGATTAAACTTATGCAGGCATAAAGCTAGAAATTGAAATTACTGTAACTTTTATTGACCTTCTGTGTTCTTGATAGGCAGAAAGATCGTTGTGACTGTCCACAGTTTTATTTTCGATATTGTCGAAAATTAATCATTTATTGTCTGCAGAGTCGGTATCAAGAGCCTTGAACAAATATAGAAAGCAGTTTCAATCTTTGTCTGTCTATAAAGAAGTTTTACAGCCTCTATATTGCCATGGTAGAACTCTAAGCCTTTCAGTGGAGCGTGGTTTGAAATGAAAGGGTTGATGTTCAAAGTATCGAACACCCACCCTGTCAAACACTTTAAAAGTCTGTGTCAGAACTGCTACTTGAGCAATAGAGTATTATGTAGGTGCACAATAAGGCACACTTTAAATGGGCTCGTGGTGTTTTCTTTCCCTGGACACGAGTGTGGAAGTAAAGGTGTGCAAGTGAGT
This sequence comes from Margaritispora aquatica, assembly GCA_007644065.1. Lineage (NCBI taxonomy): Eukaryota > Fungi > Ascomycota > Leotiomycetes > Helotiales > Discinellaceae > Margaritispora > Margaritispora aquatica. The sequence continues at coordinate 1,941,400 of VJWN01000002.1, forward strand.
GGACAGCCCGATCGGAGTCTTGTTGGGAGCATGTCACATGACCTTGCGCCAAACCGCCTAGGAGGTTTATATTTTATACTTCGGTACCAGCCTTCAATAAATAGTCTGACTCATGTGATGGTTCAATGGTAACCCCCATAATCCTAATCTGGCGGCCTTCAAAACTGGAGCCCAAGAGATCGGGTGAATAATTCATATGGCCTGATCTGGCGGCCTCCAAAACTGGAGACCAAGAGGTGGGGTTGAATTCGGTGCGGCCTTCAAAACTGGAGCCCAATATCTAGAGTTCGTCAAACATTATCCCAATTGGTTAGGGCTTTATTTTTTTAGCGCTTTTGCTCATTTTTATTATACGATGTCTAAAATGATTCGATGATCCGAAAACAACTCAAGTCTTCTAGTTCCTTTCCATCGCCTTCAGATGAACTTAGAAATCACGAGAAGTTGGACGGGATTAAGAACTTCCTTTTTGCTATTCTGCCATGTTTGTAGAAAAATAATAGCTTCCCATCCCTAGCGCTCGATTGACTACAGACTTATCATACATGGTTGTTGATTAGGAGAGATATGCTTAGCACTATTGGGGTGTTATAACCGACCAAGTCCCTCTTGTGTTAGACATACGTAGCCGATTGTTAAAATTGTAGACAAGCCTTCCAAAAATAGCCATTCGAGACAGACGAGCGCCAGGATTATTTCACACGACAAATAAACTTGCAATAATAATATATCCGCGCTTATTGGCAGAACCTAACTCTAGGATTCAAGCCAATTGGCTATTGTTGTACAATCAGACCTGAAATATAGACCTGAGCTTCCTATCCTACCTCCATCAATCAAACACCAAGCCTTGGCGTTTCACGCTTTGCATCCTTGTATCAATTACTACCTTATGCTATTTCGTCTTGCCTCTTCGAGATGCTCCTTCCCTTCTTGTACGTGTTACAGGCTTCATACTCTTGGATTTTCATTTTTGTTATTCGTAAAATGAAATGTAAAATCTAAGACTAGCTCATTGGATTAGATAGAGGTGCCCTATGTACATTGTCTGAACAGTGAATCGATGTCAAGACATTGTGACAGGAAGCTCTCACAGAGAAAGCGCAGTGATATAGTACTCAACTTGACTTGTGCGAACCTTTCGTTGATGGGATATCGTGTCTACTTTCAAATTACAGCTGGGTCCAAATTTGGTGTCAGTCATTGGTCGTTTTAAGTGCGTCCTGCAACACATGTGTCAATTCAGATTGACAATTTCAAGGCAACTCAAATTTTAAGTATTACTTAAAACTTTCGAAGAACATTGACTAAGGTGATGGAGATTTATAAGAAAAAGAAATTGGACTCAGCCTTATTTCATCTATAGCCGACTTTTAAGCGAGGGCTATTCCACGGAGTCAAAGGCAGATTCAATTTCGCAAGAATTGATTTTCGATAGCTTTGGCTGCTTAGCTTATCACACCGAGCGCAGTAACTTTTGTCAAAGTCTCCTGGACTTGGTTTCCTGCTGGCTCAACACACACCAACGCTCCCCACTCATTGTACACCAAACATCCACATCAGATTTGCCTCCGCAGACCCAGGCGCGATTCGCTTTCACCATGGAGAAGCGCAGACCTCAAGCTGATGATATCACACCTGTTCCTAGAAAGCGGCGACTGAATGGTGCGGCCATGCCCGAGGTCAACTGGATGCAATTGATGCACGATAAGTTGAAAGTTATTGGGTTTAAGCCAGTTCCAAAGGCCGTCTCTTTCACATATCCACAAAAAACACTCAATGGACGACATAGCAGACTAGAGTTTGGAGCTGAAGTCGTGCTTGGCATTCGCAAGTTCTCAACCGCAGACGTCGGAGCAAGGTACATTGGGGGTAAACTGGCATCATCGGCGATATGCCGCACGGTGTGCGAGTATTTGAAGGTAAGCTATATCTTTCTAAGTCTTGAGCTCAGAGATATCATGCTAATCCGAGTTAGAGCATGGAAGATGCGGAAGACCACGAACCTTATAATTTAACTTGGTTGAAGCCTCACAAATTCAACAAGGAAGGCTTCAATGTGAGTTTCATTTATATGGTCCAGCATTTTGCATCGGCCACAGACAGAAATCCAACTCTCTATGGACAGCATCTTGCTGGGTTGATATTCAAACATCTCCAACATGTCAGGACCCCAGAAGCCAGAACCTTTGTGAAGTTTTTCTGTCGCGGAATCTGCAAGGATATCAAGAGACTAAAGCTCATTCCCCAGATTCAACAAGCTTTGGAATTTGTCGAACCTCCACTTCCAGAGGTACATCCGGATCATTTGCTCATTATTGAACGTCTGGCTGTCGAAATCACTTCTGTTGTGGGACATGGTGTTCGTAAGGAGAAACAGAATTTGGCAGGAATGGTTGGACGGCAACTTGTCAGAGACTTTGGACCTGAGACACTGGGGCATATTACTGTTCGACTGCTCGGAGAACTTGTCCATAGGTCGATGGATCTAATGGATGAGAGAGTGTTGCACGGAAAATGCGATAACGTCTTCAAAATCATGCTGCTAACAGAACATTCAACTATTGGGCAGTCTGATGGACAAGATTCGTCATCTACTATTACTCAGAATAAGTCTTTGGATGATTACTTAAGTTTGCCTTGGAAGAGATGGGCTTGCAACCCCGAAAGCTCCTGGTATCACCCCGACAGTGTTGCAGGCGGGAGAGATGCAGAGGATAAGTACGATGGTCAGTTTTCCAGAGTCAGCCTGGAAGCTGAAAGCCACCATGTGAGTTTTTCTACATTATCTTGGGGTTTAAGAGCTGATAGTATCATAGCATAGACAAGATTGGGCGCGCGACACGATGAAAGCTGGCTCACGACCTCCGGTGCTTGGATCACCAGCAGACACGCAAGATTCTACACGACAAGCATCTCCCGAAGCTTCCGAGCAACCCAAGACACCAAGAAAGCACTTTGTTGAACTCAGCCATACTGTACCCAAAGAACTGGTTGCCCTCTCTCCTGTGGCCACTTTTCAGCCTGCTTCTAGCGAGGAGCATGAGGAACCCAACTCAGCTAACCGTGAATCATGGATGATGGCAGAGGTGGTACCACCGAGCCGTCCAGGCCCCCGGTTTAGACCACTCATTTTTGGAGAGCTATACGCAGCGAGAGAGAGCTTTACAAACACTTGGGCCCTTTATCACTCCGAACGGTATCGGACTGCCTCCAGGAGTCAAGACAAAGCTCAACAAAGACTTCCTGACTTATATTTCTGCCCAGAGGGGTCTCCATGCAGGAGTTCTTTCCCACGAAGACTATCTTAAATATGCTGAAATGTACTTGCGGTCTGATCATCATCCTGGTGGAGATATTGGGCGATCCTCAACAAACTTGACTGACCTTTTACTGTTCTATGAGGAACGTGGTCGTTTCCGACCAAATCTAGTACCTTCAGAAGTCAATGAGACAGCCATAGCAATGCGTACACTCAACCCGACAAATGTTGATGGCGTTAGATCGTTTAAAAGATTTGATGCACAGTCCAACACTTCTGGAGAAGCGATCCATGGTCAGCGAGCTCCCATAATCACAATGGGAGAACCAATTGAAGCACCATCAAAGATCACAAGAAAGACGGTTGATGAAAAAAATTCAAGCTTCCTTGGCCACAATCAAAGCATACCATGCACCGTCAAACATCCGTGAAGAGATGGTCAATGAGCAGGCTCAAGTCTCCATGACCACAATTGGACAAGGATTTATCACGGCAACAAACATCTCTGCAGGCATGGTCCCCGAAAAGCCTGAAGCTTCCATGGCTAAGTCAATAGAATATTGCAAGATAAAGAAGCCAACCAGTCGAGTCAAAGGCTCGAATCCGCGAGACAATGACATGCTAGACGCTCCACCCCCAACCGTTGCCAATGAAACTCATGCGCCCACTCCGGTTAAAGAGCAAGGAAATAATCTATCGAACAAGAAGTCCAAAAACAATCTCTTCGATCACTTAGATCTCTCTATTCCTGACCCCGCGAAACCTGTCTGGGGACCAAGTACTACCAATACGAAGCCCTGAAGCAGTTTTTGCAATCGTTTGGGTTTTAGAACATCGAGCCTACGGAGAAATATCGCTTGCTCGATGAATAGATCTCAATTAGTAGACCCCATCAGGTGGCTCAATTTGAAGTTGCAAAAGGGCGCAGCTGACAGAATTTGGCGAAATCCAATCACATGTACAAATTTGAGTCATTTGAAGTTTGTTGGTGGATAGCAGGGAGCATGTTTTGGGTGTTGTTGGTCGATTTTTGTTGGAATACCGAAGGCGAGTCAAGATCCATTGGAATACTTGTTTGGGATATTTGGAGATGAGTAGAAAAGAAGGTGTATTGAGTATTTTCTGGAGAGCTTATGTAGGATAGAGCGGTTTGTAGCTGTGAATGAAAATTGTTAATGTATAACATGGGACTACCGGTTGGCACTTGATATATAGTGAGGAAGTTCAAGATTATCGTTCAATGACAAGTTAATGTCATTTTATTATGAATAAATCTCCCCAAGGCTTATTTTCTACGAGCTTGAACACCTTCAGGAGTTATCCAATGAAATTTTCGAGATTTACGAAAAGTACTTTTGGTAATCAACCCTACTATGCAACCCCACCATAGACACAGCAACGAGTGCCTACCAATATCATAGCAAGTGCTCTCTGTAAAATCCTAGTCTATATCTAAAATATTAAACAAAGAACCCTGCCTAAATCACACAATTGTTATTGAGAACTTCTATACCTTATTGCAGTACCGAATTTATGAATCAGCAAAAAATATAGATACTAACATCAGAAGACCTTACATCGATATGCTTTAGTGTATGCATTCATTTTATTCTACACGTCATGAGCAAGATGTGCCACTAATGCAACGACCATCAATATCTAGACTAGGACATCATAAGTGAGGTGACCAGTTGCAAACCCCTTCCCTACATGCCACAACTACTCAAACTCTCTACTTATCTGATATTTGAACAGATAAAATTGTTCTCAAATTCTCTTGCTTAACATAATATCTCACAACATTTATTGAGGGGCACAACTCTGAGAACCTAGAAACAGACTTCGCAACAATATTTTTAACTACAGTCGAATAAATGCCTTCAAAAATATGCTGATCTTTCTCTGTCTCAAGCTTCTAATTAGCATCAAGTAGACTTGCTGCTAATTTCCCTAAAGGTATCGACGCTTACCACCTCGAGGGAGTAACCACATCAGCTCTTAGGTTTTGCAACCTATTTATATCCCAAAGATAGATGACGAGAAACACATATGAAAGGGTAATTCAGCAACAAACTTATTTGGGAAATTGATAATCCAGATCAATTCTCTATGTACCCCGATCAATGGTTGAATATATACAAGAAACCATTCCTTCCGTTCCCCAAACAAATGCAAACAGTGTCATGAAATCATCACATGCACGTGCATACCCCAAAATCAAACCCTAAAAGAATGTTTTCCCTACTTATCTCTCACAAAATCACATGTACAATGAATGAATGAATGAATGGCGTGCCATAATGGTCTCCTCTAAGCCTTCTCAGACTTCAAAAACGACTCAACCCAAGCAATCAGGTCAGCCCAGGTCGTGCCGGCCGGCATAGTCGAGCCCGAACCCGAAGAGCCCGTGCCATTCGAGCCCGTCGTTGTGTTAGAGACCAGGAGACTTGCAAGCTCAGAGGCTGCAGCGCTTGCAGCGACGCTGACGCTACTACTACTACTGGATGACCGAACAGATGTTGCTAGAGTTGTAGGAAGAGGTGTGCTGACCACAAGAGCTAGACCAGTAGGTATGGTAAAGATCTGTGTCTGCGTTGCCGTCACTGGGCAGAGAGTTGTATATGCCACAGCCCATTCGGTAACGACGGCTCCAATGGTCGAAGAGCAGCTGCTATCTCCTGAGCCGCAGTTGTTCGAGCTGACAGTGTATACATTTGAGGTGTATGCGACGGAGGTTGAGGAGCTGGTGACGACTGAGATCGTGGTAATGCGACTGATGGAGCCCGATGCCAGACTTGCTGGAATGGTGGTCTGCACCATCATGGTGGAAAGCGGTGCAATGCGTGTGGTTAGTGACCCCATATTTATCGAACAAGCGATGTCCGAGGGCGCGCAGGAGGTCACGGTGTGTACGCTGGTCGTATAAATGGTAGAGGCTACGCTGACGGTGATGACAGATGTGATGGCTGGTCGTGAAAATGTAGTGTTGCCATATGGAGCAGTAGAGAAGGTTCTACTGGTTGGTGATCCTGTTGGGAATGCTCGTGTGGTGGAGAAAGCTGGTGTGGTGGAGTTTGCATATGGTGGACCACCTGATGGGAATGCTCGTGTGGTGGAGAAAACTGATGTGGTGGAGAAAGCTGGTGTCGTGGAGAAGGCTGGTGTGGTGGAGTTTGTATATGGTGGACCACCTGATGGGAGGCGACTTTTGGAAACACTGATAGGCACGACGGTTGTGGAAATTGGGATGATTTCGGTAGTCATCTGCCCGATTTTTGTGCTTGCTGAGCAGTTTGTCACTGAGGTAGCACAGCCTGTGATATTATACACGGAGGTTGTATATATCGTAAGCGTTTGTGAGCCGACAGAGACGAATTCTCCCAAGGCGCTTGACGTGGTTAGACCTGGTGGTGAAATAGTCACAGTTGAGATGGGAATAAGTTCTGTTGTAACTTGCCCAACGTTTGTTTGCACACCAGTAGCTCCGATCGTTGAGGTGATAGTATATGCTGAGCTTTCGTATATTGTGGAAGTAGATTCAGACTCGCCTGCCGCGGTGGATGGCGAGACTACAGTTGTAGAGATGGTATTCACTTGAGTTTCAATTTGCCCTGCGGGTCCAGTTGAATAATATGTGACGTAAACGGTTGACACAAATGAGTCTGGTGTTGCAACATCTCCTACTGCCGTGGAGGTTGAGACTGGAGCTGAAATTATAGTTGTAGAAATGGCATTGACCTGAGTCTCAATTTGCCCAGCAGGTCCAGTAGAATACTGTGTGACATAGATAGTCGAGACAAACGAGTCAGGTGTCGCAATATTGCCTACTGCCGTAGATATCGAAGCTGGAGGTGAAACTATAGTTGTAGAAATAGCATCGATTTGAGTTTCAACCTGTCCGGAAGATCCAGTGGAGTAATAAGTAACATACACAGTTGAGATATAGGAGTCTGGTGTTGCAGCATTGCCTGCTGCCGTGGAGGTTGAGACTGGAGCTGAGACTATGGTCGTAGAAATAGCATTGATTTGAGTTTCAACTTGCCCAGCAGGGCCAGTAGAGTATTGTGTGATATAGATAGTCGAGACGAATGAGTCAGGTGTCGCAACATTGCCTACTGGAGTGGATATCGAGGCTGGAGCGGAGACTATGGTCGTAGAAATAGCATTGATTTGAGTCTCAACTTGCCCAGCAGGGCCAGTAGAGTAATATGTAACATACACGGTTGAGACATATGATACTGGCGTCGCAACAGCCGGGATGCTAGAAGCAAACTCCTCTGCTGGAGTAGATGTCGAAACTGGAGGTGAAACTATTGTCGTAGAGATAGCATTGATTTGTGTCTCAACTTGCCCAGCAGGGCCAGTAGAGTAAGATGTGATATATACGGTTGAGATATATGACACTGGCGTCGCAACAGCCGGGATGCTAGAAGCGGACTCAAACTCGCCTGCTGCAGTAGATGTCGAAACTTGAGGTGAAATTATCGTCGTAGAAATAGCGTTTACCTGAGTCTCAATCTGACCAGCGGGTCCAGTTGAATAGTTTGTAACATAAATAGTTGAGACATATGAGTCTGGTGTGGCAACAACTGGGCTGCTGGTCACATCTGAAATCGGCAAAGTACTAGAAGCTGACTCAACTTCGCCTACTGGAGTGGATGTCGAGAGTGGACCTGGAACAATGGTCGAAGAGATAGTATTTACATGAGTTTCAACTTGGCCAGCAGGTCCAGTAGAGTAATATGTGACATAAACCGTAGAAATGAACGAGTCGGGCGTAACAACGGCGGGGCTACTGACCACAGCTGAAGCTGGAACTATTGTCGTCGAAATAGCGCTGACTTGAGTCTCAACTTGGCCGGCGGGTCCAGTGGAGTAATTTGTAACATAAACTGTTGAAATATATGAGTCTGGGGTTGCAACAACTGGCTTACTGATCACTGCCGAAACAGGCAAAAGGGTGGTAGAAGAAGCGCTTTCGGTCATGACTTGGCCCGAAGATGCACCTGCCGTGACTGTGTACACAGATGTGATGTATACAATGAATGGCTTTGCTGGAACAATTGTTCTAGAGTGTGCCTTTCGAGTGCGAACTCGCCCAGAGCTGATTCCGGTGGTGACCGTGAATATCGAAGTATAGTAAACCGTGGTTGTAATATACTCGGTACTAACAGGCATGATGGATGCTGAGCTTGAGCTTTCTGTGACGACCTGTCCTGAGTTTGCCCCTGTAGTCTGAGTGTACACGGAAGTAAAGTAGATCACAGATGTGACGGGTTGAACTTGCTCGACTGGGATAACGTTGGTTGAAATAGCGTTCAATTCAGTTGTCACTTGTCCAGAGCTGTTACCAGTTGAGACCGTGTAGACTGAGGTGGCATATTCAATTGATGTAATCAGGGCTTGCGTGGCTGTAACAACAGATGTTTGGTTGGAAACTTCTCCCAGGACCGTAGATGTTGAGTTTGACGAAGAGAATTTGGTGTTTGGAATGACAGTAGTCGAGACAACACTCAAAGACGTCAAAGTGCTGGCTGGGCAGTTGGTAATTGAGGCTGCGCACGAGGTGACGGTGTATAGCGATGTAGCAAATACGGTCTTCGTGATCGATTCTGCTTCATTGGTGCTGGATACTTGGGTGCTGCTGACGAGCTCTCCGACTGCAGTTTTTGTTGATGTGGTATTGGATACTTGAGTGCTGCTGACGAACTCTCCGGGTGCAGTTTGTGTTGACGTTATATTGGATACTTGAGTGCTGCTAATGAATTCTCCGGGTGCAGTTTGTGTTGATGAGGTATTGGACATGATCTTGGTAACAGGTACCAAAGAGCTGGTGGTGTAGAGGGCACTCAGAGAGGTGGAAACTCTTGTAGAATTTGTCGGGCAATTCGTGATTGATGCAGCACAACTGATAGATATGTTAGCACCATTTCATCTGATACTAGAAATATTCGATTCAAAGACATCAGGAAGGACACTTACGAAGTAACCGTATACAAAGAAGTAGCATATACTGTGCGAATTTTATAAGTGCTACTTGGTGACGAGCTAACCTCACTCTCAGCGCTCTTGGTAACCGAGATGCTTGCATTGGATGTCGCCGCAGTCACGGGGTTGGTCGTGTAAAGAGAAATCAACTCAGTCGTGAGCGAACCAATGTTCGCTGGACAGTCGGTGACGGATGCTGCGCATGAAGTTACTGTGTAGATGCTGGTAGCATAAACAGTGGATGGGGCAGCCAGATTTGGGAGCGAAGTGTGGTTGAAGACTTGTCCGCCAAGAGCAGTACTGCTTGGAGATGCTGTCTGATTTCCGGCTCCTGCTGGGCGCGTGCCATTATTCCCATGGCCAGCGGCATCTGTTGGGTATGGTGAGCGGGACCTGGATGTTGAGGCTATGAAACCACCAGACAGTGCGGCGGAATTGATGGATGATGGGGTGAAAAATACGCCGCTTGAGCTTAGAGTGGATGAGCTGAAAGCCGCTGATGAGATTAAAGCTGAAGAAGAAGGCTTCAAAGCGTTCGTTGACTCATTTAACCTCAGAGACAACGAGCTTGAGCTCAAAATCGAAGTGCTTGAAGCTGGGCTAGAGATTGAAGTGGCCTCGAAATTGTCAGATGAGAAAGATGCAATCGAAGTTTGTGAAGGGATCGCAGAGCTTGAAGACGCTGCAGAGCTTGAAGAGACAGCAGAGCTTGAAGAGACAGCAGAGCTTGAAGAAACCACAGAGCTTGAAGAAACCACAAAGCCTGAAGAGGCTGCAGAGCTTGAAGAGACAGCAGAGCTTGAAGAAACCACAAAGCCTGAAGAGGCTGCAGAACTTGAAGAGGCTACAGAGCTTGAAGAAGCCATAGAGCTTGAAAAGTCTGCAGAGCTCGAGGAGACTACAAAGCTCGAAGAAAGCGAATCTGCAATGATAGGAGATGCGCTGGCCACAGATGAAGAGGCACCTGTAGAGATAGCAGACTCGATGAAAATAACCGAGGAGGAATCTTGACTGTACGTAGAAGGCTGCAAGGGAGTTGATGTCGGGTTAATGATGCTGGTGGCGTTAAGTGATACTGATGCTACTTGAGCCTTCGCAAATGGAGAAGCGACGACTGAGCGTGCTGTGACATGAGGTGTTGAAGTGACAGCAGCTGCTGACCCTGCACCACAAGTAGCAACTGGTCCTCCCGGTGCTGTATAATTGGAGATGTCAAAGCCGTTGTAGAAGTTTGGGATATAGATATCACTATCAGTTTCCGCATAAGCTCCAGGGAGTTCGATGCTTGGCGTGCAAGAAGATTCGGCAGTACCGGTGATAGTGAGTTGGGCGCAGCCAATGTAACTTTGAAGTGTTAGGACAATATTAGTCTTCAGGAAGTCACTTACAATTGTCCACCGCCAAGGGTTTGAGAACCATGCAAAGCGAGCATTTCGGATCGAAGCAGGTAATCACCACTCGCCAAACCAGTTGGCAACTTGAAAGTGTAGGTCATGTTCTGTGCTTCCATGATGGCATTTGCCCATGTGCCGTTCTCGGAATCAAATTCATCAATCTTGAACCATTTACCGATACCTGTCGTGGCCGAAGCATTTTCGACAGGTCCCATCAGGAAATGAGTGATTGGTCCAGGATGGGATGAACTGTCCCATTGGACCTTGATGGAATCTCCTTCATTGGCAGTAGCTGTAGCGACACCAGAAGGAACGTTGTTGCCATTGACATTGCAAGTGATGTCGTTAGATGTGACATCGGTCTAGATGATTAGTCATTGTATTGGTAGATTTATGGAACTTCGCTTACCACAGGGCTGTTCGAGGGTGGCATACGAATTGCCACCTGGTACCCGGGACTGACATCATTGACCCAGAACTGATGAAAGTTTTGATGCGCAGAAACGGCAGTGAAAAGGCAAGCAGCAACAGCTGACTTGGGAAACATGGTGAAAGGAATGAATGCAATCACAGATCGCTATGAAAAGAAGGTAAATTGGAGGAAAGAGAAAGGAGTAGAGAAATCACAGACTTGCTTGATGATGATGATCTCCCACTTGGAGAAACATCTCGTTATATGCCTCGCATCCACGATCCGATGGGGCTGTACCTGCGCAACAGTCGAGAAGTGTTGTTACAAAGAGAGAGGAAACAAAATTAAGAGAATGTAGACGTAACGTGAATGGGGCTTGGCATCTGATCTTCGAAACGAGAGGCGGGTCCGAGGTATTTACGGGGCCGCAACATTTCTTTTCGTCCAAACTACTGAATGGGGAAAACTTTAATTTATCTCGATACCGGATCTCCAGTCTAAGTCCACAACTGGCACTTCGGGGTATCCAGGGGGCTTGTAAATGTGGACGAATTTGTTTGCTGTTGATGAAAGTGCGAGGCGTTTCAAACACCACCCCTTTTGTATCCTGATAATCTCGCTTGTGGAATGTGGGACGGATTCAACGTCACGGTCCAAGTAAGAAGTTCAGATGGAAATGGAAGATCAGATGAGCTCCATTGGATGCATGAATTTGGCGTACAAGGACACTCCATTCTCTGATGACGATCACCTCTTCTGGCCCTGTGCTTAGCTTTCCTCTTATGAACCGCCAAGATCGAGGGGAGAGCTTTTGTATGGAAGACGTCGATCTTGGCGGACCTTTGACCACTTTATGATCTGTGAGGGAGACACCTACCAGACCGAATAAGCTCTAGATACTGTAGAGCGGTGCAAGGAAACGCCTTCCGGAGATTCGTAGATCAGTTGTGGTCATGTGCAACCCCTGTGGTTGACTTCTATTTCCGTCTAAGGCGAGATCCCAGAAATCACTTGATACATTCATCGCGATTGGCTTGCAAGGCGGGTTTCGTGATAGAGATTCATGATGTCAGAAACTGTTGCAAGAATCACATAAAGGTAAGGGGATCAGTAGCAGATAAAGATCAAGAATGAAGAATTTCATTTCATTGTATGACGATATTCCGGGAGGGAATATGCTTAAAGAAAATAATACAAACCAGAAGGCAAGCGAAAGAACCATTCCGAAGCGTACCAACTCATCGAGAGAGACCATCAACATGCCACAAATCCTCCATCTTCATCCATGGCGCTTTTACCTTCAAACCCCTCAGCTCCAACCCAAGACTCACCAACTCCGTCAACATCTCCTCAGGAACTAGCCCATCCACCATTGCAACCCCGGTAAGTGTAACAGGCGTCAAACACACAAAAGCACCGCGGATAACATACCTCCTCAAAATTGCCTCCTTGGTTGTATTCTCAAAAATATGCTTCAGATTATACAGCGGAAAACCATAATGGAACTCCACGTACCGATAGCACACACTGATGTGATCCATGATCCAGTTTTGAAAAGATGGCGCGTGTTGGTAGTCTGCGAGGATGTAGGCGTCGATGAGCATATCGATGATGGAGCCCGGGATGCACTTGTCGGTGACGGTGGTGGGATCCGCGACGAGTAGGAGGTTCCGCTCGAGGGAGGGACAGTCGTAGTTGATTATGTTGCACCAGGAGGAGACCTCAGTTAAGTTGGGATCGCTGAGCCATTTTTCAAAGAGGGAGAATGCTTGTCGGCTTACCGTTGGAAGGAGGAATATTTTGGTTTGAGGTGAGAAGCGGGAGCTGGCTGCGAAATAGCCAGAGTTATTCAGTAGGAGGTCGGTGGAGAGACTTACCTCTACTTCATTCGCCAAGCGAATTGTGGTGAATTTTGTGGCAACCATCGTGTGGCGTTGTGATTATCCGTGAGTGTTAGCTTGCTTGAGGTTTGGGATTTTGGGTTGATGACTTTAGTAGTGAGTGGAACTCGGGACTTTATACATACAGTGAAGGTATTGTTCTGTTGTAGGACAAAGGCATTGTTTACGTGTTGCTTGAACAATGCCGTTTGTCCGATTGCTTCCTTTGCTGACAAACTTTTTTTTTAATACCTATTGCTGTTCCTTCAGTGTCTAACTACCTAAGCTCACAGGTTCAGAAGAATTGTTTCTTGTTAACAAAGCGCTATCTTAGATACTATTTTAAATGGAAGTGCTCCTTCAACGAATTATACCCCTTCACGTGACTAAGCACAGCTTACCAACCGGGCTGACATTGATGTTCATGAGTTGCAGACAAAACCTAACTATCGGCAAATCATGTTGCTTATCTTTGACATGGTCGTATGATATCTGATTGATACAATTGATATTGACAAGGAGTGAAAAGTAATCCTACCGCGGGCATTGACGAGACGCAGTAAAAATCTGGATGAATTTACCCCGACAAATCTCTGTACAGAAAGTCACCATACTTTGTAATCAAAAATCGAATACTCGTTGACTGTAAGCATCTGCCAAGAGACGTCGTAATTGAGTTTCTTCAGCTCGGAGACATGTATATGAATTGGATAATAATCTGACGATGTTTCGGAGACTTATCCCCTTTGTGCTTAAGCGAGACCGAGGATGTGTCAGGAAGTCTTGGAGTCTTGCAGATCCGGCATTTCAATTGGCGAATCAGAAGCTCGTTTCACAACCATGCTGCAACATCATGTCCTCCATATCCTTAAATTTGGAACAATATGAATATAAATATAAAAACCACTGCCCGCAGCACTCAACATTTCTCTACTCGAAAAATTGAATCAGAACCAGAATATATACCAGATCATAAAATAACACAACATAACATAATATAGCACAATGGCCGCCCCGCACCCAACCCTCCCAACAACCATGCGTGCCTGGCAATACTCCAGCGCCAAAGACGGAATAGAGAACAACCTGTACCTCAATCCATCGGCGCCCCTCCCCATCCCCAAGCCAAACCAGCACGTTATCCAAGTCATCGCCTGCGCTCTCAACCCCATCGACCACAAGGTCGCCGAGATCCCCGTCATTGGGCCCATGGTGATCCACAAGAACGCCATCCCGGGCATCGACTGCGCGGGCCGCATCATCGTGCCGGCTTCAACCTCGCACTTGATAGCCGGGGACCTCATCTTCGGCGCTGCGGGCACGGGATCTCCGCTCGTAGGCGGTGCATGCGGGGCATACGCCGTTGTGCAGGACAAGAATGCTGCGCGCGTCCCGGAAGGCGTGGATCCCGTCGATGCGGCGACGATTGGCATCGCGGGATTGACGGCGTACCAGTCGATTGTGACGCGGGTCACAAAAGGCGCCGGGCAGCGAGTCTTCATCAATGGCGGCTCGGGAGGCGTGGGCTGTTTTGGGATCCAGATGGCCAAGGCGATGGGCTGCCATGTTACGGTTACATGTTCGGGCGCGAACGCACAGCTGTGTCGCGATCTAGGCGCCGACGAGGTGATCGACTATACGACCACAGATGTCATTGCCACGCTGGCTGCAGGCGAGAAGTTCGATCACGCGGTCGACAATGTCGGAATGGACGTGGAGCTGTGTTATCAATGCCACAGGTTCCTGAAGAAGGGGAAATCGCTTGTCGTTGTCGGAGGCGCACCGACTCTGTCGAATCTCAAGGATGCCATGGTTAAAAATATGTTACCACGGCTTTTTGGGGGCGTGAGAGGCAAGACGGAGCCATTTTGGCCGAGGCCGAAGATTGAGGACTTGAATCAGATTGCTGAGTGGATGAGGGAAGGGAGGATAAGGGCTGTGATTGATGGAAAGTATGCGTATGTGGATGCGGTAAAGGCTTTTGAGAGGTTGAAGACCAAGAGGGCGAGGGGGAAGATTGTCATTCTTGGGCCTGTTGAGGATGTAAAGAGGGAGGATATAAAGATGTGAGAAGTATTTATATCTTCGAATATATTAGCTATCTTTATCTGTTTATTATGAATCCTCTTGAACGACAAAGTCAAAGCTGCGCACAGGATCTATAGATAAAAATCCCTGGGAGGTCAAAAAGTGCATTGAAAAAGCCAACGGCGGGCTACTGTGTGAAGTCTTGCCAATAGATCCTCGAACATTCCGACTTCCAATGGTAGCGCGATGACACAACACACCAAGCCGGAGAGTTAGAAATAATTATGCAAAACTTCTATTGACCTTGCGCTTCTGACAACACGTTCGAAGTCCTTGCCTGTTTCAATGGCAACTTCTAAATGAGACAGAGTCATCCGAGTACCCTTCCGAAAACCTAAGGCATGGGCCGTGGAGGTGAGATTTTGAATCTGGAAGTGGCACAAAGGCAAGCATTCTATTTCCGAAAGCAAACAATAAAGTAGGCTTACTTGGTGATAATTCAACGATTTCTGCATGAGAGATTCACGCTTGCTGTTACTATATATTAGCAAGCCTTGAGGTATCGTAGTCTTCCCCAAGAAGTACGTACACCAAATACATCATTCTCAAGATGCAAAGTTCTTGCTTCAGTGAAGCTAAAGCTGTAACCCATCTCATCACTCACCGCGAACTCCTTTTGCTCGAAATTCCGCACATTTCTCTGAGCTTAACGCCTGAATTCTCCCAACAAAGTCTTCCAATGATCGTATGCTCTTGCTTCCTATTCCAGGCATCTCATCGACACGAAAATCCTTCTCTGCAGAATTTTTAGCCACCTCTGCCTCTGTCCTTAAAGCTCTGAGAGACTCTGCCATCTTCGCCACTTTTTGAGCCGCTGATGTATCGTTGAGGAAATCCAGGAGGGTGAACACAGGGTCCACCAGCTCCAAATCTTTGAGCTCATGTTGTGTAGCTGTTGGACCAGAAATAACATGTGTCAGCATGAGAGTGCAAGCCGATACAACGATATCTAAAAGAAGCCAAACATAAGCAAAGTCACCCTGTGGTAGTAGCTGGAGAAGTTGCATCGACTCTCGTGCCTCTGTAAGACACAATGCATCAAGATCGGCTGTGTGAGCTAGGCGCCGCACAGTATCCAATGCGTGAAAATAGGTGAATTTCAAAATAACGCTATGTAGCAAGATGAAGAAGCTAGGCGCTTCATGTGCAGTCTTGAATTTTTCGATGGGAAGCATGTATGGAATATTTTGCTTCCAGGTTTCCAGCGTATTGACCAATTCTTTCGCGATGTGCGATCGGTCGATATCCGAGGATTTCTGAGCCCGTGTCGATAGGAGCTGCTTGTAGATTTGTCCTTGAATGATAGACATTCCAATGTGGTTGTTATAGAAATTGACATCGTTGAGACGGTCGTGGTGTAAATCAATGGTTTCGATAGGTAGGTCGACATCCATATCGTCGTCGTCTTGAGCTGGAGGATTATGTGTGCGTATGCTGATATCCTTATCATAGATATAAAGAAGCCAGAAAACACGCTTTCTCTGTTCCATCTCAGCAACGGCAACCCCAGGTTGATGGCCCCGCCGATGAAGCTTCATGCCTTGTGCAACTTTTACTGCTATCGATATCAGGATCGAACCTGGCTTAGGATTCGGCGTTCCTTGCAGCAGAATAGCCATACCAAGCAGTGCTTGTACAGCCATGAGGTCGTTTGTGAGCATTGAAAGTTCTCCTACTAAACCCAAAGCGTTTTGAAGATAGCCACAGGCGTGAACATCTTCTATTTTACAGTTCCCAGTCTTCATAGCGCGAAAGCGATGCGCAAAGGCAAAAGTTACGTTTAGGCATGCCCGCCAAGCCGTGTTATCGTGATTGTTATTTTCATAACTCGATTCGAAGGCTTGTTGAAAAGTTGCAGCGTCAAAGATAGGAAACGCCGAGTTGAAGCTTGAAAAGGTTTCTTGAATCAAGAGTTGGGCTTCATCCCGTGCTGGGAGTGGCTTGGTTTCTCGGCTGAGGGTTCCTAGAGAGGCTCCTGCGAGTGACCAATTTAAAGGTTTGTGATGTAAAATGGCGGGCGAGGGTAAGTGCGCTGGATTTAGTCAGTTTCAATGTCCCAAAGAGAGTGGTAGAAGTAAAGACTGTACGTTCGTGAGGGGAGACTGAAATACGCTGCTCGGCGCTTGAGGCCGAGCCGGGAAGGTTCTCAATGGAGGCCCTCCGTTTACGCTTCAGTATGCGCTGCGGTTCTGGTGACGCTCTGTATAAATGAGTTCCAATATTGTCACTGGGTAGATCCGCGTCGGAGCGTTCCTCTTCCACGTCGCTTGCAACAGTCTGACTTTTCAATCCATTCTGCAGCATAGCTTCCATTCTTTTCAGTCTCTCCTCCAGCCTTTCCACGTGCTTGTATCTAGCATCACTGCTTAGTTTTGCGTCTTCACGTGATATTATATTCACGTGATTGGTGATTTAATGCGTACCCTGGTGGTCTCCTCGGGCCTGTCTTCGCCTTAATTGGGCTGAAGATGCAGGTGATATTGGACTTAATACATTGGGTGCAACTATCATGATCTTGGGATATAGCACAACGTATCTTTTTCTTTTTGCATGTATCGCATGCCTGTAAGACTGTCAGTATTGAACTATATATAAGAAGGATAGGTGCCAAGACCTTGGTAACTATAACCTCTCTCTGTAATCTATTCTGGTCGTCCTCCGGCAATGTAGCTAATAGGGCCATACTAGCTGCTGCAAACAGTGATGGAACCTCACTTGCTTAAGTTTCGACCGGAGATCAATGAATATTAGACCACAGGTATTGACGCACGAGATCTAGTCTAGCGATAACTCCCACGGGTTCCTCAGCATTAATAGAATAGAACACTTCAATTGTGATGATAGACAACTTAGAAATGTATTAGAAATCCAAAACCTGGTTCACGGCTTACTTAATCTTGGCTATCCTTTCAGCTTAGTCATAGCCACAGTCTGACACGTGATCCTTGAAACGAATGGAAGCCTCAAAGCTCAACCCCAACCTCAACCATCACAAAACCAAGAACATTACTTCAATTCCTGCATCAGAAATAATGCACCATCCTCTTTCCAAGAACAAGAACAAGAATGTTCGGGCCCACCACTCTCCACTCTCCACTCTAAGCGGAGGGAAGGGGAAACTGTTTGTATCCCACTCCCTTAACAAAGGTCTGCTGCCAAGGGCCCTGTGACTTCTCCTGTGCAAGATGCGTATAAAACTCCCCGTGAGCTGCGCCGTCAATCTTGTGGTAGGCCGGTAAGCCATTAGCGTCTCGCTCATCAGCATAATAGAACCTGTAAGGTTTCCGTTAGACTAGGTACTTGACATCACACTGTAAGCAAAGATATCATGGTTGACATACTTGTATCCTCGATCTTTGTATGCTATGGCGGCAGACTGAATGATGTGTGCCGTCGCTGATTTTCCAACCCCCGAGTTCATCAGCACGGAAATAGTCGTGTTATTCAAGATGTTGCCGGTGAAAATGAATGTCTTGGACGCTGTGGGAGGTAGTTGGGCGAAACCCAAGACCGCTTGTTGTGCTGCAACAAACACGCTGGTGGTGTTGATGTTGAGATCTCGAACGAAATTCGCCAACGGAATGGAGCCGAGGGGATCCTTCGCATCGTTTGGTGGAATACCTGCACCAGCTGCTTGACCGTCAGTACTGTATAAATGTGGTGTGAGTTCCAGTCATATCTTACCATTGTAAACAACAACGCTTGGATAACCATGCATATCTCTGAGCTTGGAAAATACTCCAATCACAGACTCTGGATCAGACAAGTCGATGGGAATGTTGATCTGAGTGGCAGTACTCTCTTCCTCTTTTATCTTTCGTGATGCGCGGGCGACGATGTAACCTTTTGCAGCAAATGCTTCAGACACATGGTGCCCAACATTAGAGCCGAAACCGAGAAGAAGCATGACTGGAGATTTTGCTGCCATGTTTGGATAGGTGTATTTGAGGAATTTCAAGAGTTTGAGATTTTTCGGGTACTTGAGGTATTTGATTTACCTTGAGTAACTTGGGATATACAAGGAATTGGAGATGAGATGATGATATTTGAAAATTAAGTCCTATGTCAGTAGTCTTATATACACTTTTCTATCCCCAAAACATATTGGTGCTTTGTTATCCTCAATGTGAGTGGATTTTGTGGCCTTTGCCCCAGCTAACCTTTACTGTTGTCAGATCTATGGTAAATAATCTCGAACGGAGCCTTCGGAGCCTCCGGTTCAATTCGAGCCTGGTGAGTAATTCATTGTTCCGTCTGAACATCTGATGATTGGACCATCACGTGGAATCTTGCTGACGAATTAATTAAGCGAATGAAATCCAACTTTACGTTTTCGGTACAGATCGACGGTAGCAACCCGGAGACTTCGGGTGCTCCGAATGAATGCTGAAACTGCGCTGATCCACTCTGTCAACGTCAACAATCGACTCAATATTGGAATATCCTATGCCATTCAACTTCATGACCAATGCGAAAATTACCAATTTGACGTTTCTTGATCTGAAGATGTCCACTTACGGTGACATCTATGAGTTGGTAAGAATTATGCTTTGCAATCATTCTCTGAGAAAAGAGAACATTTGCCGTGGTGGTGGGACGAGAAAGAAAGTACAAGTATAGGCGTGATTTCTGCATTTCTGCTTTTCTGTTGTCATTGCATTTGCTAAATACACTCTACTTTACATTACATTCATAACACTATTTTCATCATTGCACTACCAGGAACTTCATATCACCAGCTAACACAATGAGCTCAAATATTCTCGTCACTGGCGCAGCTGGTTATGTGTACATCTCACTCACTTCCACCAACATATCAAACCGCTAACACACTTCCAGTGGAGGTTCCATCATCGCCGACTTTCTATCCAGCAGTAATCCAGTGCTTAAGGGAAGCCGTATCACCGCTGCAGTGCGATCTGATGAGCAAGCCAAGGTCCTGTCAGAGGCGGGCCTTAACGTGCTCCAGCTAGACCTCACGGACAAGAAGGCTGTCGTGGAGAGCATCGTGAAAAATAAGAGTGAGTTTGGTGATGTGTTGAAAGAGAGGGAGAAATCATCCGTAGCTGATGGCTGGGATTATAGTCAATATCGTAATCCACACTGCCAGCTCCCTGGACCTATCCTTGGCACTGAATCTTCTCGCCGGGCTAGCTGAGCAGCAAAAAGCAAGCGGAAGTAAGACTTACTTCATACATGTGAGTTATAGGCTGTTCACATTGGTAGGGTCGGTCCTAACTAACCTCATCATAGACCTCGGGACTGAGTGCATTCTGTCTGCAGACCGGCTGGCCAGCGGGCGACATGAAAGATTCTGGTCCAATTTTTGAGACCGAGAAACAATTGGCGGATTCCTTCCCTCTCCGAACTGTAAGATTACCTAAGATCACCCCCTTTCTCAAACGACATTGTGCTAACTCTGACTTTCTTTCCCCAAAGAACGACGTTGCCATCACTGAACAGGCCAAAGAATTGGGCGTAACCAGCTACATAGTTATACCCTCGACCGTTTGTAAGGACCCCAAGGGGAGACTGCTCTCCAGATATCTCGTGTAGACTAACCGAACCTCCTCTAGACGGCCAAGGCTCAGGGAAGTGGAACCAACTCTCCGTGATATTCCCCATCGCTATCCAAGCTAGCATCAAGCAGAAATGCGTGTCCAAATTTGCTACGGATGGGGTAAGCTAAGCCCACCCAATCCCTCCAAACGCCTCCCCTGACTGGAAGAAAGACTAACTCCGTTGCGTAGCCCATTGCAGCAGTGAGCATCTCTGACTTGACAGGACTCTTCGGCCTGATCGTCCAGAACATTCTCCAAGGATCTGGCGAGACAATCCCAAATGGAACCAATGGCTATTATTTTGCCATTGCCCACGAGTTGGTCTGGTGGGAGACATTGAGTCGTCTTGCGGTCGCGATGAAGGCTCGTGGCCTCGTGGCCAGCGAAGAGACGCCAGTGTGGACCAGTAATGCAGTGGCTGCCGAGGCAACAGGTATTCCAGAGCTCTTCGTTGGGATATTTTTCAACTCGAAGTAAGTACCCCTCGCTTAGTAGGAGAGAGAGAGAGAGAACTTTGATCACTAACCGAAATCTTAGCACGAACATCATCGTAGACAATGCCTTCAAATTGGGGTGGAAGCCTACTTGGGATACCGCTCGCTTCCTTGAAAATATTGATGATGAGGTAGCAAGTGTGGTGAAGCTTGGAAAGGCCAAAAGCAGTCTCATGGACTCTCTAGCCTTGGCTGCCAAGGCTTAAGATGGAGAAGAGTACCTCAACTTCATTTTACGGGAGGATATACGAGAGCTTCGAGGTTTACCTGATAGATAGATGAATGAAGCGTGATGAAGGATACAAGCATACCCAATTTTTCTTTGCTATAAATCGTGACACGCAGAGTGGCCAGTAAGTCAGCACCCAAATCAGCTTAACAAGCACGCCCCGCCGATTAAGTCAATCAGTGAAGCTTCTCAAAATTAACAAGCCGTTCAGCGAAAGGAAACCATCGCTATTCAGTGAGCTGATTGATCCGTTGAAGCCTTTATAATTAGCGATTTCGAAGTTGGTTCTAGACGTAGGAAATTTACGGGACTGAGGACGCCGATAGATTAATTTTCAATTGTAAGATCTTATATTAATCCCCAAAATCAAAACCAAACCTTCGCCATCCAGATGCTTCTAATTTAAAACGCACCCATACACGCCATCCCGTTGCTTTGAAACTCCGAATGGGTAACATGTACGAATTGAAACGACTTGCTCAAATGATAATCCCACACTTCAAACTCCGAAATACAAATACAGCCATTGACCTATTCCTACAACCTCGTTGTGGAGAAAAACCATCCGTCATCCTATGTTATTCGGTTTTAGTTTTCCTGACTACCATAGTAGCTAGCGAGGCTTGTAACCGTACCCAAGCCGCCATAAGACTATCAAGATAGACTGTTACCGAGATAGACTGCCACCGAATTATATCCGACAGAGACGACCAGATACAAAGGAGTAGCCGCAAAAGTTGTCAGAACGGCAATGGCAATAATTAGCCATACCCCAAAATTAATTTCTCTAAAGGAAGTTGTCTGTTTTGCTGAATGGAGACTATTAGTATAATAAATGACAATGTTTAGGAAAGGAAGCTAGAGATTACCGTCCCTCCCCGTTCGTAGCATCAATATCCGTCTTAGCCTTAAGCAGTAGTTTAACGATACTTTCGTATCCGTTCTTAGTAGCGTACGATAGCGCCGTCTGATCGTCTTTGTCTTTAGTCTCGATCTCGGCCTTGGCCTCCAGTAGTAGCTTGACGATATTCTCGTGTCCGTACTTTGTAGCGTACAATAGTGCCGTCCGACGGTACATATCCTTAGTATTGACCTCGGCCTTGGCCTCGAGTAGTAGCTTGACGATATTCTCGTGTCCGTACTTTGTAGCGTACAATAGTGCCGTCCGACGGTACATATCCTTAGTATTGACCTCGGCCTTGGCCTCGAGTAGTAGCTTAACGATATTCTCGTGCCCATTCTCAATAGCATAAAATAGCGCCGTACGACTTATGTCATCCTCGGCCTCGATATCGATATTAAACTTCGCCTCGACTAGAATTTGTACAACAGCTGTAAGGCCAAAATAACATGCAACTATCAAGCCACTACTCTTTTCTGGTAGACTGGAGTATTCGTAATATTTTAATGTCCGGAACCATAATAAAAACCTCCGGGATGAAGTATTGCAGAGTTGGAGCGCGTCCCTTCCTAGCCTTTTCTCGGCTTCCTTTCCGGCTTGTCGGAAATGGAATGTCCAATTTATTGATGCGTATGAGAGGAGAGGGTAGTCTTGGGTAAGCTGAGAAACTGGAACATCCATCCATGGGTCAATTACAATGTCTGGAAATTCAAGTTGAAGATATCCTAGGCACGCCTTTAGCGCCTCTGAATGCGAAACCTCTGGCGTAAAGCTATGCTTCCAATTTGAGGAACATTGAGGGATGTTTTTGTTGTTAGTAAGAAACTCTTTGGCCGTTTGGTGAATCAGGTATATCTTTTGATCAATAACACTGACGAACAGGCCACAGAGATTTTCAATTTTCTTCCGAAACAAATCCTCGTTGTCTAACTCAATGCTGCTTGCTGAGGTACACTTCTCGCCCATTTCTTTCATAACCAGTATCTCGAGAGCAATGTTCATCTCTTTTAAAGTCAGCGGCCTTTCTGCTGCCAAAATAAGATGCAACACCCTTTTGGCTTGAACTGGATCCTTAGCTCTATTCAAGATCTTTTCATATGCTTCGTCAACAGAGTTGGGCATTGTGCTTAGAAATCGCTTCCAGCCCTGTTCTGTTGACTCGAGTGACTTTGAAATCTCATCGAACATCAAATGTACCCAGAGATAAGTTCGGTTTTTCTGACCTTTAAGGTACCGTATGAGTGTGACCTTGGTTTTATCGTCAAGTGGAGGCTTGCGGGCGCCAATACGATGGCTGATCACAAGGTCAACCTCTTTGCTAATTCTCTCTGACATTTCATTTCCTTCGAGATGTATTGATGGTAAATCGTCAACTTTAAACTCTATTTCTAGTTCGTAGAACGGCCGGCTCGTGACAATGAACTTGAGTTTCGAGCTAGTCGTCTTTGAGACGCGATAGAAGTTACTGATATATTCGATCAAGAACTTTCTCCTCGATGGCTCGCATTCGTCAAGCGCATCGAAGATGCATATCACAGGGCCAGCATGCGTATCTCCGACAGCCTTCATAAGAATATCCCACAACTTCCCAAAAGGAAGGTTCTGTCCGTGCACTCGCCAATCTGGCATTGCATTTTGTATCAGCCATGGCTTTTGCAGAAACAGCTGATGAAGTATAGAGCGAAGTGCATTGAGCCCGCTCCCGCGCTCTGCATCGTCTTTGAAGAAGAAGTAGCATATTGATGCCGTCTTCGTATCTGGCTTCTCGGAATGGAGCAATCCCTCGTCCACTAAAGCCCTTGAAAGAACCGATTTACCGCAGCCTGGGCCGGCAGTAACCCACAGAAGATTTGCCGTGGTTTTTTGGCGCCATGCAAGAAACATTTGGTGTTGAAGGAACCATTCACATGTTCCGTCTACCCGTTCTGGGTTCACATCCTTTTGATCCTGGTAGGGAAAAGAAAGTGCCTGCATACACTCTTGTTCCTCATGGGTCAAGGATCGATCAGTATTGATCTTATCTACTATATCTTTGATTCTACCAGACACGAGCTTGAAGTTCGCGTCATCAGGGCCTCGATATTTGTTCATCATTGCGTGACGTACGTCGAGCGGGATATGCTCGTGGCAATCCAAACAAGCTGAGACTTTATCCACTAACTTTACAACATTTAGTACTAATGATGTTCGTAGCGGTGTATATGACTTACAAGAATTTCCTCGGGTTTGATCGGCGAATTCCGACTGATCGAGTTCAACAATTGAGTTTTTCGAGTTTCATAAAAGCACCGTATTTCCATTCCCGCTTGTATCCGAGTTTGTACTGTCAATTTTGCGAATTCTGCAACTAGATTTTCTAGTGTGCTAGAGTTTTCTTTTAAGTCGTCCAGAAGCGTGCATGAAGACTCCTGGGCCGGGCCCAGAATTCCAAAAACGAAATTTTTCCAACCCGCGAAAGTTGCTGCTTTAGTTCCTCGCAGAGGTGATCCTAGAAATATAACACCAGCAGTCTGGTTGAACACAGCCTTTTTGCGTTCATCTTCCGTCGCGCGGAATGCGGTCAAAAGTGCCTTGGTTTTAAGTCGTGAGCATTCATTAACAGTGTTCGAAGTGCAGCAAACGCAAGAATAGCTATCACTTGGATATTCTCACCTCAGCAACCACAATGCCACCAAAGCATGAACCAATAAAGACAAGTTTGCTCGACTTGAAATCGTCGTGTCTGTCCTTGATACAGTACAACAAGGTCGCAGCAAGATCTTTAACACGCACTGTCTGCGCATCGTGTGAATAGTTTGAGTTATATTCAAAGGCCCAAATCCGAGCTCCTTCGATGACTGAAGGTAACATGTCATCATCTTTCAGCCAGTTGAAGGCACGACCCTTTGGTTCCGTGTCCTGCTCATATGCGATCCATGTTTTTGGAGAGCTGGTCTCAATGCCGTGAACTGCGATGATACTATGTATTGGTTAGTCTGCATCTCGAATTCAAAGCATAGCACATACTCCACGGTAGTATCGCCTTTCGACCCGTCGGCAGGGAATACTGGATAAAGCCTTGGAAGCTTGATGGTCTCAAAATTGTCAGTATGTGTGCTACTTAGGCAAATGGCAGAGAGAACAAACAGGTGACGGAGTTGATGGTAACTCTGGTTGAGAACTAGAGATCAACTGGTAGATAAAATCAAAAACACACCACAAAAAACGCCAAACATAATATGCCAACCAAGAAGCCATTGCGTCAAGAACAAATGAGGTACCGGGATTTAAGAGGCTAGTTTGGTACGATATTGAGTACCTTAGTCAAGGTGTAATGAAAATGCTGAAGATGGGACGAACTAAGCTGCAGTAACTCGCTGCTAACCAGCCCCACTTCGTTGGTTAAGATAACACCCCAAGCAATCTGGGACTCGGTAAAGCATTAGCCTCAAAATGGTTTTATCAAAGCAAAGAGGGATCAAAACCACTAATCTAACATGGTGGGCGCCTTAATACTGTCGGTGGGGTGACGTGTCCCGGGCGGTTATAGACGATTTCTTACTGGTGGTGCTTTTGGGCGAGTTTCTCAGCCGCATTTGAGCAAACGGTTGTTGATGGCAGGTCGTTGGACGGTACTTAACTTTTAAATTCTTCTATTCTTCGTCCCCTAAACTCCACTAGCCTCGGTCAGTGACAATGCCCATAATTGACACCAAAATCGAACTTAACAAAGATCTTGTCAATTTCATGTCGGAGGATGGCGAGAACCGCCTCCGTAGAGCTCGTCAGGACGACCGGCAGTATCTCCCTGGCCAAGGTCGCATTTCCCTGGAGAATGCTCCTCTAAAGAAATACCTCGGAGAAGCGCTCTTAGCTCCGAATCTCGATAAGATGGCTCCGTATCTTTGGTTGGTTCGTATAATAAGGACTTTAACGAGTTACATTCGCTAACCATCATTCATTCAAGGCCTTTACGCCAGACTATGCTCACATTTCCCCGCTCCACTTCCAATCCGCTCGAGGCCGTAGTATTATCGTTGCTGAGAATGTCTATCTCCACCTTGTCTGGCATTACGACCGGATATTTATCAAACCTCTCCCGAAATACCTCCTCTCATCTGCCTTCTGGGAATACGCCGAGAAGACAGACGAAGAGATGTGGCAAGCCGCGGCTGGCTTCATGCGAACTTACTCCTGCCTAATACAATACGAAATCGATTTTCGGAAAGCCCAGAGTCCGGAGCTGGGACTCATACCAACCGATGACGGGGAAAATCCCATCACATACGAGCGGTTTGCACAGTTCATCGCTCCATTCGCAGAGCTTGGTGATGATAAAGTCAAGCCCCGATACTCTTATGGAGAGATGCGCTTGACTCGTTTGAACTGGTTTGCACGCTTTTTGCTAGGACGGTTGACTTACCATCACATTCATGCTCAATGGAACGAGTATTTGGGCAGGTTCCTAGCACCATTCCTGACTGTTTTCCTACTCCTATCCACAGTGCTCACCGCCATGCAAGTAGAACTCGCAGTCCAAAGCGCCCCTCAAGGTTTTGGAAGTTGGAACGCTTTTTCTCAAGTGTGTCGTTGGTTCTCTGTTCTCGTTCTCATGCTTGTTGCCGTTATTTCGATTCTCTTAATCTTTATTATACTGTTTATGTTTATACATGATCAGATGTTTGCGCAAAAGGTTTTGCGCCAGAAAAGAACTAAACAGAAAAAGTTGGAGACGAGTTTGAAATCTGGTGTGGTTTAAAGGTCAATTCCTAGGAGGAATTTTACTGTTAGGAATCGAGTATATGATCAAGATCTTACTAGCCTAACAGATTATGAAATAAGCAGCATTTAGGTAGAAGCTGACCACTTAAGGTGCGTGCGCACTACATTTATTTTCACAAGCCTTTTCATTGAATTCTTTTCTGCGTTGCCACTCAGTTTCTATAATATTCTAGAATAGACAGATGGTAGTAGAACTATACTGAGCGCTAGAAAGCAAAGGGAAGCTACTTAGACCGGACCACAAATTAACACTTGTAACGGTTAACAACCTAGACAGCCTTCACTCTAACCAAGACAAGCCGGCAGGGGCAGGGGCATAGGCGATGTCAATCCGGACACGACAAGGCTATGAGGAAGTTTTTACCCTTGAACTTACTCGTCTTATCTACCGGCATTCAATACTATATTCGCCTTTGGAAATCTCTTCTCGCAAATCAACGGAAAGACATGGCAAAACTAAGACAATATAATATCGAGTATTGTTTTAATACGTAATTGTCCAAAGACCTTTCTCAAGACGATATATACAACTTGAGAATCAGCTTCAAGCGTTACAAGTTGTGTCTACTAAATCAAAAGGAGACAAAAATGAGTTAACGGAGTCTCGAGTAGCAAAGTCGGGGTTTTGGAAGTAGAAGCTCCCGCAACCTAAGAAGGCGGCTGAATATTGGATAAGTCAGAAAGGCGTCATTTTTCACAGGCTCTGAAATTAAAATTACATCAGACCTATTGATATACTCGAGACTAGACTACATATCTGTTTAACTTTTAGTCGATCACCGTCGTAATAATCCCGTACAGCCATGCAACAATAAGTACTTCAACTTTTGTCCACTTAGTGCGATAAGAACTAACTCTCGAACTCGGTTAAGAATAATGGGTATTCGTACGCTAACGAGTTGCTTTGGTTTGGTTTAATATATAAAAGACGTTATATAGATATACCGTTATAGGGTGCGCGATGGCCACGTACTTACTTAAGTAGTCTTTAGATAAAAGTTGGGAATAACCCAACTTGGACCGAATAATCAGTAATTCTACAATATCAGACTTATTATCAAAACTATCTATACCTTTCTCGGTACACCTATAACAGTAAGTCATGTCTCGCTTGCTTGTTGGCCACTTTATTATTAACTATCGAACAAATAGTAATCTTATGATTATAGATTAACTGGCTTATCATTATATCACTGATATTCGTTTAACTAGTCTATGCGGGCTTTTTTCCCCTCTCTTTAGAATAATCCTTAAAAGAAGGACTTGAAGTCATATTTTTAAATATAAGCTTTCTATTCTGTTTCTGCGAGTCGTATTTTCAGTTGACGATCATTTGACCTAGGACGATGATCATATACGTAACGCTAAACGTATTACTTTTACTTTGCTTTCTTTTTCCTATTTCTCATAATCTGAGGTATAATAGTATTAGAGCGTTATAATGCTCTCCTTGGGTACTCAAATATAAGCTCTCTATTACTATAAAAGCTTTCAAACTCTTTATCATTATTCTGCACCACCTACTACTCTTTTATGTGATTCACGTCCTATTCCTCACGTATTGAAAACTCTTATCTTTTACTATCCCACCAGCGGCTTTCAAGAGTTTATACGTCGCAGAACCATGTCCTCCATTTGCGAGACACACCTGCAGTGGTGTTACTAAGTTATTAGGATGGGTTGAGGGTCCGCGATTTACTGAAGCACCACGGGAGAGAAACAACTCCACAAGAGCCTCGTTGAGTTGTCTAGCTGCAATACATAATGCAGTGCTAACACCATCGCGGCTGGCGCCACGAGAATCTAGGGATAGATCATCTATGTTGACTCCTTGGTCAAGCAAGTACTCGACGGCCTTCATTTTGCCAGTTTTAGTGGCTGCGCAAAGAGTTGTGGGCAAGTATCCATCAAAATATAACCCCTTCCCTCGCGCCATCACATCCGCTCCTAGCTGCACGAGTATCTTAAGCATTGTCGTTGTATCCGAATCGCTGCAAGTGCTTTCTATGGCTTCGAGTAACGCAGACTTTTTCTCTTTCGTACGGCTGAGGTTGATATCTACACCTTTCTGTACGATCAACTTGACGGCAAGAGCATTGCAACGTTTCGCTGTCGCGCATAATGCGCTTGCATTATATGCATTTTGTTGATCTTTTGGTGGCAGTTTCAGATCCCCAGAGGCAGTTAGGGATTTCAGAAACCGCAAGCCACTGCGACCACATACTTTGTTCAAATCGTACCCGTAATTCATAATACTGATTTTTGCCGCTTTGATCTCTTCTTGAGAGGCCCCGCCGAGCGGTAGCCTCGTAGATTCGTCGGCTTGGATGGACGACGATGACGACGGATTTTGGAGCATGCCGTTACGAGAGGGTCTGCGTGGTTTCAACGATGTTCGATTGGGCTTTTGAGAGGTCATGATCAAGGCTGGAGCGACCTGCGATGCCGAATCACTGGGGTAGACATCCCCCAATGCACTCAACCCCTCCACATCGACGACTTCATCTACTAGAAAGCCACATGTTAGATTTCTCCTCTGAGGACAAATAGTAGACAAGATACTTCGAAGCCGGTCCACGAACATATTAAAGACGATGTAGTAGTTTGTATCAAAAACCACAAAGTATGAATGTTGACTTACACACAGTCAGGATTTCGTCCCTGTGTTCCTCAACATAGTATCTCGGAAGATCCAGCTCCCTCTCCATCCAGCTCCCTCTCCAACTCTTCCTCTACCTGATCCCAGCCATCATGTTCGCCAGACGCCAGCCCGACAGAGGATTGCACATCGAGAATGACGCGTGCACCCAAGTTGCGGCCCCTCGCCGAACTCCTCAAGTGCTTAAATATCTCTACCATCAACGGCTCCATTCTGGCAATGGAAGCCATTGCAAGAGAAGCCGTAAAGCCATTGAGCAAGTTCAAATGCAATATCAGCTTCGATCGCAGGGCCGTCAAATCTCGCTCACCCAAGCGCACCCGTTTCCACGCGTTGTAGCCCATGTACTGATACTTGCGATGGATATCAGCCAGTTCCTCGAGAACACTGTGCAGATTATTGCTCAGAGTCAATACCTCCTCCCTTCGATTATGCCCACGACGATTGAGCAGCGAGGTCGGTGAGCCAGCCTGATCCGAGAGATCTGAGATCACAATGTTGAGTGAGCACAGCTCTCGCGTGATCTCGGCGAACTCTTGAGGCGCATCGTTGAAGGCCCGCCACAGATGGAGAGTGAGTTTTCCTACGGCAAGGAAGTCCCCGACGCCGAAGCCGAAGGACATTTTGGATCTGGGTTGAGGGAGATGCTATCCCATCGTTGGAAGGCGGGGGAGTGTGTGTTACATATGGGTTTTTTCTTGGGGGGGGGGGGGGGGGGGAGCAAGGCTGCGACGAGCTGAAGTTGTCGTGGGCGTTCCTGTAGGCTTTTCTTTTCCTGCTATATGCGCGACCGGGTCGCGTTTGTTTGTGGGCATCTATGTTCCTGCTATTCGCAAGGTGTCTGACCCCACCCGTGGCTTCCAGCAATTAGGTCGCGCGATCAAGACATTTGCCTCGATACTGATTCATCCTTCAGGGCTGTCATTGGTACAGCAGGAAGTAAAAAAGAACAATAAAAAACATACTAGCAATATCATAGTCATCGAGAATCCCAGCAGCAAATACAGCAGGTAAATTGTCGTGATATTTCCCTTTTCTTGTTGTTTATAGGTAAAGTTCGAAGTGATGTGTTGAAAAGTTCTGCGATAAGGAGGTAAGAAACCAATTGGAGCTCGCTAAGGATAGGCTTTCCCCATCTACACAGCTGGATAATATAAGTAGATTTCAAAGCGCGTTCCTGTCACATACGACCATAGACTGAGGAGAACTGGGCATCCCGTCCGCTCTGCCATACATAAGCCTCAGATCGGTAGATTAGTAGTTGGGTGGGTGACCACCAGCGAATACCTACTGTTGTATGTTTTTGCATATTTTTTTTGTGCTGCTGTTTGGTTGCATTTTTTTGGTCAACCAAGGTAATTAACGAAGGTGGTCATTTAAACGATGCTTCAAGGTAGTGAGAAAACGAAGGTTGTGTGTATGGATGTTGAAATAGGAATTAGCGAGCGTATTTTTGTAGCTTCAGCAGCTAGCTCAACCAAGGTAGGGAGCTAGTGATAGAGGACTCTACCCGCACTGATGGCGTGTATCCAAAACAAATGTCTATTTAATACCCCGCCTCATCGCTTATATGTATATATATGTACGCTTTTGACCATATTTCAAAGCAAAGATCCAAAATTTCTCACGCTCACTCACTACTACTCACCACTACTACTCACTTCAGTCCAGCACTCGCCTTTTTCAACGTCCCCTCAATAATGCCAACCCACTTCAGGGCATTCTCATAATCGCCAGCCTCAATAGCCTCCACCAAGCCCGGGAATACCGCACCCGAGTAACCTGTCCACAGACCTGGTGCAAACACCACGTGTTTGAACCACGATCTGCTATCAAGGCCCTTTTCATACACGAACGCTCGCTCAATGTACTTGTACTTGGTGTTAACGGCACGGATGTGGTAGTACAGCTTGAGCTTCGAGTACCACTTCCACCACGGGATGGAATCGCCTGCTTCATCTGCAAGCTCGGCGGCCCAGGCATCGTGAGCTTGGGCTGCTTTGAGGAGCTTGTGTGCTGTGTGGTGAAGGGTTTTGAAGGACATTTTGAGAGTTTTGAGGTTGCCTTTTGGTGCGGCTGGTGTGGGACGAGCACGAGCTGCTGTGGCTTCTTCTTCGCTCATTATGCCTAGAATGGCAGAATCGATTTTGCTCTCGACTGCCGAAATGTAACCATCCAGAGCGATGGCGTAGTCCGTTGCATTCAGAGGGATGACAGGCAGCTCGGCTAACTTAGCAGTATATACAGCCCAAAGCTTAGCCATGGTGGCGTGGTAATGGAAACCAGGATCTCCATAAGTACTCATCCAGTAGAATGAATCATAATTGGAGTGATATTGGTATACTGCATTTCCAGCTTGACCAGAAAATCCCATATCGATTGACGGAATTCCTGCAAAGTCCTGGAATGCCGTGAAGTCCGATCCAGAACCCATGGTATCAATTTTCTTGTCCCACAAGTCGCCAACAGTTTGGCCTGGAATGGTCTGATTAGGAGATTGAACAAGCTCGGTAACCTCGTAGAGAAGCTTGTTGAGAAGAGGTGATGCGGCAGCGCCGAACTTCGTTCCAGTAGTAGCAACATCAACATTGACATAGGCTACATTGACATTACTGAGCCAAGGAAGGAATTCCTCGACCCACTCTGTCGAACCAATGAGTCCATACTCTTCTCCATCCCAACTGGCGAACACAATCGTGCGCAAAGGCTTCCATCCCTTCGATAATGCAACACCAAATGACCTAATAACCTCGTTCAAGGCTGCGGAACCACTATTTGGGTCACCAGCTCCTCCTGCAATCCATGCATCACGATGGTTACCAATGACAATGACCTCGTCAGTCAAGGTTCCATTAATGTGTCCGATCACGTTCCATAACGGAGTTGTGACGTATTCTTGTTCGTTGACCAAATTGAGCACAAGGTTGTCTGGAGATGGCCCGACATTATATTCAACGCCTTTGTACTTGAGGCCTAGATTTTGCTCCCAGTGCTTGTTGAAGTCTTTGGGAGCAGGGCCTTTCCCATTGAGAGCTGAGAGAATTGGGATAGCATCGAGGTAGGAGATCGGAATGGATGGTATGGAAGGGATGGCGCCGTCAACTGGTTGACGTGGAACTCCTGGCTTGGAAGGATAACCTGGAGTTGTTCTGGTATTTGTTAGCTAGGCCCCATAATTCTGACTGTCAGACCTACGGATCACCAGGAGCAACACTCAAGAATTGAGCACTGCCTCTCTGGACACTACTTGGATTTCTAGCTGGTCCATTTGGATAGGTCTTGAGACCGTTTTCCTCTGTAACATCGTGATCATCTCCAGGATCCGTAAAGATGACACAACCAACCATTCCCAGATCTTGTGCGCGCTTGATTTTCAGACCGCGGAAGATTCCGCCATATTTCGCAATGGCAATCTTGCCTGTTAAGCTGACATTGGCCTGCATGAGTTAGTGCTGGTTGCCATTGAACCCCGCCATGAATGTGCCAAATCACACCACAAATCCCGAGCAGAAATCTTCCTTACCTTGATCAAATCCTCGAAATCTTGATAGGTACCGTAATTAACATAAACATAGGGTGCAGTCACATTTCCAGATGCAGAGTATCCATGGAAGGTTGGGATCCTGTTCTCCAAGCCAGTTGTAGGGTCCTCCTCCAATACATCCTCCTCCAAACTTGCCTCAAACTTCACACCCCATGCTGCCACGCCATCCTCACTCTCCTTCTTTTCGTACAGCGCCAATCGATGGCCTAGTGGATAATTGATGTAGGTGTCATATGCGATAATATCTGCTTTGATTCCAAACTTCTGCCATTTCTCCTGGGTCCAAATGACCTGGCTGTAATTCTTGCCTGCAAGATGAGGACCTGCCGTATAGTATTTACTCCATTCTGCCGCCTTCTCCCCGCTGGGGGTCGATATTAGGATGTCCTGGAGCTCTGCGAAGCTGAGAGATTCACGATGTTGGGGGTATTTGTGGTGGGAGTGGCCGGGATGGAAGAAGGCGACTGGAAGAAGGAAGATAATAAGCACTACAACAAGGGAGGATCCTAATGCAATTGTACAAAATCGTCGAACCTGGAGACATTCATTAGCAGAGATTTCACTCGCGGTATTCGGAATACTCACAATGCTATGACGGTATCGTGGCCGAGGTTGTGAGACCTGGACATATGTGATGAGGGGGCTCCTCTCGTCATCCATCTTCTCGTAGAAGAGTGATGGTGCATTCATTCTGCCCATGATGAATTAACAATGAATGTTGCACAGCAGCAATAGATGTTGTGTAGTGGTTTGGTTCAAAATGATTGTAATGGTGGTGGAGGGAAGCATACATACCATATATCATATATCATATCCTGAGTTCGTGTGTCTTATCCCACTATGGCATTCCTGGGATTGTATCCTCATTATCTCATTATCCCACTATCATTCGTGATCGTGCCTGCCTGTCTTGTGCTCTGGGGGGTGGATTCTCCACTCTAGCTCCTAATTTGGGCTAGTGCTTGTCTGAGAGTGAGGTACTTGCACAGTACTTACCTACGTAGTACGTAGTATGCTCAATGTGGAAGGAGTACTTGATTGGACAAAGAGATCAAGTAAGCTCTTTCATTGGCTACCAGATCCACTTTTCGATCCACTTATAATTGGATACCAGTAAGGTAAGCGCCACTGACGGTATTGTCATAGTTTGTTCGAAGGAGGATTAGTCATTCAGGAAGGTGAAGCTTTCTTCCCTCTTCCCTCTTTCCCCCTCCCTCCCCTCTTCCTTTGTTGGCCGTCTGTCTGTCTCGGTCATCAAAACCTCCAAAGTTCCGACTTTTCGGGCAACCTGAGGTAGGACGGCATCTACTGGGGAAGGGAGGATCCTTCAAAAATAGCGACACACGTGACACCACCTCCAACCACCTCCTCTAAACCAATAATATCCCTTGTTCCTTCAGCTGGGGTACGATTGGATCCCAAACAAGCACTTTAGACGAACTCCGGCATGGCATACCCGTTGAATCCTGGGTGAAGTGTGCCCACCCTGTGCCCACCTTATGCCCAGTGCCCTTCTCTGCTGCAGTTTTAGCTTGCACTTTTTCCCAGCGAACTCGCTCCCCCGCCCCGCCACTTGACGGTCAGCTACCCGTTGGTGGGTGGTGGTGGGTGGTGGTGGGTAGCATAAAAAACATAAGGGAGCAAGCATAAACACGCATAGGTGGGGATCAAGCCAGGATGTAATGTGATGGAACTTCACTTCGAGGGATCGAGAATTTCTCATCTGACCATCTTCCTTTCTCATACATATATACCTCCCTCTATATATATATTCATCGTCCTCGCCGATTTGTATATCTGCAATATTTACTGTACATGTTTACGTCCTTACTTGTAAGATACGGGAACACACACGGATACTAGACTAGAGATCTCAGCTATTTGGTTACCACGCAATATATCTATCTTCATTATGACGAAAAAACAGAGGGGACCGCCAAAACTACCGGCGAAGCAACTTGCAATACTGGGTGAGTCTCGCTGTCTCGTTTGGAATGGTGGCAAAGAAAGGAGATATTGAGTGTTCATCTGACTCAACACGAGTCAGAGTTTCAAAAATGGGAGGATATTACATGAACAATCATATCAGGAGAAAGTTCTCGGTTGAAAGACGATAATGAGAGACTATTTCCAACCGCATGTTACACTGGAATTATCCGAATGACGGAGTGCGTCTTCAGGCTTTTTGTCGTTACACCGTTCTGTCTACATTACACCATACATGCATTCTCTCGAGTTAGAACTGATGCATTAAAGCAATATGCAGATTCGCAGAGCCAGTGGCATTAACATCGGTGTTCCCTTACCTCGTACGTACTCGACTCACTCACTTTGCCTTACATTCTTACGCATCAGCTGATCAAATCTAGCCTGAGATGATTGAGAGTTTTGGCATCGAGAAAAAAGAGGTTGCAAAATGGGCAGGGATCACGTCAGCAGTATTCTCATTATCACAATGCACAACAGCTGTGATATGGGGGAGAGCATCTGACAAGTTTGGGCGAAAGCCTACTATTCTGACAGGTCTGACATTAACCATGTTCTCTTGCTTGATATGGGGGATGTCGACGAGTCTCCCGATGGCCATTGTTGCACGAGCATTTGCTGGTGGATGCAACGGAAATGTTGGGATCATCAGGACAATGGTCGCTGAAATGGTACCAGAAAAGGAGCTACAGCCAAGGGCATTCTCGATCATGCCTTTGGTATGGACATTGGGGTCGATTTTTGGGCCATCATTTGGAGGTTTCTTTGCCAAGCCTGCAGAAAATATCCCAGCATTGTTTGGCAATAGCAGGTTTTTGATTGCATTTCCATTCGCTCTGCCAAATATTGTCGCAAGCATCTTATTTGCTATTGGTATTGCAACTGGTATCTTATATTTGAAAGTAAGTTTCCAACAAAAATTTAGGCCTATTACTCACCTAGACAGGAAACGCTTGAGGCTAAAAAGCACAAGAAAGACTATGGTCTAGAACTTGGGAAGAAAGTGTCTGCTTTCTTCAAGACCATCTTTCGTCTTCATTTGAATCCAAAGCCATACCGTCGACCATCGGCAGGAGCTTACGATGAAGCGTCCTCTTCGCTTCTTCGTCCCAATTCTTCAGCGAGATCGGACGCTACCTTCGATGAGGCAGCATATAACAAGAAAAATGACAAACCAGCTCTTCCTCAACCAACGATGAACGAAGTCTTCACTCGTCAATCAGTCATTAACTTGATTGCATACACGTTTCTAGCCCTACATTCAGTGGCCTACGACCAGCTACTTCCAATTTTCCTTCATCATCCCAAGCAAGTTCCAGATGAAAGCAATACACAGCTCCCATTCAAATTCTCTGGTGGCTTCGGACTTGGCTCTGGACGCATTGGAACTCTCTTCACGATGTACGGTTTCGTTGGATGTTTCATCCAATTCCTCGTCTTTCCTCCCACGGCAAGAAAATTCGGAGTATTGAATTGCTTCAAGGCTTGTGCAGTTACCTTTCCAATTATTTGCTTCATCACGCCATATACAGCTCTCATCCAAGACTCAGTCACCCAACAATCTGTCATGTTCGCAATTATGGTCATCAAATCCTTCGCAGTCATCTTTGCTTTTCCGTGCTGGTAAGTCATAAGTCTCGTTTCCCTAGTCCTTAATGCTTATAACACTTGCAACAAAACAAAGCGATGCTTATCAGAGCCGTCTCAATCTCATTTTCATTAATATACCACTATCACATTCAGACACTAACAAACACAGCATAATCCTCCTCACAAACTCCGCCGCTTCCCTCCGCGTCCTCGGTACACTCAACGGCTTCGCAGTCTCTATTTCCGCTGTCGGTCGAGCTATCGGTCCTGCCATGAGCGGTGCCGCATTCACATGGGGTCTAGAGGAAGGCTACATCATCACGCCGTACTTCCTGCTCGGCTCCATCGCTGCTCTTGGCGCTATTCCTATCTGGTGGCTTGTTGAAATGCCTGGGTTCAGCAAATCCGATGATGATTCCTCAGACGAGGAGCAGGAAGACGAAGATGAAGAAGATCTCCTCCCACTACACGACGAAGACGACATCGGCATCCTAGCCGGCGACGAACGACTCGCTCCCACCGAAGCAGAGGAAGCTCTTGACGTCGTCGATGGGCCAAGTTTGCACCACTACGGCAGTCGCAAGTCTCTGGCGACGAACCAGTCCCGGTCTCGCAAATCCTCGTTTGCGACCGGGTCCGAGGCATTACTTTCCGTGCCGGGCAGCTATGGCAGTTTTGGCGGCAGAGCGGGCAGGAATAGCGTGAGCGAGCTCG
The DNA here is from genome assembly GCA_007644065.1 of Margaritispora aquatica. Lineage (NCBI taxonomy): Eukaryota > Fungi > Ascomycota > Leotiomycetes > Helotiales > Discinellaceae > Margaritispora > Margaritispora aquatica. Next base: position 1,978,863 of record VJWN01000002.1, read on the forward strand.
AGAGTCGGATGAGTAGTCCCATTGGCATTCGTGGTGGGAGCGTGGGGCCTGGCGGTGCTCGGAGGTTGAGCAATGGGTTGGCGGCGAGTAATTTTGGGCAGGGGGTTGGTGGGGCGAGCTTCCATTGAGTGTGGATGGGAAAGGGCGAGAGGAGGCGAGGTTTAATGATGTCGGATTGGATATACATAGAAGATCAATTAAGGTAGCTTCCATTGATTGTTGTAGCTCATCTTTGTCTTCTATTGTTTACTTTAACTGAATAAGGTGCTTACCTACCTACCTAGGTACCTAGGCAGGCAAGCATTTTTGGATTGCATCTATACCGAAGGAGAAATTGATTAAAGGAGATCTTTCACAAGTCCTCTTATGACTGCTACATTCAAATCCATTCAAATCAAAAATCGGTGTGATGGAGACGAAGGATAATCCTTACCTTATTTTCTTCTTGAGATTTTGGTGCTGGTACTGGTACTGGTGCTGGTGAGGTGGAAAACACCCGAAACTTCTGGGATAGGTAAGTACCTACCTTACGTACCTTACCCTCCAGGTTAGCTGTCACGGGATGCGTTAGAGTCAGGTTCTAAAGGATGGTGATGTGATTTAGAAGCTGACTCGCCAGAGCAAGGTAGGTAGGTAGGTAGGTAGTGTATTGCGAGGTGTAGAAAACGGAGATAGAACATTTGCCAATCAATGCATCCACCCTGTCTCGTTCTGTGTGGCGCGTACTGAGTATATGCTACTTTATATGCTACACTCTATGAGCAGGTCGAGCACAGTATGTAAACGCGATGGCTTCAGCACCGCACACGTGTCTTGGAATTGGAATTGTAAATGACAAGAACACTTCTCTTCCATCCATCTTGGACTTGGTAGCTAGCTGTTCCTGTGTGAGGGGGGGGGGGGGGGCGGCGCCTCAAGCGAGAGTTTGTCGTGTGGGTCGTCAGGTGATTGAATCCCTTTTTATTTTGAAAGGACTTTGCTCGCTAGGCCCTAGGGCTAGGTTCGCTTCATCGGGAACTTCGAGGAAAGACGGCTCCTAGGCCACCTTAGGTAGTGATGGGATTTAAGATAAGGGAGACGGAAATGACGGCAGGACTCGGCGTTATCAGCGCAATCGCAGTCTGATACAATACATATTCCACTTTGCACTTTGGCGTGTTAGACGTTGCGTTGTATCAGCCATCTACATAAATACACAAAGAACAGCCAGCTAGGCGTCAAATATCACGGATGATCATCCTGCCCTCCCTTTTGCTCTAGCGATCCCGGTACCCATACCGATAATCATCGTCATCGCTATTCAGCCCATCCTCTTCCTCCTCGTCATCATCGCTATCGCTATCCGATGAAAAGGGAGCCTCGTCCGCGAGCTCGCGCAGCCTCAGGAGCTCTTCCAGTTTGAATTCATTTTCTATCTCCTCGATGTAGTCGTAGTCGAAGTGTTCGGGCGAGGGATAGTAGTTTGTTTCATTGTAGTAGAGCTCCTCGTTGCTGAAATCAGGCTCGGATTCTGGTTCTGCTTCTGGCGGGGTTGCTTTGGGTTGTGAGTTATTGGTCATGCCAATGAGCTCGGCTTCGAAGCGGTTTTCCTCTTCAAGCATGAGCAGGAGATTGGGGTCTGTGTATGGATCTGGATCTGGATCTGACGGTGATTGGTGGCGCGTAGATGACGGATCGCGTGCTGGAGTTTGCTGGGACGAGACTCTGGGCTTCTGCTTCTTTGCTTGCTTGCTGCTTCGAACTCGCTTGGGCCGTGTGGCCTCGTCCTGCTCGGTGGGAGAGCCTTTTCTCTTGTTTTTGGCACTTGGTGGTACTGAGTCCATGTTCTCGTGCTGGAGGGTTGGGGTTGAAGAGACGCTTCGACGCTGCGCTGGGCTATATCTACTACTGTAGAGTTACTTAGTCAGGAATGAGGAGAGTTTAAGGCTTGCGCGCTTACCATTCAACATCGGCATCGACATTCAAAGCGGTGTCGTCTCCTCCGCTATTGTCTTGGTAATTTGGGCGACTCATATCAACTGAGCTTTGAGTGTTTGCTTTTGTTCAAGTCACGTCTTTGTCTTTGGTTTGGGAGCGGGGGAGATGGGGAGAGGGGGGGAGGGGGAGATGAGTGTGGTAGTGAGTTGTAGTTTATGCTGCATATGCAGACTGCCACAAGTGATCTATTTGAGGCTGTGTTTTGGCAGGGGTGCTTGGTGGCTTGATAATTGCATTCAAAAGATCGCTTCGCGTGGAGGGAGTTGACTGTGGATTTTGGAGGATGAGCCCATTGATAAAATGGGATTGTGAGTTTTGGATGAAGTTTCCGCTGGATTTTGCGCATACTCTCGTCCAAATGCATGTAAACAAAGCGAGTGAGTGAGGATGTTAGGGATCATCTATCTGACCAAGGAACACACGGTATATGGTCCTATGACCTTTGGTGGACATGAATCCAGATAGCTTCAGTCAATTCCCTACAAGACACGCTGAAAACCTAATTTGATGCTTTAGATAAATGTTCAAGAGGAAGACGTTGATGTGATGTTTATTTGCCTGCCTATTTTAGATTAGCTCTGTTTGGTCATTCGGGTATTGGCGAATTTGTCACATGACTGTAGGCATGATCAAGTTACACCCGAGCTTGCTCTCTCGTTCTCTCTCTTTTTCTCTTTCTCATTCACTCTTGTATATATGTCGAGTTTCTCACGAACGATCTCATACTTGCACTCAATCAAAATCCTATGACTTTCAAGTTCCGTCCTATCCCTCACATATCCGCGAAGCACAGTAAAGTGGGAGATACGATTAATGCGCTACCTACCTTATATCTTAGCTATTTGACCACGTGCTAGTTTCATTTGCCATCAAAAACGATCACAGCACACAGTCAAGATGAATCGTATAGAAGATCCTCTGGATCGTAGTTCTCAGGCATCATTCATGAGTTGGGATCTCCCATTGCCAGACACTGTTCCGATTAGCATGATTCATCTGCAAACCCTGGATGAGAAGCGACGGATATTCAGCAGAATGGAAGCAGCCATGAGATCAGAGCGCGAACATGGAGAGGCTATCTTGTCAAGACTCCGTACGCTGTCTCCTCAAACTACTGGTCTTTTTGAGGTGAAGACGCACCAGATTGACAACTTCGCTCTGAGACTTGTCAACAATCGACCAGACGAAAGTGTTTCTGAAGAATCCTATGTCGCTTTGTCATACTGTTGGCCCCAAGCTTATTCACGTCCGAACAATTCAGAGTTCACGATACCAACCTCAGAAGTACTTTTTCAAGCCGCAATGGCGGAAAGAGCAGCTTTCAACGAGGGACTCTGGGTTGATCAGATGTGTATTGATCAAGATTCAGACGAAGAAAAGAGCATTTCCATTCCAACAATGTCAATTCTCTACCGAAACGCAGCCAGAGTGGTTGTAATATTAGATGATGTGACCATGACAGAAGAAGAGATGCTTTTTCTTGGTCGAGATCTCCTTCCTGCCTACCAAAACCCCGCAATTCCTTCTGGACAATTTCCACATTTGAGAGATGCACTTCCATATATGGTAGCAAATCCTGTGCTCTATCGTTTCTTCGCCAAGATCTGTGAGTCAAAGTGGTTCGCCAGAGCATGGTGTTCTCATGAAATGCGACTTGCCCAGTGGCACAGATTTTTCATCAAATGCCCCATCGTCTCCCCAGGTAAAACGATGGCTTTTGGGTTCACAGGACAGTTCATGTGGTGGCTTGCAGCTTTATCGTCGTCGTTGCCTGCGACTTCAGAAGCTATGAGAAAAGCACGAACGACGATTGTGCAGACACTTGACTTGAAACAAAGAATCAGACAGACGATTCGACTACATCGTGGAGAGTACTCTTCGGAAAGCAATGACAATACATATACTCTTACCATGCTTGAGGTCTTCATGCTTGGTGCAGGCGGGAATCCGAACCTGCTAAGTCCGACAATACGTGATCGCGACGCGAATCGAGACAAAATGTCGATTGTCTTGAATCTTTTGGGAAATGGACTTAAGCTAAGGGAAAGTACTGATCCTGAATTAGAAGAATATAGTAGCGTGGACAAATGCTTTCGAGATTTGCTCGTGCTTGGAATCGCTGCTGGGGATGCAACAGCTCTTTGCACAACAGGCGAGTCGTTGGGGACAGCTGATGAAAGCTTGTCTGCGACCTGGCTCTGCAGACCAGAAGCAACGGATCTTGGATCCGCGCCAGGGGCAGAGAAATTACCTGAGTTTGATCCATCAGGAATTGAGATGGATTCAAGTCCGGTAAACTGCTGGATCAAACTTGATGGATATTTCCTCTCCACTACCAACACACCAACTGAAGATGCAAACGAAATTGTCACAGCCGAAATCCTGATTGAGCTCGCCATTCAGCTTGAGATGGGCCTCAGCCCAACAGGCGGGGTTAACGATGGGTTTGGACCTGGGCCAGACTATGGCGCTTGGCAATTCCAAACAACAACGCCAGAGAAGCTAAGATGTTTTACTGAGACACTTGCTTGTGTACTATATCTCGGCCATGAATGGCTGGTTCAAACGGCTACACGATGTAGTTTTCCACCTTTATACTTAGACGAACTCATCAGCAACTCACAAATTCATCAAAACGGCTTCAACCTACCTGCTTTAATGGAATCATCAGGAGAGCAGGCACAATCAATGTGGAAAGGTGTCTCTGTAATTTTGAGATTCACAAATTGGCTAGTGGCATGGGGCCACAACACCACTACCGGCTCCCGCGAGGCTTGGTCACCATATATGTTCAAGAACGGTCAGAATACAGTTCTTACATTCGCGAAGAAGTATGATGGTGGCCCATTTCTTTTCTTCCCAGCTTGTTTGAGGAACGATGCATACGTGCGTCTTGCAAGAGCGTGGGTGTTGCAGCCAATGAGTGTAGGTACGAATCACTTGCTCATTATGCGAGGTAAGACGAGGATCTTTACACCGGTATCTTTGGAAGATCTTTGGAATAGTGGGTGGGTATATGCTCCGGAGAAGACATTTTATGGTTGGTAGGTGTTTTGTCAGTGTTGCTACTTTCGCAAGTTGTCATTCATGGTCATGTTGCAGTCGTTGTCATGCTGATTCTGCCAGAGTTTCTCTTGTCTGCAAGATCACTCTCATGATAATCTGTTCCTGTATTGTTTTATTCTTTCACTATTTTTTCTTTTGTGGGAGCAATGAATGAGATTTTTCTAAAAGGCCAGGTCTCGCTTGTGGGGATATCCACGTGACCATATATTTGGCCGTGATTTTAGACAATTTTGCAAGCATCATTCATTGCATTATGTACGCTACAATATAACGCGCTTTATGTATAACTCTTCCATTTCCCTCTCCTTCTCTTACGAAACCGTGTTCGATAACTTTGGTCCAAATCACATTTTGTTGGTCATTATCAAGGGTGGGAGGGATGATCAAACCTATTAAAATGCTTGGTAAAGGCTATGGAGGCTCTGCAAAGTGGCTGAGATTACAAGGCGTTCTTCAGGACCCATGCCAAACGAGTTACACATTGTCATTGGCTCATACAAATATTCTCATCTATCTCATTGCGCGGCCCCTGACCTGGTCCTGAAAGAGAGGGGCCGACTAGGCCTGCTTTGGATCTGACATGCATGAGGCACAAATAGATTCTGAGTGATATCGACGACTTTCCCGTCGTTGTCCTTTGTATGCAGACTGTGCTTTACGACGATGGCGACGGATGGACATGAACAGTACAGTACCTTGGAAACGGTGCAGTACCATCCCGTGCCTGATGTAGACACTTCCAAACAGGTTGTACCAGCAGACGCGAATGTTACCTATGACCCGCATGCTGGAATCGAAGTTGTGCCGAAACATGGGGTAAATGAATATCATAACAATGGCGGTTTGCCAGAGTACGTGGCCAAGGAAGAACAACCGGCGCCTCAACCTCGAAACAAGCGGAAATGGATCATCATTGGAGCTATTGTCGCCGTTGTCGTTTTAGGAGCTGTATTGGGAGGCGTGTTGGGGAGCGTATTGGGCAAGAAATCGAGTACGAACTCGTCAGGGACCACATCAGGAAATGCAACTTCGACTGGATCTACACCGACGAGCACAGCGTCTGCGAGTCAATCTAAGCGAAATCTAGCCGCTATTTCGTTTGTGAGTTCGAATGCGAACGCGACCAGAGTCTATTATCAGAACAATACAGGAGGATTGATGGAAGCAGCAACCTCAGAGACGAACTCGAAGTGGACAAGTCATGCACTTGGCTTCTCAGCGGTGAATGGAACGGCTCTTGCGGCAGCAGTAACACGTCCAGGAATTACACTTGTTCGTAGGCATGAAAGTCAGAGAAGCAAGACATAGCTAATTCATACAGGAAATCAGCGTTTTCTACACGGACGCAAATTACCTGATCCATGATATCATTTACAACAAAACTTCGTCAAGTTGGGAACCTGGAACAATCTCAGCAAAAGGTTACACTGCGTTGTTCAATGGCAGTATCACAGCACTTTATGATCACTGTAGACTTTGCGCCAACACTACCATAGTGGCTTTCCAGGACTCGAATGGTTTCATCCAAGTCGCAAATAAAACTTCATCAGGAGGTTGGTCGTTGTCTCAACTTGACATCAACCCTACAGAGGGGACTGGTCTCGCGCTGCAGCCATTTTACATCACGAACATGACGGATCAAATCAATCTATACCATCAGAAAGCAAACACGAACCTCAGTCTAGCAAGCTACAAGAACCCCAAAACCAACGGCGGAGGTATGAGAGTCCACCCCACTTACCCCACCTGACTCTGCTAACTCCACCAGTTTTCGGGTGGTCCACATCAGAGCAAATCTATCTTGAAGCTTCATACGGAACACCAATCGCAGCCGCATCATCCTACTCAAACTCCAGCTCCGGCCACGAGAATTGGATTGAGCTCCTCTCTTTATCACCTCGAGGCATCCAAGTTGATACTTGGTTGGGAGCCAACAATAACTGGGCTGCGCATGGAACACACCCATCTGCGATGTCAAATTCGACCACTAACCCGCAGATATTCGGCTCCATGGCCGTAACGGCCATGGGAAGCGCGTATGCGGTGACGCAGAGTAGTAATGGGACGTGGGGCATTGGGAGCTGGCAGGTTGCGGATGACTATATGAATTGGTCTGAAATTGGAGACGTGAGCATCGGGAGTGTGTGGACTTGATACCCAGAGTAGCTATGTATTATTAGTCATAGAATTAGACTGTTTCATGAGCTCACTGCAAGTTTCGTGGTTGTTAGAATTTTCATGAGCATCATTCTTGATTGGTATTCTCTCTCGACTGCCGGTATTTGAAAAGGCTGTTGCCAAGTGACACAACTCCTCAATTCAAACAAGGTGTTACCTGGATTCTATGACGTGCAGCGGGAGCGCCGTTGAACTTAGCTCTCCTTAGGGCTGAGCTCGAGATCACATGATCCGCTCCCCTAATGGAAGCTAACCGAGGGCTATGATATTGATTGGCCCACGAAGTCTGGAACACTAAGTCTCAAATCCTAAGTCATTTGGGCTCAATCCACCTCTCACTACATAGGTGGAGGCACACTATATGCCATTCATCGGGCAATGATGATTCACAATAGGCAAGTGACCAAAATACTAACTTGAGCATTTTAGGCGCATCTACGTACCGAGTTCTTGCACTCTACGATATATACTCACCAGACCGGCATAAATAGAATCGCAAGGCTCATCTCAAAGAAATATCTATCATAAATTTATTCTAAATGGCCATATTCACGAAAATGCTCTCAGTCACTCGCGCCCTCCACGCCGCCGGGTCTGCCACTCTGAAGAAGGTCGCAGCCTCGGCAGCCTCGATCCATACTCTCCAAATTGTCCAACTCCACGACGCCATGGAGCCAAAGAAGGACGAGAGCATCAACATGGCAGGCACGAGACTACACAGTACCTCTGCCACCAACACAGGCGTCAAGTCCGCAGTCACTGCAGCTCCTCAGGTCTCTGCCGCGGAGATCAACCAGTCTCTGCTAAACATGCAGGTTTGTGCAGAGCTCCAAATGGCTTGCTTAAGTGGATGATACTGATATCTTTGCTTAGCAGGAGACGAAGGAAATCAAGGTCTCGAAAAGGCTGGACAAGAACACCAAGTCCCTCGAAGGTTTGGTCACTGGTGTGAATCCTTTCACTGGCGAGAAGCTCACCAATTCAGAGAAGGAACGTTTGTTTGGTATCTTATAATTTTTTGCTGCTATGTTGTGAAACGATGTTGGGTGTATATATTACGGGACATGGAACACAGGACATGAGATGTAGCTGGGCGTTGGTGAGTTGAAATATACCATATGTGAACAGCTCGTACGGCAAAATTACAATCATTTGGTTTAGTTTAGATAATTGCTTGGACTAGAATGTCATGTTGTAAGGGTGCTAGAATATGGTATTGGTAGTCTAGGACAAAACATTATACCTCATTAGTGCATGATTAACAAAGCTTGACTGGAATGTGCTCTCTTTCAAATACTACTTCTCGTTTGGTCCTATCTTAAGCACTCGCGATGTTTTGATGCAAATTGAAGTTCTCATGAAGTGTTCACTTTGGTTACAGTTATGTATGTGTATTGAATTCAACAAATGATTGGGTAATTACATGATGTATTCTAATCTGTATATCGTCAATAATTTCTCTGGGTACTACTAGATCTGTCAAGGCTAACCAACCTATGAGGCAGGCGAAAGGAGTACATCGCCAAATTCCGCTTGCCAGTTTTTGCGACATGTTGGACATGTCTCACTCTCACCTTCAACGAACCATTCCAGCAAGCAAGTGTCGCAAAATGTGTTGGGTGAGCAGCATGATGCTGCTCGAGGATTGCAGGCTGCTTTTTTTCCTTCGCGTACGCCGTACTCCCGCAGACATATTTGGCACTCGCGAGCATCAGATGCCAACAAATCAAGGGAAACCTGTGGATAAACGATTAGCACCGCTTCTGTGATCAAGGCAGGATTCAGCTCATCTGGGCTCATGATAAATTCACCGCACAAGAATGGTTGAACAAGAACTCGGAGGTCGTCCATAAGCGCTCGAAGGCCCGCTTCATGTGCTGGGTTGAACTCATTGCGGAAAAGCTGCAAGTAAACCACATTATATAGGCCCAGGCCTAATATTTGAATGTATTGTACTGCCATGAGGGGAATTCCATTCTCTTCTAGGAAACCAAGTCTAATGAGTGCGCCGGCGAGCCACATCAGTAGTTCATGAGCTGCAGCAGCGTTTGGTTCTCCGATTACATGGGCGCAGATCCGTTTCCACCATTTCAGGTAGTTCCCACGCTCTTCGTCGGAGATGTCGTCAGGATCCATAGCTAAGACGGTGAGCCTGAACAAGCTAGGGATTTGCGATTGCTCATCTTGTTCTGCTTCGGTAAGCTGATCCACAATGCCGGGGGGTATATTGGCAGCTTGGATTTGTAGCCACTGAAGACGCTCTGTAATTTCATCGCCGATGCCAACTCCACGAGCGATGGCAGCTGTCATTACTCTCAATCTCATCAGAATTTGCTGAGCTGCTTCGATATCAATAGACGCTTTGGATAGACTTACAAATTGCGCCTCGATGTCGTGTTGCTCTCGGACAATCCCCCAAGCTAAGTCGGCCATGATTTTAGATCGTGGGTTTGGTAGTTTTGCGGAGTGTGTGGTGTTTGGGCTTTTGGTTTGTGATATGATTTTGTGTGTTTTGTTGGTTGATTTTGGTAAAATCTGAAAAGTGCTCATGATGAATCTTATAGTAGTTTCGACAACTTTGTTCAGACTAAACAACTTGACTGCAAGATAAAACAGTAGAGTAGTTCTATAGAACAAAATAAATTCGTTAACAACCGGATGTTATTCAACAAAGGGTGTCATTCCTGTCAGTAAGAGGTCATGTGACCTTGGCGCAGGGAAGCCGATTATTCCTTTTTCATTTCTTAATTCCACCACCACTTTATGATCAATGCTATTGTATGGAGTCAAGCGCTGTATGGATATGTTTATATAGAGTTCTTTATTGCTATAGAAAGCTCCTCAAACTTTTCAATACCTACTACCTACCTTATTCTAAATATTTCACCTCACACTTTGCCACGTGATCCACCATCTTATCCCTCATAAGTTGTTCTCTTTGTTTGATGTTCTCGAGGATTGTTCTCAATAACTATAAACAATAAGCACTCTGTATTTGAGGCCTGAGCAAAAGTTCGGTATTCTAATTGAGTGACCTGAGTTGTCTTCAGGGACACGACAAATGCCAAAAGCAGATACTTTACCGAATGAATACCAGGTAAAGGTACCTGGACTTCAAGGCCCCAGATCTGTAGGTCACATGGGCATTTCTTTTCCCAGTCAAGTACCTTGGATCGACAATTGGCTTAAAATGGGAAGTCGAGGCTCCTTTGTCCTTTACTCAAGGTACGATACACACATGATATAGAGATCATTTGGTCCAAAAACATCATTTGATGAAGGAAGAACAAGACCGCGGGTTTAAAAGGTCGACTCATGTGCATCGATAAGCAGTGTTTTATTTTTATTTTTATTGATTTACATTTAATCGTTTCTTTTTGTTCGCAGTTTGGATGCAATTTCCAATGCAAAGTAATAAAATAGGCCTCAAGTCGAACTGCCATACCTAAATTTGAAATTGCTCTCAAGTTCACAATGACAACCTTGAGCAAAAGTCGTAAAACTTTTGGGCGCAGGTTCCAATCACTCAGGGCCGGACTTGCCTTTTCCTCGCTAAAGACCTATATTTTACTTATTATTACTCGAAGCTAGGCGTAGGCGAAAGTGGGTGGTTTTAAACATTGTCTAATAAGAGTTAAACACATTTAACAGGTCATCTTGGCCGTTATGCAAATTGTAGATTCAAGTCTCAGTACGACGTGTCTCTCTGGTTTTATAAATTACTTATTATCGTCTGTCGGCAGCTCCGTGGTATATAAGACTTGCTCAAAAAGATGGATCTTCGGCTCAGACATGGCAGCGCATAATGCAAGAGTTGTTCGAAAGATGGATCTACATGTCAGTGTCAGACATGGCTGCGCATAATAATAAGAATAATTTAACCGCCAGATCTGCTGGAAAGCAAGCTACTCTGTTAAGCAATTCAGCAGAGGCCTCTGAAAAAGGAAATTAATTGTACGAGATGTTTACTGTTAGTTGGTGGACTGGCAAGCCTGAGATTTATATTTGTGACTTCGAAGTCAGTTTTGGTAGGTTAAGAAATGATTTCAGGGATCCTATTTTAAGTATATAAAGAGGCACGTAAGAGCTGAATCTAGTTAGCGTAGAAGTAAGCAGCTAGCTTATCAGGAAGCCAAGCAATTCAGCGACGAGCCTCTGTTACCAACGACGATTCAGCTCAAAATTTCTCTTTGCTGACCGCTGACCGCTGACTGACTGACTGACTGACTTAATGGCCACACTGCGCATAATGTAAGACCCGATCACGAAGCTGGATTCAGAGTTTCAGATCACATCGCGAACTTAGCATTGGGATAATCTGGGCAGAATATATAAAGTCATCGAGAACTTCCCTCGACTGCTTTGAAGGACAGCAAATCGAACCTGCAAGATTCCACACTCGTTACACTATGATTCCATCTCTAGCCTCAACCTCTTCAGACCGGGCCTGTGTTCTGGTCACTGGAGCGACTGGATTCCTTGGCAAAGTCGTTCTCGAGGAACTACTTCGGCGTCAAAATGAATATACACTCGGCAAGATCATTGTCATCGCGAGACCAAAACGAGGGGTAGATGCGACCACCAGGTTTCGCGATACTGTGTTTTCATCACCATGCCTCTCTAAACTGCCTGAGGGATGGGAGACGTTGGTCGAAATCGTGGAGGGTGATTTGAGTGAACCACGGTGTGGCCTTCAACCCGAGATCCATCAGAGGTTATGCAACGAAATCTCACACATCATTCATTGCGCTGCATCTATATCGTTCGAGTCACCAATTCTAGAAGCAGTCACTTCAAACATCGACACCGTGCTCAACGTCTGTCAGCTTGCCAAAGAATGCTCAAAACTTCAACAACTTATCTCCACTTCAACAGCGTACGTGTCTCCACCAACATCAACAGCCCTGTACGAAGAATTGGTTCCGCTTCCACAATCGGCATCATCCCTCGTAGAAGACATCCGAGCCGGAAGGCTTACCGAAGCAGAGGCTCTCCGCATGACACGACATCCCAACACATACACACTCACAAAGTGTATCGCCGAACACCTCTTGCTGGATCAGCAAGCCGAAGTTCCTATCACAATTGTTAGACCAAGCATCATATCAGCAAGTAAATGCTTTCCATTCCCGGGATGGATAGACAGTACCGCGGCCTTTTCAGCTTTTGTAGCGTTGTATGGGGCTGGAATATTGAGCGTCGTCGATGGAAATCCCGAGGTCTTGCTTGACCTCGTCCCGGTTGACGAGGTAGCAAGAGTCTTGATCAATGAGGCTTTGCTCCCAAGTCACAAAAAGATTGAGCCTCGCATTGTATATGCTGTAGCATCATTGACCCATGCGCTACGGATTGGGGATGCTACGTCTCTGATTTCGTCCTACTTCAAGCAAAAGCCAGGCTGCGAGAAGTACAAGGTTAATTATTTCGGACCAAGGAATTTCACCTTCTACTTTCGAGATTATCTACACCACAAGATTCCTCTATTCTTCGCAGCTATATACTACACGCTCTGCCACAACACTGATATGTTGAAGAAGACGAAAAAAGCCGGGCTTGTGATCCAGTCAATCAATCGAGTTTTTCCGAATTTCACGAATCACACATATAACTTCAACTCGGCTGTGCCGCTTTTTGAGAAATTTGATGTAGAAAATTATCTGTTGATTGTATGCAAGGGGATTGATACTCATTTATTATCGAAGAGATCAAGAGAAAGTTGATTGTGAGCCATATTTTGTGCAGTTTGGAGTTTGGATTTTTGTCGACAGACTGAAGAAGTCAATTAGAATAAGTGTGTCTAATTAAAAATGGAACATTAATCAAATCATTCTTATTGCATGTCCTGAGCCGAATGCGAGTAACAGTCCACTTTGTGATCGATCTACTGGCGGTTTCTGCAGAACTCACATGAGGATATATAACGATATAATGCGAGTTGTTACATATTGTGTTCAGGTTTGAGTGATTCCAATGAACGCATATTCAGGCTCAAAACTTCAAAATCAATCAATTATCAAGGGTACACACGATGATGGCCATATTGGTAAGCGATTGGCGATTCTCAATCAGTCAATACCATATGGTTCCGAATGATATCAAATCATTCTTTAAATCTTCGAATCTACTTACATCATGAAGTACACTTCAAATCCTCAACAAAGAAGCACATTTCTCCAAGTTCGAGATTCTCCCAGTTAACAATCAGCGTTCTAGGTATTGGAAGCACACTCAACTTCTCCCCTCACAATCTCTTCTTGCGAATTTTTACACCATATTCCCTGATCAAGTGAGTACACACAGAAAACCAACCATCATGACTTCCCTTTCAATTCATCTCACCTTGATCGACCTAGTAGCCATCAAAGTCTCAACCTGCTCTTAGAACAGTGCAACCATCAACACAAACAAATTTCAACACCACCCTAACCACACGCGCATATAATCTCCGTGCTCACCGCCGCGGTCTTCCTTTCACCCATGGCAGCACGCTACAAGACATGTGCAAAGACTAGACGCCGTAGGCTTACTCGTCTTCACAGATCTGAAGACTGGATCACAGCTCCTTCACCGCAAAGGTCCTCTTCGTAAGCTACGGCTCAGACTTCAGACTCGCGATAGAGGTGAGTATAACTGGAACTCGGAAATGCCTCGAACATTTCCTGGCTGTCTGAGATTCTTTCCCATGCTGCGGGATAATCACCCTATACACACTGGTCGTGTGAGTGGTTCCTTCCTTGGTGGCTTGGCCTTTTTCGAAATTAACGAAATTTTGACAGTGGTGGAGTAATGTTGATAATTCTATTCAGTTGGGGGCTAGCGAGATTCATTCGCGAGTTCAGCTCACTAAAGTAAGTCTTGGATCGTATCAGACACATGGGCGCTTTTGGGTCATGACGCACTCGCTTAAAGACTTAAAAAGCAAAATATCGGGTCTTGTCGCAACTGCAGATTCAATGTAAATGGACGCCGGAAAAACAACCAACCCAAGACATCGAAAGATTCGAGAAACCCGATGGCTGCAGCCCGGGTCAAGCATGCATGAGCGTTTACGCGGTCAACGCATCCCGGCAGCTCATAGATGCCACTCAGTAGCCGAGATGCCACCATCGCCTGCATGGTGGCTGAGATTGACTTTGACAGTCCCGTGTTTACGGCGACTGTAATTTCGATTTCCAGCCAATCCACTGGTATAATAAAGCTCGGAAGACTGAGTATTTCAAGAACTATATCAATGAGATCATCAGCATTATTCCTAGTAATAATAGTATTTGAATCACTGATGTATGTTCTTGATGTCCGTGGTGCTTTTTAGAGATGATTACTAACGATTTGTTACAATTCTATGCAAATGTCAATGTCGATTAAGAGGCGAAATTTCTGCGAGATGTCGTGCCGGTAAGCTCTGAGTTTCATTTTCACGATAGTCCTTGAAGCTCTAGATCGCTTAACCACTGTCCCGCTGTCTTGAATCATTAGCTAGCTCCGGATATAGTCGATGAACAACAACATCTGGATCTTCAATTATGCATGTATGATATCCGATCCAAACTACCATAGCGCTCCACCAGGTTGTGCCCCACTCGTTCGTGCCCATATGTTTGCAACAGATCTCAGAAATGTCTTCAAGGATACAACTTTCTGATTGACTGGATCGTTCTGGGAACTTTCTTTTATCGCGTCTGAGTCGGACATCTTCCAATCATATAAATTTTCAGCTGTCGTTTTCTTTTTAATCTAAAGACTAATGTCTGCATTGCGTTGTTTTTGTTGATGGCATGGCTTGCTGGAACTTCCACATTAGTTTGACATCCTCACGTTTTTGTAAGTTTCCTTTGAAACATACGGGCAAACTTTGTGAAGGTTTGATGCGCAGTCCAAAATGGGACACATGACCGCCAAATGCTAGCGAAGAAACTGGATCCGCACGAAGAAAGAAAGTGATACAAACAGCTTGGCTTTCGTCCATCGGACATCCCAAAAACCCTTAGATTTCTCCGGGTTTTTCATCAATCATAATCATTGTCGCCGTCCTCAGGATAATCACTCTGCTTGAGTGCCAAACTGCAGGTTCCGTGGCGTGACGAATTTGAAAATTCCTCCCAGTCTCACGCTCAACCTCGTACTAGGGTTGTCATTAAACCCAGTGACAACGATGTCTTCATTCCAATTTGTATCTCGTAAATAATACGGGCCCTTGCAGCCATGACCGTAAATTGTTTTGAAGTGGCCGTTAGCGTTGACAAGAAGAAACTTGAATCAAACCCATTTATTTCGTTGACACGATTTGGAACCACTGAAACTGCTTGCGTTAGCTTCTCCTTGGTTGGAGGGTCTTGTACGATTGCCTCTTGTCAGTTCGATGTCTGATTCAGCGATTTGCAGAAAAGCTGAATGTTCCGTCCCACCTTTATCAAGCATGTTGTCGGCTCCAAGTCCCGACCTAGGTTGCTCAGCAGACAACTCGAAATCTACCATTTCCACATCCCCAGACATCCTATCTATCACTTCATCTTTTTCAGGCTAGACAAAGACCTCAAGTGTCGCATCAAACTTGAACGCATGCAGAGAAACATCCAGGCCGTTATTCAGCGTATAGAAGCAGGAACCCGTCTCAAAAGTCCACCTCTCATTCTCGCTCTGCAAAGCCCACCTCACCATCGCACAAGCAGTCAGCTGCACTCTCTGTCTCTACACTAGTGCCCAACACGCTTCATCCTCATCATTCAGAAGAACACCTGTGTCCTGGAGCGCTTCCGTATCACTCTATTTCCGCCACATAGTAATGGTCAGGCAGCGTGTTGTGGGCACCTCATCGTTGGTCTGAGCTTCGAACCTGGATTGTTCCGTGTACTTACTTGCGAGACCAGAGGGCGTGTTCTTGATGCTTTCTTGGTGGAGGTATGAAGCGTAGATTTTGGCAAGGTGTGGTAGCCTATGTCTCCGATGATTTTCATGTCTTCATTTAGGCCGAGCATCCAAGGATGTACTTCAAAGCAAGCGGTGTAGACTTGTGTGTGAATGATACTAGTTCGAGCTTGTGCTAGATGAGTGACGTATCAGTTGCATTCGTACAATTATTGTCAAACATGTGAATGAAGTTTAGAAGTATGAGCGTCGAGGGCTTGTGATCAATCAGGCTAGCAAATACAGCATAACCGAAGAGCATGAACTCACAAAGTCCAGTATGATCACTAGCCTCATGATAATGTCGGGCCTACTAATTCAAGTTATACAAGATTTACACGGATAATCTACTATAATGCTATGATTCTTGGGTATCGCAGGCGTATAATACGGACAAATAACAGGCGTCACACAAGAATCCGGAAGCGCTAAACCCCCTTCATTCAGCTCCTGCCATGATTCCCGCCATTTTTTATAGAACCCCTTGACAAGTCTGAAGTAATTTTTCTCGTTCTCGCTGGCCAGCGGGATGGAGCTCTGTAGGATGTTACCTCCGTGGCTAGTCCTCCTTAGCTCTCGGAGGGGGAGATTGTAGTGATGGAACTCATGTCGATCGGTTAGGTCTGCGAACCGCACGTAATAAAGGTGTGAGATAAGCTTGAGACTGTGGTCGCGTCGAAGCCATACCATTACGGCGTAGTCCATCGGGTCTGCGAGAATACTTTGTTGAATTATGGAATAGTACTGGAAACGATTCCTGCCCTGCCTTGGGAACGTGCCTCATGTAATATTGATCTATGCCCATTTAGTCTTCATTTGAGCAGGGCAAGAACAGAGCAGGTGGTCGCTAACGCAATGTGAATCGACCAAGTGAACCGGAATTGGATGTTCGGAAAGAGGGAGAGCGTGCAATGAGAAACTCGCACATCTAAATCTCCTCCCACATCGCCTTAGCAACACCAGAATTCTCCGTAATTTATGAAGCCTCTAACCACCATGAATCTACCCCAACATACTATCCATAATCTGATCCCTCAAAATGTCTGGATATATCGCAGTGATCCTCCTCGCAAAGTTCCCAAGATCTAGCGTCACTACAACATTCATGCATATCTCAGGATAAAACCTCCAATTTGCCCTATGATCCTCGGGGTGCGGAGGATGTCTGCTCGTAATGAAGTATTTCGCCGTCTTGTCGTGGGTTTTGAACACTTGCAGTAGTTCTGTAGTCATCGATCAATCTTGACCTGCATCAGATCGAGAAGCATGCAAGTCTGCTCGTATCCCAGCCCTCTCGTCTTGGGCCCTATAAGGTAGTTGAAGCAAGTCTCCTGATCTGAACATAGCACAGTCCTAGCTTCTCGGACCCCGAGGAATAAAAGTTTCCGCATCCGTGAGCTGATTAATGAGCTCCAGGGTCCCTTTCTTATCTGTATAATACAAACGCATATGTTTTCCGCTCCAACTCCTAACATCGCTTGTCATTCGAACACTTGCAGCATGCACAGGTCTCCGCAGTTTCGATCCTGTTGACGGATTTCATGAGATCGGGCGTCGCTGATCACCAAAGGCTAGACAACTTAGGAGTTTTTCTTTGGAAGAAACTTTTAGAATTCTTCAACTAGGTCTTGACGCTCGGAGGGATTGGCGTCACTTCCTCATGTTCGGTCCTCCTCGCCGAACCTTATTTCTTGTATAACTTCCGACAATTCGGAGATTAAACGATAGCTAAGCAGAAATTATTGACGCAATCTGGCAAGAATGTCGTCATGCCTAGGAAGATATGTAGCTCTATGAAATGTTGAGCTTCAAGAACAAAGAACCCCCACGTAATCAGGGCACGCTTTTTGGTGAATGCCATTATAATGCTCCAATTCTTGGCAATTATTGGGGCTAGGCAAAGAAGCGACTTTTAGAAAAGATTTAGAGTTACCTCTCTTTTAGTTATCATGAAAAAAATTACGAAAACAATTTGCCCTGTCTTCAAAATTTCACGGGCAAGAGTGTAGCATAAACGTTAAGTTTCGTAGACCTTCTACTAGGATATTGTCCTACAAAACCCCAAAACATAACATGGCGAAAACAATAAGCACATGGTATCATAGCATCATTACCATATACTCCATATCCCACAAGAGAAGACTTCCATACCATCCATGTCCCAAGTAACTTACCATATCATCACAGAGCAATCCCTCCCTCCTTAACAAACATACGCTGTAAAAATATGTTAGCACATTTTACCAATCATGTCCAGGACCACTTACTTTTACAGCACCAACAACGTTCGTGCAAAATACCAGATAAATCCCAAGGAGCGCAATGATCAAGCCCGAGAAGACACCAATCAGAACCCAAATAACCGTATTATCATTTGGCTCGTCGTCCTCTTCGAACTTCTGCTGCGGCTTCTTCTTCTCATCCTTCTGGTTGAAGCCATCACACCAAAAGGCCATACTCTCAACCTTGATATCGCTACCCACAGGTCCCGTAGAGAGACACTTCCCAATATCCGAGTCCTTCAGCTCCACAAGCCCGTATCGCTTAGAGATCTTGCGATCACCACACTTCGGATCCTCGAAGCGAGCCCACAATGCCCTGGTACCGTTCGCGCAGGTCGGTGCTTGCTTGATGTGAAAGCTGTATCCCGGGGTTGTAACACACTGCTTGTCCGGCTTCAGGTTGAATGGCTTGTCACCACCAACCGTGTATCCAGAGCAAGCAGGGCTCAAATTAGAGACGATCACCGCATCGGCAGACTGGTCGACATCGGATGGGATAACTTTCGCAGGGGAATTGCAGCGGAAGATCATCGACCAGCCTTCCATCGGTCCAGACCAGATGCAGAAATCGCGACCGATGTCCGACTGCTTGATTTGCGCATTAGCAACCGGTTCCCCCTCGCACTTGTTCTGATACCAGTAGCTCCACATCGGGGTCGAGCCATCTGCACAAGATGGGAGTCTCTTGAATTGGATATTCGAGGAGGAGAAGTTTTCGCCACTCAGACAACTGTCTGCAGGGAGCACGATCATCTCGGATGTATCGAAGGTAGTCGTTTTGCACCTCATATCTGTGCCCTTCTTATCCTTGACGGGGCCCACGGGAGTGATGAGGAAAATTCCATTGTCTGATGCATCGAAGTTGGTTTCAACTTTGGCTTCAGTTTTGGCTTCAACATTGCTTCCTGGAGTGCGGAATGGCTGTTGGTCTGATCGTGCTGAGACCAGGCTGCAGCATGCGGCGAGCGCAAGAGCTTTCATCTGGAATGATGCAACCATCACGGGGAGGTGTGTAGGTCTTAGTGGCTAGCTTTTTGTGATGTTCCCGTCGAAAATGACTTCAACATATCAAAAGATGACGGGGAGAAAGAAGAGATCATGACATAGAAGGCTTCCCCTCGTTGTCGTTGATGTTGGACAACTGCGCCGCACTGGCAGCGCAGGGGTGAAGCATTTATCCGCATCTTGATATTCCACAACCAAACGTCTGAGAATTAGAGAAGGTTTTCATGGCACTTGTCATTAGACTCGTCGTCAACAATTGTCCAAACTATGGCCATAGTAAGGACAGCATTTATCTTGCACTGACGTTTGAGATGAAAAGATCTTATGAAGTGGTTAAAATAAGCATATTTTAAGCTCTACCACGTGATCTCCAAAGGTCACGGGGTCTAGGTAGTTTCACACCTCAAGTCTGCCTTACCTAGGATATGGAAAGAGCTCAAGGTTTGGGGTATATAAACGTTTTGACAGTACAAGCTGACATCACCATTGTCTTACTTAGCACCGAGGTAGCACATCAAACCAGAGACTAATATTCAGCAAATGAATTCATTTACTTAGCGAAAGCCCAAAACTCGAAATCCAAAATCCCAAAATCCTAAACCCACTCCTCCTCAGAAGAGGACCAATCTAAAATGCCTCCCACTGCGCCTCTAAATCCTAGTCCCAGATCTAAGCCCAATTCCCTCTATTTTCCCAAAAGCTCAGTATACTTCAAAAGCTCCAAGCTTAATCTAACACTTAAGGATAGCACCTCCACCGCTAACAACACATGAAGGGTTGATGTTGTAGCACCACTATAACATTCAACAAGCGTCAGTGGTCTTTTTCCTCAAAATCTCAAGTAAAAGCAGGGAAGACTTACGTTCTGGAATCCACCATCTCCCTGGAGAGTGAAGGTGTTGCCGTTATTGAAGACAAGGACATCGTAACTATCAAATCACCATCAGCATTCCACTCTCACTGCAGGAAAAAGAAGGAAGGAGAAAGGAGAAAAAGAGACGCACTCGACATTCGCGCCGATCTTAGCATCATACACAGCGCGCTGGATTGTGATAGCAGACCCAGTGAATGTATACCCCACATTGCTCATCACGACGTTCTTGCCAGGGAATTGAATCATAGCCGAGCCAACAACTTGCTGGGTGAAGCTCTTGCGACGCTGTAGTTTGACCGTCAGCATCTACACTCTCACTCTCCCATGTCGATGGTGAAAGTGCCAAACTTACGTTGATGTCGCTGTCGATCATGCCTTGGATGAGGGCGGTGACTTTGTCGATGATAGTGATGACGATCTGGTCAGCTGCAAAGGTAACCTGACGCTTAGGCTTCGACTTTGCGGCAGAGAGCGAGCTATGTTTTAGTTAGCACACTCTTCTGTCAAAATCCCAGAGGCAGGGCCAACTTACGCAGTAACAACCGAGGCTGAGACTAATGGCGTCAAGATGGTAGAGTTGCCATTTGTGAAGACCTCGACAGCACTATCGCGTGTATCGAAAGTTGGGACAGCAGATGCGAGTGATGCGAGAGCAACGACGCAGTAGATGGCAGTTTGAGTGAAGAGCATGATTGGCGGTTTGGAGTTTTAGTTTAGATAAACGAAGTGAGTGAGTGTGTTGTGCTTTACAGTTGCAGAGTGAAAGAATGAAGTGAGTGGGTGAAAGATTGGAAGACTGGAAGATGATGCTGGATGAATGTGTCTGAGAGTGTGATGAGGAGCTCTTTCGTCGAGAGGAGTGCTGGTTCTTATATTTGCTTTGGAGTTGGTTGTCTAACCTCAGCTTCTCATATCAGGGGATATTGATGCTCGAAAATAGAACCATCACTTCTCATGACCATGCCAAATCTCGTGAACTGTATCTAGTTGACACCATCCACAGTGGACCATGAATCCATGTACGATAAATAAGATGCACCGAATAGCACACATAATTTAACTTAAGCTCATGAATTGATATGCAAAGCTATGTTTTGAGGCTAAGCTTATCCCCACAAACGCTTAATCGGAAGATACGAGATCAACTCACTGCCTCTCACTGACGATAATACCCTATAATGAGAAAGGATTAGCTAGTTTCAAGTATATAGCTCTTGGGTTGCGAGATGAACATGCTCTTAGAATGCCTTGAGGATTTTGAAGTGAAAGCTAAATTTGTGGATTTTGAGTTAAATACCATCCACTACAGTATCATAATAAGACATGACTCGGAAACACAATGCCAAAGATCATCCGGTCCAGAATGTCGCAGGAATAACAGAAGTATGGGTGTCCCAGACTGTCACCGTTTCAGCATAGAAACTCTATTTCTCAGCCCCATTCTCTCACATGACCCATTTCCAAGCCTATCCCTTCACTATATAGGTAGAAATTCCAAGTTGCCAAATCCCCGCCGGTGATTCGTTACAAACGCCATCAGGGCCGTTTTGCGAGTCCCGGCCTTCGCTTATCGCGTCTTGAACAATGTCGTTCATTATGTCAATACGCTTCGACTAATATTCCCTTCTGGCTCTTGTAGCAGGTATTGTTCCAGGTAAACCCTCCTTGGTACGCGGAATCATCGAAAAGCAAACAGCTCAATATTCTTGACTTTGCCGTCCTCCAATTGCCGGATCGAGGTTACCAGTGTGCTATCGTCGTCACTCCTATCAACACCGAGCAAAGTTTTCAGCTCCCCATGTATATCGTCCGATTTGAATGAATCGTAATTATGGGCACATGCTCTTGATGGGTTGAGCATAACGTGAGGAAAGCTCTCGAGTACCTTCTATGCCGGGCCATAGTGAGGCTTGTTTTGGTGGGTAACGACCACCTCACTATCTGAAGAATCTACTTCAGACTGCCTGCATTGTCAGGACGTCTCCTTGTTGTACGCTCACGGAGCAACAGCATGGAGAGATTTGGGAGATTCAAAGATCCAAACTTGTTACTGAAACGAAGCATTAGTCACATATCCTTTGATATCACCCGAGTAGTACAGATAATGCCCAGAGCAACTATTGGGACGATACTGCTTTTATACTAAAAGAGCGTCCCATTACATAGCTTGCCAAGGGACAGCAGGATACCAATGACAGATTGTTACCCACAGAGTATTTTCATACATGTCGAAATGATGCGTGATGATCAATTCTTCCACCTGATTCGCTTCTTCGTTGGGCCAACACCTTGCAGCTGGTCCCATTCGCTTGAGGGAGACATAACAAACAAATCAACGCGACGGGAAGTTACCTTAGTGTAGAACTTAGTTTTAATTCAAAGGACTGATACCATGTGGAATATTTCTATTGTTCGTGGCGTGATTTGAGATCTGCAATCTGGTGTGAAGCTAGATTCTACTAGTAAAGCTAGTTTTTAACACTTCAGAAAGATGCCCTTTCTCATCTCACTTTCCCTAACCTCAAACATGACTTGTATGCCAACAAACAAGACTGCTGTGGCTGAGGCCAAGAACATAAGACCTAGAAACAAATTAGTTTCAATCTGTTATATTCATGGACTAGGCTTACCTGAGTAGTCTTTGAAAATGCCATGGATAATGCTTTTCAGTCCATCAACCCCAACCGCGAAACCAACAAGGTTAGCCATCATCATCATCATTAGATTTCCAACAACTCCAAACCCACACAACACTCGGTAGGCTGTTAAGTTGTTTTCCCACTTCCTTCTCGGGAATATGTACCCTGCTATCACTTCTGGCAGCATAAACAACACAATCAACCAACCCCAAACAAGAAGATTCAGACTAATATCATGCCACAATGCAACAAATGTGAAAACCATAGCATAATTGAATGCTGATCTCACCATATCCAGCCAAGTACGTGAGCTCGAACCTCCAAGGGGCACGTAAAGATATCGAATAAGCCATCGGTTGTAACTCTTGTGCCAGCCACGCCAGAAGGCAACCGTCGATGGATTGTTAGACAGACATCTGATCATGTTCTCAGGCGGATCAATGCCATCAATCAAGGACCAAAGACGGAAAAATCTCCATGGAAGAAGAAGCTTCAACCACAAGACGTGGAGATTGAAATACGAAAGCAGAGAAAGCTGTTTAGGGGTGTAATCTGACCAGACTGGATTGCCTTTGGAGATGGCAACGCAGTAATCGAAATGTAAGAGTACTTCCATGGCCAACAGGCAAAGCAAGAAGCGAATGCCATACTTGACAGTCCTTGATGTTTCAATGCTTGCAGGGGCGAATTTGAGTTGCGAAATATAGTCATTGAATGTAAAAATTGGGCCGGCCAAGTAGAGGGGTGCGTAAATTGCATATGCTACGTAGTTCCGGAAGCTGTAATCCTTGGCATTGGCAGGGATTTTGATGCGATCTCTTTCTGAAAGATTGGCGGGGTCGAGTTGCTTCTTCTTAGGTGCATTAGCAACGAAAGTGTCGTGCAAATTTTGTTGACTAACCTCTATTGGACTTCCGCCTCTTCTATCTAAGCTCCAGTAATAGTCAAGATTGAAGCTGATGAGCCGCAACACGGTGATGTTAAAAAGAATATGCCACCGATGCATTATGCCACTGTAACCATCGAGCCAAACGCCTAAGCCGTGGAACATCTCGTGGGTTACCTGGGGTGACAGGTGGTCTGCAATCCTCGCAAATTGGTACCCATCCCCAATTTCGTTCGCAAAAAGTACTCCAATATTGAATATCCATGTCGCTGCTGGAATAGCAGATCGTGGTAGCTGCGTCGCTATGCAGTAATTCGAGGATAGAATGGCAAGAACTTTAAAAATCGAGAAGCCATGCATTGCGCCGAGAAAGACAAGGGCGAAGCCAAAATCAAAGGATACACGCTGCTCCTTTCTTGCCTCCCCATCTGCAAACGATGAATAGTTGCTGCCATTGGGTCTTGGTGAGTTCGCCCGCGTCGGCATAGGTCGAAGAAAGTTATAGGCTCTCCGAGCGAGCGGGTGGAGGACAAGCAGGAGTGCAAGGTATGGTACATTCCGGCGGAAAGTAAAATACTGGGCATCAGAAATGTCCTGTCCACAATAAGCAACAAGCAATCATTCATGCAGCATTTCACCTACGATCTTCCTTCCTGGAATCCATCCATCACTTAGAAGGTGTTCAAACTTGTAGTAGTTTGGATGTGACGCTATTCCATGTCAGGAATCTGGTGGCAGAGAAAGGTGGGAGAGCTCACGTCGAGATACATCATAAGCGACCCAGAACATATATGGAACAATGGTCAAGAAGACAAAGTAATAGCAGTAGAATTCGGGAGTTTTCCATTTCGATGGTTGTGCAATGGGTCGGCCGCTGCGGTCTGTCTTTACACCAATGCCCCCTTTTGAATCATCTCGCTTTAGTAAAGAGGTGTCAGCGCGGCTGTCGAGGACTGTTCTGTAAGGAGTGGCAGAAGAGCTCGTGAAGCGTGTATCAATGGTGTCGAGAGCGTAAATGCTCTTGACATAGGAGAGGATGCCCATTATGCTGACATTTGAATGGCACACACTCAAGTTTAGACGCTCGCAGATCTGAAGAATGGTTTCAACACAGTAATGAACGTAGGAAAGAAGTGCGAGATCAAAAGATATCTACGAATGGAAGAATTGAGGGATTGCGAACGTCGCATAATTGTCTATATTTCTGGCATCTGCAGCCTTGGAGGATACGAGATTCATCCTAAACGAGCTTAGCGGGAACCCTTACTTTAAAAATAGTTCAACCGAGGAACTTTCCTATTTGGGTTGTGTCAACATCTCGAATATCACAACCAAACTACCAAACTATCAAACTATCAAACTATCAAACTATCAAACTATCAAACTACCAAACTACCAAACTACTCAGTGGTTATTCGTGTTTCATCAAGTAATGATCTCACCAGGCGAAACTTGCAATAGTTTCTTTACTTCAACCATTTTCTGTTACCTATCCACAAGCGACGTCTGTTTGATAGTGCCTTTAGGTTTGAGTGAATCAATAAACTTCAGAAGAATTTTAGAAATTGGGAGTGCATTTATCACTTTCTTCTCTCTCAGGACGTGGAAAGTTTCTCGATATCTTTCTACATGTATTATTTGGCACATCAAATCTACCAATCTATCTTGTCTAGCGAAAATACATTGCATTACCATGGAATTACAAAGGTCTTTAACCTCGCTTAGTTGTTTAAACCTGTCTTTTCTGCTTCAGGGATATCGAACGATGGTGAAAACTATCCGGTACTTGATGATTTCAATCCTACCAAAGTTCCAGTCTACTTAGGTAAACTAGAAGCTTGTCTTAACCCAAATTGGTTTGGGGGTACTTGAAAGCTATCACGTGTGCGGATCAACGGTGAGGGGTCTATTACTTGGGTATTTGTCGTCATTGGCAACTTTCTTCATGAAAAACTGTCTTGTTATTACCTGTGTCTCAAACTCAGACCTGCCTTTCCAAATTCAACATGCTGCAACTCATCAGTGCCACTCCATCACCATACGCGAGAAAGGTTCGCATCACCTTAGCAGAGAAAGAGATTCCGTTTGAACTTATTACCGAGGTACCATGGGATAGCACGACCCAAACACCGAAGCACAACCCCCTTGAGAAACTTCCCGTTCTCATCTTTGATGATGGGACCTCCGTTTACGAATCTCACTACATCCTAGAGTATATCGAAGCCAAGTTTCCCGGAAAGAAGCCAATGCTTTCTGAGGACATCGATGAGAGGCTGTTTGCAAAGAAAGTAGAGGTTGTTGTAGATGGAATGTGCGATGCGTTGGTTTTGATGTTCTTTGAAAGGCAGCGTGCGGAGGGCAGTCAAAGCAAAGAGTGGAAAGCTCGCCAGATGAGAAAGGTTGATGGTGGCTTCAAAGCTCTCGCCGAGTGGGTTGGAGACAAGGAGTTCATGGTTGGAGGAACTTTTGGACTTGCTGATGTTGCTGTTGGGAGTGTATGTGGCTATGTGGATGTCAGACTTGCTGAGCATCCTTGGAGGTCAAGACACCCAAATCTGGGGAAGTACGTTGACAGGTTGAACCAAAGACAATCATTTAAGGATACTGTCCCTGTCCCTCAGAAAATAAACGATAAGATCGTTTGAGGAACCCAAGGGCGTTGACAGTTGAAGGTAACAATATTGTAGGGCAGACCAAACGTATTTTCGTCGAAGCTCCTACACTTCAATCACTTTAATCACCCCATTTTGAGTGTTTTCAAAGACCCTTGGTTAGAACCCAAATAATTTTTAGATCAAGATGACAGCTGCAAGATTTTGAGGTTCGTACTCGGGTGGCTGATGCAAGTCATGTATCTCTTATGGTCGCTGAAATTTTTCGACAATATCGAAAATCTTGCATGGCGAAGAACCTCGACCGAGTTTCTCGCTACTGTAATTTTCGCGAAACACGCAGAGTTGGAGTTCTATTGTTCTCTAGTATAATTTCTATAATGAAACAATTTAGAGTGTTCGCTTGCTAGATTTATCACCTCTTCATCAACCTTTCAAAAATACAATATTTCTCTAATTGGGTTCACTGAGCTCCAGCTCTTTCACATTTTCCCTTGTTCATAATCTCATTGTTCTTTCCTGCTGTTGTCATTATTTTCCAGTATTTCAGGGAATGTTTTCAAGATCTTACAACTGACACAATATTCTTTAAGAAACAAACAGACACCCTGGCTTGTTTCCATCACAAAGAACATACCACAATAAGCCTGGCAATTTCTATTGTTCTCTTTGTGTTAATGACCAGATATCGGGAGATAATCCTATAGCCTCTATACTTGTTACCATCTTGTATTTAGTAGTTCTTCTTAAAGTTAGCATCAATATTTCTCGTCTGTACTTTTATATTTTAACTCAGAACAACATTTACTTCTGTTCCCGCTAAAGAAGAATAACTCGTTTCACCTAATATAAAAGGAACTCTTAAACAACCTGGAGAAGACCATCTTCGATTATTGAATCTCAAGTACCCGCTAAACTTTCAGTAAAACTCAGAAGCAGGACTTCTGTCACCACCAAAGTCCAAACCAAAACCACCCAACATTATGGTTTTCGAAAAGATCAAGCGTGTCTTTTCACGAACTTTCTCTCGAGGAAGAGAGAACTCCGACGAATCAGGGGCTTCACGCCCGTCTACGAGTCGTACTCACACTGCACCCACGAGAAGCTCATCCCATCAACCTGTCCGTCCATCGACCAGCAGTCATTCTGCTACCCGCATGAACTCGACGCGCCTCCCTCCACGTCCATCCACGAGTCAATACCAAGTTAACCCTATCACAGACTCCCGATTTCGTGAAGTCTTCAGTCCCAATCTCAGTCCAGAGCCAGAACCGCAAAGCGCTCGCTTAGACGGCCCTCCTGACCTCGACTGGATTACTGCGAGGGAACGCGAGGAGGGAGTTGGCGCCACGCTGGACGGTCCCATGGATGATTACAATGCGTTCGACCTACCACCGCGTGAAGATTCTGAGGACTATTCATTTGGAACACACCAAGCTGTCTATGGGAACCAACCCTTTGCTGCATCGCCAGCTATTGTCCACACGAGACCTCAGCGTCCACGTCGGACATCCCAGGCTGGGATTCTAGATCGTGATGTCGCACGCGTCGCTGCAATATCCACGCCTCAATCTCCACACCAGTTCCCCAAGCGGAGCAATCCCGAGCCCAGAGTTGTGAGAACCATCAATCGCAGAGGTCCCCCACCTCCAGGACAAGCACTCGCCAGGTACAATGAACGCGTTAGGGAAGCTGCACAGCAATCACCACCACCACCACCACCAAATCCAACGTTTGGATTTGGCTACGACGAGGAGGACATCTATTCTGCTTCTCCACCGTCGAGATCCGATCCCATGAGCCGCCAACTTAGCCGAGGTCGTTCTCGTGAGCCTAGACGCACTCCGTCTCGACCCCGCGAGAACGAGTTCGGCGGAGAAGCTCCCGCTTCGCCCCTCAGCCGCTCAAATACCATTAGGCAAAGTAGCACGCACCGTCCACGACCACGCCCTGATTACACAACTCAACCTAGACGAGGATCTCTAGTATCCTCGTTGTCATCGCGGTCGTCGTCGCTTTCTCCACCACCTGCTCCTCGCGGTGGTGTTTTGAAGGGGAAGCGGGCGAGGGATGATTATGATAGATTCTTCGGCTAGTTGAATCAAGCTTAGCAGTTAGAGAGGAGGAGGGGAGATGAAAGGTGGTCACATATAAAATAAAAACGGTGAGTGGACTAACTCTCTTGCTAGTAGATAAGAGATGACAGTTCATGTCGAATCCCTTTCATTGAGTAGACCTGGGTTTTCTGATAAACAAACCATCTTTCGAAGATGAACAAACAATAATAATAGAAAATTTGATCTACTTAACTTCATGACCAGAAGATGCCTTCAGTGAGACCTTGAAAGTGAATTCCACCTCCCCCTGCCCCTTCCTTCCCAATCCTTGCAGAATAATAGAGTATCTCAGCAAAACCATATCGTTATATTCACAAATATAGCATTCGTTCAACTAAATCAGTGACCACAATTTATTCGTAGTGAAATCTGAAGAGTGGCGCTCAACATTCTTACTCCCCAGTTTGAGAAGAAAAATAGGTTAAGCTAGCAAGATCTGACATACGCGACTCAGAAATATTCACAATATCTGAAATACCATCATACTCTCAATCAGCTTTCAATGTAATAATCCAATCTCACCTCACATTTTCTCTTCCTCACTTCTTACCAACTCAAGCTACCAGTATTCTCCGTGCTCATGTAACAGTATATAAATCTTCGAGATTATCAAAAGTTTCAACCCCCACCACCATTTTCGAAGAAGAGGCCGTTGGACAAACGACCTGTCATATCTCAGTGGGAAACTGCAAATACTCTGTTTCAAGTGTTTTTTATATTGCGTGTTGCTTATGTAGAAAGTATTGCAGATATGCTCTACGGGAGATGTCGTTTCGTAATAATGAGTGGAAATTATGGCACAAGCATAGCAATGGCAGGTTGTTGATAGCGAAAAGACAAATTGACAGTGAACATTTAATGCTCATCATGACAACAACCCGAACTGATCAGCTCGTCCCATTCTGTTACAAGTTGTCGAGAAGACAAATCCACAAGAAAAACAGTGTAGAGGGACAAAAAGTATAATCATGACATCCCGTCTTAAATCAGATGTTAGCATGGAGCGTAGGATCAGAAATACTCCCGTTTTTGCAGTGCATGGGAGTGTAAATACATACATAGAGTGATCTAGCTAGTGTGAGAAAGCACGCTGAAATACTTAGCAAGTTAATGCTCAAGTTCGGTGACGATTCTCTTGCAATAGGATTCCTTGAGGAGTATGACTGAAAACTCAAGTTGGGGTTACGGGGCAGTATGGCTCGCTTGACAGTAAAGTAGGTAGAATAGCAGCGAACAACGCAAGAAAAATATCTTTCTTCATGAATAGATTTAAATTAAAAACTTTTGATCAAACAAGCAAGAAAACAGCCACCATCTATTGTCCTTCCACTGTCGAACCTTTGTCCAAATTCATTCAACCTCAAGTCAAGCATCAGAACACCACAGCCACCTCGCTAACAACCCTCAACCAACCTCAAATCAACACAAGCACAAAACAAAACACCTTCACTGCTCTCAACTTAGCCATAAGAACAGTGTATGAACAACACCATCCTCACTCTCACTAACCTTAACAAGATTAGCTCTACTCACTACAGAACCACAACAACACAACGTCCAAAACATAGAACAAGAGCATTATGAGGACTATAAAATTTCCCATCTCACTCCTCAAAATGGAACCGCATCCCGCAAAAGTTCTCGCAACTCAACGACTGGATCCAACTAAACTCATCTCCAAAGATAAGCAACGCACGGAAACCAGAACCAGAACCAGAACTAGAACCAAAGCCAGATCCCAAAGCCAAGAAAACCGATCAAGGAATCGAATTATGCGATCCAAGTGATAATTCGCACTCCAACGCAACCACCAGCACCACCCTTACTCCCACCACGATGCTCGAGAACCTCAAAGAACTCACCCGGGAGCTCACCCGGGAGGTCTCCCAGAAGCTCTCCCGCAAGCCAACAGGAAACAAGCAGAAGCGCGCACCCTCGCCCACGCCCTCGCACGATTCCCTCGCCGAGCAGCTGCCCACGCTGTACGGGCCGGTCCGTGGCCACGCGCTTTTCGCAGATGCCCGGGGCTTTCACGCACGCGCACGAGGACGGGGAGGCCGTCACGCGGTCACGGAATCCGCTGCCCGTGGGGCGGCGCCAGGGCACGTGGCAGCGCAACAAGTATCATCCTCGTGCGCGGGTTGTGCCTCTGAAGGGGAGCGAGGGCGAAGTGGGCGCTGGAGGGATGGGAGCGCAGAGCCATGGTCATTGTCATGGGCATGTCCAAGGAGGAGGAGGAGGAGAAGGAGCCATGGGCAATATGTCGTGTACTTGCGCCGAGTGCCATGGAAAACGCACTCGACGTAAGCCGGCGTCGCCGGTCCCTAGTCAGAAGGGATACGCGCCGATCTATGAGGAAAGAGGAATTGAGGAGGAGGACGAGGAGGAGGAGGAGCCAAGTATGGGGCGATCCGATTCTCCCATGCCTCTTCAGGCGCGATTCTATGATGATGATGAGGAGGACGATATGGCGCCGTTGCTTCCATGCGATCGGTCCATCCCTCGCATTCCATCTCAATCGCGGCCTCAAAGCCAGCGTGTAGGAGGAGAATCATCCAGCGTCTCTGCTGGGCCGGTTCATCCGCAGGCTTACTCTTACTTCCCGGCCCCTCACCCTAGTCAATCGGGATCTCAGTCCCAGCATGGTGGTGGAGGTGTTGGAAAAGCAGGTGAGTCTTCTACCCACCGCACTCCCTCCTACTACGATGAGGACGAGGATGAGGAAGCTCGTCGCGAGGAGAAGCGCCGATACCGTGAGTATCGCGAGCACTAGGCGGTGAGTTGATGTGTCCCTTTTCACTTTCCTTCATTTTCCTTCCTCTCCTCTTCACTCCTCTTTTCTCACCACCATCAAGGAAAATCCATGAGAAGCCGAAGAAAATAGGCTTTCTCTGGATGATAGATACATGGATAGATTGCTCACCTCTAGATTTCTTTGCTATTTACCGGAATGGGAGTAACTTTGGGAATTGTAGTTTTTGAGATTGGAGTTTTTTTGACATAGACATAGGAAAATACCAAAAAAAGAAGAAAACAGAAAAAAGAAAATGCAACTGGATTGCTTAAAAAAAAAGTTAACTCTCGCCTTGCCCTTGCTGTATGAATGAATGAACAGACTTGTGGTTGAAATCGTGATCGTGATCGTGACATTGACTTCAAAATAAATACCACCATGTCTATTGCAATGCAAAAAAATGCGCTCTCTGAGAGAGCTTCCATTACATGCTGTAGGATTCAAAAAACACAGAAAAGAAAAGAGAAAGCTACCATATCCTACATGTTCAATAAAGTCGACTTTCCTTTATTGATGCTACAATCTAGCACAAGATAATTCGATGCCACCTGACAAGAGATAGACGGGCAAAACAATTAATGCTAATAGGGGAAAGGACACAGTAGATAGCATTGACCAACAGCGAAATCGTCAAGATCGTAAGTCAAGCTGAACATCGACAGACAAAGGCGAACGTGAACTAGGGTATTCGAACAAAGAATCGACACTCACTAACGCTTATATTGTTGTTCGGCTTCTCCATGAGCAAGAATTCCTAGCCAAGACAATACTATTGATTCTTTACCTGCCACCATCCAAACAAATCTGTGATATTTCTTCAGCTAACGCCATAGTCATGCAATCATTCGCTCAAAATACTTCACCAAACATTAACGCCTCCCCATCCACCCTCATGCATCCCGCATAGTTCCAAAAACGTACACAATGACCTCGTTACATCATATCCGAAAGAGGCATCTTCTCAATCACACTCTTTTGCTCGGCATTTCTGGAGACTCGGAAGTATGTCTCACTGAACTCTGAACACTTCATCTCGCGCAAAAATTCCTCGTCGTGGGTGATGATGATCAACTGGAAGTTCGACTGGTGCTTCCGACTCTTGATGATCATGTTCAATGACTGGGCGAGAGCTTTGATATTATCTCTGTCAAGATTGGTCGTGGGCTCATCAAGAGCAATGACCTGGAAAATTAGCAAATACCTCTTAAAATGATCATGAACTTACTCCGCAGTTGACACCAAAACACTCGGCAAGAGCCAATCGAATGATAATACTAGCCAACACTCTCTGGCCAGCACTGCATCGACCACGCATGTCCATCTCAGTATCCTGTTTGACCATGACGACACGATAGTTATAATTCTTGTTCGCTGTTACATTTTCGCTCTCGGAACGAATCATGATCGTATCAACATCAGTACCTTGATAAGTGCTACGCCAGAGCTCACCAGCAATAGAATTGATTTCTTCCATCTTGATGCTGTGATATTTCATGATGGCGTTGTCCAGGGCTACTTTGCACTTTGCCATATCTTCGATCGCAGCTTTTGTTGTTTCAACTTTGACATGCGTCTCTCGGTATTTCTGACTGGCGTCTACGTAATCGGTTTTCCATTCCTCCATCTTCTCCATAAGCTCATCATCTTTGGTCTTGACAGCACTAATGACAGCACTTCGTTCAACTTGATACTTCTGTTTCTTCTTCTCCGCCTGGTTGACGGCACGTTCGTACTTCTCATATTCCTCGGAAGCATTTCGGTTCTCAAGGACGGCAATCTCGCTGTTCACATTCTCCAACTGCTTGGTGACATTGCGATATCGGATATTTTCCAAGATGCTCGATTTGGTCTGTCCACTCTCGGCTATCTTTCGTTCGACGTCTTTGTGCTTGTTTGTGACCTGTGTCTTCTCGGATTCAATGGTTGTGTGCTCCTGCTTCAAGGCTTTGATAGCCCTCTCACAGGCTCCAAGCTTTGCTGGTCCACCACCATCAATATAGTCGCTGATAGCATCGCCCACCAGCTTCAATTGATTGACAGTTTGCGCCAGCTTGCCCTTCTCAATTTGAACATCCTTTGCCTTGAGTTGACCTCTCTGTTCAACGGCTTCACGCTGCGCCCTAGCTTTTGACAGCTCGGGTTCAAGAACGAGCAACTCTTTGTCAGCTTCGCGAGCTTTTGCCTTTAATTGCAAATCACTCTCCCGGAGCTCTTCGATAGCCCTGACAAGCGATTGCTTCTTCTCTAGCATGGAATCTGCTGATGCGATATCAGATCGTAATGTGGTTTCCTGTAGCTCTAACTTGGATATCTCTGATCGCGCATTTTCTCTATCAGATGAGATCTTGTCAATCTTGGCTTGTAGGACTCGGAGCTCCTCGTCACAGGCAGCCATCTGCTCTTGCATCTCTTCAATGGACATGGAGCTACCAGAAAGCTTTTGTTGAGAAGAAAGTCGAGTGATATCACGATCATAGTTGACCACCTCGTTGCTGTACTTTGTGATCTTGTTCACGTCATTGGACAGCGTCTCGATGTCTCTCTTTTTAGCTTCTGCATCTCGGAGTGAGCTATCCTCAAACTCGCACTCCGCATCACGGGTACTCTTCTCCTTTTCTAGTCTCTTGACCTCCGCCTCTAGTTTTGGAATCTCGAGCTGTAGGCTCTTGAAGCTATCATATTGCGACCGTGCTTTGTTGGCCTTCTTCACAGCCATTTCTAGGTCTTCAAGTACCTCGACAAGCTCCTGCTCAACAAATTTTGCCAGGAGCTTGTCCAGCTTTTGAGTAGCTGAAGTCTTCTCCTTTTTGTCTGCGAAGGATCGCTCGCAAAGTCTACAGCAATTGCTCTCATTTGCAGTGACTAAACACTTCGTAAAGAAATCGGTATAGCTCTTAGCACTGTCAAGCGCCTCTCTGGTTTTGTTGCGATCAGTCTCTAACTCCTCAAGTTGACTTGGGAAGTCTTCGATATTTGTGAGTGGTTTATCATTCTGGTCACTGATTGATTGAAGCACAATCGCCTCACACTTTTGCATTTCTTCGGTCCTGACTTTCAGTGTTGAGCGAGCGGTATCGAGCTTCAAAATTGTTTTCTCAAGATCTCGCTCAGCTCCATCCTTCTTCCTCTTTGCGTCGGTGACGACAGAAGATTTTCGGTCTAGTACAGTTTGAAATTCACGGTCCAGGTCCTTGGGATCCCAGGCACCTCCAATCAAACTATCAAGCGCTGGTTTGTGAAGTGCCACCAATGTGTCTAGGGCTCGCTGAGATTCCTTGGCAAGTTTTTTGGTGTGTTCGAGTTGGGCACGCTCGCTAGCCAAATTGTTGCTTTGAAAGAGCTCATTCTTCAATCGCTTTGACTCAGCTTGTAACTCGTGCTGGCGAGCAACTTCCACTTTTCTCTTGTTCTCCCAACCAGCAGAGTCCCAGTTGGAATTAGCCCGCTCAAGAAGACGCTGGGCATTGTGATACTTCTCATCCAATGCTGCCTTTGCACCTTCATCAATACGGATGCCATTGATCTCAGCTTGTGTTACCTTGATTCTTCTCTCAATTCTTGTTTGCTCTTGCGAGGAGAGAGATTTTTCCGAGAATAGAGTTGCTTGACGATTCTGGAATTCGGATATATGAGCCTGGGCTTCCCTCAATTCTTCTCTGGTGGCCGAGGTGGTTCGATCTAGCTCCCTGTCCTTTTCTTGAGATAGCTTGTTCATTCGTCGCACAAATTCCCCTACCTGTTCCTCGTCGAGATCTCCATCATATCCTCGCAATGAATGATTGCGAGCAGCATCCCTTACAAATTGAACCCGATTCTGGATATTTCGCTCGTAGGTCAGCTTCTCCGCATTGCACTGGCCAAGCTCTGCTTGCTTCTCGGACATTTGCTGTCGCACATTGTTTTCGGATTTGTGAAGTTCAGAATACTGTGCCTTGTAGCGGTTTTCTTGCTCCTGATATTGCTGAAGCATCTCCTCGGATCGATCCAACTTTGACTGAAGTTCAAAATCCGAATCTGATGACTCCTGTAGAGTACTACTCAGTGTCTGGAGGGTATGCTCTAAGCCTTCTGCCTGAGCTTGCTTCGACTGCAAATCATTGACAATCATGAGAGCGTCATTTCTCTTGATGAGGCTCACCCGACTTACTTCCTTTACCTCTTCCTCTTGCTGTAATAGGCTGGCTGCTTTGAGTTTCAGTTCTGCAATCTCATCGTCTAATGTTGTCATCTTCAACTGAACCCGCTCTGCTTTGTCCTTCAATTGTTTGAAATGGGCTTCATGAATCACGTAACCGCTAAGATTGCTGACATGGGTCTTTCGTAATTTGACAATGACATCGATGGCTTTAGTGTACTTTTGCGCTTCGAAAATCTCATCAAATTTGACCTTGAGCTTGGCAGGCTCACTCATAGGCCATAATGACTCGTCTTGATGGCAGAATATGACGGATTCCAAAATGGCGGGAGATACACCAAGTTGTTGGGGCACGGCTTTGTCGAGCTCAGATACTTTGGAGGACACAGATATTCGCTCACCATGGCTGGACATTACTAGCTGACACTCAAGCGTCTTCTGTGTGTATGATGCTTTCTTGACGGTCAGAGACATGCTTCGTGTGATGGTGAGGGAGTTATTGGAGGCATTTCGGAACTTAAGCTTGACTTGAGCCAGGACTTCCTTCTCGCCACAAAGCTATGATCTGTCAGTAATCTTGCTTCTGGGTCCGCAGAAGTCCTGCTAACCTTTGGATCGTGGATGAAGGCACCACCCTTTGTGTTTGGTGGAAGCTGACCCGTCGTAGCATATTTGAGACATTCGATGATTGACTGTGTAGGTTAGAATGTACTTCGCAAAAGTTGGTAAGGGACATCTTGTACTGTCTTTCCGGACCCATTATAGCCAACAATAAGTGTCAATGGCGTTTGGAAGTGGATGATTTCGAAATCACGGTTGCTAAAGGAACGAATTCTGAGAGTGTCAGTCAGCCTTGTATTTTGGCCACAGATACATATAACCTACCCTTGGATCCTCAGCTTCTCAATTTGAGCTTTGTAACTTCTGTTAGTGTCCTCCATATTTCTATAGCGTTGACGAGAATAGCTTACACCTAATGTTGAATGTTAGCCATACGATAGATCGTACATCCAGGAACGAGGCTCCGACTTACATATTGTTGAGAGAGAAATGGCCTCTTATTTCTGTTCATTCGTCCAAATGAATGGTATTCCACGAAAGTTGGAACTCAAGGTGGGAAGGGGAATTGCTTTTTAAGACATAAGGTGGGAGCAAAGCAGTGGGAGTCTTTGTTGGATGGTTGGAAGACGCGACGGAACCTCTGAAAGGAAACGCGAACGCAGCCTTATCACGTGATGATGATGCATCTATCAATTAAGCCTGCCCTTTGCCCCAACAAGGAAGGGGAAGGGGGGGAATGGACCCAAAGAAGAAAGAAGGCAGATCTGGCGGGCTGGCGGGGAAAACCTCGGACAAATAATAATAAATTGAAGGAGACCGAACTACGATATGGTATTATTTATATAAGCTATAAGAGAGAGAGAGAGAGCATCAGAATTCAATATAAATTTATATCTAAATTTAATCCCAATTCATACCTATAAAATGACTTCTCATGATCACTGACTATCTTACCCTAACCTTACTAAGGCTTACCTTTTACCTTTTACCTTTTACCTTTTACCTTTACGAGTATTTTATTATCACCACCCTACCTCCCTTACCCGTCCACGCCGTCCCACTGCCGAACCGGACTGGAACTCAGGTGAGGCAAAGTGACTGGTCATATTTCCAAATATTTACCCTCATTCTCACTCATTTTCCACCTTGCTGTCACCTTACCTTAGTTTTTACCTTATCTTACCTTATTTGCCATTTGTCACGTTTCAACTTTAACCTCAAAGTTCAAGTCCAAGTCCAAATCCAAATCCAAAATCGAGTCCAAGCCCCTCCAGGTTCGACGACAATTCCATCTTTACCTGACCTCAGGTAGTCTTCCTTCATGTTGATCCGTTCCGACCTTCCAAAGTCTACCAACAACAATAGAACTACCCATTGTCTGCAGCTTTCGACTCTTCGCCAGGACAGCAATGATCTGAGAGCAAAGCGATCAGCCAGGCCTTCCCACCTCCAACTCTGTCTTTCCTCCAGCACAAGAACAATGTCAACATGTCTCAATCCCGATCACCCATAGATGGCACTTTGGTCATGGATCCTTCACTCTTCTACACTGGTCGTCTGGACATGAACAGCCTGTCAGCCTCGCAGGTAAAGCTCTCCCCTCCTCCAATCCAAATCTCCTTCTCGCTCAGACATCCCCACATGTCTATCCCTCCGTCTCCCCTCCCCCACTACCTCTCTCTCTGAACATTATTCTCACCTTTGTATAGATAGCTTCACATGTGAACGATGCTTCCATGACCGGCATGCTCGAGGAGAGCATGCTGGACGATTATGATAATATGCCTATAAACTTCGACACCGACAACCCTGATGAATCCAATGGGCCAAATCCATACGCGGCGATGGGCAATGATATGCAGTCCAGCGATGTAGACTTCTCGGGGGAGGGAGGATTAATCGCAACCAATCCCGCAGACAATCCATTGACTGGTGCAGGTGCAGGACCTCTGCCGACGGGGTTTGGGACACCATCGACATTAGGTGGGGGAAGCACATTGACAGAGTTCACCAAACGAAGGAATTGGTCCCAACGAGTGGTAGAGGAGTTGAAAGATTTTCTGCACATCTTAACTCCTGACGGCAGAATACTCTACCTATCTTCGAGTGGTGAGCATCTCACTGGATATAGCAAGGACGAATTGGTGGGCAAGTTTATTGTGGACTTTATACACCCGGATGATAGTGGTATATTCGTACGAGAGTTCAATGAATCTATTGCAAGCGGAAACCCTCTTCGGTTCTTCTATCGGTTCAGGAAGAAGGATGATACATACACTATCTTCGAGTCTCACGGACACCCGCATATCTCATCAGAAGCTGTGCAATTCGGGACTGCAAATGCAGCTGCGTTCTGTCGAGGTGTTTTCATGATGGCGAGGCCGTATCCGACCAAAAATGCGGCTTTGTTAGACTCTTTCTTGGAGCACAAAATTGAAAATGAACGTTTACGAAAGCGAATAGCAGATTTGAAGAGAGAGGAAGCCGAAGAGGCAGATGAGGCACAAAGAAGTTGGCTGAAGAGACAAGAAAACAGAACAGACAATCCATCGGAGGAAACTGACACTATAGGCTCAGTAAGCACGACAGTGAATCCTCGTCCGAATGGCCCAGCACTAGCAGTCGATGATTCTCGAGCCATGCCACCTCCCGCCAAACCTTCACCAAACCCATCATTAACAAGGCAAAATCTGGAGGATGCAAACGCCGGGAGTAGACAAGACACGATTACAGACAAAATGGCTCGCTACCAGGGTATCAATGCCTCTGCTCAAGAGAGTATCGAAATGCTCACAGGCTTGCGTTACCAGGAAGGAGAACGAAGTCGTGGTATCAGTACGGGGGATCAAAGCCCAGCGCTGATTCGAGGCGATGCTGGTATCGCCATATCCATTGATAAGGATGGAAGAGGAGATAAGAAGAAAAAAATCAAGCTTCCGGATGAATATGTTTGCACAGATTGTGGTAAGTTTTGGTATGTGTGATTTTCGGACTGCGCACTCACAATATTAGGGACATTAGATTCCCCTGAATGGCGGAAAGGCCCAACAGGTCCGAAGACACTTTGCAATGCATGTGGACTCCGGTGGGCGAAGAAAGAGAAGAAAAAGGGGCCTGCTCTACCTGGAACGGGTAATGGAAACTAAGTCGACTAACACCTTTACTCTGACGGCAAGATTACGACGATAGATACGTCGGAATTCTTTTGTACAACGAACTCATCACGGAAATGTCAACGAAACGGCAATGGAAATGCATACGGTGTTCAACAGAGGCCTGCGATGATACCAGGTGCCTTCGAGGCGTTAAGGAATTGGGGAGTAATGAGCTGGCAAGTTTCCTTCATATTTCCTTGGTTTGCAGTTGGAATATTAGTTACGACAGGCAATCTCAGGAGGAAAAATGGAGTGGAATTAGGCAATGCAGCTACAACTTACTATTAATTATCTTTATACAAAACTTGTAGCGTCCATCTCCTAGATGCCTGATATCAAGCGATGTTATGTTATGCTTTCTCAAAGCCCAACCCATTCCTACTCCTTATCAAGCGATATAATCTATTAAATTTTAAACATCATTCTCTTGTTGTTTCTTTGTTAAGCAGCAACGGCAGTAGCAGCATTTCCAACAAATGGAAACACATTCTCCAGTCCAGTACTCACGGTATTCACATCCACTCCCGTCATCCAACACCATCCCAATGCACCAACACCCACCACTGCCGCCTTTCCAGCAACATCAACAATCTTACCCACCACGCCGCTCTTCTTCCTCCCATTCCCATCCTGCTTTCCCAACGCCCTTCTCTTCTCTCTCACCCACCTTCTCAACCCAACC
Source organism: Margaritispora aquatica (assembly GCA_007644065.1). Classification (NCBI taxonomy): domain Eukaryota; kingdom Fungi; phylum Ascomycota; class Leotiomycetes; order Helotiales; family Discinellaceae; genus Margaritispora; species Margaritispora aquatica. Next base: position 2,018,730 of record VJWN01000002.1, read on the forward strand.
TTCCCAGCACCCCCATGCCTTGTATCCTCCCTCCCATAAAAGTTGACCGCAACACCTTTACTGATCTGAAAAATCCGCATCCCATCCTTCTCGCCCAGTCCAATCGGTCCATCCTCAGCCCACGCATCATCATCGTCCTCGCCACCAGGTTTATACCTCGTAATAACAGGCCACACGCTAATTTTTGTCAAAGCCCTGTAGTCCTGCCCCGGCGACGTTGGCATGCTGTTATCAATCCTCGCCAATTCCATCTGCGCGGCATCGATCTCCTTTTGCGTAGCACCTGGCACTTTGGCAACACTAGTCTCATACACGCGTCTCGCGCTCTGCACTTCAAAATCCGTAGTACTCGCCTCTTTCGCCTCCAACTCCGTAATTCGCTGTCTTGCCTCACCCACCTTCCGATCCAATCCCTCCTTACTGCCCTCAATATAATCATGCAGTATCCTCTGCCGACTCGCAACATCCGCCTTCTTCCGTTCCTCCCCCGCCGTCTTATTCGGGCCCGGAATGACCCTCCGCATCGCCTCGTACAGATGTTCGCGCTGATTCTCGACATCCTGGACGCTGTACCGCGGCGTTTTCGCGGCTTCCGTTTCGGCCTCAACGAGCTCCGCCCGAGCGTCCGCGAGGTCGTCCGCGATGCCGCGCGCGCTGGTCTTGTACGCTGCGAGGTAAATCCGTCGGTTGGCTTCGATCTCGTTCGCGAGCGCCGTGGGGCCTCGTGAGAGGAGCGCGTTGACGGTTGCGCGGGCATGGTTCTTCGCCGTCACCCACTCTGCTCGGGCGCGGTTATACGGATTCACAATTCGTTCTTTGCTCGCTGTAAAAATCTCCAGTTCCGTCGCAAACACGTCGTCGGGCTCGTACGTGCTGCCGGGAAACACGTCGACGAGATGAAAGATCGTGGGTGACAAACGCACCGTTAGCGAGAGGTGTGCGGCGCGCGAGACGAGGTTGTGGAGGGATTGGTAGAGATCTTGGATTAGAGGCATGGTGGTCCCTTGTGGTGGTGGGATCCCGTAGATGTAGGTTGTGAGTGGCTCAAAGAGGAGGTGGATTTGTGCAGTTAGTTTTGCGACGGAAGGGTAGAAATCCCCTGTTACGGAACCGTTTCCTAGTAGGGAGCGAACGGTGCAGGAACGCAGTTTTGTGCGGTGGAATCCTAAACAAAAGGGGAGAGATGTTAGTTTGTGATTGTTGAGTATCCTCGCTTAGGCTAAACGAGACGAAAGAAAGGAGAGGATGAAAATGAAACACCAAACAAACTCACCTTCACTCAGAAACAACGTCTTCTCAATCCCCATCATCAACTCAGCCTCCCTCTCATCCGCCCCAAAAAGCTCCTCATCAAAAACCTTGCTCCTCAACACCCTCATCAAAACACCCATAACCAGACTCTTCCTCTCCCCCGTATCCCTCAGCAGAGCATCCCACCCCGTCACCGGATCCGGCATCGCCACCTGCTCAACCCACCACAGGAACTCAGGCGTATGCGCCACGTCGCCCCAGGGCTCGAAGAACGTCCCCGCGCTCTTCAAGTCGTGCATGCAGAAGTACGTCTCGGCAAAGACCGAGATCTCACGGTACAGCAGCCGGAACGCGGACATGAACCACGCGTCGGAGCGGTCCCCGCGCGAGGGCCGCGCGTACGGGATTTGCAAGGGCTGCGGCTGTAACTCTGTGATGGGGATTAAGGGACGCAGCTGCGAGACCGTGCTGGACATGTACGTCGTGTCTCCCGGGTCCGGATTCGGAGGCACGACCACGGCGCCCGGGAGGGCAGCAGCTGCATTCGCAGCGGCAGTGGCGAGCTTCGCCCGCTTCGCGCGCGGGCTCTCCCCGTCAGTCTCATCGCTGTCCGTCTCATCGAGGACATTGCCCTGCGCATCCCTCGCTTTAACCACATTGCCCTCCTCATCTCTCTGCTCGCCCGCTCTCACGACCTTGCGCCTCAGCCGTCTGTGCATCCGGTCCGCGATCGCTTTCTCCTGCGCCGTCACCGCGCCCCCGACGAGGAGCGTGCCGATGTTGTTCGCGAGCGCGAGTTGCGTGTCTGTGGTCCATTGGTGCGGGGGCGTGCTGATGGGCTGGATGTTCGACACGGCGGCTTGGGAGAGTAGGTCGATTCGTGTCCGGAGGGGTGTGGTGGGCGTTATGGCTGCTGCGGGGGCGAAGGCCGCGAGGTTGATGCTGTTGCGGTGGGGGGTGTGGGGTGGTGTGGGTGGGAGGCTGAGGGTGGTGCAGGTGGTGAAGGTGTTGGTTTTGGAGGGGGGTGTGAGAGGGGCGTGTTTTTGTTTTGGGGTGATGGGCGTGCGTCGGCCGGGAGTGGTGCGCGGCGTGAATGGCTGTGGCATTCGTCGAGGCAGCGGGGATTGTGGCGGCGCTGGAGTTGTCATGGTGGTGGTGTGTTTCGTCGTCGTTGATGAGTCTGATTTGATTTCTCGGCTATTTATCCATCAAGTGGTTGTGTTAAGTTGAGTATGCAAGGAACGGGCACTTGGCTAAATCACTTGAATGCACAGTTCAATTTGGCGACAACACCAACATCAAGGGAAAAGGGAAATGTCACATTTTCTTGGATGAGCCATATGTTTGGTGGGGTGGACAAAGGAGGTGTATGTGCATTCCACAAAAGGTGGGTGAAGGAATGAAAACAAACGAAGCGTGAACGGATCCGGAAGGAAGCGATTGTGTTCTTTCACGACTGAAAGATTTGGCTTCTGGGAGAAGTCGACGATGAAAGATGAAAGGTGGAAGTTAAACTTGTGAACTTTTTTTGTCTTTGGTGATTTAACTGCAAAGGGTGGTGGTTGTAGGAAGACATGATGAGATGCTCGCGAGGCAAATAAGGGATATTTAACAATAACCAGCGAACTGCGAACCACTATTGATGGAAGTTTCAAATGCAATGTCCGTGAAATGGGCGAATAAATTCTTCATTCATATATCAATAAATTCATAAGTCATCCTCTCATAACTTAGCCCTGTCCTCCGTCCTACTAGCATTAGCACTCACTCATTGAACCCATATAACCATTCATTGAAACGACAACAAAAACTACTCCCGGTTTAAGAAAGCAGATACTCACTCACAAATGCGCCGTCAACTCAATCTCCACATCTGTGCCCAACGGTAGCTGATGCACCGCAACACAAGTCCTCACTGGCTTGGGGTCCTTGCTAAACACCTTCTCGTAGACCTTGTTCATGGCGGCAAAGTCCTCCATTTTGGTCAGGAAGACGTTGACTTTGACGGCGTTATCGATGTGTGAGCCTGCTGCTTCCAGGACCGCGGCGAGGTTGGCGAGGCATTGTGCCTGTTTCCCTGATTAGCTTGGTTTGGTTTGACTGTAATATGTGTGCTTTTTGGTGAATTTGGAGGTATCTTCTTGGAAGAAGGGTTGAGAGATGGGAGAGTAGGTGATGAGATGAAATAAGATGAGCTCGGTGAAAAGAGGGGTTCAGGATGAGCTCAGTACATAAAGAGAGAAAGGTAAATGGATATAAGAAATATCAACTTACAGTTCGATCACCAACACCTCCCTCAACAAGCTGCTTGCTCACAGGATCCATTCCCACGCTTCCAGAGCAGTAGACCATGCCTTGACACTTGATGGCCTGGCTGAAGAAAGGCATTGGTGGGGGAGCCTTATCGGTGAGGACTGCTTCTTTTTGTCCCATGTTTGCGGTTGTTTTGACAATGAGCTTGAATTGAGATGGTTTTGATATGAGTGCAATAAAGATGAAGGTTTGTCTGATATATAGTTGTGTCGTTGCGTGAGTGTGAGAGTTAGAGTGTAAGTGTCCGGCTAAGTTTGCTTTCTGCCCCTCTCACGAAAGTGGGATGAGTGGGGGTTGGTGCATATGGATTTTTTTCTCGCTTGAGGGACGAAGACAATACATATCCATACAGAATTTTATAAACGTCCTACATTATATCTTTTGTTAGTTGCCATTAAGTTCTGAGTGTGGAGAGGTTGTAATAATCGTCTATTTTACTTATTTCACAGAGTTACCATTGCTGAGAAACTCGGTTCAATAAAGTGACCTCTTAGTTGACCCTAAGTTCAACTTCATCAGGAACTCGATTTGAAGAGTGTGTTATTTGTGCCATTACTCTTATTCAGGCAAGGAGATCGCCAACTTTGAGATACGTCGAATTCATATCCAAAATCATCATACAGCCTCTTCTCCAATATCCACGACTCCACAGCCAATACCAGATAACACCCACCTCACAGCTTCGCCTTCACATCCTCAATCCCATCCGGAACCCTAATGTCAACTCCTTCCCACCAAGGCCACACACTCGGCGCATCTTTTTCCATCGTTCCCTCAAACACTGGCTCTCTCTTCTGCATAAAACTCTCGATTCCCTCCTTCTTATCCTTCCCCTGAAACAGCTCCAACAATATCTTACTATCCAACAAGTGCGTCCCCTCCGCCGTACCTGGTCCCCTCCACATGAGATCCCGCATCAAATTTGTACTGACTAAACTCGTATTCCGCGCCACCCCATCCGCAATCTCCAGTGCTCTACTCAAGACCTTCTCTTCGGGCAAAACCTCACTAAACAACTCCCTCAGCAGCGGGTGTCCCGCCATCAATACCTCGCCGGTGGTAACCAAATGCATAGCTCTACTCAAACCAATAAGTCTTGGCAAGAAATACGAACTCGCAGCCTCCATCACAATGCCCCGTCTCGCAAACACGAACCCGATCTTCGCCTTCTCACTCACGACCCGAATCGCCATCGGCAGCGTCATGGTGATTCCCACGCCCACGGCACTGCCATTGATGGCTGCTATGACGGGCTTCCGGCACCGATGAATCGCCATGGTGACTTTGCCACCGCCGTCGCGGTGCGTGTGTGCTGTGTCTGTGGCGTAGGAGAGGCCTGCGTCAAGGTCGGCGCCGGCGCAAAAGAGGCGACCGTGGCCTGTGACGACAATTGCTTTGACCCGTGGGTCGAGGGAGAGTAGGTCGAAGGCTGTGACGAGTGAGGTTGCCATTGCATCTGTGAATGCGTTGTGGTTCTTGGGGCGGTGGAGCGTGATCAATATTACGGGCGTAGGTGCTGGGGAATTGGAGGGGACGTGAGAGAGTTTGATGTCGGGGAGGGAGAGGGTTGCGTAGGAGTTTGGTAGTGAGGAGGACATTGTGAGAGCGTAGGAGAGCAGAGAGGTGTCCTTGACGATTGTGTGTGATTAGATGTATCAATTGGTAGTATAGCTATTAGTAGTGGTGTGCAGTAATATAAAATTTATAGAATCATGTATTTCTGTATATATTTAAAGTTGAGGTTGAAGTAGTGAGGATATACTCCTCGAAGGACGGGAGACGCGGGGTATCCGAAATCTGGGGTAGACTTGACAGGGATCAACAACCGAGGTCGACTCGGCTTATTGACGACGACAAAGTCTCAAGTAATTCACTGTGATTGAAATGCAATCAAAACAATAAACAAAAATGAAATTGATGGGTCTATATAAATTATAAAGCATAAACATGATGTCGATTTTCGAGGTTCAAATACCCAATCGGGCTTTATGGGTTTGAAGTGTTGGTGACAAGTAATCATTACTCAACTACAACAAGTGCAACAGTGGTTATACAATGACAGACAGAAGGAACTTTGCGGATATTACACATGCAGTCACAATTTGAGAAAATAGACTAGTTGAGCAAGATTGAGTTAGACTTGTTTGTGTATACCAAGGTACAGGTAAGATATCTAGCCAAAGATTCCACCACACATGGCCCCAAATATCCAGCCTCAAATATATGCTCTCCTATCCAGAGCATACACCATCACATCCAAGGTACATTGAAAGGAAACAGCTCAGCCAACTGGACTGTATACACACATACAGTCAACTAAGCGCAGATATACCATCGCCCTTCACTATTGCGCCTAGACTTCAAGTGACACTATGAACAAAAGATTTCCGGCAATCAACGCAACAGTGACCAAATGGCCTCCTCATCGCCTTCGACAGCATAGTTTTGGAAACAGGAACGTCTCGATCTATCTTCATTTTTCTGTTCCTCTTCCTCCTCTCCCTCTTCTTCGGAGTCAAAATAGTACTCAGAGTCAGAGTAGTCAGACAGCTCGTCATCTGAGTCTTCAGCAAGAGAGCGAGCATGAAGAGCTTGAGCGCAAGCCAAGAAGTCGCCAAATGCATCGGCGCCATCGATTTCGGCGCTGGAAGCAGGGTTTGAAGCAGGATTGCAGTAAGGGCCTTGCTTATTCGAGAAGCTGGTTACTGAATTTTCGTGCTCGGAAATACGCGAGGGAGAGTCGATGGCAGATACAGCCGGGCTAGACAAGCCACTCTCGGTGCTGGCACAATCCTCCATAAGGGCAACACCACCTTCCTCGTCGTCGTCATCGTCACTGTCATCGTCGTCTGATTCCTCATTCTGACAACACTCGACATCCGACTCATCGTCCGAACCATACAACGCATCCGGTCTAACCTCCCAATCTTCATCATCGACCTCATTCCCATCATGAGCATAGAAGACATCCCAAAGATGCTTCTCGGCAAGATTAAGTTTGAAATCTTTCCCGGCGGACCAGAAGACTGCATTCCAGGTTGGCTTGTGGTACAGAGCAGAAAGCTCGCTCTCGGCCTTTTTATTGGCAGGGAGGCTGAGAAGTTCCCGCGTCAGTTCGGTGGGGAACTTGTGCTTGCCGATCGTTATGAAGAGGTGGCGTTGGTCGGTAGCGATAGCGGGACGCTGGAGAGGCCATAGTTCGCTCCTGGTGAGGATGGTCCTGGTGAAACCCACTCTTCTGGAGTCCATTGTCTGGAGACATGTTAGTCTTTGTTCAGTAGGGATTTTTTTTTTTTAGAAGCGATGCATATAAAAGGACTAGGGTGAATTGTATTTGATTATAGATTGAGGATATAGATTACCATGAATAAGCACTAAGGACAATGGGATACTGCAATCTGCTCATCGGCTCCAAAACTGGAGAGAGAATCAGCTAACCATCTCAAGCACAGAAGGTAGCTGGTCCAATCGCACTCAAATCTAGACTCGACGAATAACAATCCATGTATAATTCTCGTTCCAAATACAAGAATCAAGGTAGTTTGGAGGACAAAAGCCAATCTCTTGGCGCTGTCGTCCCCTATCCCGACTAAGCGAGATTCAAGAACGACGAATCCAGCCAGATCATGACAATTGTCCTCAAAACTAGCTCACGTACACCTCAAAATTTCGAGAAATCAAAGGCTATCGCAATGGCAGATAGAAAGTCAATTGCAGGAGATTCTTCTCAAAGAACATTATCAAAATCCAGATACAGTGCCCGATATGTCTAACCGTGTCGCTAGAAAGCACATTGTACGAACGCATGCACCAAAATAACAGGAAGACGTTTATCAAGCAGGATAATAATGCATTGCACTAGCGCATGGAATAGAAGATCAAGCACGCAAGAGGGGGAGAAATACGTACAAATCCGGTACCCGATATCAGGTATCAGTATTGCACTATAGCTTTCCAGAGTTCAGTCGCCTTCCAGGTCTTCTCACTTCCAATATCCAAAATAGTCGAAAGTAGTTGCCGAAATGATCGTGACTCGTGAGTCTTTCCAGCCTACAAGCAAATACCAAAAAAAAAAAAAGTGTTTCAGTTTCCGTCGTCGAGCTCACGCACGGTGTGTCGCGGGCTTGGAACGTGAGAAACTGGGGAGAAAAGAAGGGAAGGGGGATTTTGAGGGTATATATACACAGTGAAGACTCATCGCTGGTGCTAAAGGTCTCCACATGGGTAGGGCTAGACGGCGTATTTAGCTTCTTGATTGTCAGGATTGGGATGGGGTAGTCAGTCAGTACTTGTGCGAGTGAGATCATTGGATATTCTTGAGTTCTGTTGCTAGTGGCATGGGTTAGTAGCTGGAATTAAGTATGGAGAGTTTCATCAGAGTGTGAGAGTGGTATTGATAGAAGTTGTGGGTTTAGTGATTGTGAATATGTTCAAATTTGACTTCGAGGAACCGCAAAGATAATGAAAGAAACCCACAAGTGAGTCTACCAACACGCGCCATCTAGATAGAATCACTATGTCGAGAGCAACACACTCAGACCTGCCTTCTTCTGCCCACGCAAATTTCGCGGCCTGAATGAGGTGCGAACCCAAAATGGCGACAACAAATCCAAAACAATATCACCACTCGGAGCCCCAACCAATGAGCACACAAATCATTCACAGAGTGATGTCACTCCTCTCTGCCCTTTACCGTCCACAAAGATAATCCAAACGTGAAAACTACCTGTTCGCATCAAATGTCAGGAGAGAACTATAACTATGTGACCCAGCTTATTGGGATTTGAACTACCCAGACCGACCAACCTAGACTTTGCCATCCCTCGCGCGCCCCACACTCTTACCTAAAACCACTCTGTTGGGACTGAGTGATATCATAAGGTCTACTTCATCCGTGGGTTTGAGTCACAGTCAAAATCGGGCTTAAAGCCTAAGGTAGAATTCAGAATGGCCTAGTAGAAGGAAGGGACTTACGTTTATAATCGAAGCTAAAGCTAAATTTGCCGATTTGGGATGTTAATATGTTGGTCTAGTCGGAGTAAGAGGCTGTAGTCCGAAAGTGGTATAGACAGTGATGGTCTTTGTTGGGGTAGTGGAGTTTTCCATTGGCTAGGTAGCTTTGCTTTTCTGCTCTACTCTGTACCGAATTAAGCGAGGTTAGCAGGGGTGAGGACTAGACGATTGAGAATACTGACAGTTGCTTCAGTCGATTACATGAATCAGATTACCTTAAAAGAAACATTCCTCTTTTACCGATCGCGAACAGAAGATCAGAAATATCAGAATTGGATGGGCCATGGGGTTCATTTCAGGTACTGTAACACACAGCCATGCTAGGTAAGAGAAGTATTACTATTCAAAGACAAAGATCTAATTATCAAAACCAGCAAGTTCTCAAATCTAAATCTAAACCTCCATCTACAACTGCCCAGCAATACCAACAGACTTCGACTCCCCCCTCGCATGGGAATCCGCTTCACTCCTCTCCACAAGATTCAGCGGTCTATACTTCGCATCCCACATCTGCTCCCTGATCCACTCCTCGAGCTGTCCATCCTCCGTCGGTATGCCCTCAACCTGCGTCAAGCCCTCCTCAACCGCCTGCTTGATGACTGCTCGCGCAATATGCACGCTGATCTCCCTAACATCCACCACATCTGGCAATAATCCCCCCGTCGGGTCCTTCAGCGCAGGCGATTGCGCAGCGAGTGCCTTGACGGCTGCAACGAGCATTTTGTCTGTCAGCAGGCTCGCTTTCGAGAGCACGCACCCTAGCCCAATGCCAGGGAAGCAGGTCGAGTTATTGCATTCGGCGACTTCGTACGTCTTGCCCTCAAATTTCACAGGCGGGAATGGACTCCCTGTCGCGATGAGCGCTTTGCCTTTCGTCCATTTTGTCAGATCTTCGGGTTTGGCTTCGTGGAGACGGGTTGGGTTTGAGAGTGGGAAGATTATGGGTCGGTCGACGTGCGAGGCCATTTCCTTGACGATTTCCTCAGTGAATGCGCCGGGCTTGGTGGAGGTCCCGATTAAGACATGTGGTTTTACTTCTTTGATCACGGCGAGGAGGTCGTTGTGTTCTTTGCCTTCCCAGTCGGCATCATCACGTGCGTAGGGAACCTGAGCGTGGGTGAGCTTGTCTTTATGGCTTTTTACGAGGAGACCTGGTTTGTCGACACACCTGCGAGCATTAGTATTGATCTACCAAGAGCATACGGATCAAGGTAAGTACCAAATCTGCTTCGCAGCTTCCTCCTTTGACTTTCCGCTGTCAGCAGCAATGGCATCACGAACTTGGTCTGCGATACCAGTTCCAGCAGTTCCAGAACCGAAAACTACAATTCGAATATCCTCCAACTTCAGCTTGCTGACGTGGAGTCCGGCCATCATGGCAGCCAAGGTGACGCATCCTGTGCCTTGAACATCGTCGTTGAAACATGCAATTTCCGGTCGATAGCGATCAAGGATTCTTCGTGCTGTTGTATTCAGCTAATGTTTTAGGATTTAAGGATATTGAACTTACCATTCGGCAGGCCGAAATCCTCGAAATGAATATAAGCTTTTGGATACAACTTCTTGGCGGATTTGACGAATGCATCAACGAATTCATCATACTCCTTACCACGAGCCCGAGGCTTCTTAAGCCCAAGATACAAATCGTCATTTAGAAGCTCCTCGTTATCTGTACCGCAGTCCAGCACAACAGCAAGTGTTCTATTCGGATGGATACCAGCGCACAAAGTAGTCAAGACGAGTTTAGCGACTGAGATAAGAATACCGCCCACGCCTTGATCACCAATACCGAGGATTTCTTCTCCATCTAGTGTTTGTTAGTTGGAGTTTTGGGGCAGCCGCGTCAACTAGAACTGACCAGTGACAACGATGTAGTCGATATCGTCTGGCTTTCCCCATTTTGCCAGATCGGAATATACACGGTCGATATCATTGATGTTGAGGAAACAGCCTTCTGATCTTCGGAATAGCCGAGAGTAGTTGGCTATGGCATCTCCCTCTGTCGGTGTGTAGATGATGGAGAACATCTCCTTTAGGTGGTCTTGGATTAACTAAGTCATGGCATCATGTTAGAAACTTTCTTTTTCAGCTTTCAAAGAGTAGAAGAACAAGACATGAAGATTTCGAAATTTTCAAATTTCGCGAAATCCTCCTGCTCCGGTCTGTTTGTACTTTCAAAGGCACATATAAGGTAGGCAAAATCAAGTGAGAGCCATACTCTCACGTGATTATGAACATCACGTGTAGACATGATAGGCTCCGATCTCATTCCAAGAATTCCGAAGCACAAAAATGCAAGAATAAAGCAAATACCTCCCATATCATTTTAATCACTCAGCCCATCCACCTAACTGTCACTCACTCCTCGCCCGCGAAAAAAGCACAGCATAAAAGACACCACTCACCCTAAAGTACAACACCTCATTCTGCTCCTTCAGACTCGTCATAAACGTATTCTTAGCCAAGTCATCCTGCCGCGTGGTATATTGCTGATAAGCCCTCTTGACCTGCTGATCGAGACTCTGGACATTCTGCGGCAGCAAGCCCGTCAGAGCGAAGGTCTTGCGCTCAGCAGCCGGGAACGCGGCGCCCTTGTTGAAGTAGGGTGTGTTGAGGAGGGCGGCGCCGACGAGGGCACAGTCTTGGGGCCCCGAGGTCGAAAGCGGGAGATGCCCGTATTTGGGGTGTTTGGTGAGTGGATTGTGCAGCTTGTGCGTGGAGGAAATGGTGTTGAGGGCGTGGGTTATGGGGGTGGGGAGGAGGTCAGACATTTTGTTATTGTTATTGTTGTTTGCTGCTGCTATGCTTTGAGAGAGAAGAAAGGGGAGAGGGAGAAAGGGATGTATATCAGTTTTACACGATGAGAATAGTTATCAGAGGGGAGAAAGACATATATATAATAACCTACCATACCACACCTCCCTACACACACCACTCTATAATAAACCCCACCAACGCCCCATGCTGACTGTAATCCACTAAGAAGCCACTATTCGCAGTCCTCCTATCACCATACCGTATGTTGTGGATGGACAGAAGGGCTGGTGGAGAGAGGAAGCTCGCAAAAAGCTTGACAATAGAAGTTCAACAAGTAGTTGTTCCCTGGTGTTGGACGTGCATGAGAGATGACGTTGTTTCCCGCAAGCCAGGTGCTTGATTTGACGCCCAAAAGTTGTAGTTGTAGGTGTGTGAGAGTAAGATCTTACCGATTAAGAACAATACAGTAGAGAGCTGTCGTACGATTTACCCGGATATCAATAAGTGCTTTTTAAATGGGACGAAAACTTGGTTTGGGGGTGATATTAAGATAAGAATAAGAACTGTCTGTCGCATCTGATAGAGAGTCGTAGGTCACGTGGTTGTTGACCATGTTGGGTGGAGAGGTATGTTTAAGATAGTTCTAAGGTACCATGGGGAGAGATGTGAGTAGAAAGGTGATAAATTATGTACTATTACTCATTACCTCCTCTTTCCCCTACCTTCACTTCACATCCCCAAAATTCAATCCCTCATACTTCCCCACCGTATCCCTCCCGGCCAAGAAGCTCTCCGGTGGTCCCAAATAACTCGGTCTCAATCCCCCAAAATCAAGCATAATCTTCTGAATCACCACGCCTGTCTCCACGAGCCAGATCTTCAGCGTATGACTCCCTGCTGTCCCCAGATCATGCTTCGTAGTGGTCGTCTTCCCGCTCGCTGTCAGACCCCACACTGCGTCTGAGACGGCGCCGCCCCAGCCAGCCGGCATGTTGGTGCCGGTATAATTTCCCACGAACTGGATGGTCTTGGGTGCCTGGTCATCGATCGCGATGGCGTATTTGAGAGGCTGGGCGGAGCCTTTGTGGTTCAGTGATGGGGACAGTAGGAGTGTGATGTTCACCACTGTGGAAGCTGTGAAGGTGAAAATGTCGTATTCGAGCACAGGACCCGTGCCAGCTGGCTGGGTGGGCGCGAGGACAGGGAGCATGGTGACACCTGATTTGGTGCGGCCGTAGCTATCCAGCGTGAGGTAGTGCACGCCGCCGACGGAGGAGTTGCGCGATGCGTGAGCCGCTTCGATGGCAATGACGCCATCGCTTTCGACGAAGCCAGCAGTATTGGCGGGGATTGAGCGCGAGATTACAGGCACTTGGATGGTGGGTTTTGGGTAGGGCCCCCAGGAACCGCAGGAGGAGAGGACGCTGATGGTGACGGTTGTGGAGTTTGGCGCGGTGGGGGCTTTGGTCCAGTCGATAGAAACGAAGACCCGGGTGTCAGTGCCGTTGTGACCGCCTGTATAACCGGTGGTTTGGGAGAGTGCGACGTAGCTAGCTGCCGGAGTGAGGGTCCATTGGCAGCCTGAAGTACCGCGGGCAAAGACATCGATGTATCGAGTTTTGGGTCCATAAGGGTCCATGGGTGGGAGAACAAGAGTTGCGCCTGAGTTCGAGTGATAGCTGTCGTCTCCTGAGACTGTGGCATTTGAGGCTTCTACACCAATGCCGATGTTACCTGGCAATGCTGTCTCAAATTCTTGGACGAATGTGAGCGGTGGAGCCATGTTTCGCATGGGTTGCTGCCAGTATCCCCAGTATCCGAGATGTGTTTCTATTTCGATTAGTTCGTTTCTTTGAACACACTCGTGGAGACTCACGGTCAAGCATATGATTCCACTTCCCACCAAGCAGATCATGATATCTTTGCGTAAGCACATGATCTTGCTTGAAATCGGCCAAAACATCCATGGCAACTGAATTTGCCGAGTTCCTCTTTTGCAGACTGTACAGAGAGTTCTTGGCAGCTCCAATATAGATCTGATTGACCACCTCACCACCAAGCACAGGCTGGAGAATCATCTCATAGTAAGCAGCTTTATACTCAGAGCCCAAATTATCGTAGATAGCCTGTGCATCAACCGCAAGCTTGGCCCATTGAGCGAGCACAGCTTCTCCTTCGTTGTAGTTGATGATGCTATACACACTCGGATCAATCAGCTCGTACTTCCTTCGTGCAGCATACATGCCGTAACGATCGAGCACAGAAACAATGGCTGCAGCACGAGCTTCAGTAACATCAAATTCTCGAATCGCCCAAAGCTTGAGCCAAGTTGGTGCACTGTTATATCCCCATTTTGGCGTATCGTAGGCCATGTCCAAAAAGTGATTGATAGGTACCTCGAGTGGCTTCAAATCTCCCACATTCAGGATCCAGATACGGTCAGCCTGTCTGGCTAATGCAAGTTGCATCTACAAAATGTCAGTGTGCATATATGTGCTGCGCAGAACCACATTACCTGCTCCACCGTCTTTGAAAGCTGGATAGTATTGATCCACTTGTAGCTTCGTGGATCTCCCACATAATCGACGTGGTAATAAACGCCTATGAAGTCGTCAGCCAGATCAAGTACAATTTCTCGAGCAACTTACCAGCACCACCAGATCGCCCCATCTCATTCGCAAGCGGCAATCTCCTGATATTTCCCCAATTGTCATCCGTCCACAATAGGGTCACATCATCCGGAACAGTCAGTCCCAGATTTTCATAATAGCCCTGCACTTCCTTATACAAACACCACATTTGCGGAATATCCGTTACATTTGTTCCATTGAACACACTTGACAAAATCTCTCTTTGTGATTTGATAACATTCTCCAACACCACAACAGCTTCAGGATCAGAGAGAGTGATGCCTGTATCACCACTTCCACGCATAGCCATGGTGAACAAGCTGCTTGCCGCGTATGGTTTGGCTCGCTGAGCTCCGTAGGTGAAGAAGGGATTGATGGATGCATTATTGACGTTATAAGACCATGAGCCCTTGCCAAAGGAGCCCCATTCGTTGGTAGCTCGCATCATTGGTTCTGTCGACGGTTAGCAGATTTCAGTATAAAAATATGCGATTTTGCTACCTGTATGACTAGTCCCCATTACAATGCCAAAAGCATCAGCCAGAGGCTGATTAGCAGTATCATCCACGTTGAACATACTTGCCCACATAGCAGGCCACAAATAATTCGCCCTCAACCTCAGCAAAAGCTCAAACACATGCGGATAGAAGAAATGATTGAAACCAGGTCCATATTTGCCAGGTGCGTAATTCATGCTGCTTCTAGTCAGTCTCACCATCACAATCCAAGCCATGAAGAAAGACATACTTGATCCAATTCGTCAGAGCTGGCTGCTCATCATTGATGAAGATCCCCCGGTATTTCACACTTGGGCTCCCCTGGACTTTCTTCACGCCCAAAGCCCATACACCGGCCATTCTCTTAATTGGCACATCAGCCCACCACCACCAGGGAGACACACCAATCTGCTCGCTGATGTCGTAGAGACCAAAGATTGTGCCTCTGAGATCGCTGCCGGCAATGACTAGAGCCTTGTCTACGCCTGGGAGTGGAGAGTTGATAACTTGGGAGATGAAAGACTCCCATTTGCCTGTGATGGGCGAGGCATCGAGCTTCCCAGATGAGATCAGAGCATTGATCACTGAGGACTTGCCAATTGTGCCTGCGATTATTACACATTTGCTCAAAGTGCTGCTCTGCAGGGTAGCTCCAGTGAATTGTTCTGCTGCTCCAACAGTGTACTGGTTCAACAAACATCAGTTCTTGATTACGCCCAGGACAGCCCAGACTAAGAACCAACTTACATTCACAAAACTAGTAACTGGCTTGTAGCTGTAACTGGCAGTCGTCTTTCCACCTTGCCAATTGGCCAGAGTTAAATTCTTCCCAACAACCTTACCAAAGTCACCAGCAAGATCTTCTGCGGCGCGAAGAACTCCCCACCAGTCATCTGCACTTAACAGAATCTGGTTGTCCTTGCCACCTCCAGCCAATTGAAGCAATCCGGATGCAGAGGATGTAGTGACAGTGACATTTTGACCTAGGCCTGTAACCAAATTACAGACTCCAAGCAACGTGATGAGGCTGAATACCTTCATCCTGTCTGATGTTCGACAATGTTCTTGAGCTCAAATACCACAGAGGAAGAAAAGAGAAACAAACGAACACCACCTACTTATAGGGAAAGAACTATTGCCTTCCATGCGGAGGATAATTGGGAAATACTTCCTTACCTCAAGAGTTGCACTGCAGCAGTAACAAATTTGGCATGTCATTAGAGTAGACATGCCAGCAACCATGTCCCCAGAACCCAGCCGGTGCAAAGGATCCACCAAATATTGTCTTCCAATTTGTGCAATATTGGGCCAGTATGATTGCATCACATACCAAGCATGTGGGAAGAAGAGCTAGGAGGGGTGTTGAAAGGCATTGCGGAGCCCGGCAAATGGATTTTGCGGGGTATCAAGTGCCTGGGCATTTAGCCTGATCATCTTCTGATCTGCATCGAAGTATTTGCCAAAGGGCCCGTGGATGAAATAGCCAACTTATGCAGTGAAGTGGCATTACCAGAAATTTGCATTCAATTGCGGGTAAAGACGAGATGCCTGAATGCAAACATAATTGATGGATAAGGGGAAATTTATCAAGAGGTACCTATAAAGGAGGTCTCATACGAGGTACGAAGTGCCATGTAACAAAAAGTACTAACAAGTGGGAAGAATTTGTCTGATGGCAATCTTTCATATTTTTGGAATGTATGTGGGAAATGCCCAACCTTCGGATACTTACAAAGGCATACCAAACCACTATGCTCCCACCCATTGCCTTTATAGAGCGATTGTGCAACCGACCCCGAATCGAATGTCGCTCGAAGCCCACTTGACAACCTACCATTTGTATTTATGCAGCTACTCCAAAAAGAAACGCTAAACTCAAGTAACCGGAAACAGCACAGGGTCGAAGGGATCCACGACTTAGCTGCGCTCCATGCTTCCAAAACTCCATCCACTTCCCCATTTTGATTATGCCGATTTGTCATCGTCAGTAGGATAAAAAGTTCCAGGCGCAAGGTATTGGTGGGGATCATCCCAGAACGCCAATGAAAGAACATAAGAAATTCGCACAACCTGCCGAATTTCTCTCTCTGTATCTATATCATGCAGCGACGTTCCTTATTGCGCTACCTCCACAAGTGATGATTCAATGTTTCCAGCTGGGACGAATGCGTACCTTGGCATCATAGCCATTCTTTCCTCTGGGCTTAAATCGTTGTCAGAGTATATCATTTTGATCGGCTTTTCCTTC
The DNA here is from genome assembly GCA_007644065.1 of Margaritispora aquatica. NCBI lineage: Eukaryota > Fungi > Ascomycota > Leotiomycetes > Helotiales > Discinellaceae > Margaritispora > Margaritispora aquatica. Next base: position 2,035,439 of record VJWN01000002.1, read on the forward strand.
TTAGACTTCTTTTCAATAGCTTCGGGCTTCTCGGATTTTTCAGTGCTGTCGTTGGCCGGTGCGATGTCAGGAAGTGCTACAACTGGTGCAGGTAGATTCACGGCTGCAGGCAAGGGCTCTCCTTTCTTTGGAGGTTTGATACCAGCTTCAGCCATTCTGATAATCTCGTCAATGTCATCAGCTTCTCGGGTGGCACCTGATATCAGGTCATCCACCGAAGAAGCGTTAGTCGAATAATCTCCATTATAGCCAGGAGGGTGAGAATAAGCTGGTGACATAGCTGAACTTGGATCTTTCCACCCATTATTTCCCCATCCATTTTGCGGTAACCCTTGGTGCAATTGCTGCATCTGATATGGTGCAACTGCAGGAGCTCCAAATGATGGTCTTTGCGGAAGTCCAGGAGCAGGCGGAAGGGTTGGGGGTCTGTTTGGAAGTCCGCCGAGTTGAGGAGGAGTGTTTGTTGGCGGTTGATAGCTACTGAATGAGCCAGAGGGGGAAGGACCACCAGGGAAAGCTGGAGCTGGAGCATAGCTGCCAGGTGTGAATGGTTGGGATGGATACTGCTGGGATGGTGAGAAATGAGGTTGATATTGTGCCCCAGGAGGGCCAGAAAATGGAGGCTGATTGAAAGGCTGTTGGTAAGCTGCTACAGGTTGCGCATATGGTTCTTGCGAAAATGATCCATAGACCGCACCTTGAGTCGCACCATAGGGTGCCTGTTGTGGAGCGAAAGGAACCGCGTTCTATGCATATTGTCAGCAAGCTAGGTCTAGATTCGGTTAGATATGAACTCACATAGGCAGCGGGGCTTTGTCCCATTGGACTATTCTGGTTGTTGTCCATGGGAGTATTGCCACCACTATCACCAGCAGCAGCTTGTTCTGCCTTTCGAGCTTTATGTTCTGCCAACCTCTTCTTCAAGTCTGCGGGGGATTCAAATTTGGGCTTCTTTGCCTGTCCTCCTGCACCTCCCGCACCAGGTCCCGCATTTCCTGTCGCAGCTCGACGGTTGGCTTCAGCTTCGTAGAAACCTGCAATGATGCGCTGATTATGTGCTTGGACAACGTCTTCCGGGATACCTTCCATACCAAAGATTTCAACATCCAGTCCTGCTCTATTTGGCAGAGAATTGTCGACGCTTGTGAGGTTTTCTTTGTGTACTTGGTTCATGTGGACGGAAAGACCTGCAGCGCGTTAGGGACGTGACATTACAGTCACAGAGCTCGCGGCGACTTACCTCCTGCAGTGTTTAGTCTGCGGCCACATCGTTCACACTTGAAGTGCTTAGCTTTCTGATGGGAAATGAGAATCTTCAAATCATCAAAATCTCGCTCACCTGCGACTATTATTAGCAGATGGCACAACATATGTTTGAGATGAGAGAAAACCTACAGTAATAGCACCAGGGACGAGCAAGGAGCTCCTCGACGTCAGGGTGACCGCGCTTCTTCTTACCGACCATTTTGTTGATTAGAATGTATTGGGGGTTTGAAGAAATATGCTTGAAGCAGTTGCAAAGTTGTTTCCTTGCGACACGAAGTTTGAATCGCGAAAGGCAAAAGGCGTTGTCGGCTCTCGCATCATGGTTATTCCGAAGTGGCGCTATTTTAGCGTTGATTTGGTAAGCAATAAATCAAGATACCAAATCTTCACCAATTTTTTTCGACTCCCAAACACTTCTACACAACGACCAAAAATAAAGATTCAACCAATATTTTCTCCTTCATGGCTCCATGAATTCTTTCCATTATTTGCCTTTGACATTTGCACTCAGGCATCCCTGTGGTATTTCTCTATCGCCAATTCTTGTCATATGATGCAGGTTCAACTTACAGCTCTCCCACCACTATTGGCTCTGCACAAGAACAATGCCCTCAAAACGACATTTTGATGCTTAGGATATGAGCCTTCGACGATAGGTAAGGAGCAGTTGATATACAATCAAACACTGCTGCAGCACCTTGATCAATCACTCAGCCTCCGCGGCACATTGGATGAGACCTTCTTCGGAAGGCCTTTCAGCATCTCCGCGTCTTGTGGAGCGGCTGGATGGAGATTGAAAAGAGAGTTCGTATCTTCGGATGCTTTTTCTCCAAAGAGGAACGCTGCAAGAGTATTTTGGGCCTTCATAGTCCATGTCCTCTCCTCTTTTGAGGTTCTACGAAGACGTGGCTCCGTGTGCACCTACATACTCGGACCAAGGACTGCATGTATTCAATGGCCATCCCTTCGAGTCTCTAGACGGAAAGATCTAATGGCTGGACGCTCATCAAATTTGTAAGTAGAAGATTTTTTCCTTCTTATTGCTTGCAAATAGCAATTTCGCCCTTACTTTAATGATGAGAACCCTTATTTCACAGACCTGATCGGAGCCTACGGGCTATGTCGACCAAAATATTGTATCCAACTGCTATCTGACATTTCAACATTCTTTGACCTTTGACAATAACTTTGAAGTGTATCAAAAGCTAACGAAATGATAGTGTTCCTGGTCTTGGGTTGAGGTTCCTGACTATATGTAATTCTGCCCAGAGAGGTCATTTCCTGAGTTTGTTCCAAGGTAACTTTTGTAGCCTTTGGGTCGGATGTATGGCAATAGCTTATGTCGAGTGATAATTTGAGGCTCGCTAGATTAAATGAAGTCATTCTCCTCCCAACTTTTTTGGCATTTCGTACTTGCTCTTGATTGAATTTCAAACCATTGTAGCATGCAGAATGTCGAGAAATGTCACTATGGCAAAGTCATGGCTTGATCGAGACAACAACGATGCATCCGAGATCAGAAAGCTCTTGATGGAGAGAAAGTTGGTGAAAGAGTTGTACAAGACAGTACGACAGCCACAGCAATCTAGGAAATTTTGCTACCTTGATGCATACAGCATGTTTCATCAATGTGTTTCTCTCCCACCTGCCACACATCATACCTCTAGATGAGGGGCAATTTTTTACAACTGGGCTTCAGGATCTGAAAATCAAGCAAGAGCAGTGCATACCCTCAAAATAAGATGGCTCATGAACTGTCTGGCTATTCCTTGGATTTGCGGGTTCAGCTAAGTAAGTGAGTTTCACTAACTAGCCTGCTGTGAATTCTGCTAGTTCTATTTGAGGACATGAAGCTGGTGATTTATTGGCAAGCACTTATCAACAAATCCAAATTGGCTTGGTGTTTCAACCCCTAAATAGATCAGAGTCTAGGGTCAAGTCGTATCCATCATCTCTGTCCCAATTATAAGCATACTGCGACAGATCCATTTGCGATCTCTGCCTTTCATCCGATCCACTACTCATGCGACACCCAACAACATGCATCCTTACCCCATTCCACCAAATCACCTTGCATGCCCAGCAAAACTCTGTCGTACAGTTCCTACACGTGAAGTGTGAACAACCACCTTTCCGTTCGATTTTGTTGCCACATCCGTTCTTGGGGCAGCTCTTGGTTGTACGAGCGATTTCCTGCAACGTGCCCACCTGGTTATCTAGTCTCCGACGTCGAGCCTCTGCTTCTTGTTTCCGAGCCTGCTCTTTTGCCCTGGTGGACTCAGCAAAGACAGTTTGCGCTGATTTCTTCTTGTTAAGTTCTCTTTGTTGCTTCTCCTTGTCAATGGTAACGAGGTGTGCGCATGCTCCGGAGGTATCGCCTTTGCACAAATAACAACGTCGATTGGAACAGGAGAGACATATCCATTCTGGCATACTGTCTGAGATGGGAGGATTAGCTATTTCTTTTTACCTCAGGAATATGGAACTCTTTTACTTGCCTCCCCGAGCGTGGATTTGGCCGTGTCCGCATTCGCACCACCGAAATTTTGGGTCTTTTGAGAGCGCTTCCACTGCTGATTTCTTGACATATCTAACATACCGATCAGCACAGGTCAAGATACAGTTATGGCGCTCGTCATTCATACAATTGGAAAACGCTTCTCGAGATGAGCGGACGAAGCTCCTCTGTTGATAGAATTCCTTTACAATCTGCATCTGGACAGCCAAGCTCAAGGCGTCCTCGCTGGATCAATTGCTCGAAATTCTGTTTCAGGCATTGGTCGCATACATTACGATCGTGATTGCATTTTGAAGTCGGAGCTTTGAATGCTATGTCATGGTCCTGGTCATAGGCTATCTCGCTACAGCATATTTCACATTCGAATACATGATACTTATCTAACAAAGCAAGCACTTTGCTATCCGTCTATTAGCAGATCTCTGAGCAGTCAGCCTACGGTTACTTACTTCACCATAACACGGGAAGCCGATTCATCTTGCAACACCCTCCTGTCTAACTGAAGCCGGCGTCTACAACCCTCAATGGCGCATTGATGCTTGCCCCTCAAGACATCCAACAAGTACATTTGATCGCATTTTGCACACACAACGCTAGTTGTGTGGCCTTTCCTGGCATTATGTGTGCGGGATTCGAGTTCTCCCTTATGTTCAGAGCATGTCAAGAACATCCATAAATGCGAACGTCTTGTAAGTTTCGTTACTATAGACGTTTTTTGGCAAACCATGCATTTTTGTGGCCCTGTCGGTATCTTTGCATCTATCAAAGTGGTATAGGTTAGGCAGTGAGCAGGCGTATTGATACATTTCAATCCTCATCAAAATTGTGAGAAGTACGGGATCTTACAAAAGCACAGATTTAGCTCCCAGCATATCTTCCAGTCAGCAAATTCTTCGGTATCCATCGATTCTTTCTTTGGTAGAGGTTCAAAGTGTAAATGCAAGGATTGTGAGATGTTCAACCGGATCTAGAGATGAGACCAATGCACATTTTAATTACCTTTCCAGGTGGCGCTTTGCAGAGGCTGTGGTTTTCCGATCCAAGAAAACAGCACAAATCAGGTGGTGGCTGGCTGCGTGCTGCATCCATTACCGTGTTGTCTCATACATTCAACAGAGCCTTGCGAGGATTGGTACCCAACCCACTCTGTGCTGCAAACCCCGGTGAGGCTATGTTCTTTGATACACTTATATTCTTCGGTATGTGCCTATTCAACACACATCCCACCAAAACAAAAATGACTGACTGGAGAAGTAAACAAGCAGGTGAAGCACCGGATCATTCCCTATGGGTCGAGGAGATAAACACCAACGATGGTACCAGACATCAGCTCAACGGATTCGGTACCAGTAACACTGTCAAGAGTCTCCAGATCGCGATAGCGACCCTACTCAAAATGCCACAAGGGTGGAAAGACCTGTCAATTGCGTTTGCTGGTAGAGTGCTCGCTGATGGTAGGTAACTAATATTCTGAAAGACTTGGCCCAGCGAGTTATTAAATGCAACAGGATCTTCGACTCTTGCGTCGCATGGAGTGCAGCAGGTAACTCTTCCATGTGAAGCTGATCCAATACATTTGAAAGTTGACTTAACAGGGCGACACTGTATACTTCACACGTTCTGTCGCAATTCCAGACGATCCTCCATCCTACAACACTAAGGAGATCGTTCTCAGCACTGTCATGTTCAAGGATCTTGATGGCCGAACACTTACTACAAACAATATCCCGATTTCTTGGACGATCCGTCAGTTGAAAGACAAACTTGGGAGGGAGAAGGCTATGGAGCTTGATGACTATCGATTTCTGTGGGGCGCGAAACAGCTTGAAGATGGTATGTAAAATCCTCAATCCCATCTCAAAAGCCTTTTAATCATCATCATTTTACTCGGGGTACTCGGAGTACTAACTGCACATTCAGAAAAAACACTAGAACTTTATGGGATCGGCAATGTGAGTTTTTCACGAGAATCCCCATCTCATTGCTCATGTACATGGACTAATACGTGCCCTTGGTACACAGGAGTGCACAATTATGATGGTCATGCGTTTGCCGGGTGGGATCATGACGCCACCCTTTGTGTGATTATTGAGCTCGCATATAGCGGTGTGGTGGATGATAAGCAAGGCAAGAGGCTGCCTTGACTTCCATACTCAAGTACCAACTATCTATCGACAACTTTTAAGCTCGAATCAAGCTTTTTCCTCAATGCATTGGAGGTGACTTGGCATGCTATTATGACCCTTGCAACCAGCACGGATAATTTCTTCGCTTGCACAGCCTTGACTTGACAGTTGATACACACTGTTCGATCTACATGCATATGTCACCTACTCCAATGCTCCAGAATTGCATGTTTTTGGCGTATTTCAAGAAAGGGCATAGGCGGACAATCACGATTTCTAGACAATGTTTCGTGTCGAAGCCAATAAGACCAGTTCACCACATTTACTCAGCATATGTGTTCATGCGCAACGCTGGCACTGCAGTAAAACAGAACCATTGGCTATTTTAGGTGTTGTGGTCACACAGCCTTGATATCGAACTGAGGCAGAATCGTTGGCTCAATCAAGGTGTGGGGTGCAGCCTTACCAACACAATTTTGCAGCTCAAGGACGGATTCAGGCAGATTCACCGACAGAAATACCTACCAGTCGGGCACATCGTTGCTCATGTACCAAGTTGAAGAAAATTAATAGCTTGCATGGTTCATCACCGAGCCAAATCGTTGTTTTGATATCGCGATGTTTGGATCGTTGGACAAGTTATGGACGAAATCGAAAAGTGAGTTGCGAAGTCTGACGGGAAAAGATGACTCGAAAACAAGCGTAGCTGTAAAGGCACAAGCATCGCAACGACGACGACAAACGAGCGACAATGGTCAGCTTGCAGGTACAACCAGAAGTGGTGCAGCGATGCGACAGCTGCCTTCTGGTCAAAATCGATCGCGACAGATGCAGAACAGAGAGAAAAAAGCAGGAGGGGGGATGAGCGTTCTCATAGAAGAGGACCAAGAAGCTCAGGAAGAGCATGTTTCGATGAGATCACATCAGGGCTCATCCAGACCAGATGCGGATAGCTTGATTGCTACCACAAAAAAGACCGTTGACCCTGAGACGAGATTGAATGGTAAAGAAGCTGCGCCCCACTCGCTTCTACAAAATGAACTCGCTCGCCATCAAAAAGAAAAGAAAGAATTTATGACACGGATTAGGGAACTTGGGCAGCAAATTAGCGAGCAGCGGCAAGAAATAGCGAGCATACACTCCCAATCTCATGCAACGCAATTGAGACTTAGTGGCCAAAACTTGGTCATCGCTCAGCTCCAGAAGACGATAGATGAGAAGGAAGCCAAAAGTCGTGAGCTGCTTGATAATGAGCGTAAGGAGCTACAAGGAGACATAGAAAAATACAGGAAGAGGACTCAAAATCTCGCAGAGCAGCTACAGGAGTTGAAACGAGTTCACCAGGAGGATGAGGCAAAGAAGGACGTAGACATACGCGCTCGTCTTCAAGATATAGATCGCCTAGGTTCAGAACTTTCGAGTTGTTCGGATAGACTTGAAGGCACTAAGGGAGCTTTGTCAGATGCGCAAAGACGGATCAAAACACTCACAAGGGCAAACGAAAAGCAGCAGCAAGAATTAGTTGCAGCATCTCTAACATCCAGAGACAATAAACTCGAAACGAAGCAACTAGTTTCGCATTTAAGAAAGGAGAATGCAAGGCTGTGTGAGGTAAATTCCCAAAGAATGACACAGCACCACACCCAAGTCCAGACACTCACAGCAGAATTAAGAAGCGAAGCGGCTATGAGGAAGAAGCAAGAAGAAGCCACAGAGAAGGAGCAAGAGCAGAGAATCATAGCAGAGAATCGGACCGCAGAGCACGAGAAGTATTTCAGAGAAGAAATGCAAAAAGCCAATGAATTTTCTCAGGCAAAAAGAGAGTGGATACAGCAAGACATGGAAGCAAAACTACAAAAAGCGACCAAAGATCATTTGGAACAGATGAATACAGCCACCCTCGAGCTCAACAAGACGCGAGAGGAGGTGACTCAAAAAACTCTCGATCTGAATAAGCTTCGCAACGAACTCACTCAAGAGAAGCGCAAGACCCGAGATGCGACGGAGAAATATGACAGAATCAGTCAACAGATGGAATACACCCAGCAGAGATGCGCTGAGATGTACGATGAAGATACAGAAGATGATGAAGAGCAAGAAGACAAGAGAGAAACAGAAGGACAGCGAAGTGAGGGTTATTGGGAGTGGATCGCGAGTGAAATGCAACCAAACGTCGAATGAGAGGGTGGTATCTGAATGTCCAGCTTGTCATATCACAAATCCGGAAGCTCAGAAGCCTAGCTAGTAGTTGTCAACATGACAATGGCTCTTTGGAATCTTGATTACTTCAATATCGTCCATACGATTGAGACATTCTTAATATTCCCCACACCATAGGCGTATCATCTGGTCAAACAGGTGCTGCTTTAGACACGGGGAAGTCTGTAACGATGTCAGAGAGTCGTCTGCCCGATTACACTTGTACAGCAAAACTTGGGGATAGGTCACTACACATGTAAGGACAATGAAGCATACATCATTTCCCATCCTCGACTTATATCGCACTCAAACTTCTCCTCGGTTAAGTCTCAAGTCTCGAGTGAATAGAACACTTAGGAATATTACTTCTCAATACCTTGTAGGCACTAGCAAACCAGGACTATTTCTAGCGTATATTAACCATTATAGCAACACGCCATTGCTGTCCTCATCTCTTCAGCCAAGCTCACTCAATACTTCACCTGCACCACAGCGGCCGCCTCCTGTGCCGCCAGGATCTTCGCGATTTTATTCGACTTTCGATTCCTATGCACAATAACACAAGAGAAGATGAAAAGAATCAAGCAAGTTCCCCTATCACATCCAATGAATTAGCGCCGATCCATTCTCTCGCCTCCTCCCTCCATTTGAAACCAATAATCACAAGCGGGGAACAAGAAGCATAAAACTCACACACAAGTCGCTAAGAACGACAATGACATCAGAGCTTGCGGATCCTCCCAACAACTACCATCACTGTTGGAGTAATGGTACCTGCCATAATAATCATAATACCCGCTCGAATCATCCCTATACCTCCATCCGCCAGGACAATAATCGCCTACAAATGCAACGGTGAAGCTGAACATGTAGACGGCAAGGAGGGTGCCCCACGTGAGCGTGGTGATCAGGTAGAAGGAGAGGGTCCAGCCAGGTGAGAGGCGCGTGCAGGTGATCAGAATAGAGAGGAGGAGCGTGACGAGGAGGGAGACGATGGATTGTGCGAGACCCCAGTAAGCTGGATTGGTGTTAGTTATGGATTGGACGATATATACAAAATAGGTATATAAAGAAATATTGATTTGAAGAGAAGAGGAGAGCTGAGACGTACCACTCATGTGACTTAACGAACTTATTATCGTCGCGAGAAAAGCAGCGCAAAACGAGACGTGAAGATACATAAACCCCAGGGTCCACCAAATTGGCCATCTTCGATCGCGAGCCATATCTCTATCGCTGACCTCCTAGATTCGACGTTTTCCAATCTAAGAGCGAGAGCCTCATCATCAACAGAGGTTTTCTGGTGGGACTGATGGGTGCTCTTGTAGAAGTTACGAAGTTGGGAGGATCACGATCCCTCCCTTCGCCAAGCGAGGTGGGCGTTATGCACCAGTAGTATACCCTGATTCGATGCTGGGATACAGCTACACAGCCCGTGATGAGCAACCCTTTCCTTGGGTTTGGCGGAGGTTTAATATCGAGGGAAAGCCACTGTGCTGGGAAGTCGTACCATTATACAGGAATTCATAGGCAGTCCTGGTCAACGTACCTTGGAGGATGTAAATAGCCTAATCTCTGCTCTGGTAGTTCGCCCTGCTTGTATTGCTGTTACCGCAATGGCTATGCAGATAAAAATACCTCCACACAACGAAGCTTAGTATCACAAAACTTTTGCGAATTTGTCTGACGTGTGGTACAAAATGCCAAGTTTATGTCCAACAAATATCTTTAGAAATTGCCCTTCGTTCGGCGAAATCAAGAAATTGAAATTTCTGTCTAAACCTCAAAATCTCAGAGGCATTTATCTGCATAGCAACTTGGGTCGTCGATAAGTCCACTATCTGATCCCAAATACTTAGAGGAGGTTGCTGGAACGTAACTAGGCGAGAATGGGATTGAGGGAGCGGTAGAGGTTGATTACCACTGCTAGAATTGTCCCAGGATACATGCAAGAGCATACGGAAATGGGACGAGATTCCGGGCTGCCTGTGTATATGGACTGATAGGCCGTAGATCGGCAGTCCGGTTGACCCATCAAGCTGTGAAGGTTGCGCAGAATTCAGCTCCTGTGGTTCCACCTTTTCTGTCCACTGGATGTCTTCTTAGCGTATAATAGAGATGAATATTTGGTTAGTGAAGTTTAAGATAACTCGCAGGCTCGGAGACGGTTATCAGTATTGCAGACAGGTGCATATGTTTTAACTAGAGTGTTTATAACTCTAATGGCTAGTGTAGATGTCGCCTTGCTAGATGTTGAGTTGATGACTGGGACGATCCTTGACGAGGTTAACCTCTTGATATTAGGGTATGCGCAAGAGCACACAAACGAGACTCGAGCGACTCCAGAGCAAGCACTAATCCGAGCTGGAAGTATGGTGGTCGCAATCACAGCAGCTAAGGTGAATGTGGCACAAAATGCAGATGCATCGTCCGTATAGGCAGCTCCATCGATCCTCAATAGCAACTTTAGTATGTTAGGGGTAGATTTTCGACTCTGTCTATAACACTCGCTTGTCCTGACTGCATTTACCAGCTGCTGCCGCAAGGGAGGTAACCAAGCACTGTCGAGGATAGCATCTTAGAAATAGCCAGGTTGAATGTGATATATGGTATAGAAAGTTGAAGAACCGATATCGTTAGAAAAAGAAGTATAGCTTGAGCTTTATATAGATCGTCAAGGAGCTGCAGCTGTAGCAGGAATGTCTATGTTGACGGAGATACCTCCGTTGATAAGCAGAAATCCATCTTCTGTCTCAATTTAAATAGTTGAGCAAGTAATTTAGACTTCTGACTATGCTCCATTCTTCTAGTCTGTCATTCTATGGGTGCAGACTAAGACATCGAGGTCTTATACTAACGCACAAATACAATGACAAACAATGCAGTAGAATAGATACCCCTAGACTCAGTATTAATATTCTCGTTCGCTGATTCTGTTTTAGTCTGGGGACGTAAGCCATCTCCGGTACAAGCCGAAAGATTGAACAATAGCCGACGATACTTTAAAGCATCCCCTTACTCAATGATGGAAGTTCCCTTCTCGAACTTGTATGTGATTGATATTTTCTATATCTACATCCTGCATTTTCAGCGTGGTAGCTCATCGGTGGCTTCTAATCTCTCTATCGCTTACCAGAGCCATGTAGTCTGACAACGCAAAGTATGTCTTTTCCGCATCTATTGGTACGGTACGGCTGTGGTTTGGCGGAATTCACGGTTGCCAGCATGCATTTAGACCCTTGAACTTCCTTCCGCGGTTCTGGCCCGGCCCGGCCCGGCCCGGCCCTCCCACCGCAATGCAGTGGAGTGCAGTAGAGTTGCATGGCCCAGAAATGGGCGTGGCTGGTCGTGACGGATAAAATGGAAAGGGAAATGGAAAGGAGAGGTAAGGTAAGGCGATAACGCCTATTGCCTAAGCTGCCTAAGCTGCCTAAGCTGCTTCAAGGGTCTCGATGGAAGGTTGTTCTTTCCTTCTCTTCACCTATCTCAGTATCTTATCTTGTTCAGTTCAGTAATCAAATTTCTCAAACTATACAGTACAGTAGATCATCTAACGAAGGCTGCTATTTTGCTACTTGCGCTGGCCTGCTTCCTCTTTCTTCTTCTCTACTTTGAACCCAATGGTTAGCAAAGCTGTCTTCGAAAAACTCGCGGCATTCGTCGCTGATCGCATCAGAGCCGATCCTGAGCAGATCGTGCTGGAGAAGCTCGAAATCACGCGCAAGAAGTATCCTGTTAACAAAGCTCGAGGAAGTAGCAAAAAGTATGATGAAATTGGCACGCCTTGAATTTTCCCAAACAGCCGTTACAACGTGGAAGACTCATGACGAGAAACATGGCAATTGGCCTGTCGTGTATATATTGGACGACGGCAATGGCGCCGCGCACGCCAATTCGAACACGCCAAGGGACATTTACGTTGGAGAGACGATCAATGCCGCTAATCGAATGCATCAGCATCTCAATACGCCTGCGAAACAGCACCTCAAAAACATTCGTGTCATCATCGATGAGAGATTCAACAAGTCTGTCTGCCTTGACTTGGAGTCTTACCTTATCAAAATGTTGGCCGGCGACGGTGCCAATCGGGTGCTCAACCGGAATAACGGCATTACAGAAACGCAGTACTATCAATGTGAGATGTACCGCGAGGGTTTTCACAATATCTTCGAACAACTAAAAGCGGAGGGCGTCTTTACACGAAGTATTCCCGAAATCGAAAATAGCGACCTTTTCAAGTTGTCGCCATTCAAAGCACTGACGGAAGATCAAGCCAACTCGGTGGAGGAAATCGTCAGTGGGTTGCTTATTGATATCGAGAGAGGCAGCAAAAGCACGATCGTCATCCAAGGCGATCCAGGCACCGGCAAGACGGTCATGGCCATATACATAATCAAGCTACTTATTGACATCAAGACATTTACTTCACTAGAAGATCTGGATAGCGACTTACAGTTCTCTAATTTCTTTACCGAGAGGAACCAACGGCTACTTCATGATCTCCGCATTGGCCTAGTGGTGCCCCAGCAATCATTACGAAAGTCTATCAAGATGGTCTTCAAGAAAACGCCTGGGCTTGAACCCTCAATGGTCATGGACCCTTTCAAAGTTGGAGAAGCAGAGGGAATTTTCGACCTCCTGTTGGTTGATGAAACCCATCGGCTTAATCAACGTGCCAATCAAGCAGGGGCAATCCTTAACACCAAGTTCGCAACCATCACGAGCGAGCTCTTTGGCAGCGACGATAAAAGCAAGACCCAACTTGATTGGATACGGACGAAGAGTCGACATCGAATATTCCTCTTAGATGCGGCGCAGAGTGTTCGACCAGCTGATCTGCCCACAGAGCTGTTGTCAGGTCTAGTAGCCGACACTCGTGCTTCGGGACGGCATTTTCAACTTCGGACTCAGATGCGTGTCAAAGCAGGATCCGATTTTGTGTCCTACGTTCGTTGCATTCTTGATCCTCATCCTCTTTCGCATCCAAGAGTGAGACAGGATTTTGGAGAATATGATTTTCGCTTGTTTGACAGCGTTGCACACATGCGAGACCAAATTTTCCAACGTAATGCTGAAGTAGGCCTTTCACGGATGGTCGCTGGTTTTGCATGGCCGTGGAAGAGCAAAAAGGATAGGAACGAGATCGACATAGAAATTGGCCAGACGCAGCTCCGCTGGAACAGCGTCATCGCTGACTGGATTGCTTCTAGCAAAGCACTCGAGGAAGTAGGATCAATCCATACGGTTCAGGGTTACGATCTGAACTATATTGGTGTTATTATTGGTCTTGATCTGCGATTCGACCCTGAACGGAGGGGTCTTTTAATTGATCGCAAATCGTACTTTGATAAGAAGGGCAAGGAGAACAACCCCGTTCTCGGCAGGAAGTATTCGGATGATGACTTGCTGCGATTCATCACACAGATCTATGCGGTGCTCATGACACGTGGTATCCGTGGAATGTATGTTTATGCATGCGATCCTGGGTTGAGGGAGTATCTCAAAGTTTTCATCCCTACACGGTCCTAATATTATAGCATAAGTGATCAACAGCGCAATTAGGACTAAGGCAGTCTCAACTCGTTCTTTGGCTTGGAGAGCTAAGTCCTAGGTGAAATTAAGTGAGCGCGGACAAGATAAGAATAAGAATAGGCCAGAGCGTGGACCTCCATGAGTAGCCTGTGGCCAAGATGAAAAGAAGTTGAAACCGGTGAATTTAGTTATATAGACAGGATGACAGTTACACTCAGGGCACTTAGGGGAGTTGATTGAGCCGAGGGTGAGCCGAGGGTGATTAGCGTCTAAGCAAGAGCAGCAAGCTTACTAACTCTATACGGAACTCAAGAAGAAGAAATTTGATTTATGATACCACGGTATTCTCAAAATGATGTCTAGCAAAGAGACCACCTAGAACTATAGGCATGCTCATTAGATAGGATGTTCGAAATTCCCAACTGGTGAAAAGAAACAGATCCAAGCAGTGAATAAAGCAAACAATGAGAGCGGACTTCCGAAGCAAAGTGCTAGATATGTAGTATCTAAGGCTTGTTATCTTTATGAGAGACACATTCAGACTTGCGGGATCGAGAAATTCATGGTAGTAATTTGGGACAATAGCATTGAAGGAAAGCATTGAAGGAAAGCAATGAAGTTTGAACAGAAGCGATGTTACGATTTGGAGCCTAAGGCAGGGATGTTGGTGTCATATGACTGTGATCACTTCGTGATAGCCTCGGAATTTCCGCTTTAGGCAAGTCGTGAAATGCAAAAAAGTCCAAGAAGCGCTCAAAGCTATTTGCCATTCACCCTCCATCGTCGATTTACGTTTCCTCCATTGCATCTCTTCAGGTTGGCAATGTTGAGAATTATGCTGTAGCTGCGCACGGGAACGAAGTCAAGGTCGATGAAAATGTTCTGAATAGTGGCAGTGAAGGAGTAGCATCGAGGATATGGCCAAGGACGATGGTAGCAAGGCAAAGAGCGAATCCTCCACAGAAAAATACGAACCGGACCCTTTCGATACTTTCAAACCCAAGGCGACAAAGCTTTGCCATGAAATCGGCTATGGAGACCCAAGCGAAATCGAAAGAATGGAAGGAGGAGCAGACAATAGAGTGATTAAGTTGAGATTTAGGTTCGAGCCGTCCAAGGATTGTGTGCTAAGATGAGGTTCGATGCGAACTAATTAGTCAAACCGCAATGGAAATCATTGATACATCAATTTATTTCTCCAATGGGTGTGTTTGATAGTACGCGCTTAGACTTACAAGATCAAAACCCTGCCCAGACATCTTCCATAAAAGTCACTTCGCCATATTTTTATAACATTGACAAATAGTGGTTGCCAAAACGGTTTTTAATAAACTAACTGAATCCATTTTATGGAGAAACAAAATTTTACGGAGAATAAGTGAATCTCCACCTACGATGATTACCCTGATCTCGCCATCCAGATCACAAGGTGTGGGATTTCATTGGAGATTTAAAGCTTATCCGACATTTAAAGAGGGATTGATTGAAGAATGTGAATCTCTCTTTCTAAGATATCAGATCCTCTAAGAACAGGCTTGCTGCTTGCTGATAGTGCAAATTCTGTATTTAAGGGTAATATTTCGGACATTACGAAAATTCAGATGGATATTAACAAGCCTCGCTTACCTCACATAGCCATTTCTCGGTGCCCCTCAATCAAGTATTGTTTTTAATTATGCATAGAAGGTAGAACTAGAAAGAGTATTTGATTTCAATACTGCTAGACGCCAAGAAGAGACAGGATCTCTCCGATACGGTGTTTGTACCTGCCACTCTTGATTTTGCACCATTTTCAATTGAAGTAAACTCCAGTTCTAATCATCCAATCGTGACTACCTCACAATCTGTTTCCGTGTTTCCATCGCTCCTTATCATTCAAGAAACTCACAATCACTTTAATCACGGCAGAAATCATCAAGAATATTGCTTTCACGGCTCAGTCTTTCAGCAATATACTCTTTCAACCACGCATTGTCTACCGCAATGCCCAACTCTTCGGATGCCTCAAAAGAAGACGATGTTGTGACAGCAATTAGAGTTACGAATGATACAAATTGATCACCATCCTCTCGAACATCTGATCATGTACCCTCAAATGCACCTAACAACTCAAGCTCACCGACCGATCAACCATCGAACGAAATAGTCGGCTCAACCGATACCAATATTAAAGACACGGACGCAGCAGTATTTTCTGACGGTTCAAGTTCATATACGGACACGTATTGCCAAGAGCATTTCAGTACCTTCAAAAACAAGATATTCGAGCTCTGTCATGAAATTGGTCTAGCAGAGCCATATGTGATCGAGGCCATGAAGATGAAGGGTGGCTTGAATAACAGACTCTTCAGTGTTTGACTCCCATCTGTAAACAAGAGTTATTTCATTCGAGTCCGTAGAAGCGAAACGATTCAAGCCGCCTATGAAGTCGACATCGAGCCGATGTTCTGCATTTTCTCGCAGGAATTAAACTATTTCCCGTTCTAGCAATGATTGCCTAAGATTTAACAATACATAATAGCATCAAATTACAATATCCCATCCTTGAACGAGCTCCTGGACGTCTAATTCCAGACACATACACTACGTTACCTCTCATCAATAAGCTGGAGATTACAGGACATGATGCCAAGCGGTGTATACAACTCGAGAGTATCAAGTTTCCAAGAACAGGAAGACTAGTCGGAACTGGGAATCGTTCCAAGTCCTCCCCTAGAAAGATTTATAAATCCTCAGCCGGCGACATCGGCATTGCTAGATTTCGAATGGATGAAAGTCGAGACTATCTTCTCATGGACCCATGCATATCATTCACTAAATTCTTTACTTACTTACTTAACACCCGGAAATCAAGGGATGTAGCATAGCCTGAATTTTCGACAATGTGCTACCGGTTGAAGTTAATCGCGAAACAAATGGCAGGAATTGGTGTTGTTCGCCCGTCGGATCTATCCAATGCGCTTTGGCATTGGGATCTCTCACTTCATAACATTCTACTACACAAAGTCATGGTCAAACCCAGAAACCATAAAGCTACGTTTAGTATAGCTCAGAAAGACTCGATCGATCCTGCACCTTATAGCAACACAAGTCTTCAGTCCCAGCGACAGACTTCGTCACCTTTCAACGACAAATCTAATGACAATGAGAGGCAAATCAATATTATCAGAGTTGATGTAGAATAGCTACAACACCTAAGTCATTTGTTAGCACGGCGTATCCTACTTTAGTTCAAATTTGGTCTTGTTTCGTTGAAGGGATGACATGACGAGAGTGGAAAGGGGGCCAAGCGAGCTTAACGGGGTAAGGTGGCGGGTAGATAGTTGATAAGTTTGATGATGCACGATAACTTGAGCAGCACATTCAATAGGAGCCGTATTGCGTTTAGTATGTAGTTATATGGTATGGACTCACGCAGATCAAGGATCAAGGCGAGAAGAAGGAATAAGGCTGGAAGGAAAAGGGATGCCGCCGTTCTAATTTTGAAGCTTACAAAGAGAAACTTGGTGGAGACACTTGGTAGAGATGCGCTAGGGGGAAGCTCACAAACGTCGGATTGGACAAGAGACACGAGAACAGCAGATAATAACAATCATGCGAGAGTAGCATGAAGAAGGTGGATCTGATATCCATCGTGCAGGTAGACAAATCTTAGGCGAGCTGGAATCTAGATTGGGGAAGCACGGGTCCACCTGCGAATGGTTCAATGGAGGATTGTGCATTTACATAGCCTAACCATTTACTCTTTGGCAATCTGTTTAAGAATCCGAGATGATGCCGTTGCAGCCAAAGTCAAGTTCCAAGTGGTGAGTAAAGCCGAGTCCCATCTCTTTCGAGGCAAGACCCGCCCTCGCCTCCCTCTTGCTTCCCTCATACCAGTATATACCCTCTAAAACACACAAAAGAATACAATACGGCAGGAGAAAGCCATGTGCGATATGACAAGAGAAGAATGAAGGCATTTATAATACAAGAAAGAAACCCACAACTTTTCCCCACAAATGAACAACATACGGACATGCGAAATATTCAGATAACGAATCCTCGAGCGCTAAGATCTATTATACGGTATCTGAGTGCTTAGTGGAGAGATGTGCAATGTATTGTAGCAGCAAGGCTAGACAGGTAGGTACATATGACGAGCACTTGAACAGTAAAAACAATCCACCTGAAGCGAGTTTGCTGCACGGGAAAAGGAAGCGAGTCGCACGCCGACGACAAGTGTTCAGCGGAAAAGTATTAGCAGCAGCATGGTTATATATCAGATATGTCAGGCAAGGCTAAAGGCCTATGAGGTCTAACATTAGATCCCAAAGCGAAAGCCGGCTGAAACCACGGGAATCATGCTAATCACTTGACCTTAACGCTTGGTATTATAAGGTACCTTGTCACCTTGAACTTGACCTTACACATTCGCGAGAAGAAGTTTAATTATGAAGGAACAAAGTAACATTACAAAGGGAATAAATCGCCGCTATAGCTGATAAAGCTGAACACCTTGAGGTTTTCGTTTTCCAACCCCACCAAAGAAAACCCAAACGCCAATGCTATGCCCAACCCAAGCTAAACACCTAACCCCATAATTACAAATTCGCTCTTCCCACTTCACACCTGCCAGCTTCCTATTTCTCAATATGTACAGCCCAACGCTCACAAAAGCTCCGTCTCACCAATCTTGGGGCTTACGAACTCTGCACCACAGATCGCCTGAAGCTGAGGTGCGCTGAAATCCTTGCTCGTCCAATTCCTCGCCATATTTACCACGGGGACAGGTCGCTCACCTTTACCTTTCTCTAATAATATAAACCGCAGTCCCACTTCGGTCACTGTGACGGCTATACTGATGACGATGAGAATGATGACAATCCAGGTGATGGTGCTCATTTTGGTGTCTGCTATACTGTCGCTCAAGATCTCGGCAAGTTCTAGGAAGACTCTGCAGCGCTCGTTGAGGACTTTGATGCGGGGTGTGATTTCTAGATACTCTCTGATGGCGAAGTAGAGGGGATGGAGTGTGGGTTCTGAGTCCCAGAAGAAATTGGGAACGTCAAGGATGTTAGATGCTAGGTGCTGTCAGATTTTGATCATGGCTGAAGAGCGAAATATAGACTTACAGAGATTGACATCGACGCGACTCTTGAAAAGCCGTCCGAGAATCTTGACAATTTCTTTCCTTGACATTCCTAGCTGACCTGTGAGAGCGAGATGCTTTGGCACATGCTGAGCATCCAACATGGTTTGAGACATCTTCTCTTCGAAAAAGCTCAATTTCGTGCTTTGAGAAATAGCATGGCTCATAGCAAGCTTGATCATATGATCGCCGCTTCGAAGTGTAATCATATCATTAAACACTCTAGGTCTTTCAACCAAGGGGCTGTATTCGAAATGGAGCTCTTCCGTCTCGAAGTCATCTTCCTCGACCGGCCTCACCATCAATGAAACCCCAGTCTCATGCTCCGAGAAACTCAAATCGGCCAGAATATCCTTCTCTTGGCGTTCGGAAAAATTCCAGAATACCACAACACCATAAGAGAAGACAAACATCTCTGCGAAAGTGGTAGCGTCTGGCGCAATTCGGTTCGGACTGTCTCCGCGACGACCTTGTGCAAGCACTCGTGTCTCTTCTCGGGCCCGACGACTATCATCCAATCTTCTCTCTCTGTTCTCCTCACTCTCATCATTTCGAGGCATATCCTCTCCATATCGAACACCATAAGTATCTGTGTCTTCGAAGTACCCCTCATGATAATTCCGTTGCTCATTCCTCTCAATCTCTTCGTCCAGGACTGCCTTCCCACCAGGGCTCTTCAACACAGGACTACTCCTGACCCTAAAGCCTTCCAATCCTGGTTGTAATGGTAGATGATATACCGTGTATAAACAATCATCGTAAAGTTTCGTCTTGGCACCATGTGTATCCTTCACAAAAGCCGCCGTCGCCTTAAGCCGATATCCTTGAGCCGTGCAATACGCCGTAACTCTCGCCAGCTTCTCTGCTCTCTGTGCCTTGGGCAATCGCTCTGCATAACTCTTCCCACGAATGCCACCCCTCTTCTTCAGAACATCCATCTCCTCATTCCTCGGCGGGCCATCCGGGGCATCGAGTCCGAAATTTGCCAACCCATCCTCATCCTCGTCTTCCTTCTCATTGACGGTCTCAGGAATCAGAACCAGCTTCTCGCTGACCTTCGTGCTTCGTCCCGGAGCAGCTTGCTGCGCTATGCGCGTTCCTGGTTTTTGTGGTGCTGGACGCTGCGAGGCTGGAGGAGGTCTTCGTCCTGGTGGACCCCGCGCTTGACCAGAGGGGATCTCGGAGGCATATTGGAGGACGTTATCGACTGAGATGAAGCGTGTGGGCATGCGATTGCGAATTGCACCTTGATTGCCGGGTAACTGACGTTGTGAGTTACCTCTGGTCACGGAAGGGCGTTCTCGAGAGTCAGTGACCTGCTTTGGTCAGTTCATGCATCGCAGATCGTGCAGATGTCTCTTACCAAGACTGAAGGACCTCTTTTTCCAGTGGTGGTTGCCATGGTGGAAATTTTTAATAATGGTACTTAACCTTGGATCGAGACCGACAAATGCTTTGTCGATATACTTAGAGACATCTAGATAATTGGGCAGTCGATTACCAACTAGTTCGATATGGTATCAATGGTTGGATGGTCTGGACAGTCTGGATGCCAACTTGTTGTTTGTTTGTTCATTGGTTCATGCATACAAACGTCATGCCAGTAGCTTTCGAGCTTAACTCTATTGATTTCTTCAAGCGAGGTAAATCTGTTCTTATCGATAAGAACCATTTTGGGGAGAGATTTGCAAATCCTAAGACGACACGACATTCCTTTCATATTATAAATCCAAAAGGCTAAGTATAAAGCCGAGGTGCAGACAAGATTCAAGATGTTCTCAATGCTTTTGTTTTACCGTTCCTTTTTGCGGTACATTGTCATCTTTGGTGTCTTTATCTTAGTCGCTTAATATACTGTAAGCTCTTTCAATTCTCCTGCTCTATTATTGGTTGTGAATGTTTATCTTGTGTATCACTGCCATAAGCACATTTAACAATAAAAGATTTTATTCCTTCCTAGTAATCTTCTTCCACGATTGCTCATTCTTGTTATATCATTCAAAGCATTGTCCCCCTTTTCCTATAAAGTTAGATCAGTCAGTATCTTTATCCTCTTTTTGAGTATCCAAAAGTCATTGAATATATATATGGAAGTCAATAGCAATCAATGTCTTTCTAATTTGAAAACTAGTGCGATTGCCTCGGTTACAAAATATTCATTGCTCTGCTCCTTCAAGAAGCGATTTCTCTCTTCAATATTAACTTCTACATGGCTAAAATCTATTCCGGTTCCAACATAATTTATCCTTCTTAACACACCGCAATGTGATACTAATTACTCTTACGTAGTTCTTTAGAGCACCATGAATGAGGATGTTGGAGTTAGCAAAACGATAGCTCTATATCATCAATCTAACAGACACTTCACTAGTGGTTAACTCCTTCAACACCCATGATATCTCCTCTTGGCACCTTACTGCCCCCTCACGCATCCAAACATCCAAACACTCCAACAAACTTTTCCCCATTCCCAATCCTCAATTTCCCATCCTCATCCCTCATCATAAAAAAAAACATCAAACTTCATGTCTCATAACCTCCTTGTTTCATACTCCTTCCTTGCCTTGCCCATCCACATCCATGTCACCACTCCAACCCCGTCCGTCCCCGTCCACTTTTCAACAACCCCAATATACAGGATACAGAATACAAAATAATCAAGCGAAGTGATCCCGACAAACATCCTATGCTCCATGCTCCTATGCTGTCTCAAGTCTGCGGCGGGGCCGAAGTAAGGCTGAGTAAGTGATCATGAGTGAGCATTGATGATCGATGGATGGATGAGGGAGGTTGAAGATGATCGTCACGGAAGATCAACGCCGGTTTTATGTGATGTTCAATGCTCAAAGCTCGTAGATCTATGTTTGTGTTGGGTGAGGTGAAAGTGGGAGTGTGAATTGCAAGTTGAGAGATCGGATGAACTGTTGTCGTCGTAAGTAAGGCACAAGATAGAGAGCCGAATTGAGCATGTTCATGTGCAAAGAAAAAGTCCTTTGATTTTCGGTACACTGCCAAAGATCATCTGCAAATTGAAAAGATCATGTGTACATTTCGCTATCGCGGGAGCATACTCTGGTTTGATTCTCACTGCGATATCTCATATGATCACAAATATTGGAATCTCAAAAGCAGAGTGCATCATTTTATATTTCCAGTATGACAGCACATTTCGCCATTGAAGGCATCACTTCCCAAAGCATCTCTAAGTATCCCATCTAATCATCCCGCTGAACTCACCCCTATAACATCGCGCCTCGCCAACTCACTTCTCCCACGAGAAGCACTGATCATAAAGCGGAATATCAACACTGTACAAATCGACACTGTAGAACTGCGTCACGAACGCCGTGACATCAAACACGAAATCACTCTCGAGCTTCAGACCCTGCGCGCACGTTCCCGTGCTCGTCAGGTTCTGGACGCCCTTGAGATCCACGCCCGCAGATGCGCTCAGCAGGAGCGAGTTCTCAAAGCCAGCCGTGGCGGTGATACCTGTGGAGAGATCGAGCAAGCCGTTGAAGAAATCAGCGGCAATCTCGACGGTCAGCACGACAGCTGGGTTGATCTGTGCGGCGACCTCGGCGGTGACGTTGATTTTTGCGTCGTAGGTTGGATTGTCCCAGCCAGAAGTGGTGGTGAGGGCCTTGTTGAGGAGATCAACGTGCACTTTGCCGTCTGGGATAGCGGCTGAGAGCTCAGTTGTGACAACTGCTTTGGCAGAGGCACCGACGAAGGCTTGCACGCCGAATTGGAGCTGTGGGCCGATTTCGAGGATACCTGGGACGGAGACGCCGTAGTAGAGAACGGCGGGGGAGTAGGAGAAAGTTGTGTTGTATTGTGCGGCGATGGTGGCACTGAGGGTGAGGTCGGCGCTGAGATCGGCATCAATGTCGAAGTAGAAGGCTTCGGTCTTCCAGGTAATCCAGTTGTACTTGAGGTAACCTGAGAATGTCACATCGGCAGCAAGAGTAGCTGTCTCGGCTGTGGAAACGCTGAGGTAGTCATCAAGTGTGTACAGGACTTGGTTCTCGGCTATTGTGAAGGTCTTGGCGATGTTGTACGATGGATCAATAGTTGCATCACCAAGAGCACGAGTGGTGAGGTTGGTGGCTGCAGCAATGTTTCCAAAGGTGATTTCAGTTTGAACTGAATGTGTCAGTGTGCCTGTTTTATTAGGGATTTTGAATATAGAAACTCACCCGCAGTGCTAGAGACGTTCGTCCCGGCCGAGCTAGCCAAAGCGACGAGAGTCTTGTTATCGAAGGAGATATTGTCGACAAGGAAGAAACCACGTTTGAGCTCTGGATCGCAGTCACCAAGGTGGTTTGTGATCATGACGAATTTTCCTGTTGAGGCCCTGACATGGTCAGCGGGTGTTTAGTACTCATATACAATAAGCGAGGTGGCAAAATTGGATTTCGTCAGTGCCGAAATCAAGTCCAATGTTGGTATGATAATAGAGTAGCTGTTGCTGTCTGTCTACCTGGATAGTTTGTAGGCAGATTGATGAATGTGTAACAAATTGTCACATTCGGAGAAGCCTGCAGTCCTATTGTCCTGCTGCTACAGCCACGGAGGAGATGTAGTCGACCAACACCAGACCAGAGAAAGGATAAAACTCACCAAGAAGCCTGTGTGCTCTGAAAGACTGAGGAGTCATTGAACGTAACTGCTACGCTCACATTCGTACAATCGACATTGCTGACATACGCAATCTGCTCCAAGACGACCGTGGGATATTTCATCTCATGCTTAACCTTCATGCTACTCTGCTGTGTCGTATTGGACGAATAATACAGCGAGACATTCCAATGGGGTTTCGTGTACGACAGATCGTGTCTATCGGTGTTTGGGTTCACATGCGGTGCGAAGACGTGCTTGGCTTCCTCGAGGGGGTGAGTGAAAACTGATGAAGGAGTGGGATCAGTATTTTGACTGGCGACTGCTGCGACGACAATCGCGTCTGAAGAAGTGGAAGAAGAAACGTAATCATCGCTCTCACATGTCTCGTCAACATCGACTTCTGCTTCAGCAACTACCAGAGCCACGCCCGTGGCGAGGGCACCCAGGAGGTGGAGGAAGGACTTCATCGTGTGAGAAGAGAGACAAGACAAGACGGGTGTTCGGGAGGATGATCGTATTATGAGTTATAAAGTTAAGAATAAGGATAAAGATAGACTGCTGTTGCTGTGGTCTATAGCAGTTGCTAAAAGAATGACTTGGGATATGAATCTCCCTACCGAAAGAAGGGAAAGAATTTCACACAGACATGGCGACAGTGTCACTTTGTACTCCTCCTCCATCTGCTCTCCGCTCCCCTTGCTCACATACCCATGAGCAACACTTACTCAGGGTCTCTCGATCTGTGACATGCATATCCATCGCGCAAGATTGAATTTGAACTCTCAGCGGGCCTTGGGTCTGGGCAGAATCCTCATAAGGCGTGCGGGAAATCCCCCTTTGGTCGTGTTTCGCGGATATAGACAACCAATGTTCAGGGGCAAGTCGTTACTGTATGATGGTCTTCTCTCGGCCGGCAAACGGCTGTGTGCAATAGGGAGTCGTTTCCCCATAACGTCCTCTTGAATCTCGCTCTCATTGGGCGCTTGCATCTCAACCCCATGGTGGCTGGTCACCAGCACAGTCGATGAACCCCTGAGGAATATCAATTCATCTCACCGGCCCGACCAAGAAGACAACGACGACAACTCTTCGCGCAGCACTAAAGGGCAACTTGATACCCATGATACCTACCTCCGTGCTGTACCATCGGGCGGCGCATAGCGGGGTCCTGTCACCCTGCTCCACCTCCTCCTCCGACCTTCACGATGATAACAACGCTCAGACCAGTTCAAAAGCGCCTTCACGATTCGAAATATGGACCCCTCAAGCCTCACACCGGCGCATTATCCCAATATAGCAATGTCCACCTCGTCCGGCACTGCGCGGCCGGGAGAGGCGTTAGAATGGGGAAGCAGAGCCGAAAGCTCTCGTCCCCACTTATACCTTAAAAGGAGGAGATATAGTTCGATTGGGACGATGAGCCGTGGGAGACAAGACCGAAAAGTAAGTGAAATATCCGTGCCTGAGTCGGCCGAGGGCAGGAACAAGAACGTGCTTGTCTTGATTCGTAATTTGAGTTCGATATTGCCCACTCGATGGTCGATAACTGGTATTTGATATAGAGCAGAATCACCTCCCTCGTGATGTTGCGATGGAGTTCTTGCACTGGCAACCCAGCCTAATAGTACCTAGGTAAGCAGTTGCAGCGGGTATAATGATGCTGTGCCAGCAGCAGTAAACAATCAATAAGCAAGATAGGATAGCATGGGTCGCGAATGCGAATGCGATTGCCGAAAAGTTAACTCTGAGAGGCATGTGAAAGTGTGATATCGATTTGAACATCCCCTTCATTCATTCACAGCCCAAAAGTCACAAGTGCAAATACACAGTAATCACACCAGCACCGTTCGTCGACCGAATAAATGCCTTCAATGCAGTGCTACCATTTTAGAAGCAATGCTGCCCATGAGAAAATGAAAGGATGACAGGAGGGGAGAGTGAGACCGCGAATACTCCATCCAGGGTCAGTACAGTACAAAACCCAAGCGCACAAACTACACAGCCTTCCCTCATGTTTCAACATCAATCAATGCAAGAAAGCAAGGGTTCACTTACATACCCAGCTCACGCTTCCTAAATGGAAGGGAGAACAGAGCACAATTTGGGTAATCCCGATGCTACTCCGGCTGGGTCATAATATGTCTCTCGATTGGTATATAAATATTGTTGTGTAAAAACAAGACACTGGTGACTGGTGATATCTATACAAGCACAAATGCGTGCTGTAGCCAACATATCATCAACTCGCTCCCTTTCCTCTTTCTTATTAACAAAGGAAACCAGTGCAGAGCAAACAAGCAAGGCACACCGACGTCGCTAAAATGCCAAAAATGTTGAAAAAGCAATAGGTACATCTACACACTCTCGAGGTTGTTCAGAGGAACATAGCCTTCCTCTTCCGTTCTCCTCCTACCGGTGACATTCCTCGCAAGATCAGTGATCTTGCCCACCAAACCACCCAAGCCCCATCCCTTACCCTTCCTCCTAATCTGCCCTCTCTCCTCCAACACGGCGTCCTCCATCCATCGTGGCCTCTTCCAGAACTTCAACAGCAAACTGCTGGCAACGACGCTTACACTACTGAGAGCCATGGCCGCGCCTGCAGCCATAGGATGCAAGTGCCATCCAAAGGGAAGGAAAAGACCCATCGCAAAAGGAAGGCCAATAACGTTGTAACCACACGCCCATGCGAGATTGAGCTTTATCCGGTTGAAGATGGACCTTGCGAGTTGGATGGACGCAGGGATGTCCATCAGATTGTCCGGACGCATAAGAACGACATCAGCGGCCTCCATGGCCACATCCGTACCTGAAGCCAATGCGATCCCGACATCTGCAGTTGCCAGCGCAGGGGAGTCGTTGATCCCATCACCAACCATTGCTACACATTCTCCTTGTGCTTGAAGTTGTCGAATGATTTCTTGCTTTTGGTCAGGCGTTACACCTGCATGGACATTTTCGACAGGAATGCCGACGATACGTGCAACGGCTATGGCAGTTGATCGCTGATCACCCGTCACTATCGAAGTCTTAACACCCATGCGCTTGAGAGCAGAAATGCATGCACGGGCGCTTTCCTTCACAGTGTCCGAAAGGCAGAGATGACCAGTGAACGCTCCGTCGATAGCAATGAAAATATTTGTAGTGCCCGCTGAGGATACTTTTGAGGAACCTGCAGCTTTGACATTTTCTTCCTCCGAAAGCTCAATAGATGCCTGGGGTACAGTAATGTTATTGTCCTTCAGGAAACGGACACTTCCAATGAGAATTCGATACCGGACACGTTCTGCAGAAGTTGCAGGCTCGACAAGAGCACTGATACCCTTGCCAACAATGGCTTCGAAATCGCCGATACTGCCATCGATAGTGCCTTCAATGCCAAGTCCAAGTTCTGATTTAGCGGATGCGAGAATTGCTTTGCCAATAGGATGTTCGCTGCCCATTTCGGCAAGTCCTAGAATTGTCCACCAGAGTTTCCTTCTCCACTCGCTGTTCTCCCAAGTAGGCACAAGTTTGGTACTGGCAACGCTCATTTTACCCATCGTCAATGTGCCAGTCTTGTCTAGCACAACTTGTGTGATTTTCGTAGCAGTCTCAAGAGCAGCGCCACCCTTGACAAGAATACCATTGCTAGCACCAACACCAGTGCCAACCATAACGGCAGTAGGCGTTGCAAGACCGAGGGCGCAGGGGCAAGCAAACACGATAACTGAGATGCAAAGCTCGACACAGACCATGAACCTTCCACCACTCTCTTCCTCGACGAAAATCTTGGGTGGGTGCGAGAGCACATGGCTGAGAATCATCCAAGTGGAAAAGGTGAGGAAACCAAGCAACAAGATGATAGGCACGAAGTAGCCAGCGATCTGATCGGCGAGTCGTTGAATGGGAGCCCTGGTCGTTTGCGCGTCTTGAACAAGCTTCACAATTTGACTCAGTTGAGTATCTCTACCTGCTCTGGTAACACGGAAATCAACTCGTCCAGCTCCATTGACTGTCCCACCAATAAGCAGACCTCCTTTACGCTTTTGAACCGGCATTGCTTCTCCAGTAACCATACTTTCATCAACATATGTTTCACCTCGAGTGACTGTGCCGTCTGCTGGAATCTTGTCACCTGGTCTAAGGATGACAATATCGCCCACTTGAATCAGCTCGGTAGGGATAATCTTCTCTTCGGCTGCATTTCCTTCTTGGTTGGCTTCTGATCTTGCCTCATTGCCAGATCCAAGAGAGAGCTCCCATCCTTCAGCCGCCTTCTCAGCAGCAATAGGATCCGCATAGATAGTGGCCATAGAAGGAGCCAAAGACATGAGTTTTGAAAGAGCTTTTGAGGTCTGTCCCTTGGCATTGTTCTCTAAAAAGCGTCCCAGAGTGATGAATGTGATGAGCATACTGCTGGTGTCGAAGATGGTGTTCGGGCGACTGTGAGGCGGTGCGACAATAGATACAGCCATTGCTGCAACGCTGAAAAAGAACGCAGCAGACGTTCCAAGGACGACTAGGACATCCATCGTAGGCGATCCATGCTTCATGGATTTGTATGCGGAGATATAGAAACGTTTGCCAACTCCAAATTGGACGGGTATCGTAAGAACTAAACAAATAATATCTCGCAGGTAAAGACCGGGAACAAGAAATACTATTCTGCCAATATCCATAAATGGGAGGAACATCGGGATGACCATGCTGAGCAAGAAGACAGGAAAGGCGAACGAGACTGAGATTTTGAAAGCTCGCCACCACTCAGTAATCTCCTTGGTCTTGGATAGAGACTGAAGCTGAGCGTTATTATCTTCATTGTCAGCTACAAGGGCGTTAAACCCCAGTGACTCGACAAGCTCAACTAGAGCACGAAGGCCAGCTATGCTCGGTTGATGTGAAACTGACAATCTTGAGGTTGCAAGACTGACAGTGGCCGAGTTGACTCCCGGCATAGCTTTGAGCCTCTCCTCCAACGCAGTCGCAACGGGTGCATCATTGACTCCAAATAGCTTGAATTGGGTAGTTGATGTACCAGAAGTCTGACCGAATACTCCCAGAGTAGTAGAAAGTACTTTGCAGTCAAATCCCCTATCATCAATGATCTCGGCAATCTTGTCTGCTGAGAGTTTCGCAGGGTCATGAACAATAACCGCTCGCTCTGCTAGTAGACTGATGTTGAATTGTATAAGACCGGCCAAGTCTTTGAAGCCTCCTTCAATGGCCGAAGTGCAAGCACCACAAGTCATACCCTCGATCGCAACAGTTGTCGTTGCGATCTTCTCCTTCTTATTGAGACTACCTCGTCGCATCCTCTCCTTTGGCGCGGGTGTTGCAATATTGCTTTCCACGACTGATGCTCCAAACCCTCGGTCCTCGATTATTTCGGCAATCTGATCCGCACTGATTATCGAGGCATCGTGCTCTACCACGGCTCGCTCCGATAGTAGTGATATACTGAAAGTTTTGACACCAGGCACATCTTTGAATCCTCCTTCGACCGCAGATGTGCACGCCCCGCATGTCATACCTTCTACAGCCAAAGTTGTCGTTGTGAACGCCTCGGCCACATCCTTTTCCTCCTCTCCGTCCTCTTCCTCATTATAAAGATAGCCTTTCCTGTTGAACATGGGCGAAGGAAGATCCGTGGCTAGCACCTCCGCATCAAATCCTCGGTCGTCGATGATTTCCTGTATCCTCTCTGCCGATATCTTCTGAGGATCGTGCATGACTACAGCCCTCTCCATTACCAGACTGACCGACACATTTCCAATGCCTTCCACTCCTTTGAACCCAGACTCGACCGCAGACGTACACGCTCCGCATGTCATCCCACCGACTTTTAACGTTGTACAAGCCATATGCGCCGGTGTCGCAGGAGTTGCTAGAGAAGGCCGTAATGTTGATGCGCCGGCCTTCACCTTGAGATTCGGATGAGGAGCCATCTTCTATTTCAATCACAGCGGCGTTTGGCAGCGCTGCTAGGGAAGAAAGAATACTTCTTCAGTGAACTTGGGCCGGATCTCTAATCGAGCAGTTGATGTCTTACTTGGCGAATAACCCGCGCTTCCACGATAATGAATGATTCACGGTTCCGATTAACGACTGCCTATACTGACAAATGAGCGGTAAGGCACTGCAAGAAAACAGAAGCCAGCTTCTGCGAGAAGAGTCGTAAAGAAGGAGGGAATGGAGGCGTCGAATGTCTGATTAGAGAGGTCTTTTGGGTTTGAAACCACAGCACAACCTTTCTTTTGCTTCAGCTGGGCGGCTCTCAGGCAAGTCCGCGCACCCGACTTGGGACTTGGGTGACAAACCGACCAGGAATCTGATTCGGCAATCCTGGACGTCGATCTGTTTTAATGTGCGAGATGAATAAGAACAAGAAGATGGTTTGTCTCTAATGGAGGGGGTATACGACCAAAAGACGTAGATGTTTATAATATGTAGAGTGAGTGGCTATTCATCTCTTCTTCTATCCAGATATCTATTGCTAAATCCCCGAACTACCGATGAGAATCAGGCTCAAGATGGGGAGGGTCGTCAATGAAGGTGTGGCTTTGATGCAGGGCATACGGAGAAGATGCGCACGACAAGCTCCTTCAAGTTCGTGCTCCGAAAGTCTTGTCACAACACCTCTGGAATTGGCCCTTTGTCCCCCTGATCAAGTTTGACAACTGCATCTACTTTGGGACAGAATATCACCTTCACTTCGCTCATACTGTACCACGCTTCATGGTACCGTAGCCAGAGCGATGCGTTTGAACTCGTATTCTAGATACACACAAGCCTATGTACCTTTGAAATCTGAACAGCACTCTGGATTTCAGATATTGTTTTTAGGCCATCTCCAGAAATCTTTCCAGGTCTCTTTTGAGAAAGTGCAACGCGTTCGCTGCATAAACCCTGTGAATCAATACTTGAGAGGGTCCTCAAGGCCCAAGTTGACGACAGTTTGACCAGAATTGCAAATAATCTCCGAAGTGATCAGATTTTCCACTGATGATGCTCATGCTCATGCTCATGCTCATGATGGGATTGTAAACGGATGAAAGAAGAGCGGCTTCTTTGTCTCTCTCTTACTCGTAAAGACGAGGATGAGACTCAAGCTTTGCCGATGTTTGAAGCTTGGCGACGATGAGTCTGTGTCCAGCGTTCCATTCCATTCGGAGGGAAGTTATTGCCACTGCCGTGAACAGTTGAAACAAGGCCAAACAGGAGTAAGCTACTGTACGAGAAGATTGAAGTTGGTCTGGGTGATTTGGTATCAAAGATGTTTGATCGTAACCTAAGCGACAGCGGGAAGGGGACGCTAACAACTTCATCTCTCAGCCTCGTCTCTACACTGTAACCAAACAGGCAGCCTTCTATAGCTACAACCACCAGTTTCAACATACAAGTGAGAAATACCACCGAAACAACGTCATCATGGAGCAAATGAAAGCTATGAACGCCTTGGAGGTAGAATCCCCATCCCCCATCTTATACAGCTTCACATTCCTACCTACTAACCTCCCACCTCGCAGCCCTTCCTAGCACTCTCCAAATCCGCCTCCTCTCCCCGCGCAGCAGCAGACCTCATAGCCCGCGCAACATCCGCAAACAACACCTTCATCTTCGCCGAGCTGCTGTCAAGACCGCAGATCCAATCCCTCGCCAGTTCACCCGAGCACATCAGCCACCTAACGCTGCTCCAAATCTTCAGCTATGGCACGTACGCCGACTACGAGCACTCGTCCACCCCGCTCCCTCCGCTCAACGACGCCCAGAAGCTCAAGCTGCGCCAACTGTCCATCCTGACGCTGGCCAAGGACCCGCAGAATCTCAACTACGCCGCGCTGCAGCAAAGCCTCGCATTGAGCAGTGTACAGGAGCTCGAGGAGCTGGTCATCTCATCTATCTACGCGGGTCTCATCACAGGGACGCTCGATCCATACCACCAGCTCGTGCAAGTTTCGTCCGTAGCACCACTCCGAGATCTGCCTCCAAACAGCATCCCCTCCATGCTATCGACGCTGCAAGAGTGGTCTACACGGTGCACATCGACGCTCGCCGACCTCGAGAAGCAAATCGCGGGCATCAAGGCGGAGGCCCTGCGCCGCGCGAAGGAGGACGCAGAGTGGAAGGCTCATGTGAACAAGATCATGGAGGGCAACAGTGCCAACAACAATAATGACAAGACGGGCCCTGCTACCAGGAGTGGAAGTGGCTTCAGCAATGCGCTTGGTGCGGGCATGGGCAGGATCTTGGGCCAGGGAGCAGCGGCGAAGAGGGGTAGTGGGGGTTTGGATGGTGAGCATTCTTCCGATTAGGGCTCCTTCTGTGCGTGTGACCGTATCTTCTTAATTCCTTGGGTTGGGGGAGGTACCTATCTCAGATAACCAAAATATACATGACTATCAACGATTGATCTCTCATCTTGAAATGTCCAAAGCTGACTCGTGCATTAGATGACGACGATATGGACTTAGATGAAGATTCAGACAACGACACTGGTCGCACCACCCGAGCAAACAAGAAGAGGGGTGGATTTGGCTTCGGAAAGTCATAATTTAGGAGCGTGAAGCTGAATCGAGAAAATGAGTATCACGAGATCACGAGGCAAACGAATGGAACTGCATTGGAGTTGAAGTCTGCAAGAACCAGACCAACGATGTCAAATTACAGAAATCTCATACAGAAACCCTTACTCGAACAAGGGTATAGAGCAGGCATTAGCTAATTCAGACTAAAGAAAAGAGCAAAAATGTCATGAGGCACACATATCTACTGTGTTCAGGCCTCGCAATGTCATGATCATCACCCCAAACTCCTTGTGCTCTTCAAAAATGCAAATTGTCCCTCCTATAGCCTTTGTACATCTTGTGGCTTGGATCAATAAAATCCCTAAACTCCTTGTTGATCTCGCATGATGGTATCCCTAGAGCGCCTGATTAGCTCACTGACGGAAGATTTCGAGATTTGACCTTACCTTATTATTACAACCTCACAACCTTTTTCCTGGAACAAAGACAAATAAAATCACCAGTGCCGCATCTATCAAAATCGTGATAGTAAGCACCATCAATGAACGTTTGTTGAGTAGTCGGCGAACAAATGGCTCTCGAATCCGGGCAAAATGCATGAAATTGTACTCGCTGTATCCTACAAGAGCAAGTATAGGATCAAGTGCATACTGGTGACAGCAAAGGGCATAGACGCCAATAGTGAAAGGAAGAGTGAGCTGATAAAGTTAGTTTGGGGGCTTGTTTGAATTTTGCTGAAGGACATACCCAGGCACGTGTAGAGCGACCGTAGTCGAGGAAGATGAGGATAAATCCAGCCCAGAATGCACCAAACATAGAAAGGAGACCGATTGCCAAACGCATGGTCATAGAGGTAGGCACCAGATTTCCCAACGCCTTTGAACGCAAGAAACCAGGAAATGCATCTCGCTCCATTGCCTGAAACACGTAGTCTTTTGCAGCATCAAATACCTCCGGGTCATCTCTTCCATTCTCTTCAATTGAAACGATAATCTCCTGGACCAACTGATCGGGGATACCGATTTCTCTCTCAGCACCTGGGAGCAAGTATGTGTAGAGGATCTTCTCAGCTGACTGCCTGATATCTGGCCGCGCGACTGTGTGCTCTGGCGATGAGTCCGATGGGTTGTTTGAACTGTCCATAAAACTGGCATGAGGACGTCTCTCTGCAGAGGTCGTATTCCGGAGGTTGTTTGAGCCAACACTTGTAGATGGAGAGTGCCCAGAAATGCCGTTTCCCGCAACTCCCTCCGACCGCAAGAAAGCTGACATCTGTGCATCCTGGTTCCTCTCCTTCTCTGTTGACAACATTGATGGTCCTCCTGCAGGGTGTTCCATATTTCCCAGACTTTCCAGCAATGCAGAAGATCTCTTTGAACCTGACTTCTCTCCATCTGGAGTCCCAATCATAACAGATCGTCGTAGTTCTCGCACATAATGACGACACATCGACATATGCTGAGCGACATCGAGCCAGAAATCTAAATAATCTACCGATCGTTGCTGGTCGCGCATGTAGATGTAAAAGAAGAACAGATCGACCGGTGCCAGCGTCCTCCTGCTGAGGACTTCAAAGAGTGTAGGGAGTCGGTTCCGATGGAGGTCAGGGACCGGAGAGGGAGTAGTTGCATCTGCCATTTTTGCTGGTATGAAATCGTGAATGTATGCTTTGATTCTGCGTCGTAGTGGCTTCTCCAGAGTATTTGTTGATGAAGACTACCAAAGCCGACAATTCAGGGGCAGTTTTTCGTCGAAGTTGACTGTTCGTGTCAGGGAAACGATTGATCTGACACAAACTTGAAATCAGCTGAACGACGGTAACATTAGCTGAAGCGCTCTGCGCGAATGTGATTCTTGAAGTTGCAGATCGTCCGCAGTATTCATTTCCCAGCCAGCCTCCACTGCCAACGAAGTTGTGATGCCTCAATATCAAGGCCACAAGTCTCTGCCCCACATCTCGCTAAAAATCCACTAGCGCACACGATCCAAACAATCACCCAAATTGTTACTATCAAAAGTTTGACGACGGCAACCAAATTTCCACGACATTTGCGACACCACCTCCAGTACGTTCAATTACGCAGAAGGAATCTGCAATTCAACAGCAAGCACCAGACTCTGACAATCCGCAGAAATGTCCACCAAGACCGCAAAGAAGCCTGCGGGCAAGACCCAGCGCTCTGCCATCGCCGATGTTGTTGCGCGCGAGTACACCATCCACCTGCACAAGAGAGTACGTCGAATTGAGGGTTGAATGGAGCTTGCAAGAGTGGTGCTGACAAAATTATAGCTCCACGGTGTCACCTTCAAGAAGCGTGCCCCAAGAGCCATCAAGGAGATCAAGGCTTTCGCAACAAAGGCAATGGTACGCAGACCTCGAGACACTCCTACCTGGACGATACGACTGCAGAGCAGGTCTACTGGAGAATTGCTGGGCTAACATTGAGTCTAGGGTACCTCCGACGTCCGCCTCGATCCCCAACTCAACAAGAAGGTCTGGGAAGCCGGTATCAAGGGTTGCCCATTCCGCCTGCGTGTACGCATTTCGAGAAAGAGAAACGATGAGGAAGGTGCAGCCGAGAAGCTATACAGCTACGTCCAGGCCGTCAATGTGAAGGATGCGAAGGGATTGCAGACTGTTCTGGTTGAGGATGCTTAGATGGTCTGATGTCTTTTTTTGCGGCATGGGTTGGGCGGAGTTGCATTCGGCTGGCTAGCTACTATGAATGAAATGGTTCAGCACAAAGCAACAAAGCGAATGGACTACTGGAGCTGTGATATATGTTACGAAGGTAGCAGCTTTTGCGTTGGTGGAGGGCCGTGGTGGTCGATTTGAAGCATCGGGAGACAAGCGAGAAAATGGGACCAAAGGCAAGGTGCCAAATGCGAAATCCGTGATATGATCCTCCTGACAATCGAGGCTGTCTATACGCGGGAAAATCAACGAGACAACTTGAATCCGAGAATTCTATTTGACCCACACATCTTTTGAGCCAAAGATTTTGGGTTGCAAGTACAAGAGTTGCAACATTACTTGTTATTTTATTTCTGCAACAACTCAAAAGGTCAAATTCTTCGTTCAGCCAGTCCCAAAGTTGGGCCACGCGTTAAAAAGGCGCGAAAGAGAAGTTGTAAAGGTTTGAGAGAAAAACCGTACACGGGTCACGATGAAGCATAGAGAAACTGTAGTGAAGCTCTATAGGTAAGGCTTCGTGGTTACTTTCTCCAGAAATCGAGTTATTTTGGTGCTATTTATTTCCTGTATTCATTTTCACATCAAGCTGCTTACCGTCTTGTTTCTTTCAAATTTTGGGCTCCTCGATATCCAATCTTCAGAAGAATGTCAGGCTTAAGCTGTGGTGACTGATCTTGGCTACTTGCAGCAGCGACTAAAAGCAAAAAAGATGTGGAAACTATCATAATGTCAAGTGGTCATATGCTTGAGCGTTGCAATTTACTCCAAGTGGCCGAGTTTAAATCATCAATCTTGAAGGGTGATATAGGCAAATAAATTGCAAGATATAAAATATAATTCCTCCAAAGAAGTCTACTCCAATACCCTCAGAAAGGTTTCATTGTTTCGGAACAATCTACACATTGCTAGATTAGGATATTAACCAGATTTTAGCTATAGCTTGAGGGAAAAAAACAGAAGCTCACTGCATCTATTTCAGTCTAATCTCAATGCTTCACATATTTTCACACATTCTCAGCCCCAGTTACTCTATATGAAACGCGTCCATCTGGATTATCGAGTTTAAAAGTACTTAACCGCTTTTAAACAGCTTCTCAATGAGAAATTCTCCAAGGAGCAAAAGGACTGACCACACAGTTCGCGTTTCGAGGAAATTAATTTACAGCTCATGGCTTTCCTTAAGGATCCCAATGCTGATTTAATCTTATGGCATGGATTGCATTAAGCTGCGCGGATTCACATGAGATATTTAATGATCCTGCAGAGTGACGGTGAAATCGATGCTAGTGGACTGACTCGAAATCGACGATGGCATGCTGGCATACTTTGTCGATATTCAAAGAACAAGAAGTATCTACTGAGTTGAGGCCCGTCCGCTTTTTCCTACTGAGAAAGCGCTCACTTTTTGCCTAGGGATTAGCAAGCAAATTGGTTTTCCTGTGGGATATTCCTCGAAGCCCAAGAAATTTTTTCCCTAGAGTTACTGAACTTGTCGGATTTTGAAATTAGGAATTCTGTATTAATAATGCCCAAAGATGAGGTAGTTTGTGGCCTTGCTATGGAATCCTTTTCAGCTAGGTAGGTATCAAGGAACATTTGAGGATTGTGATTTGCAAATGCTATTTTTTGTCCTGAGTGTCTTTTTTTAATGTGTATCTAAATTTAACCCATTCACCAAATATATCTCATTGACTATTTGTGAATGTGCATCTCAGAGACACACAATTTCCTATGGACATTATTAACTATTCGTGAATGTGTATCTGGAAATAGCACAATCTCTAATTCGCTTCTACTAGGCTATTTAGACTATATGTGTATCTTCTATAACGGGACGAGTGAAATAAGGCCAAGAGAATTCCCGGAGGAATGCCTCTAGTAGTATATCATGGTGAATCAGCATAGGTATACCGGTATTAAGGGAATGCCTGAACGTGTCTGTCTACCTATGCCGCTTACCTTCATTTTGATATCTACGACATTCTAAATACGCCCCCATGAATTTTAGTAACATACGTATATGCCAAACTCAGAATAAGCCATGCCATAGCATCTGTAGGAGACCAAAGCTAATATTGCTTGAAAGAAGCCTCTCCCATGGAATGCGCAAATATTGCAATCTATGAGTGCGATTCTAGCACCTGGCTATACGTATGTACAAGCCAGCTAAGGCATTCCATGCAAGGACCTCTGGCTCGAAAATATTGAAATTGAGATGCCTTTGCTTAATTCCCTGAGGTTGTTCTACGTTTGGGTTTTTCGATAGATTGTTTAGTGCCTAGCCATTTTCACACATGAGTATTGATCGAGGCATCAAACTAGCCTATGAAATTAGGTATCGTAGAACCTTTATAGCATAAAATGTCGCCCATACACACCAGATAACAACCTGGAAGGTTAATCCATAGACACTCGATATTACGGTAAGTTTTGGTATAAGTGGCTAGGCACTATCGAAACTTGGAATGACAACCCTGCCTTGAGGGTTTATGTCAAAAGGTCGAGGTTTGAAATCTTTCATATAATATATTTTCTATGTCTCTTTGCTTGCAAGGCCAAGTCACAACAGATTTGAGAGTAAGCAAATCACTCTCTCCCATAGGACTCTTCAATTGGCTTGGACAGACCAAAACCAGCTTCTTTCCTAGTGCTGAGTGGTTCTGGTAATCTGGCACACCCATGATGCTAAGAGGTCGGGAATCGCCTATCAAGCAACCTGAATTCCGCAAAGACTTGAACGATTCGTATTGAAGGTAACTCTATGTCGAGTACCAATACAGTATCCGAATTCCATAATGTACAAGTTGGACAATGCCATGTCCAGTTTCAAATACTCCTCCCATGCTTCCATGCAATGCTACCCAACACAAATTGAGCATAGAGAATCCATCGCTTCCCCTAACGCCTATTTAATCTGACAATGCAGACACCCATAATTCATTCACTCATCATCAATGTCCTCATGACGGCCCAGGACCTTCTTCTGGAATTCAGCTGGATCCTTGTCCCACAACTCGGCAGCTTCACCGTTCAATGGAGAAGCACTAGCCACTGATTAGTATTTACAGCATCTGAAAAAGGAAATAAACATACTTGTTTGGCTCTCCAAGCAGACTCTGAAGACTTAGAAGAACGGTCTGGATGTTGTATGCAGCGGTCCACTTGTCTTTCAAGATGTCCAGGCAGATTCTTCCCGAGAAGTCGACATTGGGGTGGTAGATAGGAGTCTTGAAAAGAACGGTTGGTGGGGCATATGGATAATTGGATGGGAACTCAAAAGAGAGCTTGAAAGATAGGTCGGCATATGGGGTTTCATCTGGTCCTTCAATGGTTGCAGTCCAGACAAGAAGATTGCCATCGGACGGGAAAGCCGAGATACCAGGAGCACCACCAGTCATCAATTGCATGAGTTCGGTTTGCAGGCTATGATATTGTCAGCAATGTGTCCTAGATTATCCTACGGAGGGGCAACTGTGATAGCAGTTTGCTGCAGGCAAGAATGACAATAGCAGAGGAAACGTACCGCTTAGTTGTGCTCTGCGCATCAGGGGCACGTCTAGGAGCGGCAAGCTTTGCTGCTTGAGCAGTAGGCACAGCACCTGGAGCAGAATTCTGGGTGTCCTCCATATCGTAGTCCATAGTATCGACAAGAAAAAGTGTGAGCTAGTAGCAAAAGTAAAAAGGGTAGGACAAAGAACTTAAGTCGCTGATTTAATGGAGCGTTGAAAGACGGCTTCAGAAACAAATCCAAGACAAAGATGAGGGTACCTTAATATAGGGTTGGTGAGGAAGGTGAAGGTGGTTTGGTAGTTCGATTTGTTTATCTGCTTGCGGTCTCTTGGACAACGACCCACGAGGCTGAATAGAGAGGCTGAGCCAATCATCAACGCGTTTCCCTCGCGTTCAACCTAGGACTCGAAACGTCGACGTGATAATAATAAATTTATTGGACGAAGAGCTTCCTATCGTAAAACACCAGTTTTTGTGAACATGGTTAGTTTTCTCTCATCTACTTCTCATTGAAGTATTTCTGCTCAAAATACTTCATGATGTTTTGTTCAAATCAATTTTCCAATGATGCTAACCCAGATTGAACCCTTCCAGAGTCAACTGGATCCTCTTCCTGACGATTTACCATTTCGCATTATTTCCAAGACAATTGGCAGAGGGGCATATGCTTCGTAGGTCTCTACTCGCTCCCCGGGCCAAGTAAATGCTGACAATAGTAGAATCAAAAAAGCAATACCTCCTCACGATGTCACACCAGTATTTGCAGTCAAATTCATACACAAGAACTATGCTATTAGACATGGCCGAATATCAG
This sequence comes from Margaritispora aquatica, assembly GCA_007644065.1. Lineage (NCBI taxonomy): Eukaryota > Fungi > Ascomycota > Leotiomycetes > Helotiales > Discinellaceae > Margaritispora > Margaritispora aquatica. The sequence continues at coordinate 2,074,360 of VJWN01000002.1, forward strand.
CGAAACAGATCAATATGGAGGTTTCTTTGCACTCCCATGTCAAACAGCACCCAAATATCATAGAATGGTTTGCTACCGGAGAGGATAGTATATGGAAATGGATTGCTATGGAGTATGCCGAGGGTGGGGATTTATTCGACAAAATCGAAGCGGATGTTGGAGTCACCGAAGACATTGCACACTTCTATTTTACACAACTGGTTAGTGGGGTGAGCTACATGCATTCCACGGGAGTGGCTCATCGAGATATCAAACCAGAAAATATTTTACTTTCGGAAAGTGGCAACTTGAAAATAGCAGATTTTGGGCTGGCTACACTGTTCGAATACAAAGGACAGACAAAGCTCAGTACAACAATGTGCGGAAGTCCACCATACATTGCACCCGAGGTGATAACATGCTCAGCGAGGGGCACTCAGAGGGCAGTAAAAGGCACAGGATATGCTGCAAACCTGGTTGACATCTGGTCATGTGGAGTTGTCCTTTTTGTCCTCCTGGTCGGCAATACTCCTTGGGATGAACCTACGTCAGCAAGTTGGGAGTTCGAGGAATATTGCAATAAAGCAGGTCGAAGTACAGACGAACTATGGCAGAGATTGCCCGAGGAAGTCGTGTCACTCCTGAGAGGCATGATGAGTGTGGATCCAGCAAAGCGTTTTTCATTCAAGATGATTAAAGCACATCCATGGTTCACAAGAAGGAATCCTCTACTCACTTCAGACGGAAAGATGACAGATCCTCTGAATCTTGCAACCCAGATGCTGCAAGGTTTGCGTATCGACTTCAGTCAACAACCCACAGCGTCTCAGAGAGGATTATCTCAACGTGATCCAAACAGTATGGATATTGATGTGACAGAGCAGCCTAGGTTCTCTATGACCCAACCAGAAGCACCAATTACCGACATGGACCTCGACTGGGAACGTCCAGTCAGAGGTGGTATCAGCTCCAGTCAGCCTCAAAATCATAGACATGGTGGTATCTGCACTATGGCCAACGGAGCCGGAAGCAATCCATTTGAATCCCTCGCGGAAGAGCCAAGTATGAGTCAATTCACGCCAGCTCCATCAGTGCCGATGAGTTTGACGCAGCATGCACGAAAGTTCAGAGATATTGTGCCGAATTACTCGCTCACTCGCTTCTTCTCGCATTTATCCGCGCCCCTTTTAATACAATCGCTAAGCGAAACGCTGCATCAGCTTAACATCCCCATCCCACCCACCGCTCAGATACAAACTGCAAGCTGGCTCAGAGTCAAACTTTTGGATGGTCGTCATTGTGCATTGAATGGAGATATTGTCATTGATAACTATGAGATCGGCGAGGCAAAGCTGCTAGAAGTTCGCTTTGTGAAGGCCAAGGGTGATCCGCTTGAATGGCGACGGTTCTTCAAGACCGTGGTGGTAATGTGTAAAGAGGCTGTTTACTTTCCTGAGGCGCAGTAAACGAGTTTGCACTGTGACGGCGTTGGTAGAAGGAATGGTATTTAAGCGTTTGCATAGGTAGGTAGGATAAGATAGGGGTTTATCTGGATTGGGTCGGCTTTGGTACCCTAATGGTAGGAATAATGTCTGCAATGAAATGAATTTGATCAAGCACAACCAAATGGCCCATCTGTCATTACACTTGTAATCCTTAAGTCTTACCCAAGTTACTCATCGCCTGAGTCTACTCCACTTGACTCAGATCTGAATCATTATTCCAAGCAACATCCCCACACAACCTCTAGAAACATCACCCACGTCCGATTACGGTGCATACAAAGCTTTGTCTCTCCGCCTCGCTCCCATCCCCAACCTCTCACATTACATTGTCATTCTAAACACCCAGCTTACCTAGCTAGATCCTCACCCCCACCCTCGCCATTCCACATCCAAACTCTACCTACTGTTGGCCCCCACAACTTTGGTCTCCTTCCTTTTCCCCTTCCCACCTCCACGAAACCACCAAGTCCTCCCATCCAATAAATTTCCAAGGCCAGGTCGGATAATACCTTCCTGGACACTAACGATTGCAAAGCATGGTCCAGGGTACACGGGTACGGTACCATGCGAACGGGCCACCCAAGCGGTGTAATGGTACAATATGTACGTACCTTACCTTCCTCACTACTTCTAGTTCTGCGTACGCCCATTCCATCCATGCCATGCACATAACTTTCTGATAGTGACTGTGGGATTGTGGCGTAAGTGTTGGGGAGTGGTCGTGGGCGTAGGTGTTGAGATGTTGCATGTGCTGTGCATGCACATTGTGCTCGCTTCTGGGATCGTGCATACAGCTAAGCGGTATGGGGTACGTACAGGTTCAATTCCAGTCCATAGGTACTTGATCATGCAGAAGGAAAGGAGGAGAGATGCAGAGAGATGGTGCTCATGTGATGAGTTTGCTTTTTTAAAGTTTGGCTTGAGAACCTGGGAAATCGGATTGAGAGAATTTGAATGTTTCATAATTTGAAAGTGTTCCGTTCAGAGTACGCATTTGATGAGACTTTTGTCTATTATCTAACTATCAATTACCTAAAGCAGGAATTATTCAGCAGCACAAACTTAGCATTCCATGCTGCTTGCTCGTGCTTGGAATTGAATGGAGACCTTCCGTCGTCGCTCCAGGACTGGTAGGGAAACATGGTATATATACAACGTACAAATCGTCCAACTTTTCGTATGAACACACAAGGTATGGATGGGAATCTCGCATTAGAGATGCTCATCATCCTAGCCTCTGAAAGCAAATCCAACTCCATCTAGAAAGGAAGCATGCCAGTTCCATGACTCCAAATTCCAATATCCAATAGTGCTCGTCCGTGAGTCCGTCTCGAGAGCGGTGAGCTCGCTCCCCTACTCAAGCACGGAAAACCATTCAGATTCCTACACCGAACTCTTCAAACCCAGTAGTTCTCATGCCGCGATTCAACATGATTGTTAAGCAACCTCTCTCGAGACCTAGAATTCTGGTTGCATTCTTGATAGCCATGCTCATCCCTCCACTCCTCCCGACACATCTCGATACCCCAATGATGAGCAACAGGAATCGGCGCCTTGTACCGGTCCTTAACAAAATGATCCAGATTGGCCTTGAAATTGCATAGTCGTAGATACCCCTTCCCAACCCAATTATCAATCAAAGTCACGATCCTCTCAAAGCCCTCAGTATGACCGCCTTGGAATCTCGCATCAAAGCCACAAACAATAAAGAGGTAGCAATGCACGAGCTCGTGTAGGAAAGCTGAGAGTAGGAGCCGCCGGTCGTAGAGAGGCGAGCGAAGTATTGGATGTGAGAGAACGATCAAAGTCTCTATTCCAGGACGATGCGTACAGCGTCGTAGTGCCGTGCTGCCAATCGTCTCGGTCTGGTAACGATTATGCGAAGACCATTCCCATCTCACTCGACCCGCCAACTCGCCGCCAAAAAACAGAGAGTCGGCAGTGGTGAGGATAGAGTGAAGCGCAGCATCGTCCACTTCGCCTTCGTCAAGAGGATCGTCTCGTCTGATGAGTTTGCGTAAAATGCGTTCGTGTTTGTGGTTTGATGGAAGTCTGCGGAAATGACTTTCGACACGACGAGCGGCCTCCTCGTCAGTCAACGTATTATCGTACTGTGACTCGTACGAGATGAGTGTATCGGACATGATGGAGCTTCCAGATGGAGTTCGTTCCATCGTTATGCCCGGACCATGGATGTGAGTGTGCTCATTTGGTGCACTTACGGATCGTGCAGCTGGAGAATTTATAGATGCCGTCGAAAACTGCATGGTTTGCCATTGCTGCTGTCGTGGAGGCGAGCATCGCGATTGACGATCATTCTGAAAGGATCTTCTGCTCCGAATCTCTGGTCGAGCATGATGCCTCCGTTTTGAAATATTTGGCTTGGGAGTGCTTTCGAGGCTTGAATTGCCTCTGATGAGAGCAGCCATAGGTATTGAGAAGTCACGGAGGAAGTGACATACGTGAGCTTCTGAACAAGCAACATTGGGTCACTAGATGTTAATCAATACTTCCTAAACATTGAGCGCATTGTGTCTCGACAAGATAATCGCATGCATGTAAGTAAGCCTTACTTTTTAAGGTCTGTACAATGCTTGCAGTATGTCATGCAAGGCTAAGCGACTTCTAAGAGGTCGAGCAAAGACATGCAGATCTCGACAGGACCAAGACCAGAAAGAGGAAAACGACAGGCAAATTGCTTTTTTGAAACATTCAGATACAGGGTTCATGAGGCTGACTCTCCTTGAATGGCCATAAATCCTATCCGGCGTTGAAAACGTCTCGGGATCGAAATCGTATAATTTCCCAGACAATGCAAGGAAAGGCAAAATATTGGATCACTGGATCTAGCAAGCTACCTCAACGAGTCAATGACTAATAAAACATCGTGACGTAGCATTGGGAGTGAACTAATCCCAGTTTTGGTAGGAAAATATTCATACAAAGAATTGACACCCAAGTCTATCGCAGTAAAGCTCGGATGCAAAATATTGGTGACATAATTACTGAACATGCAACTGTAGTCGAGGTATCGCGGTGAGTACAAAGTACTGCAATGCGTATTACACTTGTGCTTTGCTGCAAGACCCGAGTTGGAAATAGGTTGGTCACAGGTTGACCCGAATCCAATATTAATATCAATATTTACTAAATGTGACGGGGAATGTCCCCAAAGTTCTGATGCACTGTCTTTCATTAGGGCACTGGCCAAGAAAAAAGCGGTGAAGCAGCCACGGCAGCCAACCCGCCACGCTCAATCGCCGTGGTCGCCTCGTCAAACGACTGGTGCTGGTTGATTCAATAACTTCAGACGGTACGATCTTCAATATTTGCCATGGTTATTATCAGGGTTTTGCCTTGAATGTAGAGGAGACATAAGGCTGGTTAGTCCGCCACAACGTTGTGTATCAACGACATGGATATCGAGAGCCTGAAATGACTTGGTTATAAATTCTTCCATGGCCCCAGGAGATCTTCATCTCAAATGCCGATGTATCAAGTTGCGAGCCGATCTTTCTCAAGGCTGTGGTCACCATCTCTCGAACCTATAGCCACTTTTCTGTGTCAGACTTCTTAAAGTAACCCCACCTGCCTTGCGTGGGATCATTGGGGTTCCTTGTGCGCCTAAAGAATTGCTGGCTGGTTGGCGTGGCCAACTCTCATCTCATAGATTGCTCAGTAGAAGGTCAGCCTTGAATCAACGCCTGCTGGTCTTCTTTCCGGCCACTTTTCCGGCGAGGAATGTAACTATCTTGTCGTACCAACTTGCACAAACCGGAACCCTGGAATTGTTGCTACACTGCTTGCGTCTGAAGTGTCAGATCGTCTGACCTTATCTCAAATTTCCGATGCAAATTCCCGGATGTAGGATACACGATCGCTAAGCGGCAGCGCACACCATCCCGTTCTCCTCTGCGAATGAGCTTGTGATGACTAGGCGAAAAGCAAAGAAGACACACATTTCACCTCCAGCATATTCCTTCAAGGCGATCCAAGACCTAAACCTCGTAGCCACCTGACCTCATTGGCGTTTGCTTCGAGTGCTCTGCCCATAGTTTCGGAATATGTCTGCTCCTGTATCTCTCTGTGCACTTCTTCTGGAGTCTTGTGCCCGACGTCCTCGAATGTCGCCGCTGTGAACCCAGGTTTGCTAGAGAAACTCAAGAGCCCAATCTTCTCACCTGTCCATAGCAGCAAATCATCGTCATTAACAGATCTGGCTTTTCGCCCGTTGTGAGTATTGGCAATTTTCAACACTATGTCGCCCGATCCAGCATCCATATACGAGTCGCCGAGCGTACCGAAAATGCCTCTGTAACGATCCAGGTTAGCCTTTTCATACCAATTTGTAGGAAACACAACCGAAACCATAATCGATGTATCCGCAATCCTTAAACTCTGTTATTCGCGGATTCAGACTTACCGAGGAGCCTCAACAGCGCCATGTGCAATATTCCATTTCCGTGCCTCAGTAAACCCGTCCCTTTCAAGCCACTTCAGATTACCGTTCCCATCTGAGACCACGATACGCGTACCATCTAGCGCAAGATTAGTGTCCGTAGATTTCAACGAATTGCATTAACAGTGTGGGTACTGGGCAGTGGTGTGCCAGCCTGTTGCCAAAATACGACAGTTGTTGGTTCTTTCAAAAACTAGCATGGACTAAGAGTTTCATAGCTAGAAGAGGAATGTACTTACGATTACAAACTGAAAGGAGTTTTGAGCTTGAGGAGGTCTGTCGATTTTTCATTACTGAATTTTGCAGGCGGCCGGCTGTACAATCGGATGAAATTGTTGACATAGGATCGGGTGATAACCCGTACATTTCCAAGGACCCCTTGCTGTTGTACTCTCCGCACGCAATCAACGTTTTTCCAAGACGGATCTTTGCATTTGTAACTTGTTCAACTGAAAGTTCCCCTCTTCTGGCTAAATCCTTCTCCATCGAAGCAAACGCATATGGCATTGAAGTCATCGAGCAGAGTCGTGCACCAGAGAAGATGGTGCCCCGTAAACGAGGAAAGAATCGACGGTCATAGTTAAGAATGTTGGAAAATCTGCCCGCAACATAGATCTCACCATTTCCATCCCACTCATTGTCAGAGCTCGGAAGATGCAAAATGTTGAGAGGCCCTGGGTGTTGTAGATGTGTATAGAAAGGGTTTGGTTCCGGATTCAAGAGGCTCCGAAAATCGAGCGATCCCGCCTGCTTTGACGAGCCAAATGTTCTATCGTATGAGTCAATCTGACCTCCGTTCTCGGCGTCCGAAAGATTGCTCCTTTTCCTTGAGTCATGAAGATATATCGCCAAGTTTGTGCCTACCGTGACGGGGGTGGGATGTTTGGCTTCTGACAGAGTCGTGATTGGGAAAGGAAATCGTTCGTGGCTAACAGCACTGAGAGTCTCGAGATCAACTTCGACAAGACCTTAACTTAATTAGCCACGAGACGTAGGAAAGGTTTGAAGAGAAAGGAGTTTCAAGAAGTATGAGATTACAATATCTCCCGAGTTGAAGCAAAGTTTAGCTCATACTAAACTTGTCTCAGCCCAGAGGATACATCATGAGAAATGCCGAGAGTTCGGATCATATATCAACCTAGGAGCACCAGATGAGTCTTCACAGGGCAAAGCTGGTCGTCTCCAGACTTGGTCACATCACTCGATACCTTATAACAAATCAAGGACTAGCCAAGCCAAATTCGTCTTCGCTAGAACCCAAAAACCATGGAGTGTGTAAGAACACTATCTTTGCGGAGACGGGCCCTTTGCTATCAGGCAAGAATTAAACAAATCCATTGTCCTTTGGGTTGTGGTCGTGCCTGGTCTCTGGCTAGTGACAAAGACAAATTTGGCCTGCCTAGGCTCTCAATTTGGTGCAAAACTCGGAGGTCTCCAGGATATAAGGATAAATGAACAACTTACTGTTGTGCAAGGCAAAATATGCTCGGTTTTGACTGCTATCAACACTAACACATTCAGTAACTCCAGGACCAATCTTCCTGTAGGTAGATGTATGTTTTGAGCCTGGGTCCATAGTAATCAAGCTAGACTTGCTCCTTGCTATGATGCTGCCCTTCCGACTCTGACTGCCACTGACATCCCACAAACATACAGAACCATCATCCAGGGGGGAAACCACAATCGAGGCATCTGACTGCCCACTTGGGGTGTAGATACCCATACCTCGTGCTTCCATATATTCATGCTCAGAACTGTCCCGATTTCGAGCTTGCTGCATCCAGTTTATGGTTATAGGTGCATGCCTTTGTAGATACTCGTCGTACCAGCAGACTTTTTCGTCTGGATAGCTTGGGTCCCAGTTTGCCATTATTCTGATGCGCTCATTCGATTCATTCTTCAAGTCACTCGCTTCCTGGCGGGACTGGTCAAGCCTCGAATCACCTAGTCCGTTTCCCGTTGCTAGAGCTCGGGCAAGGTCTCGGAATCGAGGCTCTTGGCCTGGTTCGGAGGAAATGAGTTCTCGTCTGCGCCGCAGATTCGGAAGGAATGAAGAGGCGTTGAAACATTGCTCTCTCCATATCGTATCATCACGCCCAAGATTGAGGAAATGCTTGCTCACACTCTGGATCGTTACAATATCCGGGGGTTCAAGGACTTTGTCGCTGTTAGAGCTTGTAGGGAATCGTGCTAGACACTTACAAAGAACAATATGCAAAATAATCTCAGATGGAAGGGATTCTATTGGGGTTGCCATGATTGAAAACTAAATTCTACCCACACATGAAGTTGATATTTGTAGGTAGAAATGGGTAGGATAGCCAAAGGTGCCCGGTTATGGTGATGTGGTAAGCTAATCCGGGCCTCGGGCTAAACTTGGACGAGCTCAACCTCGACCAGGGACAGTATTTGGGACTTGGATCGTTTGATGGCTTGTGCAGTGGAACCAAGCCACTTTTTATATCGCTAAGGTAATTCAACGACAACGACAATGAATGACGACAAGCAACCAAACACATTGAATATTCCCCACCAAACGATATGATTTGCAAGATTGAATGGGATCAAAATCAAAAGAGATCTTAGCCACAACCATGCAGATGATAAGGAGGTGATTGTTTTCAAAGGCGATTTGATCTTGTCTACCAAGAATGAATCAAGAAAGCCCTCCCATTCATGAATGGGGTTGAGGTTCTCGGCTATGAATCTTAGAGACCACTTGTGTGTACTTCGACAGTTAATGCTTGTGAAGATGTGGTGCAAAAGGTGTCATAAGGATATATAAGTTTATGGAGCCAAATTATACCTCCCATGCAAATAAAGACAGAGACTGATACATCACACAGTTCCAAAGTAATATTTACCTTCACATTTATCACGGAGCATTGTTCGGAGCATAAACCACTCAGGCTTTGCTAATTGTGGCTTCGTGTAAGTTGGGTCTCGGTAATGATGAAAACAGGTAAACATTTGACGCACATGCCTTCTGAAGAAATTGTACAAACTCCAATCTTCCTATTCTCTATGTACAAGTTATGGCTTAAAGGGGTTTTAGAACGTATGTTTCCATATTGAAGTAATCCTTAATATGTTTCAAGCCTAAGATTTTTGCTGTTCAATCCAAGAATGAGCGGCAGTAATAGAGTAGCCTCTCTCGGGTAAATTAAACTTCATTGTTGGGAGAGTAGGTCCAGGTAAGTTTTTCAACTAGTAATCTGACAGTTTACGATTTGGTTTTGATAGGGCAAGACTTTAAGAGGTCATGAAGTTGTCATTTTCTTCTTAGTCTTACATCCCGCAAGCAATAGTGTCAAAGATCTTTATGTTCATTGGTTTTCCTCTCTAGACAGTGAATTAGATTCAGAATAAACATTCAACCTTATTCCTTGCATATCCAACTTTCATCCTCTCTATCGGTAAACAGTATGCCATGTGTACTGTCCAATAAATTCCGAATACATCATCTTGGGAGTTTCCGGAGTTGGCATGAAGAGTCATTGCTGATAAAACCGCTGTATAGCAGCGATTTCTACACACCTGTAAGGAATCTGTGCACACTTATCGATCCAAACATCGTCTTTTGTTTAGCTAGCATTTTATCTTGTCACTCATTGTTACCCCTTGGAATTACTCCTGATCTATGAACCTTGGCGATCTGCTTTTAGAGCTGGAAGCAAAGCAGAGAGCAGTGGACGAAATCCAGTCCAAGCTGAGAATACAATGTGCGTGTTCACAGTTGAAACTAAAAGATCCGTTCAATATTCTGAGGCAGTCTGTCATCCCATCCCCTTACTAAAAGTCTCTGTGCGTTAACGATCTCAGCCTACTCTGCCATCAACCCAATCCTCCTGTCCTAGTTCAAATTTGAATTCACTCTCGATAGCCAGACGCCCAATGAGTTGACCTTCAATAATGAGCTATTCCTTTCTAAAGTCGAGGTTCACGCGTCTCGCCTCGCTTCGTCTTGCCTGGTCGCGTTTTGGGTAGTCGCCAAATCCAAGCCTCATCTGAGCTGCGGAAACATTATCCTCAATTTTAACTTTTACCATCATGGCTGTTTAATTGTTCTACATAACACGCCACTGCAGAGGTTGTTACATCTTTCCTGACTCCGCAATATGTCAAATCCATTTCGCGCGTCTCCTGCTCCAAGCAAGGAGGCAATTCTCTTCGACGATCTACAGTCTGCCCGCTCTGCGATTCTTTCTGGCTCCGCCAGAAGTCGTCATGGCTCTGCCAGAGGTCTAGGATCTACATCTACATCTCAAAGAAGTTCATTGGGTCTTGCTGAAGAACCGGAGAGTATTCCATTGCAAGACCTGAAGGCGGTCGATGATCTACCATTACCACCTCCCCCGGTCAGGACCTCAAACATTCGGCGTGTTGAAATCGAGGAGGAACTTGCATATATTAATGATAGGAGCAGCGCAAGGCTTCTCAAGCAGAATATTGGCCCGCGCCCTGGAATGGGTACGAATTCCGTTTTCCGCAATTTCAAGTCTGCGTTCGCGCCAAACCCATCACCCCTAGCAAGAGACGGCAGGAATTCAGACAAAAGCAGTGTCAATCCAAAGGCCAAGAAGGGAGCATATAGTCAGGAGTCCGAGCCTAATGAGTCTAAGAACTCTAGCAATGGTAAGAAATCATTTCAAGCACAACATAGCACGCGACTAATCTTCGATAGATCCAGATGTTGCACCCAATAACCGTGAAGGTAGTACGGTGGGAAACATTTACACACTCTATACCCACTCTGGCCGCGAAGGTGCAGAGTTTGATGGATACAAAGTACTTTCACCAGTGATGTCTGTCGCAGAGACATTGAGAGCTCCAGGTACACCACCTCCCAAATACTCCCTGCCTGTTCTACCAGGTTTGGATGAATTACTCACGAATCAGCCAACTACACCCCTCAATCAATCCAGTGAGTTTTCGGAGGGAGCTCTATCCACAATAGCTAGCTTGCCAAAGTTCACTCCGAGGAATCCTTTTAGGACCCGTAGTGTGCGCAGTACTCGCAGCGTTACACCCTCGTATGCAGACGAGAGTCACTGTGTTTACGACGATGACGCAAGACTGGCTGGCCAAGGTGAATACAAAGCGAGCAGTGACAGGTTACCACTTGAGAGGGAGGTTAGCGAGGCTTTGAGGAGAGCAAGTGGCTTCAGCTTTTACAGCATGGACAGCATCTCCTCCTCGATTCTGGAGCCTAATCGACGACTACAAACCCAGGTCTACGATCAACCACCACAACCCCTTTTGTCCCGACCGCAAAGATCCACTGGATCTCGTGATGCCGACGCTAGGTACAGAGCAGAAGAGCACAAATTCTATGACCGGAACACTTATATGCCAGACCAAAGCTCGATGCGAATTCCAATCCTACACAACGGAGTCTACCCTGATTCGCCACCTGTGTCTCCAGCTGGTGATTACCTGATGCAACTACCTCCAAGTCGACGTTCTGATTTAGAGGATTCTTTTCAACTCTCTCCAATGGCCCGCGGGCTGGTCCAGTTGACCGATCCAAGACAAACAGGTCCAGACGATGATTGGGAGACAGTCGGTGAAAATTCTGCCCTTGGAAATTCTGCTTTGGGAATGAGTACTCGATTCAGCAGGGACTACGGCCCTGGAGTTTTTGGGTCACATGGAAGCTATGGATTGGCAGCTATCAATCGCGCTGGTAGTAGCATTGCCAATACATCTGATGCAGGATCGCTTAGCACACATGTTCCAGAATATGATTATGTCAATTCCTCGACGGATCGAATTGCTCAACACCCTGCCAAGATTGAATATTCAAACGACTACCGAATCAGAGAATTGAAGAAGACAAACATGCCAGTTCTGCTCCCCTCCTACACGGACCATAAAGTCAATGGATACTTGGCAAACTCTAGCCGTGTGATCCCAAACCCAACTCAATGGCCCCCGACAGGTCAGAGACCTATGAAGCAACCTCATAAACACCCGTTCAAGAGCACACCACCCGAAGTCACATCTCCGCGAACCCTAAGCATGCCGAAGAGTGATAAGAAAAAGGCTAATCACTTCCCAAGACTGTCTAAAGTCATGAGAGAGGAAACCTTAGGGACTCCGGCATCTGATAGCCGTCCCTCTTCCTGGCAATACCTCATGGCATTCGCTAATGGTGGAGCTACTCCTGGTTTTAACTCATATGGTTCTAAGCTAGGAAGTGATGAAGCAGGTGAAAACGCGGTTGATATCGAGGCTGGAGATGGTGCCCAAGAGGGAGAGGAAGAAAGGTTTGTCAAGGAGAGATCGCTGCACGAACGATTGGAGCGCAGACCGATGGCTTCAGGTCCAGCCGGGGCATTCTATCAAGGACTTCGATCTGACGGCAGGAGAAAGGTTACAGGACCACACCAAGAGTTCAAGCCAGCTCGAAAGCCGTCCAGACATGGTGTGAAAGAGTACCCCACCAACCAGCTTCGTCCACTGTCGTTATCATTGAAGTTCGGCCTTGATGAGCCACAACGATCTCCTAGCCAGAATTCCGGGTACTTCTATCGTCCGTCTCAAGCCCCACAACGTAAAAGCTGGCGGGATCTGTACAGCGGAGAGCATCTAGCAGAGATTGAACGCGCTGCAAAGGAGTCGGAAGCTGGACGTCGCCGTACTGAGCAGTGGGTCAACACTTCATCTGCAAGAAGTTCCACAATGGACGACATGATGCCAAGACAATTCTTTGCGCAACCAACTTTGCATCCTCTCATTCGAATTTCGGTGCCAGCAAGCATGAGTGCAACCCAGGATAGTGTTTCTATCGTTGTCTTGTTCTTTTGTGCCTTCTTTCCCCCTCTGCTAGGGCTTTACCTTCTTGGCTACCTCAATGGAGTGATGAAGTGGGCTACTAGTGGTGAGTGCTCTTCATTCACAAAGCGTGGACGTGGAGGTGCCAAGGCATTGCTTCTCTGCTGGGTATTTGGAGCCGTTGGTGGACTGGTGGTTTTCGTAAGCTGGTGGTTCACTATTCGAAAGAACGAATGATGTGCAGCGACGGGAGGGAATGATTACCTGGAAGCACGCATTTGAGAGGTGCGGATTGCGATGTGAAGGTCTAACCAAGCGGATTTACTTTCTTTGTGGCTCCAGACGCGGGAAGTTGCGTGCAGAGCTGCATCGCTTTTAGGGTGCTTTGGTTTATTGGTGGTTAATATGCAACCAAGATCTTTGTTAGTGGAAATGAGCTGATCTGAGGAGTGTCTGCTTCACATCTGACATTACCAATGCTTGCCATAATCACAACCAGCTGGGCGGAGGGATATGTTTGATTACTATGATGAGCTGTTTGATACCCTTTCATTTTTGTAGATTCGTTATCTATTAGCCAGAAAACAATAAAATGAGAATATCTCCCCATGTTGCAATCCATGACATAAATGATTGCTTGTGAACAAGTGCAGATTTTGATGTTCTTTATGTTGATACTGCCAAATTTCATAGGGGTCAATAGATATTAGATTGATTTATAAAGTAAAGTAGGAGGCAATACAGTTTATTGGATTCGTAAAGAACTGTCCGATGGAGGTTGGAGTGTGCTCATGCCGCCGATTTGAAGTGAATAATATAAAGATATAAAGAGGCACATTTATCCCTATTAGCAACTAGGTACTCCCACCTACCAACTCCATACACATATCTACTTGATATATAAAATTCCTTGACAGATGTTTGATGTCACATTGAGCATGTTCTTATATAATTTTATATTTAGCCTTAACATCGTCAATTGAGTTGCTAATAATGTAATGTTTGCTACAAGACCTTACGTCGAAGCTAAAAACAGCACAGTGATCAAAAGAGTTATCTCTCAGAGTTTTAAATAGAGGGTTAGTTATAAATAGACTTTGTACTTAGGACTACTTAGGTACATGAAAAATGCTTCTTATTACTTGCCTTAGGACATAATCCTGTCAACCAGTCACATGACTTTCGGAATAAAATCGCATCCAGCGCGCGGCTATTATCGCCATGTTCCAAGGAAACGGCTCTCGACCTCCCTCAACCATCCCACCTACGATTACCTCTCCGTGGATCTTACAAACTTGATACGAGATATGTTCTCGTCTTCAGTGCGGCGCGGCGCCCTAACAATAACATCGACACCCATTGCCTCCGTATCAGCATCCGCTCCAAGAGCTACGGCTTCCAAAGCACTCTCATACCGAACCCACCAGAGGCGCCTCTCCTCGTCGAAACCTTCAAGTCCTGCGGATGGCTCTAGGGGCATAGCTGATAGGCAGACAGTGCCTGTTGCTTCTGCGAAGGGGAAAGGCGAGTCGGAGAAGAAGCAGTCAAGCAAGAGAAAGGCAAAAAATGTTGCGGCCAATTCCACAGTCAAAGGCAGACATGAGTCCATGCTACACCTTCCCAGCGTGCCCAGCACGCAACACATTAGCTTCAAAGGTATTTCAATTATTATGTTTCATGACTTAATGGAAAATGCTAACTTGTTTCCCTAGATCTAAGCGCATCTGATTTCTTCTCCATATACCGACCAATTTCTTTGACAAGGAGTTTTCCCCCAGAAGTCACCAATGAGACATTTGCAGCCATGTTCACAGCTCGGCCAAAGGCCAACAAGGCCAGCGAAGTTATTTCTGTATTGACAGAGCATGTGAATACACTAGACAAGCTGAACCGGGCCTCAGAGCACCCGAATGGCAACGAGGCGAGAACAGAGATTCAACATTTGGATACACCAGAAGCACCTGGCAGTATGGACTTTCCAGCGCACATCCTCTCGGGGAAATATCAGCCATTCAGCCCTCCTCCACCACCTGTACCTATGAACACGCCCGAATCCCTCCTCGCTGGTGCCGAAGCAGCAGAAGCAGAGCTCGAGCCTCAGCATAAAACTTATACTGCACTCCTCACAATTGAAGAATCCACCGATTCTAACGGTGACATAACATATAGCGCCCACTCTTCCCCTCTCGTCGCTGAGCTACCACCTGCGAACCCACCCACGAAATTCCTAGAACGCATGCAGATCCGCCAAGAGCGATACCAGGAACAGCGCTCAGAAGCGAATGATATGCTGGCTATCAGTGTGAAGAGACAGCGCAAGCTGAAAATGAAGAAGCACAAGTACAAGAAGCTTATGCGACGTACGCGAAATTTGAGGCGGAAATTGGACCGTAATTAGAAGGCCACGGTATGGAGGGGAGATAGGGTGCATTTTTGAGCTTTGAGAGAGTTGTTCATTTGGGCAGGGCTGCACATAACATTTTGTGTTTAGAATGTTGCATGATCTTCCTTAATGGGGTTGTCTTTCCTGAGTTTCATGGCCAAGGTCGAGTTGAAGTGGCTTTTTGACTCGCTCGATCTTGATTATCTGGAGCATGGAGCATTGCATTTATAGAGTGGCTCTTTGGGGTTGAACCAAATACTGTAAGATATGTCGTCACACTCGTCTTTTGTTCCATCGTTGTGTCAAACTTGCCGCCGCGATTGCGCTTCGAGGGTGTTCATCTCCTGGTTTGGTCAAGTGACATTCATACAGCTTCTATTACATTTTCACACCGCTATCATCATAACATATGGCAGGTAACTCCCATGCACGGGTATTTGTTGAAAAACCCAACCTTACAAGCACATGCATTACTCCACTTCCATGTCCTTCATCAAATCCTCGGTATAGATGCACATTTGCCAGCACAGCCCCAACCCCTCTTTGTCCTCTATGCATCCCCGCTCGCTCACTTCGCTTGACTTTCGCTTCACCGTCGACCTACCCTCCTGGGATGCTGTTCAACAAACACAAGATATTGGTTCTTGCTTTCCATGGGGTGTTTTGTGCAGGTCCGGTGGCATGAGGGCTGTGCTATGCTACTTATGCTTCCAACACTCTTTCGTCTTATCCTAGTAAATCCCACAACTTCCATGTACCAACATGCATTGCATGGTAAATCACCTACCCGCTGGATTTTCTTGGGCATTCACACAGTTATCCACCTTACTTGGCGATGCCAAACTTTCGGTCCCGAAAAAAGTAAGGTTGCAGCGTGAAATGTCGAGCGAGCGGCTGTATTGTATTCTGGATAACTGCCTGAAGGAAAGAGAGTGAGTGGAAGACGATGGACGATGGTCAGGTTGTGAATTCGGGAAGGGGGCTGTGTCTGCAGATAATCTAGATGTGATGGAGATGATATGCCTGCTGGTATGCCATGCCATGAAGTTCATACACATTGCATGAGAATATCTCCATCTTAATCGCATGTATTCGATTTAATCATGAATCTTCTGAGTGCCTATTAGATCAAGCAGGTAACTACTTCTGGGAATTCAAACTCGATTTGGTTGTGGAGGAGAATACGGAAATTCCCCAACTACATCCTGTATTGTAACAAAATATATAGGTGAATAGAATGAACATATCAGCCAATATCTCTAGCTCACTCAACGCAGCTGACTACGCGATTGCTTGGTACTAAGCAGAGGGTCTTTTTTTCTTTCTCCTTTTTAGCTTGGAGTTGTTCGCTTTGTCCTCCTCCTCCTCCTCCTCCTCCTCTTCTTCCTCCGCTGCTTCGTGTTAGCTTCATCAGAAAGTGCTGAAGCAATTGAAGAGAACCAGGACAGGAAGGAGGTGAGACCTCAATAGGTGAAACGTGCTCCCCAAGGCGATGAATCACGAATATAATTTCACAATTCACGCTCTACTGCTGCGGATTTCAAATCCTGCCTTAGAATTATTGCTATGAGGGTATCTAGCTATCAACTAAAACTTACCTACTTACTTACCTATCTTACCTTGCCTGTTACCTACATGTCTGCCTGTCTACTTATCCGCCATCTTCAACAATGCGAATGAAATCTGAGTACCAAGTCCTCTCGTGCGAAGCCCCCTATCGTAGACTGAGGTTGGGACTCTAGACTTCCGATTTCAGGTTTCATAGTTTTGGAATGATTTAATATCTAGTAATATTCGGTAATCAGTGACATGAATGATGCATCTTCCACGCTCTCATATCACAACCTCTCAAGCCCCTTAACTTACTCAGCCCTCCCATTGCAAGGTTAACCATATCATATAATACCATGCCAAAATCAGATCAGATTAAATTAAATACCTAGACCTCGAATAGCTCTCCCTCCACCTTCCACCTGAGCTCACCTCACGTCTACACCTCGCTTAACACCCACACCCACACCCATATCCACCCACACCACTCTCATCTCTCATCTCTCACCTCTCCACCTCTCCAACTCCGCCCTTACCCTCCCTTACCCCTGACAGGCACACCTCGAGGCAGATTCCAACTTCAACTTCAATTCCACCTCCAAATCCACTCACTTTCAACCTCCCCACCATCGTACCATGGCTCCAGCGCTCCACATACAGTACGGTAATATACCAGTACCAGTGTTTAAACCCCTACCCCACGAACATGAGGCACATCCCATCACATCACATCACGCATAAAAAACACATGGCACAACGGCGTGGTATGTAGCACAACAGCAAGGACGAAACTGATGCAGACACCACATCCACATCTATCAACGGACCCAAAGAGCTCATGGAGTCAATACCTATATACATACATACCTGTATGCATGCATATGATTGGTACTGCACTGCATTCACCATAGTAACCTGAAAAAGCTCGTGCTCGTGCTCGTGCTCTTGCTCGCCGTCGCCGTCGTCGTAGTCGTAGTCGTTGTTTTCGGCCTCCGCTTTTATGAAGTCAAACAGTGAGGCAAACAAATCAATCCTACAAGGTAGTGGGAAGAAATGACAAAAACTGAAACCTAACGCAAGGTATCGCAATACCATACATCCCACATGTCCTCATCAAGCCTTCAATATTACAACCCAGATTTAAAACTGTGCATGACTTGTGCTTTGACAACACGAATTACCCACACCGACAAAAACATATACATGCCATGCAAGAAATATCTTGCATTCCAGTGCCTCCAACACCTTGCTTGTAGACCATACTATACAAATACACGAAATGTGTCTCCACCAGGCGAGTATTTTGCTCTACTCCTAAAGCTTGCACTATCCCCTTTCATTCAATCTCGCCCTCCTTCACCCAAAACAAGCACACCTCCATTCCAATATAGACAAATGAAGAGATAAACCCTCTCAATCTTCACGTGCTGCAGAAAAATAATAACGCCCAAGGGTATCATACCGTCATAATATGTACCATCACCTTTTGAATAGTACAATCACATCTCTTCCACTTCATCGGATATTAAACTGTTCTGTTTCCCATCAAAAGTTGGTTCTCAGTGCTTTAGCACATGTAGACTGTCGCTGCCACAAGTGCGATCATGACCCAGTAACCACTTGCTCTTGCGATGGCACGGCCAGCTGCACCATATGCATCTTCGGTACCTCCAGATGCGGTGGTGCCGTTGGGTAATGTACCATTGATCACAATGGTGCTAGTACCGTTGATATCTAGGACGTCGACGAGACTGTGGTTCAAAGTGGCATAAGTTCCATCTCCGATAATGGAGTTCAGGAATGTTGAGTTTCCATCATCATCGCATCCACATACTTGGTACTATTTCACTTGTTAGCACAATCTCATAACAATCCATTGGAAAACTGTACCATAGCACATAGGCATGTGACTGGCTTCGTCTCGTTTGCTCCAATGTCTGAGGTTTGACGGATCTTGATCATGTCAACAAAGTCGACATCACGGCGCGTAGAATTGCTGGTCGAATTGCGACGTGCAGTGCGGTTGTAATAGTAGTATGGGTGGTAGTATGGGTACGAGTATGCTCCGTATGGCCAGTAATGGTAACCTCCGTACGCTGCCAATCCGACACCTCCAGCTGCTATAGGTACTGCCACAATTCCTGCTGGCGAGGTACTTCCAGATGAATATGGTTTTGTCGATCCACCACCATAATATTTTCCACCTCCATAAGCTGGCGTAACTCCTGACCCCTGCTTCGTTGAACCTCCTGAATTGGAGGTCGTTGATCCTTTTCCAGATGAGGACGAACTAGTTTTGTCAGTAGAGTCCTTGTCTTTGTCATTTCCGAAATGTGTTGGAGTGAAGGAAGGTACATAAGCCTCAGGATTTCGAGAATCTAGGTAGCTTGGAGAGTCTGGAGTCGAAGACTCGACGTCCATTCTCGGACAGCTAGAATGCTCAGGTGAAGAACAAACGCATGAAGAACTTGGCCTGCTGCCACGATTCCCACGCCCATAATTCTCTCTGTCGCCGTGACAAGTATGTTGCGAAGTCACTTTCTCACGCCAGGAACCCCACCCGCCCCCACACCACCACCTTGCGACGGTGAGGTTAAGTTGGTGGTGTCCGACATTGATTGTAACTTCGATTGACCGCCTGAAATAATTGAATTTGGCTTTACATACCCAGATTTGCCCGAACTTGAAGAAGACGATGATGATGATCCGCCTTTCCCACCACCACCTCCACCGCCCTTGCGCTTCCACAGGTCGCGTATATCTCCAGGAATGCCATTCCTTCGGTCTAATGCCTCAGCTTGTTCGCGCGTCAAGAGTTGTACATCTGCGATGGGTTGTGGATGTGCGAAAGTCGTTGTGCTAGTGGATAAAAACAGCAGTGCTGCTGTAAACGTATTGGAGAACCTCATTATCGTGAAGTAATGTATTGAAATATCAAGGTGCAATGACAAGACAAGCAGTAGGGTATCGAATAAAAACGAAACTTTCTTTTTGCAAGCAAAGAATAAAGAGATAAGTTGGAATGTGATTGAAAGTGAGTCCTTTGATGATTCAGGAAGGATTTCAGTCGTGTAACGTCGGCGATGATTGTGGAGAGTAAAGGAAGTTTGTTTCGTCTCGGCGCAATCTAAGCTTATATCAATTTGAGCCTTTTCAGAGCATTTCAGGATTGACCCCTGACGCCATCTTCTGCCTTCCAGTTTGCCTCGCCACTAAAGATACACACTAGAGACATATGGTATGTGCTAAAGCCCGGATCGATGCGTCCGTGTGGAGGTGCTAGAACAACCAGTACAGCCCAGGACAAGCAGGACATCCAGCCAGCCAGGTGTAAACCGGTTCAAAATGGTCGATAATCATGACCACACCACCCCCCCCCCCCCCCCCCCCCCAAACAGACCCCATCACCATCATCACCCCAAACATGATTTGAGGAGGGTTGTTTTGCTCATGTCCAACGGCTATAATTCATGACAATCAGGATAATCAGATGCCAACAATTCCCCTCTATTTTAATTGGCTCTCCATACGTTCTACCAATCAATTACTAATGTCGTGCCTCGGACACAAATCGACCCATTACTGCGCCTCCAGTGTCTGTCCAAAGAATGTTTAGGGGCACACATAGTATCTTGGCACCGTCATGGAATCGTTGTCAATCACTTGCCTTCACTTGTTTTCGGGATAGTAATTGTCAACATCACCATTTCAGAAGACCGTGGTGGCAAACTAGATGTTTCCTTCTAGAAGAAACGTCAAAAAGCCTCTGGTTGATTTGATATATGAGACAAGCGTGATGAGCCTCATCCAAAGCCATCGTTCGCCTTGCGATGCTCCGCTCAGTTGGGTTTGGTCCACATCTCAGCCCTGCGCATGTGGGGTCATAGGAGTGGAAAGTGAGATGTCCCATATTACTCATGGTAGCCGCCCGGTCATGGGGCCGTGTTTTTGACTTCTTCTGTACACACGCAAGGAGTGCCAACGCCGTGAGTATGCCGGGTGAATGTTAGACGAGTAAAAATCTGTCAACATAGCCCCTTAAGAAGCTGCACAGAGATTCGATGAGGAGAGAACGAAGCCTTTGCAGATTTCAATGGAAAAGAAACTAGCAAATTTGTGGTAGGGATACGGTAGAAACAACGATACCCTCGTCACCTAAGGTCAAGACTCATTTTTGTATTGGTGTCATCTAATCATAAACGTCCACGCACAATTTTGTCACATCCGTCCAAGACGCCAAGTCTAAGACAGATCTTTTTCGAGGACAGCAGGCGAGGTAATCGTGGTACCCTTCAGCTTTGCTAATCCTTCTCCGCCCTATATTATCGTCAGTATGATTCAAAAACGACAGATCATAAGGACTTACATAGCTAACAAGTGGTGATATCTCGACACCCTCACCCTTACCAGCACTAACAACAGTCGCACCAGCAGCCTGAGCCCATCTCTGACCTTGCTTCATGATGTCTGCCTTGCTAGTGTCTGGATCATCCTCGCCAGTACCTCTACCATTCTTCAGCGGCGAAAATTCATCTTCGCGCTTAACCTCCATACACGCGAACTTATTCAGCTCCAGCATAGGGAACACGTCAAACACAAATTGCTCAAGCTTGATACCGTTTGGCTTCTCGGGCTTCACAGTGTTGCCACTCTCGGTGTCGACGAAAGGAATCTTCTTACGTGCAACGTGATGAGGTAGCTTGTGTGCCCACTCTGGGATTGACTCGAGGAAGCGGAAAGAGTAGTAGTGGTTGACGATGTTCGCAGCTCGGAACTTGAGAACATCTGGTTGCTTTGCATCTTTCGCCTCTGCGGTTTCCTTGTCGATTTCTGAGTACTCAACAACGTCTGGCTTGCCATTTTTGAGTAGGATAAGACCGACAGATTCTGTGGCATTGCGCTTTCGCACAACCTTGGTTGCAATATCGACATCCTTCGAGGCAGAGAAGCCAATGAAGACCGGATCAGCAACCTTGACCAGGCAGTTGTCTACACAGTATGCGTGAACATGCTCAATACCACGTTTCCTCATGTCGCTGACGACGGGTGATTGAACAAGTGCCTGGTAAATTCCTCCATTTCCATCTGGCGCAACTGCAACCCTTCCCTTACTCTCCAGCAAAATCTTGCCATCGTTCGAGATACAGGGCAATACGCCTTGCTCGAAGATAATAACATTCTCCTTCTCCAGTCCAAAGTAGTTGTTCTCCTGGAAGTACTTCTCTGTAGGTCCCCTCGTTGGCCCACTGGTCATAACATACCACGGCACAACCACCTCTCCCTTTCCAGCCTTCTTCTTTGCAAGCCTCTGCACCTTCAATATACGCTCTCCTTGGATCTGGAATAGAGATTTCGAAGATGGCAGACCAATATCAAAACATCCCTTTGGTGCAGAGCTACCCAACCGTGTTCCTTGACCACCAGCCATAAGCACCACACCGACTTTATTCTCCGCGATCAAGTCTAAACCTGACTCGTACCATTTCTCGATGTCCTCCGGTTTAGAATCAAGAATACTAGCTGTAGCAGATTCGGGGAGGGGTTCCAAACCAGACTCCTTGGTTTCGGCATCTGGTTTGGGTGGGTTGAGTGCTTTGTTGGTGATCTTGTTGATGTACTCTGGATCGAATGAGGAGAGTTGTTCAAACAACGCTGCTTTCTCAGATTTATCTAGCTTGTCGTAAAAAGCGAAAACTTGATCTTGCTCTGCCTTCTTGTACTTCTCCTTGAGCTCTTCAAGCTCAGTTGCAGAGGGCTCCTTGGGTGGTACTCCCTTGGACTCGTCTTCGCTGAGATGCAGCTTTTGCAAAACACTTTTGACGGCTTCCATGGCGAGTGATTGGTTTGGTTTGGTAAGTTGGCTTTTGGTTTTGTATATAGGAACTTCGGTTTTGATATGAAAATAGAAGCTATGGGAGCTCTTTTGTTTTATAGAAGCTCAAGAAGCTTGATCTTCTAAGGCCTTAAAATAGGTCATCAGCCCCGCCAAATACGGTAGTCTTTCGGCGGGGTTCTCTAGACGACGAAGCCACCTC
Organism: Margaritispora aquatica; assembly: GCA_007644065.1. Classification (NCBI taxonomy): domain Eukaryota; kingdom Fungi; phylum Ascomycota; class Leotiomycetes; order Helotiales; family Discinellaceae; genus Margaritispora; species Margaritispora aquatica. The sequence goes on from VJWN01000002.1 coordinate 2,097,049, forward strand.
CTATTGCCTGGAAGGATGAATCATTTGAACGAGAAAATGTTTGAAAAGTCTAGAATACGAGAGTTGAACGACTTTTCTGATTCTCATGCATTTTCAATTCCAAATATCTTGATCTCTGTTTGTTAAAGTGTACATTTGTTAGAGCTGCAAGGATTCGACTGTTGAGAAGCTCCCCTTGTCTTGTCAACCCCACATGCATCTCGGGCACTAAGTACCTTAACCTTCAACATCATAAAGTATCATGAACGACCTCGAAGATGAAAATGTAGAGAACATCAAGCTGGAAGAATCACAAGATGCCCCGACCTCAGGACTACCACCGACTTTCAGAGGAAGGCTAAACATAGCTGATTACAGCTTCAATGCTCAGCCAAACATCAAATCCGAACCCAGCCTGTCTCCACTCAGAACCCTTCGATCAGGATCAACAGCTATCCCAGAACCTCCAAAACCATCTCTCAAAAGCACCAAACGCAAAGCCACCTCCAAAGTCTCCCAATCCCCCTCCCCAAGTAAGAAAGCCCGCTCACCAGCCGGTTACGCACCACCATCCACCTACGCGCATCTCCCGGAGCTCCAAGACGTGCTCACACCGAACCTCCTCTGCGTCTTCATCGGACTCAACCCTGGGATTCAAACCGCGACCCAAGGGCACGCCTACGCGCATCCATCCAACCGGTTCTGGAAACTCTTGCACAGCAGCGGCCTGACGACGCATCTGTGTCGCCCAGATGAAGACGGGTCTCTCCCACGCTTGTTCCAGCTCGGGAACACGAATATCGTGTCGAGACCCACCCGTAATGGAGCGGAGCTAAGTAAGCAGGAAATGGATGGGAGCGTGAAGGTGTTGGAGGAGAAGATTGCTAAATGGAGACCTGAGTCGGTTGCGGTGGTAGGCAAGAGTATTTGGGAGAGCTTGTGGAGGGTTAGGCATGGGAGGAAGATCAAGAAGGAGGAGTTTAGGTATGGATGGCAGGATGAGGGCGAGAGGCTGGGTGTTGTTGATGAGGATGGCGAGGGAGGAGAGTGGAAGGGAGCGAGGATCTTTGTCGCTACAAGTACGAGTGGGTTGGCGGCTAATATTCCGTATCACGAAAAGGAGGTTATTTGGCGGGAGTTGGGGGCGTGGGTTGAGATGAGGAGACTTGAGAGAGCTGCTTCTCTTTAATGTGTTGGGATTGAGAGGTTGATACGGGCTATTGAGGTCAGAATCTGACTCCAATCGTGTTCTGTGGTGCTCAGAATTGAGTAAGAGCTATTCCAAGGTAATATTGCACTACATCTAGAAGGACGTAATGTTGGTGATAATACACTCACAGATGAGAAATACATAGTAAATTATCACTCTCTCATGCCTGCGTTTCCTCCTCACTCTCCCATTCCTTTCTCAAGAGCATGACCTTCCTCCTCAATACCAAACCCTCACAAACCGACAGCAAAACCCACCACGCCCATACGCCCCAAAACCAGCCCCTAAGCCACGCCACATAAGACAGTGTGCTGTAGGCCCAATTGACAGACTTGGAGGACACCAAATCCGCGCCGTAGGTGATGGGCGGCGCAACCAACAGGACCAACCAACATCCTACCACAGTCCTGAACCTGCAACAACCAAACAAAACAGTAGAAATGGCCACAAATGCCATCAAGTATAGCCAGCCGCTTACAATATAGCCAGCGAAGCATCCATAGCCTTTTCCACTCACGATGGCCTGTTCTTGCGGCGATAAAGAGCTGTAGTTGGGAGGCAGTTCCATCTTAGTGAGACAGAAACCCATCAGGTGGTGCCGCATCCCGACAGCGAGGAGCTGAGCGAGAAGAGCCGGGTACATAAACATGTAGATTGCTTCGAGATCGAACTCTAGCTTCCTAAGATTTTTCAACCTTTCGAAGCATATTTCCAACTCGGTCTGTCCTGACTCAGCTGCCTCCGTTTTGGCTGTGGCAGTGTCTGAATATGTCTCTTGGATGCTGGAACCCTTCTCAGTTTTCACTCCGCATGATGCGTCACTATGTTGTGAAGGGCTGATACTCTTGTCGTGGGCCACTTCAAGAGAAATGTCCCCGTTCTGCTCTTCTGTGAAAGGTCGCCTGTAGATTGCGGTTTGAGGCGTCATATTTGATTTTGTTTTCGTCACTTCAACACTTTTGTGTCTGTGGGTGAGGTTGATATATCAAGTTGTCGTACTGAGGCTTTTCAATGAGCGGACAAGCTAGTCTTCGGATGCCTTCTAGTTGAACGGCCCCGATCTGTATCTTAAAGATATATCGAGAACTTGGCTTCGACTTGGTCGTCTAAACTTCGTCACAAGCACTATAGGTGTTCTACAGCTTACTTCTTTCTGTAAGTCTTGCCATGTGGAAAATCATCAAGCAGTGAGGAAACCAAACTACTCATCATTTCTACTTCTATAACATCTTCCGTTTCTGACGTCACTTCCCAAGAAGCTTCAAATCCTCCTCGTTCATGGTCTGCCGGAGTTATGTGCAAAGTCGCTGAACTTAGAATTAAGCGAGAACTGGTGTCTTGGCATCGTAGGATACAATAGGTAGATATGTTCCTCAAGGAAAGAGTCTCTCCTTGATTTACAAGAGTCTAGGGTAACTTCATAATATATCGCGCTAGCTTAGGTTATCTTCCTACTGTTAATAAGTCATGCAAAAGCGTACAGAATTCTGTATCTATAGCAGTGTTGAGATTATCCTCTCACCACTTGGTACCCACCACCCCTCCGAACAACCCAAAACAACAACTTTCCTGTAGTCAAACTATATATGTCGCCCTGCTACATGAAGATAGTAGGTCTCAAATAACTCCCCAAGTTTAAAACCGCCCATCTCGATTTCAAATTGAAAATGGCTTTGACCGGATCTACATTTTCACCTGCTACTACAAACTCATTCCTGTAGTCCCCTCTACTTGGCCCAATGAATGAATTAGGTATTGATAAAACAATTCTACCGGTATTTGGGTTCACTCTACATATTGAGTACCCTTTAGTCCTCTCTTACGCATCCGCACCGTGACACTTGAAGCTTTCGCAGAATTTTTTTTTTCATTTTAATTTCTAGTTCACAACTCAACTTATCTTTCGTTAGCCACAGGTCGTCTTAGCAATATATAAAGTCAAAAAAGGACGTGTGGAAGTTCGCTTGCGAAATGTGTACGTTTATTAATTTGCGGATTAAAATCCCCGGTGTTGCCTATGTAAGATCTTAACTTCGAAGGTAAGGCTATAAGGCTTAGATCATGCTTGATACGTCAGTCTTGGTATTACCACGCATTTCTTAATGAGAGATTCCATAGATTACGAAATAGATCCGTGGCGTCGAGTATGCGATACAAAGTTTCTCTACAGCCTCTAATCAGCTCCAATAAATTTTCATTGAACCATACCACCAACCATGAAGCATGAATTGGACCGAGACAAAATAGTTCATGGTTAGATCACACGTAAGATGAATTCCAAAAGTGCTGTGCAAATCTTACTTCCTACAGGTCTTCCTTTATACATTACTAATGACAGGAATAATACACATGCCAGCCGGCGTAGTAGCAAGACTTTACGTCAAAATTTACAACAGAGAAGAATCCTAACGCCTAGGCCGTGCGAAGCATGCGGCTTTTCTGTTCCCATCCAAAAAGTTACCAACGAAGGAAATAGAAAAACAAAGAAAAATTCTAATGAGAGTGTCCCTCGTGATCCGAATGGCCGTGATCACTCTGAGGTGCTGAGCTTGAGGATGGACAGCAACCCTTTCCCTTGCAGTCATCCACACATTCCAACAAGCACGAATCATCATCATCCAAGCCACATCTTGTTTGTCCAGCGATACCATCAAGACCGATCCCGCCAGCGTCGATCACAGTGTGATTGTGTTCCTTGTCAAGACAGAATTCTGGCTGAATAGTCGCACTATGAATACCATATGCATGGAGGCATTTTCGGACAGCTTTAGCCAGTTCCATATACTTTTCTCCCCCTGCCTCGCTGATGGGAAACTCGACTTGGATGTGCATAGATGCAACCAGCTGAGCCTCGCTTAGCTGCCAAATGTGAATGTGATGGCAGCTGATAACGCCAGGGAGTTGTTGGATATCTTCTTTGAGCTCAGGTACATCGATATGGTCTGGGGTAGCCTGAAGAAGAATCTTTGCAGTCGCCTTGGTTAATGGAATTGTGGATCGCAGAATAATGATAGTAATGAAGAGTGAAACCGCAGGGTCTGCATAGAATCGCAAAGGAGATTCGGTGAGCCAAATGATGAGAGCTGAAACTATGACTCCGACGTTCCCAAGAGCGTCTCCTATGACGTGAAGGAGCATAGCATTCATGCCCATGTCGCCATGATCATGACCGCCGGCCTTCTTGGCTTTTTTGGGCTTTGTATGGTTGTGGCCAGTATGCCATGAGTCGTGTCGCTTGTGTCCGTGATCATGATCATGCCCAGCTTCATCATGTCCATCATGACCATGATCGTGCCCGTCATCATGACTGTGCTTTTTAGCATTGGAGATAGTTCCGTGCCCATTTGACTTTCCATTGAGTAGTGGCGAATTTTCGGTTGCTCCGTCTTCCTCAGAAATTGCCTCTTCCTCAGATGTACTGTTGCTGTCGCTCTCCGCGCCATCTGGCTGCGACCTACTTGCCGCGATGATATCCTGCCTGAAACTTGCCGGGTGAATGCTCAACTCGTCCGGATTAAGACCAGAACGAAGGCTGTTTGTCCTCCTGCGATTCTTGTTTGAAGATCGGCTAGTCGTCCTGCCAATGGAAGCCGCTGGAGATGGATCGTCTGATGAGAAACGTAAATGTTGGCCAGTCTTTGCCTTGGCCTTCACAACTATGTTGTGGTCTTCGTGACTATCCGCATGTGAATGTTCATCATGGCTGTGATCATGACTATGACCCTCCTCAGCTGCGCCAAGCTCATCTCCGTGTGAATGTCCATCGGGTCCATGGGAGTGCCCGTGGCCTCCAAGTACAAAAAATCCAAAGAAGTTCGACACAAGACCAGCAATGCCGACCCCGAGAATGAGTTGTGGTGATGAAATTGCTGGTGGATCAAGGAGTCGTTGAATAGCTTCGATAACGATAGACAGGCAGAGGGCGATTAGGAAAACAGCATTAAAACCAGCGCCTAGGATTTCTGCTCGGAGGTACTACAACTAGTCAGCCAAAGTTGTGCAAGCCGCAGAAATGTAACATACCCCGAAAGAATATTTGTCTGTGGACGACTTTTGGGCAGCATTTACAGCCCATAGACCAACTGCTAGAGAGATGATATCATTCAACATGTGAAAAGCATCTGCCAACAAAGCTAGAGATCCGACCGCAATTCCTGCGCCTAGTTCTATCACCAGAAAAGTGGCATCGATTGCCAGCATAATCTTAATCCTCGCAGACTTGGAGAGCGCCATCTTGGATAAGTGGCGATACGTCGCTGTCGAACGAGATCTTTAAATGCGTTTGCACAATGGAATTTTGGGAAGTTCTCTCCTGAAGTACTCCTCAGCTAAGGGAGATAGTTGTGAACCACTTCTGTGGCACCTTCCCGGATACGCAACAAAGAGGCGTTTGTAGTTATCTATCACGATGGCGATTTCGTCGAAACCCCTCAGATGCTTTTCTCGGACTACGAAAGAGATAACCGACGGCTGGAGCTTCTGGAATAACTGCGCCTGCGCTGACCGTGAGGAAGCCTAAGGAGAATTCCGAATGAATGCGACGACTAAATGTGTGATCAAAGAGAAGATTATTGAAGCCCAGAAATGGAAGTGATAGAGGAGTCCCACCCTTACCTAGTGATGCCGAATGCCGCACCCAAACTGTTTACTGTACCAGTAGCCTGTTTGGGTGAAAACCTGGAAACTTTATCCCACTTACACGTGACCTACGATTTATGTGGTTCTCAAAGACAAAGCACAATAGAATGTTGTGGACCATTCTAGGATCTTGGAATGACACTCTGTGACACGCCAAATTGGGTGGTATAAACTACTGATTTTCAAAGAATCTTGGGTGATCGACTGAACACAATGGTGGATGAGGTAGCTTTAAGGAGAACATGATCTGAGTTTTATGTTTATTGCGATAAGTAAAGTGGAAGAGCGTTGACGATATTTAAATTGAGACTCTTATCTACAAGACATCTAAATTGATACCAGGCAAGGTACTAAATGGCTAAATAGCACCACTTTACATGAAATGTAAGACTTACCTTAGGTACCTAGCGACACCTCAGTCATGTGATATTGAGTAAGCAAGGTAGGCGCCTAACACATGAAGGGATATCTCGTCTTGTAGTGTTGTTCCGGTCATCGCCTTGATCTTGAAAACAAGAGATTGAGGAGCTGGAGAATCAGGGACAAGTTTTACGTTGCTAGATTTCATTAGAATGGAACAGCATTGCTCGAAAGCTCTAGAAGTCATAGGCAGTGTATTTTAGCTCACAATCTAAAAATGCACTTTGACTATACTTGTCCATTAGCACGATTTCAACGTAGGTCGAAGCTGCCTCTCAATACTCTTTTGATGAAACACTTTGATGGGCATTCCAATCAAAGACGATTTCATGGAACGCGTCCTTCTCTCTTCCCTTCTTGAACAACATGAAGATGAACCGAAAAGCGACTTTGCAACTTAGATTGGAAATGAGAGGATGAAGTGAGACATGCATATGCACAGCACATAATCCTAACGAAGCAATCATTGATTATTGAAGTGAAAAACATAACAAGATGGTCATACCCAGTGGTGCAAGCTGTCGTTGGACAAAGTTAGGAACTTGCTCACTTCGTGCTCTCTGTTTATTCGTGGCATCATTCGGTCGCTCTACCGCCGTCCATCCACCAACATTCCATTGAGCTGGTTTCGTAACGGATTGCAGCAGAACCGGTCATCTGAGATTTCAAATTTTGGCAATTATAACTATGCAGGATCAATGCCCGGGAAATTTCAAGTTCATTCAGCTATACCAAACGATCCCAAAGCAAGGAACTCCATGGTTTATTGTCCTTTGATGTATTTATCAACTTGGCAGCCTTGAAGACATCCAACCGTTGTTTGCATGTGATCCAATATCCAGCATTCGAGGTCCTCCAGGGGACCAAACATGTCGACTTGGCCAGTAGACGCATCAATAGCCGTTAGAACCACTAAACAGGTGGAACTGAGTCTCCATCATCCCGAAAACCTACCAATTCTAATTCCCCTTTGGCCCGGACGTTCTAGCAGATGCAAAGATTTCCTGAAGGCTCATTCGGCTCGTGCTTCCTATCACTCGGTTGGACACAGCTTAAAGGTCTTCTTTCATGATATCAACTGCGAGTAAGAGAGCAAAAATTCCCATGAGAGTCTAGGAATAAATATTTAGTATCCGATATATAGTTTGCGCATAGGAAGGTGCTGACCACGAAAGTTGAAAATGCAATCAAGACAATCTCAAAGCCTCCTGAAATCGCTTTGCCTCGAACTATAGCATTTTGTGATCGCCTAACAAAAGACTTAGTATTAACTCTCTCAAAGATAGCTCTGAGAGCAAAGATATTGGAGCACAGCACAAGTGGATCCTAGATCTTGGTAGAAGGGCTAAATTCGAAACGGCAAGACTGGAGCAAAAATGAACATACCATGTTCTAAATGCACCGACAAGAAGTGTGAAAATTGCTACACCTTGCAAGACATACGACAACGGCTTCCCAAGCCGATAGAATCCCAAAACTGTTGACGGTCGAGGAGCATGCTGGATCCTAAAGAGATAGGCGGTTGAAATACCGATCATCGAAAACGCTAGGCTTGTTCTGAGATACCCTAGAAAAGTTCTCTCAAGCGCTTTCTTCAAGTCAGCGGACTTTCATGCTGATCATGAGCCGGTGCGTGATGCCGTGCTCGGGTAGCGGTAAGCGGACTAGACGTCTTCCAGGTCCCGAAACAATTTGAGATGGAGACCTCAACATACACTTGTACGTTCATGCGATACGAGGATCATTTCAAGCCAGGTAGTTGATCACGAGATGGCTTGATCGGAGAATTTTAGCCATTAAGCCAAAATGCAAATCATGCAAGGCACTCTGAGCGTTCCTGAATCTGTCTCTGACTTTGCATCTGACACGGGCTCACGAAGACACTCGGCAACGGCGAAAGGGCCGACGGTGTTCGGTAGGTACGTACCTAAATGATCTCGACATGTGTGATGATCGACTTTGATGCTGATTTGATGTCTCCAGAACTTATCTATGCTGTACTTGAGTCGTCCGACCAGGGTCGAAGGCTTTGGCGACAATGATGTGCTTGGCGGCTGGCGGTGGGATGAAGCGCGACTATAATTCAGTCTTAGTTGCGTCAACTGGTGAGCTTCCAGCGCGTTTATCTCTGCGGATGTGCGCTCCGGATGTTCATGGAGATCTTCCTCAGCGATTGATAGATCAGCCGGGAGGGATGTTTCAGCCATTGCGATGCAAACGCGTAGATGGATCGCTCGTGAGCGTTACTTTGCATGCTTGTGCTTGCTGCTAGTGAACTGTCGCTTGATGGGCAATTTTCATGATGGTAAAGTGAATAAGTGTATAAAGTAAGACAACACAATCAAGAGTGGAGAGGATTCCGGGACAGATGAAGACATTGATAACGCAAGCTGTTGTGTGATCCAAAACTCTTGCAAAGTTGGCAATGGTGGCTCAAAAGATTAGATTAGATCCACGATAACAAGAGGTCAATTGCAGAACGGGTGAGACTTGATGAATAGAAGAGAACGACACAAGGCAAAGTGATGATTACATAACCCAGCCTCGTGAGTTTCATGACATTGAGTTCAAAACTCAGCCTTTCTTCAGATCTCTCCCATATCAAATTCAAAGATTTCACTTCGAATTTTGATCTACTCGCCACCACTGACTGATCTTATATCCAATTCTTGTTTGTGGCGAGTGTTTGTCAGTCGTATACGCCGTACAATACAAGGAAGATAACCTTAATACTGGTATTATTACCAAGTGTTTAAGGCTGTCCCGCGCCTGCAGAAGGCGAGATCGGTCCGTTGTGCCGGTATCATCTTCCCAACTACAAATTGAAGGCATTCAGCAATGCCGTTTCCAATCCCAAGCGATCATCTGGGGCTCATTAGGCATGTCGCTCCCCGAGGACTGCAAGCCGGGAGTTGATGCCACCTCTCTTCATGAATACTTGAACAATTTGTACAAGTTTTGTTTGCTTGAACTTGGACACATTTCAATCATTCTTCGCCCCACCGAAATCGTACCGGGTTTCCTACCGAGCATACAAGGAAAAGTTTCGAAGGGTCATCTCGACCCTCGTCACGGACCGCAAATACCGTCCTATCATCATTGTTTGGAGTTCCGTACAGTAGCAGGCAGGCTTCCCAGCATCTCTCCAGTGAGTGAGCTAGGCCTTTGATCCCGCCTCTGGCTTGCGGGAGTGCTCCGGAACCTGTACCCACAGAATGGCGGGCATGCATTGCAGACGCTGCGGACTGCTCGGTTGCCCCCATGCGGTAATGAGCAGGAGGACATGCCGCTATTCAAGCTCTTGTCATCAACAAGAGTAAAGTCTGCGATGCCACTCGATTCAGCCGCTTGCTGCATTGAACATGGGAACAAGCCCGTTCTAGTCTCAGTCTTATCCTGCTGTGTATTGTACTGCGGATGCACCTCGTCTTTATCCGGAGATCGTCGGTCACAGATATATCACCTGGAGCCAGCTGATCCGTACAATGACTTACTTGTGTACTTTCATTCCTCATTTGTATATATGATCTTTGGTTGTGAATGCTATGGTTTTTGTCCCCATTGTACAATTTCATATCTAGCTCTACATTGAGAAGTGAACAAAGCTCTTGTTGCGCAAAGTGCTCTTGTCCGGACGAGCCACTTTGATTCTTGGCAGTGCAAGTATATTACTCTTAATACTTTGGACGATACATAATTTGAGATGGGAGTCAAACACTCCAAGAAAGCGTCTGTGACGCCAGATACGCGAGCTTTTACCAAGTACGCAGACGATTCGGAAGGCACCTCGAGTCCGAATGAAACACAGACGAACAGTGCAAACAGCACACCCAATACAGAAATATCTCCACCAGAAAGCCCATCCACTAAGACCGCGACATTGGTTGACCCTAATGACAAGAGAGCGAATGCACGCAGCTTAGCTGCAGCATTGTCACTTGAAGAGCAGGTAAGATAGTCACCGTCCATAGACAATCACCGAGTTAAGAATCACCTTATATTGATATAAATCAGGTTTCACTTTTGACAGCAGCGGATTTCTGGAGATCCAAGTCCTTACCCGATAAAGGCATTCCGGCCTTCAAAACGAGTGATGGACCCAATGGTGCCCGCGGGGCTATATTCAAAGCTGGAACAAAAGTTTGTACCAAATATGAAAGAAATGATTGACTTGGTCTAACATAATCTAAGGCTGCGTTGTTTCCTTGTGGGGTATCTCTTGCCGCTACATGGAACACGGATCTTCTATTTAAAGTAGGAGAACAGCTTGCAGAAGAAGCTAAGGCACGAAGGGCACAGGTCTTGCTGGCACCTACAGTATGCCTTCATCGTGGGCCACTTGGAGGTCGAAATTTCGAATCGTTCTCAGAAGACCCATATCTTACTGGCAAGCTTGCAGCATCATATATCAATGGGCTTCAAGGAAGGGGTGTCGCTGCGACTATCAAGCGTGAGTTGTGTGGTATCTTTTTAAGTCACTGACTTATTGTCCTGCCACGCAAATGCTAAGCCATCATCCAGACTTTGCTGTGAACGAGGAGGAGTATGAAAGATTTAACATTGATTCCATCGTGCAAGAACGGCCTCTTCGAGAACTTTACCTGCGTCCATTTGAGATTGCCGTCCGAGAGGCAAATCCATGGGCTTTTATGTCATCCTACAATCTGATTAACGGGGTCCATGCAGACATGAATAACCATACTTTAAAGGAAATCCTCAGAGGGGAATGGAAATACGATGGGTAGGAACATGCTTTTTCATCTTAAAGGAGTCTCGCTAATATATGGATCAGGATGGTTATGTCGGATTGGGGAGGAACAAACTCCAAGATTGAATCAATTGAGGCTGGTTGTGATATCGAAATGCCAGTGTCAACTAACTGGAGGGGTGAGCATACCCTGAAAGCTGTCAAGGAAGGAAAGCTGAGCAGAGCTGCAATTGAAAGGGCTGCCGCCAACGTACTTTACCTGGTTGAGCGAACGAAACGAGGTGATATGTCAGCAGAACTAGCAGAGTGCGAAGATGATCGAGAGGAAACTCGGGATTTGATTCGTGAAGCTGGCGCCCAAGGACTCACACTTCTAAAGAACGAGGGCAGCATTTTACCCATCAAAGTATCGGATACCAAGATTGCAGTCATTGGACCCAATGCAAACCGAGCCATCGCAGGCGGTGGAGGAAGTGCTAGTCTCAACCCGTATTATAACACTTTACCTCTCGCTAGTATTCAAGCGATTCCTGGAAAAGAAGTTTCGTATGCCGTTGGATGTCATACTTACAAATGGTTGCCATTAGCAGCGGAATTTTGTACTACCACGTCTGGTGAGCAGGGTGTTAGCCTTGAGTTCTTCGTTGGAGACAAATTTGAAGGAGAAGTAAAGGTTCACCAAGTTCGGACCAATACCGATCTGTTCCTCTGGGATTCAGTTCCAGCTGAGGTGGCAGGGGAATGGTCTTGCCGAGCAAAGACTATACTGACACCGAAAACGAGCGGCCTGCATACCATGAGCTTTTCTAGCGTTGGTGCAGGACGATTACTCGTAAATGGCAAGGTCGTTGTGGACATCTGGGACTGGACTGAGAAGGGCGAAGCCATGTTCGATGACTCGCAACAACAACTTTTTGACCTTGAGCTTGAAGCTGGAAAGCCAATCGAGCTAGTGGCAGAATTAACGAACGAGTTGCGGCCGTTCAGAAGGCAGAAGGCAGAGAACCGGACGCATGGCTATGGTGGCGTCCGAATCGGTTACAAGGAGCAAGACAAAAAGGACTATCTTCAAGAGGCTGTCGATATTGCTAAAGCAGCTGATGTGGCAATTGTGATTGTAGGCTTGGATGGAGAATGGGAATCTGAAGGCTATGATCGAACATCTATGGCACTACCGAAAGATGGCAGCCAAGATCGACTCATCGAGGCTGTTTTGAAGGCGAACCCAAGGACAGTCGTTGTAAACCAGACTGGAACACCGATCACTATGCCATGGGCAGATCGTACACCAGCGATCCTGCAAGCGTGGTATCAAGGCCAAGAAGCTGGAAATGCTCTGGCCGATGTCCTCTTTGGTCTGAAATCACCAAGTGGCAAGCTTCCAGTGAGTTTTAATGCCTTTAGAGTATTGCAATACAGCTGACATCTCTAGACAACCTTTCCGAAACGGTTACAAGACAATCCCACCTACCACAACTGGCCTGGTGAGAACTTGAAAGTCGTATATGGAGAGGGCCTCTTCATTGGATACCGCCACTATGAGAGTGTTGGAATCGAACCCTTGTTCCCATTTGGCCATGGCCTTTCGTACACAACCTTCGCCTATGGCAAGCCGACCATCAATAATGCTGTATTGCTGGAAGGAGAGAAGCTTGTGATCACCATACCAATCACCAACACTGGTGAAGTTGAAGGAGCAGAAATCGTTCAGGCGTATATCCGTGATGAAGTGTCTCGTCTCCCACGACCAGAAAAGGAGCTACAAGCCTTTACTAAGGTATTCCTCAAGCCAGGCGAGACGAAAGATGCCACTTTGACGTTGGACAAATACTCTGTGGGGTACTACGATACAGACATTCCCGCATGGATTGCAGAAGAGGGTACATTCAAGGTACTAATCGGCGCTTCCTCCGTGGATATTAGGTGAGTTACAACAGTGCCATTTTTCTGTTTGACCTGATGCTAACCAATTTATAGAGCAACATGTTCATTTGAAGTCAAAGAGTCGTTCACATGGATCGCTTAATGGATTGGTTGACTGATGGGAAATATTTGGTTTCATATTTGCATACCCCCGTACATCTTGCTATCATTTGGTGGTTTTCATCTTTCTGCACTCTCTTGCATTTAATATCCAAATGGTCGTTTAATGTAGCTCTGGTAATGTAGCTATGATACTGCTGGTGATCCAGCTTTTAGATTTATAGCTCTCAAGAACGGCTGAATCTAAGCTTTTGGCTTGTGTTACCATTTCCCCACACTTCTAACTTAGTAATGTGATAACCAGGGCATGTTGTGAAATGTACCAAAATTAGCTGCGTATTCTGATGATATTTTGATACTGGATGAAAAGAAGTTGTAACGGGGAATATCCACACCCATAGATATCTTCAAAAGCAATTAACAAAACAAACTGTGGTGGACCTCAACCCCTGAAGCTGGTCGTTCAGGAGAATGGAACCCCAGACCCGCAATCTCCAATATTACGTCGGAATACCTCCACCGAAGACCAACCACTCACCATCGCATTAATTCCCTGGGCTTCGTAATATTACGGTCTTTTCTCATCTCTTACCCAACCTCACCAGCTATAATACGCTCACGGCATGGCATGCAGTCCCCAAAACCATCTTTACATCAATGGCACAATTCCATAGTTCCACACCATCGCGGTCCGGCTCCAGTCGCAACAATTCGTCCATGGCGAGTCGCATACTTACTAGCATGCCCTTGGGAGTCTCGATACAGATGCAACGGCTGTGGGAACGATATGGCTACAGCGCAGTGAGCACAGGTGGTTCAAGGATACCAAAGCCACTGAGACAAATTGAGCGGAACTGGCATTGGAGAAAACTACTGAGTCTGCCACATTTATTTGTGGCGGTCTGGCTAGTGGCATTGCTCTGGGGCGAGAGATGGGTATTTCAGAGTGCAGCAAAAGCGTGCGAGTGGGGGAACTGGGAAAGATGGGTGAGGAGTTCTGATGCAGGTTGTGGTATGGACACCAGGCTGATGGTTGTGATAGCCCAAGGAAGCAACGCCACATCATCTGGTATTTCTCGCAGATCCTCAGCTCATAGATCCGCATAGTTATCCCGGTCGACCTTGGTTTGTAGAGAAGGCAACAATTGCCCTTACGGACAATTACCTGAAGCGCTCTTACATCGCGCTACAGGAGAAGCTGCATCCGGACACTATTTTCTTCCTAGGGGACCTTTTTGATGGAGGAAGAGAGTGGAAAACGGCGAAAGGGAATACGCAGGATCCATCTTGGGCAAATGGTTTGAGGCCCTCTGGAGAACAGGCTTTCGTGGAGACGTGGGGGAAGAGGTACGGGGAGGATTTCTGGCTACATGAGTACGACAGGTTTGGGAGGATATTTTACAAATTTTGGAATTTGGCTGGGGCAAATGCTGGACCATGGCAGAGGGGGAGGAAGATCATCTCGACACTCCCAGGAAACCATGATCTAGGATTCGGGGCACAAATCAAGATTCCTGTCCGGAACCGATTTGAGGTCTACTTTGGAGAAGGAAATAGAGTTGACGTTGTCGGAAATCACACATTCGTCTCCATAGATGCAGTATCACTAAGTGCAGGTGGTGATGAGCATGGCACGAAAGAGATCACAGATCCAGTGGAGCACTTCCTTACCAATGTGCAAGCCAGCAAGAGGAAAGCAGTTGCGCGCGAACTTAGCTTTTTGAGTGGCAAGGAAGGAGACATGCGTTTCAAGCATGCAGCTGAAGATATGGAGAAAGTTGACTTCAAAAATCTCCCAACTCTAGATCCAGGACCAAATGTGGTGGCCGATTTACCTACCATCTTGCTCACTCACGTTCCTCTATATCGAGCCCCAGGGACACCTTGTGGACCTAAACGAGAACACTGGCCTCCAGCGACACCACCTAAAGGGCAAACTGAACCCGTCTTCCCCGACCACAGGAATGCAATATCAGTATCTAAAGGCTATCAGTATCAAAATGTCCTGAGTGAATCCGACTCGATAAAGGTTATCTCAGCAATCGGCAACGTTATGTCCGTCTTTTCAGGCGACGACCACGATTACTGTGAGCTGGTGCACCCGGAAAACAAGAATCACGCACGAGAGATCACCGTCAAGAGCACAAGCATGGCAATGGGCGTCCGGAAACCAGGCTTCCTTCTTCTCAGCATGTGGAATCCTATCGGACCCGATGGCTCACCCCTCCACTCCATACCCACCGGACATGGCTCCGCCAGCCAAGCACCAGTTACAACCGAGAGCCATCTGTGTCTCATCCCCGACCAAATCGGAATACTCATCAATTACGGTATTCTTGTCGGCTTTACAATTCTCGTTCTCATTATCCGCTCCATCCTCGTCCCTATCCTACACTTAACACCATTCTCCACCAGCTCAGCTGCCCCAGCAGAAGAAGACGTCTACTCCCTCCTCCCTACCATCTCTAAAGCAGACGCCAAGCGCCGAACAACGCAAGATCACAACCCTACCTCCTCCACATCCTCCAACCACTTCTCCTCCACGCCCGCCCTCGCGCCTCGCTCCTCCGCAGCTCGCACACCGCGAAGCATCAGTCCCGCACCACGCTCTCACTCCCATTCTATCTCCCACCACAACAGCAACAGTAACAGCAATACCAACATCAACGGAAGTGGAAACGGCTACGGCCTCCCCTCCTCACAAGTACGATTCGCCACTCCCCCTCTAATCAACAACGCAGGCTACAGTGCCTCCTACGTCCCGCCCTCCTTCTCCGACGACGAAGACGACGATTTCGGCAAATCGAAATCTAAATTCAAACTCAACGGATTTGGTTTTGGTACTGGGAACGGCAGTGCCTGGTCGAGTAGCAGCAGCAGTAAATCAAAACCAAGCGTGCCAGATACGCCGACGAAACTGGTGCTCAGGGAAGCGTGGCAGAGCGTGTGGCGCGTGACGTGGATAGTGGTGCTGATGTATTGCTGGTTTGCGTATTTTGGATGAGGTGGGGTAGGGTGAGATGGCTCACTCTTGGGTTGTGATGATACTTATGGGATAGATGTATGTATAGATGATGGCTTGTATTTCTGGATACCCCATATTGAGAGTTGATTTCGTGTTCGATGTAAATATATTCCAAAGGTCTTGTCAGGTTGCTTATGCCTGTCTGCTCGAATGTAAAGCTTCAATCAACACGAGCTTGTTCTTGGTTTCGGAGAGGAGGCATGTCTTGAAACTCAACTCTCTTGCTCACCATATTTGTATCTTTGGTGTTCTCTTGTTTCCCATCTATCGGTGACCATCATCAATTAAGATTGCTGAGCTAGTTATTAGAACGGATTTCAAAAGGCGTACCTTCTAGAGTTGCTTGTCATTTCACATAGTCACATCGAAGCACAAAATATACACAAGAAGGTTGCAAAGCCATGCTCTGATTATGTTTTGTACAACCACCGAAAATATGTAACATGCACAGGCTCAAAAGCCAACATAATGCTTTGATCCTCCTATGTGAATCATCTCCTCCCATCCAGCGCCGTTCCACGCATCCGGGGTACATGGTGCTTGAAAGGCATGCTCCAAATACAGCGATTCTCCACCAATTCCATCCATAACGAGTACGCCAACCAATATTCCTCCGTGACACAGCTGAATTCTCGAGAAAGCGAGGAAGTAAACAGGTCGATTTAGCGTGTGCTGCAGAGCGTAATGGGCAAGTCGAGATTTGAGTACGAAAGCCGGATATTCGCATAGAGTGTACACAAACATGACAGAAAAGGAAAGAAACTAAATGCAAAAAACACAAATAATGAAAGGAGTAGGGTATCGTAACTTTCATGTCATCTCTGAATCCGCCGCAGCAGACTTCAGAGTTTGGTTTGTGCCGGGTACAATGCCTTCATCCATCCACTTCTTGAAGTCGTTGTTGACATTAGCAACTTCATCACGGTCCAAGCCTTTCATCCAAGCGTTGTTCATTTCGAATTTTTCTTTGAATCGTTGGGTTCTGATAGCTTCAACTTTGCCGAGTCTTTCTCGTGCCAAGCTCTCGTTAGTTTCTGGGTTCGTGCCGAGTGACTTGTCGGTGAAAATTTGGAATTCGAAACCAGGCTCTCGATAGATAATCTTATATGTGTTGACACAAACGCGTAGAGTGAGATTTTCGCACCACTCCAAAGGCCTTCTGCGAATGATGCCATCGTACTCTATGCTGTCAGCAGGAATGTTGCGAGTGAGAACAGTCTTGTGCAAGCGGTTGCGAGGAACACCCTCGGTGGGTTCGACGCGAAGATATGACGAGATGTAGTATTGCCATCGTTCTTTTCGTGCTAGCTCATTCAGATTGAAAGTGGCTTCGTCGCGCAAGATCCATTGCAGATCTGCCTGGTTTTTCGTGGAATGCTATAGACAATTAGTTATCAGACTCCACGAGCGGCTCTGTGAAGGCCGCTTCGAGTACTTGAGTATTCACCCATTGAACAAGGAAGAGGTCGCCCTCTTTGCTGATGAACTTTTGGGCCTGCTTGCGCATTGTAATTTCAGCCTTGTAAGTTGTCTCAACGGAATTTCGGTTGCTGTAGTACAAGTCTAAGAGATTAGGGGTCTTCTCTTTCGAATCGCCGCTGGTGCAAATGGTACTGAGTCTGGAGAGCTGCTTGAGGAAGTCTTGGATGGTGTACAGACGCCAGCCCTTCTTGAGGTAGTATTGTCGAATTGCTCCTTGGTACTGGGTTTCGTCCACCTCGCTGTTGATAAAGTCTTCGATGAGCGATAGTGTTCGGCTGTAGTATGTCTCACCGTCGAGGTTCTCGAAGTAGTCATCCTTGTGGTTCATCAGGCCCATCTTCTTGGCAGGCTTATCGCGGGTCAGACGAGCTGTCTCTTCCTGAGCCTCGGCCTCGCTATTCTTGATCTCTCTCAATCTTTCATAGAGAGTTTGAATCAGAGAGATGAAGACAAACAGGGTTTGGTTGCACCAAAGCTTGTAAGTATCACGAGGGGCGGATTGATCGGCGGAAAAGTCGAGGTCATCAGTGCCACCATTCCGTGTATCAACAGGAAGAGCCTTGAGACTTGCCCAGTTGTCCTCGCTGACGGAGACATCATTGTCTTGATCCTCCATATCCTCATCAACGGCAGAATCGATTTCGGGGGTGGACTCTTTGCTTCCGGTCATGCTGTCTTCCTTTTGTCCACGACCACGGTTGCCATTACGGGCCTTGTCAAGAACACCTCTTCTGAGATCATTGTTCTTCTTTCCATTGTTACCGCGCTTGCCACGACCGTTCGGAAGCTCGACTGGGGATGCCTCCTCAGAGTCCTCGTCAGGGGTGCCACGCTCGATATCTTGGAGACGATCGGCAAGTGATTCTGGGGTGATGTCAAAGAAAAGCGGAATGAACTTCTCAATGAACTCAGAAATGCGGCGGCTCTCCTGAGGGTTGTGGTGGCTTGCAACACTGATGTAGACAATCAAGAGTCTGATAATATCTTTGACAACTTCCTTGTCTTCGAAGTTCCAGGAGTATTGGAACTTGGTGCTGGTTCCGACAACCTTCCTCTGGCGTCTGAGTTCTTCGTGCTTTGTCTTTATAGCATCAACGAGGTGTTTAGCAGAAAAGTGCTTCTTGTCCGACTGCTTAACATGAATTCCCTGATGATCAAGACTTCGCAGGTACATGTTGGAGGTTTGGTAGCCCCAAACCTTCTCCCATTCACGCTATGATCTTGTTAGTAGGTTACATATAGCAAGACTATATTTACATACCTGTGCAAATCGCCACTCTTCATCCTTCTGCTTGATTCTTGCTAGAACAATAGGAAGTACAGCTGCAGGATCTCTAAATAGATCAGCAACAACTTCCGTGCCCTTGTCACCGTAGACCTTCTTGAGGACACGCTTGTAAATTGCTTGGCTCTGGCCACCGAGACCGACAGGCATTCGGAAATTCTCTCTTTCCTCAGGGCTCATACTAAGTAGAGACTGGGCAATTGGCTCAAGCAGCGCAATGACCCTGTTATTTGCTTCAATTGTGAAATCATAGTCATGGCGCTCCTCTTCGATTCGGTGGAGGCTCTCCTCGTATGTGTTCTTCCTGTGAGCAACAAAGCCCGAGTCTTCGGA
Source organism: Margaritispora aquatica (assembly GCA_007644065.1). Taxonomy (NCBI): domain Eukaryota; kingdom Fungi; phylum Ascomycota; class Leotiomycetes; order Helotiales; family Discinellaceae; genus Margaritispora; species Margaritispora aquatica. Next base: position 2,116,112 of record VJWN01000002.1, read on the forward strand.
AGCCCAAGTAGGATGGGATGCCCACGAGTCATTCAAGACAGAGTTGCACATCTCATCACGACCACTGCATGGCTTCATGCGCTCCTATAGAATTTTAGTACGTTGTGTAAGGCTGAAGTCTGCTAGCCTAAATGGTGTAGCAGACGTTGTAAATGGAGAGGGATAACATACTCGCTTGGGAAGAAGACGATAACTAGGACCCAAACCTCTGCAATTGCTCAATGCTACGCGTCCAGTAGGAGCCTTTGGAACATTCTCAATTTGTTCTTCCTCGCCATCATAACCGACGAAGGTTTGAAAGTAGCCCATCAGATCGGCGTTTCCGCCAATAAACTGGCTGACCTTGTTGGTAAGAACATTTTTGTCGATGAGATCTTGGGAGAACAAATTGCAGAGCTTCAAGAACTCGTTCATTGTCTGCTTGTTGCTGATAAATTTCTTGACTCGATCGAAGAACGCAATCTCGTCTGAAGAGGCCCCAGATTTGCGTCTGCCCTGCATTGGCTCTAGCGTCATTGGCGTCAAGGTTGGTGGATTTACATCTGAAGGCTTGTTGTTGGTCAATTTGGCTCGCTGGGAAGTGTTAGTAAATACTCTGTGACCTACTGCGCAGCGAAAAGGGACAAAGGACAAGCGTAGGTGGAAACATACCTTTGCAGGGTTTACGGCTTGCGCCAAGTTCTTCGCGGCATCAACACTATCCTGCGGTGCGCCTGGGAGTTTGCGCTTGCCATTGTTCGTCTTGGAGCTGCTTGTCGGCACGGCGAAGTTACCAACAGGGGGCATCTTTGCTTCACGGAGAAGAGCTGTCTGATTCTGTGACGCCTCTTCTGCAGCAACTTTTGCAGCAGCAGCAACCTTCGCTTGAGCAGCAGACTCAGGCAAAAACTGCTTGAAATCTTCTAATAGGTCGGATGCAGTATTAAAGAGGTGTGTGACTTGAGCGTAGACATCTTGTATTGGCTTGGATTCTCTTTGATAAGTCTGAAGAATCTCGAGGAATTGTTTGTAGATTTCAGGTCTATCTTGGAATCGATTCTGCGAAAGGAGACGTTAGCGTTTTTGGTCATGTGATCTCGTCACAGTCCCCATTGTGGAGAAAGCATTGTGCTTCCCATTGTCCATTTTAGCGACATACCTTTATTTTATTCACATAGCTAATGGCATGATTGAACTCGACAGGACCTCGCTTCTCTAGGCCTGGTTGAGCGCCATTCATGCTGCCTTGACCAGGAGTAGGAGTTTGAGTGTTTCTGGGCGGATGACCTAAAGTAGCGACAGCACTGGTCAGTTGAGATACACCTCTTACTTGCTGCTGGTGGGCGGCTGCAGCTGCAGCATCATACGCGCTATGAGATGGGGTGCTGTAGGCAGGGTTGGCAGTCTGATGCTGTGGACTAAAGACAGCCTCTGGACTCTCGATGCTGTGCTGTGTGGTTTGCTGCCAATTTCCTGCTGGACGCTGGCCTGGGTAGTAGCCACCACTTGCGGGATTTTGTGGTCCCATCACAGATTCCGGAAGAGCGCGTCCACCAGTTCCTGTGATAGATTGCACAGTGGTGCCCATCGGCGTGGTTACGCGGATTGTGTTGGGGTTATCTCCAGCACCACACTCGATACGGTAACCAGGTGGAAGGAATGTATTAAATCCTTGAATGAGATTTGGGTGCCCAGCAAAGAGTTCAGATACACGGTTAATGACGCCTGGTGTGTCGATTCTGCGCAAAGTTAGCAATTTCTCTTGGTTCTCGAGGTATGTCTTCAATCTTCCAAGTTTTGACAACATATAGGAAACAGATAGCATGTTGAGGTCTCTATTCCATTCGTTCTGAGAAGGATCGGACAAGTTTGGGGTGACTTACGCCTGGCTCTTGAAGTCTTTCATGATGTCCAAAAATCGATTATACACGTCTGGCTGCTCAGAAAATTGCACCTTGACCTGGTCAAGATAAGACAAAGCATCCTATTATACAATATTAGCATATTCTCTATTTTTCATAGGATCTTGCTTGTCAAATCTGCCTTTGAGCAGACGTCTCGAGGAGTCTGATTTGACAATCTGAACATGGCCATCACACATATACATCCCAAATCGATAGGAAACCTCTGATTGGTTGTTGCAGGTTCTTATGAATATCAATGGAGGGTGGCGGGACCGTGCAAGTAGTGGTTCGGAGAGATTATTCGTCCCTCCCTTCACTTGAACTCCATTCTGAAATGGGGGCGGGTGAAAGCAGACAATGCGAAACTGGACTTACATTCAATATGGGCTGCTGTCCACCTTGTCCAAGAGCCGGCACACCTGGCTGATGTCCTTGATGTCCTGGTGGAATAACACCAAAGGATTGCAACTGTAATCTGGATGCCGCCTCTAACTGAGCCTGGTTTGAGAACCCTGCCGCATTTCCTCCAGGAACACCGATAGCTTGTTGGATATTCAACCCAGGACCGAACACCTGCTGTTGTTGTTGCTGCTGTTGAAGCTGAGCAGAGCTATTCTGTGCATGATGGTGAATCTGCCGATTTGCCTCGTTGTGTAGAGGTCCTCCGAAAGCGTTTCCTGGACCACTCGGTGCTCCAAGAGGACCAGTGGGTGGTGGAGGTGGAGCGCCGCCGTGGTTTGCTAGCAAACCGCTGGGGCTGTGGATAGCACTCGGCAGACGAGACGCGACCGGTTGATGGATGGGTATGTTGTTGGCGCTGCTCTGGTGTGGAGGAGGCTGGTATTGTTCTCGGCTTTGCCTCTCACGCTCTTGTCTTTCGTTGTGCTCTCGTTGTTCGCGATGCGCATCCTCTTGCTGCTGCTGCAATGCACGTTGTCTGTGCTGTTGCTGTTGCTCTTCAAGGGTCAGCTCCCGCTCACGCTCCCGATCGAAACCAGGAGGGCCATGGGGTTGGTTGTTCATTTTAGAAGCTCATCAATGGAAGGGAGGAGGTTGAATGTCGCTTTGGTATTGCTAGAAGTCGTATTAGCAACTGAAAATCCCGATCTTAGGGGGGTTGGAGGGGGTGGCATCAAGAGCTCTCAAATTGCTTACTTTGATAATCTTATCTGGGTATTTCGCTGAGGGCTCAGATGTGAGCTTCAGTTGCACAAGATCGGCTCTGAGAAATAACTTAAGTGTGGTTTAGATCGTGATGATCTTTGGTTATTGTGAGGAGAGGATTTGCGACAGGTAATAGCGACCGCACAACGGAGGATGCCGTAGCTAATCGTCGAGCCTCGTACAGCCTCGTCCAAGCTCAATTTTAACGGACTTACGTAATGCCGATGAGTACTCAAGTTGGCTTTGGCTCAGCGGAATGTGAATTTTGTCAATTTATTCATCCGGAAAATTTGCACATTCAATAACATCATGAATCACAATTCAAGCATTGGGATGTGATTCGGACATCATGATATGCATGGGATTTAGTTAGCTTTCAAGACGACAACTTGGGCTTCCTCAAAGGTATTTTGTACACCTGAAGCTGACCATTAGCTATGATAAAATTCTAACAGGATAACAAAGGAACACTGCTCTGCAGGATGTGCAAGAACGAATAGGATGACAAACTCGACTAGACGAAGGCAAATATCTGCTTTTTATACATTCACTTCAGCACTTAAGCGAATTCCCCAGCTTAACGAAAACAAACTCCACTGTTTGCAAGGGTTTTATAGAGATCTTAATTGGCTTTAAGATATAGCGCAACAAATTTAGCAGGTGTTATCTATTGTACAATACTGTATACCCATGGTTCAACAACTGTTACTTCTACACCTTCACATCAAAATCTTGCGTTGTGAGGATTTGCACGAGACAGCACACCTCACTCCGCGCATAATTCACTACATCACTCAAATTTCAGATATGGCACTATGAGAGTCGTTCGTAAACATGAACGATTAAATATCTCTCGCTCCAACATACATTGTGACCCATGTCGCCCAAATTCATTTCTCATAATCCATATATCATAACAGTATACTAACGCCCCAGGTATACCATACCTATCCGTTGAATCAAAACACCCATTTTATAGTCCTTCAAGCATAGTTTCGTACATCCTTCAAAATCCAAACCTCTCCATTATAAACTTTACTAGCAACGGAACTGACCTCAATATTACCTGGTTGGATCTGCCAACAGAATCAGTAACCGTCCCAAAATTTGATAATGATCTTGTAGAGGAGAACCTACTAGTTTCACACCATCCTTATTCTCCCACCAGATCTTCCCACCATCGAGAGTCTCAACCTTCTCATGCTCCTTCCACGGCGACACAGGCACAACATGCGCCTCAACAAACCTCCTCATGTTCCTCTTCGCCCTCTCCTCTCCTGTCTCGCCCTCATAAGCCTCCGCACCCAGATTATTATAATCCTCAGGGTCCTCCCACGGTTTCCTAGGCAGCTTCATTATCGCCGAGTTGATGGGCGCCAAAATTGTAGTATTCAGCTTGCTATCCTCAAAACGCTGGCTGATGGTCGCAAAGTCCCGCGTGAAGCCCGCGAATATGTTGATGCTGCGATCGTTACCGAGGACGTCGGAGAGGATCACCGTGTTGCTGTCGCCTGGCGGGGCCGAGCTTGATGGAGGGGTAGTGGATGGCATCGCGGGGCTCAGAATGTTGTCTGCCATTGGGATCTGTTGAAGTCTTTGTGCTGAGACAGAAAGTGTGACTGCTAGCAGTTGTATTACGAGGGAGGTTCGCATTTTGGAAGGTGGTGGGTGAGGAACGAGTGCATGTCCCACTGATGACGATGATTCGATGTCTCAAATCTGGGAATATCCGACAGGTTTGTCCTCGTCATGTGACGATGAATCTCATTGGATCATCAATCTGGAAATCTTTGAGATCTTTTTCCATCTTCCATCTACTTCACTATACATTCAAATGGTCAGTCATTTAGTCTCTACGATGATCTCGAGAAATGTTCATGTCCTTTCACTAGACACAACTCAGGTTGTAGAAGTGTCATATGTCAATCAAGACATTACAAACATCTAGAAATTTGGGATACATTTAACTGAGCTTATTCGGTGTACTTACAGGGCTAATTCTCACCAGTACGGAGGTCATCCTGTTTGGAACCACAAACCTTTGTTAGATATGAGAATAGACATAAATGCTCTAGCAAAATTTCTAATGGCGATTTCTTGCGTCTTTCCTTCAAAGGAACCACCAGCCGACACTTTAGGAAGCGAACAATGATTGCTGTGCACGATGCTGTCCATACTTTTAATCTTAGCTACTAGCTCGGATGGAATGGCCAGAAATTTATCAACAGAAAACATCACCTATTGCCAGTATATGCTGACTTCTAATCTACTAGCTTAAAAGGACAATAAGAACCAAAAATTTAAATGCAGCCGAACTATTGGAATATCAATCAAGTATGCAACGGAAATGCATTTGCAGTTTTTTGATCTACACTAGAACAGAGTAAATGAAAGTTTTCATTTCTTCCATATCAATGGAAACACTTGTGAAGTGATATCGCGCACCTCGAGGTGTTTGTTGAATCAAGGTCGACGACCTCTTGCAGAAACGTTATGTTAGACTATCAGTGATGTTGATTGATAGATGGAGGAAACTTCGAAGGGGATCAAACAAATATGAGGGTATTTAATTTTGTATTTGCAAGCTTCCGGAAATGTGAAAATGAAGTACTGGCAAACAATAGCTTTTATATGCACAACTCCTAAAATCCTTAATGTCCCAAAGAGACAAGTAACTCTGCCCGCCGCATGTCTCTACTTAGTAACTCTAGTCTCAACCATTTGTTCTTCTCTTTACCGCTAGGTACCTTAGCTAGCTTCGACCACTGTGGATATCACGTGGAGCTATATCCACCTGTCGCCCATCTTTGTGGCGAGAAGCCGAAATGTGGGGAGCTCGAATGCATTGTTCTTTGAGACTTGGAAATCGAAAGACAACAACGTAAAAGGCCTCAAATCCTTTCAACATCACGTTCACCACGTTCACAAGTTCGAGCTTCTTCACATGCCAAAAGTAGGTAATCATGTCACAGGTTTCCCCTGAAAACATGTCGGATATCGATCATCTGATGCAGCGGCTTCCGGCTGCAGCAGGTGCACCAGGAAAAGTCTGGAGAACTTGTGAGTGTGGGGTTTCGGGCTGGGGGTCACTAAAGAAGTGATCTTCACATGCTTGGAGTTTCGGGGAGATTCACCCAATGCGAAAGGGACACTGGGCGGACTCATTGCTTCTGGCTGACTCGGCTTTGTATCACGAGACAGGCATAAACCCGCATGTCGTTTCGTCTCGCCATTTTGTTGCCCGAGAATGCAAAGGAATCAAGCTCTCATTGATATTCAGAAATAACCTCAAGAATTTGCAACTCCTCAATCCACGATATCGGCCACTATCCCCACAAAGAAGATTCGATAGAACTTGCTTAGCTAAAGAGTCCCCATGAGAGCCACTTATATTGACCAATTGAGCGACTAACATTGGTCTGGCTGTGACTTGATTTGATGCTAAAAGTGTACCCTTGAGAACCTCGGCATTCCCCAGACCGACCGTCCTCTTCTAGTGGCGCTCGTGCCAGTCCATTTCCATTTTCATTTGCCGGGACAGCAACAAAACCGATTAACTCTCGCCAGTTCTTCTTTTCTTCCTATTGCCGAATATCTTCATTCTCTCTCTCCTCCTCCTCCTCCTCAAACTTTAATCATCTACTGTTTTTGAAATCCTATAGAATGGCACCTGCAATTATTGTCGTTGGTGGTGGATGTGAGTAGCATCAGCCCATTTCCACACCCCACTCAATTTGTTGCTGACAATCAACAGTATCCGGCTTGAGTGCTGCGCATACCATCTACCTCGCTGGTGGAAATGTCATAGTGCTGGACAAGCAAGGTAGGCAAATACCCTGATATCTGTCTTATTGAGAATGCGCTGACCATTGGTAGGCTTCTTTGGTGGAAACTCAACAAAGGCTACATCCGGAATCAACGGTGCCTTGACGAGGACACAAGTTGATTCAAAGATCCAAGATAGTGTCAAGCAATTCTACGATGATACCCTCAAATCCGCAAGAGACAAGGCGAGACCAGATCTCATCAAGGTTCTCACATATAAGTCCGCGGCAGCAGTCGAGTGGCTCCAGGATGTTTTCAACCTAGATTTGACTCTGGTTTCCCGACTTGGGTAAGAATCACTTGCTCGAATGGCCAGCTTTCCATTGACACTTTCTAGTGGACACTCCCACCCAAGAACGCATAGAGGTCACGATGCCAAATTCCCTGGTATGGCTATCACATATGCTCTCATGCAGAGACTCGAGGAGCTGGCAGAGAACGAGCCAGAGCGTGTTACAATCATCAAGAAGGCTCGCGTTACTGGGCTGAACAAGGAAGGAAACACGATTACTGGTGTCTCATACGAATTTGACGGAGAGGCATGTTCAGTAGATGGTCCTGTCATCTTAGCCACTGGTGGCTATGCTGCAGATTTCACAGAAACCTCTCTTCTCAAGAAGCACAGGCCCGATACTTTCCACTTGTCATCCACCAACGGTGTTCACGCTACTGGTGATGGACAAAAGATGGTTATGGCTATTGGCGGAAACGGAATTGATATGGACAAGGTTCAGGTGCATCCTACAGGTCTTGTAGACCCTAAGGATCCCGGTTCCAAGTGGAAGTTCTTGGCCGCAGAGGCTCTTCGTGGAGAAGGTGGTCTCCTCCTTAATGGAGACGGTGACCGATTCTGTGACGAGCTTGGTCACAGAGATTACGTTTCTGGTGAGATGTGGAAGGAGAAAGAGAAGGGAAAATTCCCAGTTCGCCTGCTTCTCAACTCTAAGGCATCCAACGTCCTCGATTTCCACACCCGCCACTACTCTGGCCGTGGTCTGATGAAGAAAATGACTGGCGCCGAGCTTGCAAAGGAGATTGGCTGCACACCCGAGCATCTTCAAAGCACATTCACAGCATACAATGAGATTGCCGATGGCAAGAAGAAGGATCCTTACGGCAAGAAGTTCTTCCACAACGGCCCACTTGACATCGATGATGACTTCCATGTTGCTGTTATGGAACCAGTTCTTCACTTCACCATGGGTGGTATTGAAATCAACGACAAGGCAGAAATTCTTAACTCGGAAGGAAAGCCATTCGAGGGTCTCTATGCGTGCGGTGAATTGGCAGGTGGTGTTCACGGTGCCAACCGTCTTGGTGGATCATCTCTTCTCGGATGTGTCGTCTACGGTCGTGTGGCTGGTGATACAGCCAGCAACTACCTTTTCCAGAAGGCTCTTCAAGGAGCTGCTGGTGCTTCTCAGCGTCTTGGCCAGATCTCTCTCCACATCGATCCTTCGCAGCCAGGCAAGATTTCAGTCGAGTGGAACACTCAATCATCTGGGACTGGCTCAACACAAGCACAACAATCACAAACTTCAGCTGCACCAGTCATGAGTGGCTCTGCTGATCCTGGAAAAGTTAGCAAGCCAAACAAGCCTGCCGCGTTCAAGGTTCCTGAGAAGGAGTTCACAATGGAGGAGGTCGCCAAGCACAACACAAAGGAGGATCTCTGGGTTGTAGTGAAAGGTGTCGTGATGGATTTATCGGATTGGCTTGAGGAGCACCCAGGTGGACCACAGGCAATCATGAACTTCATGGGACGTGATGCAACCGAGGAATTTGAGATGTTGCACGATGACGAGGTAAGATGTTCTCGCGTAATTCTGGGTGATTTGTACTAAAACTCTCTCTAGGTTATTCCCAAGTATGCCCCTTCGCAGGTGATCGGTCGCGTCAAGGGACAGGAGGTAACTCTTGAGTTTTAAATGATTATGATTGAAACTGAACTGGATTGTATTGAATGAAGTTTGGCGTTGTCGTCAACTTTTGTATTGATAGCACGAGACCAACCATTTTAGGTTATAGCGCCAAAAATCGCGCTTGGGGTTAGGGTTGCTTTCTAGCATTTTTGAATAAAGTCAAGTAAATATACTAAAGAATTTATGATTGTTCAGCGTTGTTCTGGTGATCTTATTACTTGGCGTTGTGAGATTTGAAAACAGTGAATTACCGAATGATCGGTACAAATGACTGTAAAACTCGATAGAATCATATATCTAGTTTCTTGTCAATCGAATATCACGGAGGTCAATATACCAGGGGATGAGAATGGCCTTCGTCTCCTCAGGATGAAGCCTTAAAATCATCCCAACTCACATAGCTGCAAACCATATAACTTAGTTCTTGTGATTCCTACTGTTCTTGGGTTTCTCTTTTTCGAGGCAAAGAGTGACGTCACTGTTAAGTTCTCTGCAAACCATGCTGTTTGGTAATTCATCCGTTGAGTGGCTGCAGGCATTTTTTTACCAGATATTGTGGTGAGTGTTGTAGTGAGTGGGTGGTACAACCTCAACAACAGAGGGGCCTAGGTGCGTCTTTCTTCCTGCCATTTGCGTTCGGCTATTAATTGTATTCTTGTCAATTCCTGTTTCCTATGTTGCTCTCAACCAGGAGAACTTTTCTATTTAGTTCCAAATCCCAACCCCAAGATGCGTAGTTTGCTATTGCGTTGTTCTCTCTCTTTCTTTTCATCAATATCCGGCCTTGATCGTGTTCATCTTCACATCTTGAACTTAGGAGTTAAGATGACGCAACACGTAAGTATTCTCCTCGAAGTGATACGTAGGTAGTTAATTAAGAGGCGTGAGAGATTTGCTCCTTGTCTTTTTATACTCCTGCTGGTCTTGCTGATGAGATATCTACAGCTAGACTATAGTAGTGGTGGAGGTAAGTAGAATGTATGTCTTTCTTCCTCATTCAATGCTATCAATTGAAGTTAGTGATCTCAAATTCTCTTTCTTAGCGCCACTTGAACTTTGGATGTGGTTGCTTGGGTATAAATACGTTCTAGAATCTGTCGCTTGGGCCATTACTCAAGTTTTCTGCTGAAACAGCATGCATCATGTGTGTGTGTGTGTGTGTGTGTGTGTGTGTGTATGTAATGCCGCCTTGGTTGCTTCATCCCCTAGGAGTGCTGGAGGGTCTTGGATATCCAACTTGGAACTCTACGAGCTGTGAGTTTTTGAGATCTTTCTTTCTTTTCGCAAGTCATACTTGACTCTATTCCTTTATCCGTCTCTGCGCAGATTCTCCAAAATAAAGACCTCGGAGTCACATTTGCCTCAAATGAACATTAGGCTTCACTCCCGGTTCAAATTTTACTATGCTTGTTTGCTGTTTTCCGAATCGGAGCTAGGAGTAGTCTCCAAACATTGAGATAATTGGTATCTCAATTGCTCTTGTGCACGAAGGTAATGCTGCTGGGCAGAGGGGTGTATAAATGCACAATCCTTGGGCAGAGAGCAAGAGGTTGATAGATAGGCTAGTGGGTAGTAATTTTCGATCGGCGAGTAGGGTATTTTGGTTGTATAATGAGTTTTAGTGGCAACTTTGACACTTATTTTGGTAGAGATGGAAAGTAATGTCGCAGCAATCAAGAATTGGGATCACATACTATAAAAATGGCTGAGCTGAGCAGTGTGATGTACCCTGTGGAGCGCATAGAGATGATTGGTGTTTAGTTTGAAGTCGAGTACCATAGATATTGTAGCCCAGCAAATTTGCAAAGCTTTGTGATTTTCGCTCTTATCTGTGTAACATTGTTGTAATCCTTGTTTGTGGTTGTCGACGTCTTTTTGAAATCTGAAATGTCAAATTCAGCTTTGCTCTAACCGAGCTTTCTATTGTTTCGAGACACTCGAGCTGCTATCGACTTTTGATTTATGTACTCCCACTGTCAAGGATTCTAGGAGACGCGGCCGAAAAGGGTATTTTTTGTCCTATTTTATGATATTACTTGATTTCCATTTAAGACGATAATCAACGTTACAAAATTGAAAAGTAAAACTATCAGGCCCTTAAATCGGAATCATAACTTGGTCTTTCACCTGGGGTGCTGATCTGTATTATCAGGTCTTGCAAACCTTCCTTCAAGCTTTTATAAAGATATTGAACAAGTTATGAGCGTTGAATTATGAGATTCGAATCACAGTGAAGTGTACTCAGTTTTTGGTGCAAATAAGGTGTTTGGCTATAAATTTGGCGATAAATTAGTCCGCAATGTTATTCAAAGAGAACCAAATATCACGTTCTACCGGATTGATGGTATATAGCGGTTTAAACAAGCAAGCCCAGCGATAGCGCTCGAGAAATAGAGATAAAAAGAGTATAACTGGTGCTATTTTCTATCTCAAGTATTACCTGTGGTGCATTGCTGTCATCCGGAAAATGAGCCTGCTGCTCGACTAATTTACACCGTCATATTTAGGTTCCTTAGGTACAATAACCACATCGAGGTAGACTGTGACTTCTTGCCACTTCAATTATCACAATCTAGTTGTAGCTTTCTAGTAAACACTACATCGCACCGAGATCTGGGTTCAGCGATGGAGCATTCTTCTCAAGTTCCGGCAATGGTCTTCTTTTGTAGGATTAGGCAACTTCCATAGTGTGGCAAGTCATAAATGCATCTGCACTAACATTGGGAATCTCAACTTCCTGTTGAAGTCATCACCATAAATGAACTGGGAATTTATTTGATGAAGATGGATTTGCGTGGGATGTAATCATTGGATCGATTCCCGGGTTGAAAAGATGCTCTGGAGTAGATCGTAGAGGCGTTGCCAAATCTAGCATGCATTGAAGTTCATCTACAAGCAGTTCCCTTGAACTTATAAATTGAACTCTCATTTCTTTTCGTTAAAACAAAAGCTTACGGATCGACACGTAGGAGACCCAACACACGATATGTACTCTGCAAGAATGAACAACGCAATGACATTCAGAACTCTTTTACACTATGAAAATATCTGGAAAACAGATTACGCAACCTCAACAGACTTGAAAGAAAAATACAAATGACGACTCTAAAACAGCAACAAGGACAATATTGCTGTCATTCTTCTAAACTACCAGAAGAAACCGATACAATGGATACGACCTCGATCTGATTCTCAATAGTGCCCAACCGTAGAAAGACCCCATTTCTTCACAGCCACAACCATAACCAAGATAGAGAGACTACTCTAAAGTTGTCAGGATCACAAGGTAATCGAGGAAGCATTGAAGCCGGAGACCGAATAGATATTGTTGGGATACTGAGTAACGTTCGTCTTCAAGCTCAAGATACTTAACGTCAAAAGTCATCAGTATGCCTATTAGGTTGATGAGATCTACCACCATACACCAAAGCCAAATCCATAGGAAGTTAACAGAAAACCCACAACCCAGTAGTACCCGCTGCCAATCGCTCCGCTCACCTTGAGAATCGACTAACACATGGAAAAGCGAAATCTGATCACAAGAGTGGCTTATATATGCCGAGGTAAGATTACTATGGTGCTTCACTGACCACTGACCATAAAACCAGTTAGCTGCACGCAACATAACCGAAGGCAAGCTCGGTCCAAACCTGGGTACATATCGGCTGTAAAACTTGGTGGTTTCTGAGGCTTGAGCGATATTGAGTCTCGTCTACCGAGATCCCCTTTTCAACACATTGACGTGAATGTGGGTCTATGTGAATAAGGTGTGGAACATACATACAGCACGGATTACGTTCAGAAGCGAAGAGTGACATCGGATGCTTTCAAACTAGCAAAACAACGACACCGCTTCGCTGACTCACAATGACATTCACTTGAATTTCTGAAACGCAAACAACACATTCCTCGAGGCTGATTTGACGCATGCATTCATCGGCTTAAAACTATACTGTGTCTCGCAAACCACAGCGAGCTGAGTCCCCGTAACCAAAACGTAGTTATGTACACGAATCATACAATCCCAATTCTCATCCCGAGAAAAACGCCAGGCCATTAAAGGGACCGAAATATACACACCAAATCTCATTCAGTCTAAGACGATGAGTCTAAGATTATTTAGAGAACCGCCTCGCAAACTCCTCAAAAAGTTTAGGACTAATTTCATCGCTACTATTGCCAGTAACTTCCCATAAAACGCCTTTCTTTGCATAGTGTTCTAAAAGCGGTGTGCTAGTCTCCTCGAATTTCAAAAGTCGAGCTTTCCACGTTTCTTCGTCATCATCTGATCGTTTAGTGAGGGCCTCCCCAGTAATGTCATCTCTTCCTGCGACTTTGGGCGCGTTGAATGTCGTATTGTAGACCCGGCCTGATGGGGCATGGATCCACCTTCCAGCGATGCGTTCCAAAATGACATCAAAGGGAGTCTTAAGCGAAACAACCAAGTTGATGGGTATCAGATTATCAAGTTGTGAAGCTTGGCCTGCCGTGCGGGGAAAGCCATCAAGTATGAAAGATGCATCCGGATCATCGGAGGTCTGTGGTGGAGGGTAGCTTGCCAGCGATGGCTGCTCTACAAAATGATCCGTTTCAAAGTGTTCCTCCGCAGATGTTGACATCGAAGACAGAGTAAGAGGATTGCGCTCAGGAGGGGAGATCCATCCACGAGTTTTCAGTTCGTGGAGGATCAGTCGTAAGATCATCGCATCTGGCACTAATGCGCCAGACTTTATTGCGCTTTCGGCCTTTATGCCTAATGTTTCTTTAGCAATGATCAACTTCCTCGAAGCGCTATGTGACTTACCAAGAGGAGTTTGATTTTTGACATTATCGCGCAGTAAATCTCCCGACGATATTGCAGAGAGTTGCGGGAATCGCTTTAAGAGTCGCTCTGCTTGTGTGCCCTTTCCCACTCCTGGGGCTCCCACCAAGATTATTCTTGCTGCTTTCGAGAGTCGCATAGTGATTGTGTAGACTGGAAGGCAATATAATGATACAAGTAGCGAACAAGTGTCTGAACGATGCTTCGGTGTCCGGCGACCAAAAAGTCTTACTGGAGGACTCGAGATTTCTCGTGGATGGAATGTGCCTGCTCCTGGCAAGCTTTTCTCTTGCACCTATGCCAAAACTGTGTGTTTACAATATATCCATGATGAGCGACGACAAAGAGTGTGGTTGTAAGGTAGTATATAAACAAGAAGTGGTGGTTCGAGGACGAGGGGAGGCTAGAGGGTTGAGGGAGTGTGTATCAGTAGGCGGGCAGGTCCTACCCTACCCACGCACGCATTTAGCTTACATTTTTGTTCGGACTCAAAGAGCTTCAATAATTATGCGGGGAAGGGCAGCGTGCCCCTTGTCCTGTCCTGTCCGTCGAGCCGGTTGTTGAGCCACGGAGAGCGAGTCAGCGGTTGGACAGCAGCATCGTTGGGGATCGTGGTGTGTGGGACTACCAAAGGGCGCTGGAGATCCCATGCTTTGTTTTGCAACTTTGCATTGATGATAGGGGAGATAAATGAAAAATAAAGGTAAACATTGACATCATTTATGATCTACAAAGATTCACTATGAAAGATGCACATTGAGAAATAAATGAATGAATGCAATGATTGAACAGGTAAGATCGAGTACATTCAAAGTACCTATTACCTATTTATTACCTTACGACTCTATGACCCTTTGACCCTCTGACCCTTCTGACCCTACCAGCCATATCGACATCATATTTGCCTCTCCTGTCGGTGCATTCGGAGTTAAGATCACATGATACTCAACCAAATCCGGTCTTTCTTGCCTACCTGCCTTACCCCCGTTCGCGTCGAAAGAAATCGGCATCGGCTGTATCGAATTCTACTGGCAACACATGTTCAGTCCATCTACCAAATCTTTGGATCTGTAAGCACTCATCATGTCAACCACCTAAAACATACAAACACGATAAATTTCTACTTCACCCGCGACTTGGTTCTGAACCGGACAAACCCTTTTCAACGACTCTGTTGGCAAGAATCGCCTCCATCTAATCATGAGCACCTCCTCCAGAATTGTCCGCAATGCGGCGCAAACATCTTTCATGACGACTGGTATGTTTGATACAGACATCTAAAACATATATTCAATCTTGCTAACAATATATCAACAGGTCGCTCGTTCACACGATCAGGCCCATCCTCCGCATATACCGCTTTCCTTCGTCGCAATGCTCGAAATCTCCCATCTCAGATGCCCGCGCTGGCAATCCTCATCCCTCGACGCGGAGTATCAACAGACACACATGCTTCCGGATCACACCCAAACGGGCCGCCTCCAGGATTCAATGCCGAAAAGGCTAAGATACCACTAAAGGATATTGCAGCGAAGGCGCCAGCGCCAACAAAGGATGCGGCTGTTCAAGCTAAGAAGCATGAAATCGACCCTGTACCAACAAATGAAGCGACTGCAGTTCCAAAAACCAGTGCTGTGGATGCTTTAACGTTGGCGGAATTAGCGGGAACTAAAGGAGTGGAGAAGAAGGATGCCAAGGGTGAGGAGAAGAAGTTGACTCTGATGCAGAAGGTGAAGAAAGAAGCCCAGCACTACTGGGATGGAACGAAGTTGCTGGCAACTGAAGTAAAGATTAGCACAAGACTGGCCTTGAAGATGGCTGCTGGATACGAACTCAGTCGAAGAGAACATCGGCAACTACAAAGAACCGTCCAGGATATTGGCCGACTTGTGCCGTTTTCAGTTTTCATCCTGGTCCCTTTTGCTGAACTTTTATTGCCAGTTGCCTTGAAATTATTCCCCAACCTTCTACCAAGCACATACGAAGGACAAAAATCTAAGGATACCAAGGCGACCAATCTTCGGGCTACTCGCAAGGATGTAAGCAACTTCCTTCGGAACACCTTGAAGGAGACCGGATTGCCTGTAAGCTCGGTAAATGCACAAAGGGAAGAATTTACGCAGTTTTTCCGCAAAGTTCGAGCAACTGGCGAATCTCCAACTCCAGAAGAAGTCATCAAGGTTTGCAAGATTTTCAAGGACGATTTGACCCTGGACAACTTGTCAAGACCGCAATTGGTTGGAATGTGCAGATACATGAACCTCAACACGTTTGGAACCGATATGATGCTTCGATATCAGATTCGCCATCGTATGAGACAGATCAAGCGTGATGATCGTGCTATCAGCTTCGAAGGTGTTGAAACCCTGTCAGTTCCAGAACTTCAAGTTGCCTGTCTGAGCCGTGGTCTCCGTACCCATGGTGTCTCCCCAGGTCGTCTACGAGATGATCTCCAGTCTTGGTTGGATCTCAGACTCAAGCACGGAGTTCCCTCAACACTACTTGTTTTGAGCAATGCATTTAACTATGCCCAAGGCAAGAGCGAAACTGAGTTCTCCACCCAGATTGATGCTCTTACTGGTGTGCTTTCCTCTATTCCTGAGGAATTGTTCCACGAGATTGAGCTTGAAGTTCACAATGCAGAGGGAGCAGCCACCAACAAGCAGCGCCTCGAGGTTCTTAAGGAACAACAGGAACTGATTGAGGAAGAAAATGAACAGAACGAGGAGAACCAGGAGACTGGTAAAGCTACTCCCCGTGATGATGAGGATATTGATGAGAAAGAGGAGCGACGTGAGGCAAGCGAACCCGAGGCTCAGGCTGTGGAAGCCGCTGCTGCTGAGAAAGATGCTGCTGAGATCCGAGCATCAGAAGAGGCCATGAAAGACAAAAAGTCTTCTTAAAGGCTCTTTCTAGTAAGCGTTGACACGCGAAATTTCATTTGTTGTACAGTAGCATATTGGGATGGGAACATTATGCATGCATGGGATGTGGATAAATGGCTGGTTTGGGCCCAAATTATAGAAGGACCCCTTAGAATCACTGGAAAGTTTTCCAAACAGCATTGTACAACATTCAACTCAGCGAATAGAATGAAATAAATACAATTGAAAATGTACTCCAACCGCAAACTTGCTGACTGATCTGTGCTATATTGCAAAGCCAAAAATTCCCCTATGAAAAGAGGAGATTCAATAGAGTAGCTTGCAACGCATCGCCGTTATCCAAATTAGGAGACAATCACCAAAATTTGCAGGGCAATAATTAGCTGCCGTTCAACATACAGTTTGAATGGTTGAAATTACAAAGATTGTTTGGATGCCTAACTCCCTTCAGGCCATTCCTAGGGATGTCGTTTCTCTCGCCTCACTCAAGAGGTGGTCATGGCGCCGAATGCTGACTAGCTTAGTGCAATTGATAGCCTCAATGACATAGCCGCGCCAGCTTAAGCTTCTGCCTCAACATCTACTAAGCTAAGTGTCGCAAACAAAGCTACGAAGCCCTCAAAGCATATCGAGAAATGAAAAGGGTTATCTGCTCTAATTAGACCACTCTTTGCAGAATCATCCATCCTCATCCCAGATTACCCCACCAAGCTCAACCTCCATCTTCCCCGCGCACGTTGGAACGATCCGCAGTATGCAGAACGATGAATTCGCGGACGTGTTATGGCGAGGTAATGACCCGGCATCTGGTAATCGAAGAGATGGAGAGGATGGAACTGGAGATACGGGCAGTTCAGGGCCATTAGGGAGGAATCCGGATCCGCTGGACATTGCTGGTGTGGGAGCAGAGGCGGTGCTTCATTGCGAGGTTACAAATCCCATCAAGGAAAATGATGGGACAAAAGATGCATATGTATCCTACTTGGTCACTACGAATGTGCGTTTACTTCTGGACATAGTGCTCTAAGAATTCTAGGGATTCTGCTGACCTGACGCAGACAAACTTCCCTTCATTCCAGAAGCCGGTAACTACAGTCCGAAGACGATTCACCGATTTTGTATTTTTATGGAAAACCCTATCAAGAGAGTACCCGGCATGTGCAGTTCCGCCATTACCAGACAAGCACAAGATGGAATACGTTCGTGGGGACCGATTTGGGCCCGACTTTACACAGCGAAGAGCGAATTCCCTGCACAGATTTCTTAGACGTTTGACGCTACACCCAGTCCTTCGCAGGAGTGCTCTCCTTATCATCTTTTTGGAAAGTACAGACTGGAATGCAACCATGAAAACCCGGCCACAGCGGGGTTCGTCGGCTTCTGACCAAGGAGCTACTGGTGTATTTGACAATCTGACAGACACATTTATCAATGCTTTCACTAAGGTTCACAAGCCAGACAAGAGGTTCATTGAAGTCCGAGAAAAGTCGGACAAGCTTGATGAGGATTTGGGCCACGTTGAGAAAATCGTTGCACGAGTAGCACGTCGGGAAGGAGACTTGGAAACAGATTTCAAGGACCTTGCCGAACAATTCCAGAAACTGATTGCATTGGAACCTGGGGTCGAGCAGGCAGTACGTGCTTTTGCCGCAAGTGTGGAAGACACTTCCACAGGTATGAAGGTGCTGAAGGAGCATACGGATCAAGATTACCTCGGGAGTTTGAGGGATATGCAAGCGTACAGCTCAGCAGTGAAGAATCTTCTGAAGGCGCGAGAACAGAAGCAGCTTGATTTTGAACAATTGACTGAGTATCTCACAAAGAATACTACAGACAGGGATCAAGTCGCCTCCTCTCACGGTGCAAGTTCACACACTGGCGCTGGAGGGTTCATCCGCAGCAAACTTGAAGATGTGAGAGGAGTAGATCACGAGCAATCTCGCCGTGAGCGTCTGAGACGTATTGAGATTAGGATCGAGGAACTGACAAGAGAGGTCGAGGATGCCAAGAAGACGACAGAGGCCTTTGATGAAGAGGTGGTGAGAGAGGTGCAGGATTTCGAGAGGATCAAACGGATTGAATTCAAGACGCAATTCAGTGCCCTAGCGGATGCACATGTGGACTTTTACAAGGACACGATTTCGAATTGGGAAAATTATGTTAAAGAGATGGAAAGTCTTGGAGCGCCGATTGCGTAGATGCACCGTCTTGTTGTAATCCGTATTATTATTGGGGAACAGGTAGTGCTGCTACGAGGCGTTCTGTCATCGAGATATGCATGCTCTGAAACGAGTGTGCTAGCGGACTGGGTTGCGGACCAGCTATATTTTAATAAACAGCTTGTGCTTTTGTTGGTTTTTGGTGTCTCAGGTCTACCTTCAATATACTTCCTTTCTCAAGCAAATAGGGTTTCCTTCTTCCTTGTCACTCCCCAAGCGATGATCGACAAGAATCTTGTTTGTCGCTCGCTACACAATATCCCCCAGTTTCATTTCTCTTCTTCTTTTCTTCTTCTATTATCTATTGCCCAATTTTGAATTGCTCGCGGGAGTTGATAAAACATTTGTCATGGGAATAACGATCGGTCATCGTAACTCTTGACTTCATTTTCTTCAATGACTATCTGAGATGCGGATAGGTGGAAAGTCCAGCAGACATCAAGACTTGTGTCACGCATAGGTGCAGATTGGCAATACTAGCGAATCCACGACTCAATTGATAGTCGCACAAGCCGTTTGATGAAATATGTGTGTAACGATATAACATATGAAGAAGTCATATGGTAAGTATGATTCGAGTTTAATACGAGTTTGATACTTGATGTGTGGTATGAAATGGGCAGCTAAAATTCCTGGATGGTGACGATCGTTGCAAAAAGAAAATAATGGCTCCTACCGGACCAGAATACGGAATCTTGAGCGCGTAGTGGAGTTGAAGGTATGCAACCTAGCTTCGAAGATACGTTTACGCTCCTAATAACCTAGGTCAATATGTGCAAGAGGACCTACCAAATTACCCTAACCTAGCAACAATACCTTTAAGTCAATGCTGATTTAGTATCTTGGCACAGCCGATTCATTTTTCCCAAACAGAAAGATGGAGCGTCTTACTAGACATGACGATACTTTTGCGGGATTCGCCTGCTCCATGATTTGTCACATCGAATCCAAATCTGGATTGAACCAAATACTTCAACGAGGAAAAAATCTTTGAGGCCTCAAGTAGATCAGGATAACCCCGTTCTTTAGTATCTATACAATAAGAGTCATCTTCAAACAAAATTTAAATGATTTGGTCTTTTATGTATGACAGAATGATGGAAGCGAGGTTTTGGCGAGAGCTAAAAAGGGGGAGGCTATTTGCCTGAGGCATGAAAATTTAGTATTTGCCTTCCTCAACTACAATTTAACATAGAAAGACCTTTTAGTCTCTTGATCAAATCAAACAGATACATCTACAATACCACAACGAAGATTAATATGGGATCAACAGACATCAATTGAAGCGGATGTTTCCTCCGGTAATTGTTCGCTAGACTTAGAATCTCCTCTTTTAGATTTCTTTTTCAACTACGGACCCCACCACCATCGACCCCACAACTTGTGCCCTCTGGATCAAGTGGTGCTACCACGTCACTCAGTCAATTGTTTGAGCTTAATACCCTTAGGCTGCGTACAAGCAATGGCCCCTTGGTGCACAAATCTGCGAGGTTGATACCATATTCGCTCTCAGGGCTGCATGAATCTATACACTCAACATCCTACAAATGCTCCAATCAAATACAACAGTGATTCAAGCTCACTCTAGCAGGTTCGTTGTCCTTGCGTCTGTCTTCCATATCCAGTATGAGCAATGGTTCGTTGATACAGTCCTTTGAGGGGTCACTAGGCTCCTGGTTTTCACTGTGCCAAGATGGCCCGGTGGACCTTGCAGCAGTATTGTTGATATAACTGGCTCCTGAGATGCCTTCGACTTGTCAAATCATTGTGGCAGCTTTTATGTGGACGTGAAAGGAGGGTGGTGAAGTGGTCGATGCCGATGCCATGGAAACTTTTCTGGCGCACTATCCAATCGACGACACCGATTCGAGATACCTGGTATCAACATGTCCTTACATTAATGTCACAGAAGCAAGGAAGCTACTGAAGCGGTGAATATTCCTGCAATCCAACGAGAATCGAAAAGCCTTGCAATGCAAAATCAAGGCGCGACAATCTAGGACATCCGCGGAGCTGTGATCGAAGGCTTGGGCAGAGCAGCCTAAAGCCAGCCGACAAGCTCAATGATCCTTGGACATAGAAATGTGCTTGAATGTTGTCACATAAGCTCAACCTGCAGGGAATTGGTGTGCCGCTCTGCTTTGCCTGAGGATTGGGCCACATTCGTAGACGATACCGCACCGCATAAAGTATGGTTCGATCCCTTGAGCATTTTTTCCTCCTTCATAACCGAAGAGGCGAGATTTTAGGCTGCTATGGACCTTATTTGCCTTAAGTGACTATCAGAGAGTGGCGCGGTGGTGGGAGGTGTGGGTGATGGGAAAACCACTGTCCAAAAATGGGCATGGAATTGAATGACTAGAACTTCAAAGTTGCAAATCGCCTCTTAGTCAAAATCTGTTTTCGAAGTGGCAGATAGGTTTATCAAGTATAGAACTGTGCAAATATAGAGTATCTAGTACCTGTTAGTGTTGGTTGTGCTCAAGTTGGTACTGCTGTGGAGCGCCCACGACTCACGGCAATTCGTGAAGTACGACATCTACACACACATGGCAAATTCAACGTTGGGCGCTGTTCCGTTCCGCTGGCAAAGTGACTGTGGCAATTTTCTGTTTGTTCCCCAGGGCATATAGCTAGCCTTCATTATCTATACAGCTCTCTGGGAGAAAATCTGCCCACGAATCCAGGTGGTCTTGCAATATTTTCACAGAGGATTTCCTGAGTTCGAATCGGGACAACTCGAGGGGAGAGAATTTTCATTTGAATATTATGATATTGAGGGGACTGGGAATGTCTCTGTCACTTGGATATCACATTGGTGGGCCTCTGCTGCCCGCATCCTGTTGTGATTAGAGCAGTAACGCAAGAGTGTTCATATTTGGTCATCGATCGTTGGCAATTAGACTTGCATGCAGCGCTGCCATATCAGAAGCAACTTCTAGACACTCCACTTCCTACCCCGACTACCCCGAGGTCGAAGAAATTAGCAGCAATATCAAATCAGGCGGCCAGATTGTGCAGTCAACTGGTAAGTGCCCTATCATTCAGCCACCTCAAGTCTGACTGTCTCTTTCAAGAGTGATCTAGCAAATATACTCATCACGTCTGAATTTAATTTCATCTAAATAACGCCACGCTCAAGTTAATGATCGAATTCGTCTTAATGCTTCGAAGGAGGTAGTGATTCCGCATTCCTTCGAGCAATTTACACCTAACGGCCATCTAGTAGCTACCAGCTTCACCCTTCGTAACGATCTTTAAGAGTCTAAAGATAGAGCAGATGTGCTGGCTAGGTTCTAATGCAGATTCCCATCTCAAGGCTTCGGCACGACCCTCCCTGACATACGAGGATTCCCTCATCTCTCGAGATTAAATATTCAACTAAAAATAAGCCTACTACTAGATGAAGACCATCTGCCGAAGAAATCAATATTATTCCTGGTCTACCAACAACTGCCTGTGCCTCATCTACAAAAGTGTTTTGAAGACGAGATTTGAAAGAGATTCGTCCAAGCAAGACATGCTGGCCTCCTCTTACGCTCCGGCATCCCCGTAAGGCTAGGAGACAACTGTCCAGTAGGCCTGAAATGAGTTATAATGTGATCGCTACCGAACTGCTGGAATCACAATTTCAGCGTCTCGAGGCAATGCACAAGGAGCGATTTGCAACAATTACGCGCGTAATGTTGCATTGAACTCTGTCATAATTCGAGGATCGTAGAGCGGGAACTGCATGCTTGGTGTTATATCAGTTTGTTGTGGCATTCTAGATCGGGACCTTGAGCAAGGCAGCTGCTTTGAGGGTCGACAGATCCTATGCAGCATATGTCACTCTGCTGTACGGTATATTTCTCGATGGTCCATGGTTGATGAAGAGAAGTTGATACCGAAAGGTGTGGATAACTACGATTGACATCTGCACTACTACCTCGCCACATCATTTTCCATGTCTTGTGGGAAACCCGCTGGGTCGAAAAGAGAGGCAGGAGGAGATCGTGCAGACAAACCCCCGCGTTTGATGGTCTATTTTTTGTATCGCCAGCGCCCCTTTGTCGAGCTGTCTCAGGAAGCGAAGCGTACCACGTACTCGGGTCGCCATCGAACCACTTGCACATTTCGGTCTTTTTATGCACATGAGAAAAGTAGACATGGTGACTCGATGTGGCGCTCGGCTTGGGGGCTTACCTTGTCAACCTTTTCCTGAGAAGCCCTTGCTCCGTCCGAACCCTACTCAAATACCCTGCCTGCAGCTTCTCATCCGAGACATTCAAAAGAGCAAACCCTGCTTCCGGAACTCTGCTCATCTTGCCCCCTGTGACTTGCCTGACTGCACTGGATTATTTCGCATGTGTGTGGAGTGCCCACCTTGCTTCACGACTTGCATGGAAGGGAGCACAAGGGAAGCTTCACTGTCTTTATTGACGGCCAGCCATGTGCATTCCTTATGAGGACTGTGTCCATGTCGATCTTTTTCTTTGGAAAGAGTAAGAGAGAGAGAGAGAGAGAGAGAGTGGGAGGAAAGAAAAGAAAAAGACAGCAGCGAAAAGCAGGAGGTGCATCCGGCTGTCTCAGCACATCGGGTGTCGAAAAGAAGACAGCGGTGTTCCGAAAGTCGGAATTAGGCGCCCGGGAAAGCTCTGCCAAAATTTGAAATGTGATTGAAATCTCCTTCGTCCGATATTTCTTAGGGGGGATCATTGCAGAACATGACAACATCGGACACTGAAAGTCTGTCTTACACTGTCGTGCACGCTGTGGTGACTAGGTGGTGGTGGTGATGGTTGTGGGATTTCGGGCATGGACTGCCATGCCAGACATCTGGCCTTGACGATTGACGATTGACGATTGGAGGCTGTGATGTACCCATGTATATATGTACCCTGGTATCGTTGTACTTTCGCCCGTACCGTTGTAGCTTTCTGCACTTCTGGGGGGAATAAAATCGCGGTACGCACGTACTTGTGGGGTCAAGATGCACGACTGAGGTCTTTGTGAACCAGAGCGGATTATTACGCGCCCAAATAGGCTGGTCGAGATCGTTTAACGTGTTTAATTGCGCTTGGAGCGACAGTTCGTGGAAAAGAAAACACTGACATCACAGAGCTGAATCTCGTGGTGGTGCACCAGAGAAGAGGTAGTGAGAGGGCTTTGGACACGAAATTAAGTCAAGTCAATTCATTCATATCTCGTAACCCGCTATTGACCGTATTCTAAATCAAATCAAATCAAATCTTCCTGCCCGCTGCTGACTTTCCAAGAACCCAACCCGAATAACAAAACCTTCATCCTCCCTCCTCAGTTTAGTCCTTCTTATCAAGAAAAACACATGCATCCACCTGCTCGCTTCGACCTTTCCGTCACTGCGACTGATATCTAACCTAAAAGCCGCCTCCCACCATTGTACAGTCGCCTACTCCCCAAAACCGATCCCAAAAGTTGTCTGGTGCCAAGAAGAGAAGTGAAGTGATGAAATGTGCAGAGACATGATTGACATGCGATAATAGAAAAAAAGTAGACAGAAAAAGCGTAGATACAACCACCCAGGCATCTCCTAGAAGCGAAGTGAAGATAAAGTACGGACAAGAATGGAACATGCTAGCTAGTGCAGTGCGGTACGATGCGATGATCAAGATCCAGGCCCCCAGTTGTGCTGCTGGTGGTTCTGATTGTGGTTCCCGTTCTGGCCCTGGTTATGGTTCTGGCTGTGGTTTTGATGGGAATTGTGACGCTGTAGCTGCAGCTGTTGCTGTGAGTGGTGTTGGTGATGTTGATGTTGCTGCTGCTGTTGCTGCTGCTGATGATGCTGCTGTTGTTGCTGCTGATGTGTTTGTTGATGCTGATTTGACTGCACGAACATCGCATGTGCCTGGAGCTGCTGATCTTGCTGATGATTCTGGCTCTGTTGGTGCTGAATCTGATACCTCGCGCGCGCATCACTGGTAGCTCGACTCCTCACTTCATCCATACTCGCCGCCGACAGCGCAGAAACTAATGTGGCTGTCTCGCCATTGTCGTAACTCTCGTGCTTAGGGCTGATATGATCATCAGACCATGTGCTATGGCTATGGTTTGAGGAACTTCGCGAGCGCTTACGCACAGGAAGTTCATAGTCTGTTTGGTGGTCATGGAAGTGCTTTTCGACTTCAGATTGCGTCCAGGTCTCGCGGTTGCCATGCTTGTGCACGTTTTCCTTGACGAACTCCCACTTTACGTCTGATTTCACATCGTCATAGTCACTTAACGTATTGCTAAGTGCGCGCTCCTATGTGATGGTTAGTACTTGTTAGGCTGGGACCATTTCTGACAGTACAGCAATGGAAAGGTACCTCCTCGGGTGTCCATACCTTAGGCTGGTGTCAGAGTTTAGGTTTGAGGGAAGATAAATAAGCACTCACCTCAAGTCTTTCTAGAAGTCTCTTCTTTCGCATCTGTAATGCAGCAATGCTTTTGTTTTCATTCATTTCAGCACACCATTTGCTTGTAATCTCCTTCCACTGCATGTTCTGGCGTGTTAGTGCCATAAGCACTTGTTCCCCGTGGTTAATGTCTCCTGAGGACAGAAGCTCATCCAAGTATTCATCGGAGTGGTACACCTTCCGTTTTTGGTTTTTCTTGCCTCGGGAAGGCTGCGCGCTCAAAGGCCCAGAAAATGCGCCTTGAATTGGATTACCGGAGTGAGGAGGCGATTTCGTCGATGACATTGAACCTTGTCTCGATGGGCCATAGTCTTGCTTCACGGTAGCCGAGAACCGGCGATTCAAAGGGTTTGGTGCAATGAGAATGGGAGCAGGATTAGATTGTCGGAACAATGTTCCATTGGAACTTGGATGGTTCATCGAATGATGACTCTGGTTGCTCATGCCTCCAGCAGACATGTGAGGACTTTGCTGAAGAGAATGAGGGCTCTGATGCAGGCTCGGTAACGAGTCAGTTGTACGTGCTGATGATGGAGTAGAAACACTACATGCGAATTAGCTTCGTGCTTAAATCGGGAACTGAAGTGTATTTGCAACTGTGCTCAGCTCACAGTCAGACTATGCATACCCATAATTGCCGTAGTAGATATTTGGAGCGACCACGTAAGATGGTGAAGGAGGTAGAAACGGATCCGATGTTGAAATGTTAAGAGAGGCACTTCGGTCTTTGGACTTCATGTGCTGTTGAAGGTAATGCGGGCTATAGCTTTCGCCTTCCCAACCCAGCTGATAACTCACTGTCGGTGAAACCATCAATGGAGATAAATTTGACTCTCTGGTTGGCATGGGTTTGTCGGGCATGTTTGGTGACGATGTCATAGACACCGGAGTGATCAAATTCGCATCATATGCTGCTGGTAGATTAAAAGATGAGACCTAATAGGGATCGGTAAGTAAGTGATCAACAAATGATTGATCACTGTTAATGGTAGAGAACATACTGCGCTGTGAGGAGTTAAATCTTGCCCATGATTTTGCCCTCTTCCTGGTTGAAGACGGTACATTGGATGATTTAGATCGTCCAGAGGAGACATTTTGTTTAGATATGAGAAGTCAAGTGAGATACGAGTGCTTGAGATGTCGTGCGACTTCTGGTGATTGTACAGGACAAGGATGTTCTGCCTCCAAATATTTCACACAACTTAGGCGAGACGTCGTCAGGGTAAGAATTGATTGTACCAACACAAGATTCAATGCCGAAGAGATACTCTCGAGAAGATATAGCTTAGTTATGAACAGTCCGCCTCATGAAAGTGGAGTGGTTTGGAGTGGAGATTTGAAAAGAGAGCCTTGCTGTTTCTGATAGCCGGCAAGCGACCTATAACTTATCCATCAGAGAGGCACAGCGATGAGTCCCTGGCCGTCCTGTCTAGACCCAATTTGGGTGGCAGTGACTTGATCATCGAAAGAGTGCGGGTGCGCCAAAAAGTGGATGGGAAAAGGCAAGGTGGGTGGGTCATAGGCGCCTGCTCACATTTCGCTTGCATGCTAGCCCCAAGCAGGCAGTCTACAGATAGTCGCAACACTCACTGAACTTCTAGAGCATGATTTAGTCTCAATCCTGCTGGTCCTTGTACTGAAGGCATCTCTACTGAATTGGTAGCTGCTGCGGATGTAAAGATCAGGTATAGGCGACAAAGCACATGGGTAATGGTAGAGAACATCAGCCGGCGAACCGGCTGGGCAACCGTGACTATCATTTACCCATGTATTCCGTACTTGATACAGGGCATTGGCGGACCTCATTCCCCTTCGAAATGCCTGACCATAGATGTGTGATGGAAAAAGTAGTTGGGTATCATCATAAGGACAGGTGTATTCGAAGTTGGAGCTATCTTCGGCAAGTTTGGAAATAGTCATGCTGCCATGTGGTGCCTGAAAATATCGGTGTGAATGAATGTGTCGTGCTATCCCCTCTAGCTTCATGTTCATGAATAGAATCTTTGCAGCCCCATCGCAAAGGGCTTTTCCCCCTATCCCCGTGCGTGCAGCATAATAACCCCCGTCAACGATTCGGCAGATGATTTGAGCAAAGACAAAACGCCACGACCCGACAATCTGGTTCGGCTATTCTCAAGCATGGATCTAGAGTGTATAGACCAATAAACCCCTTGTATTCTCTGCCTTTGGCGCTTACGAGAAACGCAAAGCTCACCTCGGACTGTTGATTTTCAGGTTCTTTTTCCTTGCGGCACAGCAGAACCCATTTGAGAGGTGGAGGATATTGACGCGATTACTCGATGTTTTTGCCTCTTTCGGTCAGTCACTTTCCGTGGCCCCAGGATGACCTAGAGGCTCTGACCCTTCTGGACTGAGGTGCAGCACAAAAGGATATTTTAATGCACACCCCGTCTGCAATAAACCGCCTGGGAATCGATAGCCCAATGACATCAATACACAGCCGACCCCCATGTTCATGTCTTCGAGTGATTCTGGTCACTGTTAAAGGTCAAGAATTGTGATGCGCAGTGCATACGTCCTCCATGCCATCTTCTTCTCGACCGCCGGAAAACCCGTTCGAAGACGCATGCACAGCGCTTCTTGTAAGGTTCTGATTATCCTGACAGGGGCTTAGTTGATCTTTGTGTTTCATTAAACGAATGAGCTTTGACTTTGGGGGTGGATTGCTCTCCGTCTAGTCTTGTCTCACTGTACACAGAATGCCTCTTGTTCTGGAGAGCAGTTTGTGGGGGAAGGTATAGAAGCGCAAATTGACGAATTTGACGCCGATCAACAAATGATCACAGCGGCAATCGAGTCTTCATCCAACAGAGTTTGTCTCGAAATGTGCGAATTAAGCGCACCACTGGTTGAGACATCAGAATCGGTGCAGAGAATCAGTGGTGATTGTTCGAGATATCCCTCTCCACGATCGTGTCTAGGGTGGCCCGAATACATCTCTCCTGCCCTGAGTGCTGGGAAGAATTGACGGGAAAATGTACCAAATAGGAATAATCCAAAGATGTGAGAAACTGAGAACGCTCCACAATCTCTACCAATTAATAGCCCTCTTCTAAAGGTGCAACCGTCATCTTACTTGATCACAAATTTTGAAATGTCAGTCGTTTCGAACGATCTGACGGTTTATGACAACCTCCTTCAGGAAGAGAGCAACAGGATGGCGGGAGGGATCCGCGATTTTGTCCATAAGACCCATGTGCAAGGTATGCATGTCTTAGATATTTTGTACCTGCTCGTCAAAGGCTTCATGGGGGAATGTGAAAGATCCATCAGGTTAGGAATTTTCACAAGATATTTTCAAGTCCTGGACCACTGGATGCCTAACAAGCAGCGTGGGTTTCCCATCAGGAGTACGGGCGTAAAGGGCAGGTTAAATTGCTGAAGAGTCACTGCAGGAGCTGCGCTCTTTGTGGGCATTGAAATGGACACATTGATGAAGGAATGTTTTCCAGGCGGGGTACCATGGGTGTTCGCAAAATAGTTCCGGCAGTGTGATTTTGGTATCACCCCATTCGACGGTCGAGGTAGACATGACCAGACACAAAAGAAAGGCATTGAACAGTCGCCGTTACCATCAACTGTAGCTCCGAGTCCGATCGTTACCAGACAAATCAGGCGTGTTTCGTTTTCGCCAAATTCAAATCATGCGGGCGACAAAGGCGAGCTACGTGTTGAACTTTTTCCAAGTGGATATTTTATGTGGACCGACTTTTTGGCAACCTGTAGATACTTTCCTGGGGTGATCTTTGGCAGACTTTGGCTTCGATGAGGCATATGAAGTTAGACTCATCCACGGAGCTCAGAGTGAACATTCCGTAATCCTAGACGTGATAGGAGTGTCCATCAGCTTGATGCAAAACGAACGATCAATAGTTCAGAGTGGATAAACCACGAGACCATTTTGTGACCAAGGACTTGGACCCACGGCTCTGGGAGTTGTCTAAGACAGCAGGCCTGAGACTTTTGGGGGTTGCTTGCGGTGGATCAGGATCATGTTGGGCGCTTAGCAGGGCAAGTTCGACATGAAAACCAAGTTCGTCCCCACAGCTTCTCTGCAGCAGAGCATCGAAGAAATTTGCGATGTGATAATGTATCATGGTGCCTTGTCCAACGGTCGGCCATGTCGAGGTCGAGGTCTTTCTGCAACCCCGAAGTTGTCCAAGGCGAATTAGTATTCGGCGCTTAAGAATCTTGAAGAGTTGAATCGACATACCTTTTCACCTTTTCGATGATCGATCGCAAAGAGACATGATTGTTGCCACAGGTGCATTCCTATTCCCCGTAAATTCCACTTGCACTTGTCACTTGAGCTTCAACTTGAACTTGCTGATGTGAAGTTTCGAGTGTAAGTAGAGAGGAGAGGTAAGGTAAGGTAGGTAGGTGCCTCTGTACTTTACTTACCTCTCCTGGTGCCTTCCAAACTTCCAACACCACCCACCCAACCAGCCCTATTGTCAATTTCTAGCGAGAGAAACTCTCCATCCTTCATTCCCATCACATCAACTTCTATAGAATGGCTGGAATCTCAAAATCCATCTCATTAATGGAAATATTCTCAGGAAATGCTTTCCCTCTCAACTTTCCAACCATGAATCCAAAATTCAAGGTTGCACAACCAGCTGCTCGTCATTGTTGCTTATGCAAAGCATTTGAGCGCGGCAATCGTGAACTAACTGCCTACCCGCGTTGGCAAGAGAGATTCAACAAGGGAATCACGTAAAATACTTCTCCAACTGCCGGAAGCTTCCACTTGCTGAGTTTCGCAATTATCGTCCTGATAGTTGATCGTTTATTGGAACTCCACCGACGAGATCCTCCATCGGCGGACAGCAACGAAAGCTACACGGCCGAAACACCAAGAAACAGTTGAACAAATCTCAGCTGTGCTAAGCAGAAAGCCCGAAAAGCAGGTAAGGACATCTATACCATTGAGACGCATCGGACAATAATTTGAAGTGTAGAAATTAAAACACAGAACAAAAAACACAAAACGCAAGACTCGAAAATACCAAACTCGAGGAAAGCACAACGAGGCAGTGACAGGGTGAAGCAAAATAATAAATTGGAGGACGAACGAGCACTCGCTGCGCTCTATCGAACAGAAGAACTTTCGTGGCGGACCTGAGATAACAAGGACCAAGAACCCCTCGGGGTGAAAACCATGAATCAGAAATGGCAGATCTATCCCAGATCAATTGCTGCGTGCGACAAGAAGATCAAAATCCGAAGAGTCAACAGAAATCTCTTCTACTCTCACTTCTGCCAATACAATCCGAGATTTTCATGTTATGCGACACGCAAGAACAGCCTTGATGAAAACAAGGCCGTCTCTGCGACCGGTCTTATCACCCCACGAAAAAGTCCAATAACATACTATTCAATACGCAGGAAGCGGGTATAAACAAAGGATGAATGCTCTGCATGCGCAATGAGCCGATAATACGAATATTATCCAGTATGGCAAAGAATATGCAGTCGAATTGGTGCCTCGACTAAAACTCTTGCCAACATAAAGCAGTAGAATGTTGGTAGGCTATATCCCTAGCCATTCATACATCTTTGCGATAGATAACCAGCAACGAGAGAAGTGCTTTTAGAACACAAAAGTCTATCCAGCATTGCCTCCTCACTGCGAGACGATCAAAAATGAGTGATCGAATTGTGGATGTACAGCCTGCCACAGCTCGGCATTCTTACCCTTCGTGGCAGCAGACCTCCATCAACGAGAGGGCTAAATGAAACGTACATGAAGCAGTTCGATGAAGACATCCCAAGCAGTTGGAAATGCCTGCATCACCTGCATCAATCTGGTGTCGGATCCATAGTCCTCGGGTTCGAAGCATCCGACAATTCGTACAAGGGCAACGAACGTAGCTATGGACAAAAAAAACCAAGTCAAAGTACGGGTTTGTAAGGCTAGTTAATGCAAGATTTCGCCAGTCTCGATTCATGTAAAGGGAAACATCACAATGTTGCTGACAATTACTTGAAGATAAACTACCTTATACTCATTAGACGGACCACGCATTAATTAATCATTCAGCACCGAGTAGCTTGCAGCTATGCATTTGCCCCCAAGAGCTGCTACGGAGATTCATTCGCAAGCAAAAATACCAGCAATCATAAAGACACGATGAAAAGTAACAAGGAAACTCAAATACATAAGCAGAACCACCCTAAGCCAACCGCCGGAATTGACAGACTTGGAAAGTACAACTTCCCACTCGAGAGAAGCACGAATCCATCCTTTGATCAAAGTCACTATATGTACACAACAAAGTGGCGTTCTGTGCAAATGTTGATCGGCATCAAGATGTATCACAAAGCAGAAAAGAAGCACACTCACCACCTGCATAGAGAACATTCGTGGTATTTATCAAGAACTAAGCTCGGCTTACTCTACATAATGTACGTACTTCAATCCTACTTCATCTGATCCAAGACCTGTCAGCCGGCCCTCACAGCCGCTTCTCAAATCCTGCATCCAAAGCTTTTGAGTACGTGATATACTCCCAGTTATTGCGCAGCAATTTCCAAATTTACGAAATCATTGATCCCATCATTCAAAACGCTCAATTTCATGCTGCCCTCCTTACATTCCGCATATAGACAAGACATTATAGATGAGTAGCTGCTAAACAGCCTCTAAGTAACTCGAAACGATGCAGAAGTCTTCATTTCGTTCCATGAGACATTACCCATTTCCATCCGTGAGTGCCATGCAATTTTCATTCTGTTCCGTGATTATCCATAATTGCAAAAAGGGGTATTACTCATTAAGTACCGTGCGAAGCGAAATTCATGTGTAAACGAGAAGGAAAAAGGGGAATGGATGGATCGAAGCTCGAGCCAAGAGGCGATCTGTCCACAAGGTGCTGGATATATGTAGCTATCCGCCTGATTGCCAGTGATATTGGCAGGACAAACAGCAACCCTTGAAGGTGATAAATCTAGCTTCGGGAAGTGCTCAATGTGCGGTCCTGACCGAAGCTTTAACAACGAGAACACGGTCTGCTCAGCCGAGACCGTTGGCTTCTAAGCCTTGAACTGCGGCAAAGGAGTAGGGGAAGTCGACAAGACCGTCGAGCATCCAGTTCAGAGGATCAAACACTTCATAGTTATTTTCAGTGTAGCCAACACCGTTCATCATACCACTCGGCAAGCCGTGATTGGGCGTTATGGCACCATGTGCGGCGTGAAGCTGGTTTTGAAGCTGATGGGATGGTGGCATCAAGGTGTCATTCATGTGGGTAGACGACGCCGAAGACTCTGCTGCACTGTCAGGATTTGTAGGATTCTTCATAGCTGCTATACAATGAAAGTTAGATTCTTTGGAGAAACTCTTCTTTGGGTACAAAAAAGATACAAGAATTGAAATTGAAAATTTTGCTGACCTTCGATGCTGCCGCGTCCCTGGGCCTGGTATTCTTCTCGCCAGCGCCAGATCGAGTCGAAGACAAGACTCATGCTCATTCTGCACCGAACTTTGAGCTGCAAGCTATCGTCAACAGCAGTTCTGGTCTCGATCCCGTTGCTGCTGCCGGACATGTGCTGTTGTTGGCTGCGCTGCTCGACTCGTGCGCCGTTCCACATCTGGACCATGAGTTCCGCAAGCCGCCATGGAAGATCGTTGTTGATGACGCTCATGCTGCGAATTGCTTGAATGGTTTGATGAAAGAGATTCCGGCCGCGACTGAAGTCAATCTCTCTTGCGAAAAACGAGCTGAGCAGCTTTAGGAGGGTGAAACATGCTGCAAAGATCATTTGAAGGACGTAGTTCGTCGCGTACCGGAGTAGATTTCCGTTCACGTTTTCTGCGGCCTGCAATTCAAGCACGAGGTCCACAAACGCCGTTGCAGCTCTCCACAGCCCCATGAGATCATCCATATATCCTACCGTCGTACTTGAGTCGAAGAATGCGGAAAGCCGTAGATGGAGACCGGCAGCCTTCAAGTGAAGATTGATAATGGGCGAGAGATCTTGTCTCGACAGGATCGATACCTGAAGCTCGTTAAACTCTCGTCGATAGACTCGAGTCAACATGGCTCTCATCTCATCTCCTGCCACCCCTCTCGGATCACTAGCATTGCTGTACATTTCTTTCGATACTTTGTCGCAGAAACGCTCGATTTGAAGCCGAGCTTCAAGTTCTGGTGATAGTCTGAATGGCCCATCTTCACCTGGTCTGACAGCCAATGTCCAATCATAAAGAGTGGATGCTGGCTGGCCATATCCAGTTCCACAGTGTTGCGCTACAATATTACAAACTGCCCAGGTAGTTACTCGGTCATGCAATTGCTCCCGGTTGAGGTCAATAGATACCCGCGAGAAGTCTTGGGTATTGTTGGGGCGGTGAAGACCAATGCCAGTGGCAGTCTTCATCATGACACCGCAAAGAATATGAGTAGGATCTGTGGAGGTAGTACTTGTCGGCAAAGGCCATGTACAAAGCAGGCAGAGTGCCTTAACCACATGATGATTGTTGGGAACTTCACCAACTGTCGTCCAGAGAAGTCTCGTCAACGGCGCAGAGAGCGAGGTCAAGAGGCCAGGATCTGCAGTATACCTCCGTGCTGCAACTGCTACTATGACCCAGAAGAGGAGAGGATGAAGTTGGTAATAGTTCTCTGGCGGCAACTCAGGATTCAAGAAAGGCAAATAACGATGATAGTAGAACCAGAACTCATTAAAGAGGTGGCTTATTGCGTCTTCCGTCAAGCCCACATTCTCAATTTCATGAACAATCCGGGGCATATTATACGAGCCGCCTTGCTTGAGATGGAGCAATGACGATACCGCCTCATCAGATCCCATGTAGGACTGGCTATTCCTCGAGTATACCCCATTTGTCATTGGTGATTCGAGCTCCTCATCATCCTCGACCACGAATCCTTGTGCTTGTGCTCTCTGTAGGCGCATATGAAGACGTTCGATTTGCTTCTCCATTTCGGCATGTTTACTTCTTTTTCCAACTCGCTTGAAGTTTGATTCAATCTTGCATTCGAGCTTCAATCGACTGCATCGCGAACATGTTGAGAAGGGGTCTTGCACGACATCGCATCGTAGCTAAAAGATCATCAATTAGCCATGCCTTTATTTTGTCATTGTGTGACAGTCTGGCGCCCTATTTCCATCCAAGTCCTCCATTCTTAGATTCTCATGACTCACTTTCTGCTGCCGACACTCATTGCAAGCTCTCTTTACTCCAGGCTGCCGTTTTCCTGCTTCGTTCTCCTCATTGTTCTCCTCACCGACACTGCCAGGACTGCTTTCGAACTCTACCCCACTCCGCTTCCTCTTGAAGCTTCCACCTGTGCCAGGTCGAGTGCTCGTCGTAGGACTCGAAGCCCCGCCACTTGCAGCCCCTTGACCCCCCTCCATACGGGACCACAAAATATCCGGAGTGGCTTTCTTTTTGCTGAACCGGAACCCCAAGTAGTTTAAATGGATTCGGTAACGATGGCTGGTATTCAGTGCTGTGCTGCTGAGGGTGTCCGGTGTCGCTCCGTCTGATACAGTGCGATATCGGGTTTGTGCGCGGGGTTGCGTTAGGTATGGAAGAAGACCTTGGAAAGTTTCTGGTCAATTTTCAGAGGTGTCGCATTATTAGCCGAGCGTCAAGTGTCAAGTGTGCTTTTGAAGTTGGGGTTGAGGCTTGGGCCCGTTCACAACGGGATGTGCGGGCTACCGTAGATATCAATTCACGTCAAGTGTTTGATTGATCTGAGACCGTATGGAGGTATGTAGGAGAGACAACAATACCACTGTTTCTACTTGAGCCGCAACTTAACACACATGTGTTCATCAACAATTGTACATGTTAGTGCAAACAATACACGACAATGTCCATTGTACCAAGGAAGCGGGAATTGTTTCGAGGAAAGCTGTCTCCTCCTAAGCGCGATCCTAGTGGAGAATCATATGTGCAGAGGCCTGCTTCACAAGAAGAAGTGTCAATAGCAACAAGAGGAAAAAGAGAAGAGGTATTGGGTAAGTTTAAGCAGTCTCTAACCCCTACCATGTGCTTGTTAATAACCATTACAGCTGTTGAATTCTCTTCACGAGCAATACCTTCCCCTTTTCTGAATCCATCTGTGTTTCAACTGCGCCATGATGGGCTATTAATCAAGAAAGGCAGAAAGCCCGAGAAGGACGATCGTCAAACTTGACATCTGGGCAGTGAGAGATGAGAAATACAAAAGTCTAGAACATCAACGTGGAGCAAACATACTACACGTGACAATCCTCAGCACTTTCATTGTCACAAACATGACTTTTGATAGCAATGTAATCCTCGCCTGCCCATCAAAACCTAGAAAATCCAAGTCCACATGCAATGCGCCATTGTAGTGAAGGACTACGGCCAGAGATATATATTCAGCATTAATTACATTGCCTAATCCACTTAGGAATAAGAATAAGTCCGCATCGACAACTCTTCGAATGAAGAGTGGAGACATACAGAGTACTTGTCACCCCACCACAAACTACAAACTACATGTAAGATCATGTACTCCGCCTCCAAAAGTCTCCACCACCCTCTTATCTAGCTAGGGGATTTTGGAGATGTTCTTGTGACCTTTCTGGAAGATCTCGGAAAGAGTCCGCGCTCAGTCATGGCCATACAATTTCCTTCAATTTTTGACGGCGTGTTACCTGAAGCATTTCAGGCCGCAATGATGTAAGATTACTGTGTCTGCACAACATGGGGCTTACATGTAATATTACTGTGTCTGCACAACATGGGGCTTACATGTAATTCCTTTATAAAACTCAATTATTCACATCTGGCCGGCCTTACAAAGCAGATAGGCCATCATGGGACATATGAAAATATAGGGGGAAGTTCAACATAACTTAAAAGAAGTCTACAAGCTCCTAAAAACGGCAATCCTTCATGAACAGGTCAGATGAGCGGCCAGATGAGCCCATGTCACAAAGTTTAAATCAGTTAAACTATTCACCGAACATTTTAGGTTCTCCGCTCCCTAACGGGGACTGTTGCATGCATATCAACCTCGGCATAATATCTTCATGTTCATGTGCTAAGAATTTGGAAGATAATGTCTCGAGAAATGTCTAGCGCAGAAGGCAATTTTTATGATCTTCTACTTCCAGGAAATTCAGGGATTAGAGCCCGTATCAGACATCCGAACAAGGTTTGCCATCAATACTTCAGGAAAAAGGAACGCTCACTTCGTAACACAACCATAATCAGAATTAAGCACAGTACCATGGATTTTGCCAGCAGCTCCGAGCGGTGAGTAAATTATCTTTCCATGACGGTCTTCAATGTAGATCTTGCCGAGTAATGTAAACTCTTGCAAACACTGGTTGTCTTTGTGGTCGTACACTGCAGGTGAATATCAACTCTCGGTTAAATAATCCACCTTAGTGTGCCGCTACAAGGGGCCTTCAGTGACATGGGACGGGTGAGGAGCTTGATGCTTTTCTCACTTCAAGCAGCTCACTGGTTCGGCCATACTAACCCTTCAACAACTAAGATGCACTATGGGCAGGTACCTGGCCAGCAGAGCCTAAGATTCAAACCTATCAGATTCCTTTCACAAGCTCGAAACCACCTGACTAGGTTAGACCTCGATGAGAATGTTAAGCAGCATTCCCAAACAAGTAAAATCGAATGCTTGGGCAGTAAGAAATGGTGATAGTCGTATCTACTTGGAGAATTTAAACCACGCTAGATTGAATATATCCATTTTAGGCATTGTAAGCACCAAGCATCTCATGTTGTGGTGTAGTGGGATGCTGTGTCTGGACGCGTCTCTCCAGATGATCAGTGATCTATCCACATGGACAAAATGGGGCTGCTGACGGGGTTTGAACATTCAGAGGTGCAAATACTTGAGGGGTACCTAGACCTTGCTTCAGTGGGTATTTTGTACTTAAACTTGTTATTACCCCGCTGAGAAAGAGCTCCCTTTTCACTTTCCAACTTTCAAGCAAGTGCTTTCTTTCCGGCGGTATCCTCCAAAAGTTTTTGTCATTGATTATTGCACAATCCTCGTCACTTTCCCGGTTCATTATGTTGGTCACGAAGACATTTGCTGCTCTAGCTCTGCTATGGAGTTCTACAAGTGCCAAGCCGTTGTATGTTTGTTGATATCTTTTGTTGGATTTTGAAATCAGAACTGATATCTCTAGACGAGAGCGAGAGCTTGCTTTTAACTACAATGACAACAAAGTCCGTGGAGTCAATCTCGGAGGCTGGCTGGTGCTCGAACCATGGATAACTCCCTCGATATTCCAGCAGTGGGCAAATGGTGGAGGAGTTGTGGATGAATACACATATACGTATGCTTTGGGAAAGACAGAGGCACAGAATCGATTGAACAATCACTGGGCCACATGGATCACACAACAAGATTTCAATGAGATTGCATCTATGGGCTTAAACCACGTCAGAATCCCAATTGGATACTGGGCGTTAGCCCCAATCGCAGGAGAGCCATATGTTCAGGGACAGCTTTCATATTTGGATCAGGCAATTGGTTGGGCTAGATCAGCGGGCCTAAAAGTTATGCTGGATTTGCATGGAGGTAAGATATGGCAATCTAGATTTGTCCTGATTAACTGCTGACAACAATTAGCTCCTGGATCTCAGTATGTCTCTCCCCTTAAAGGACTCAGTTCCTTTGAAGAAGGCTTGAGATATATTGTTTTGGAAAAATCCTCTGCAATGCTTAAGCTATAATTTCCCGAATTACAAATGCTGACGGTTCAATTAGAAACGGGTTTGACAACTCGGGTAGAGCTGGTGGGATCAACTGGCAAACGGGTGACAACGTTCAGCAAACATTGAATGCGATCAGAGTGTTAGCTCAAAGATATGCTTCCCAGTCTGATGTCGTTACAGCCATTCAGCTCTTAAATGAGCCCGCTTCCTGGGGCAACGATATGAGCAAGGTCAAGCAATTTTACTACGATGGTTGGGGCACCGTGCGTGATTCCAATTACGATACCGCCGTCGTCATACATGATGCTTTCCTTGACGTCCAGAGCTACTGGAATGGTTTTATGAATTACCAAAGTGGTGTTAACCACGTCATTCTTGATACACACATCTACCAAATATTTACACAGGACACCATTTCCAGGAAACCATGTGCTCACATTAAAGCAGCTTGTGAAGCAGGCCCAAAGATAAAAGGGACGGACAAATGGACAATTGTTGGTGAGGTTAGTTGTTACCATTATGAGATGATATAACTAGTACTTACGCAGAATAATAGTGGTCAGGCGCTCAAACCGATTGTGCCAAATGGCTCAATGGTCTGGGGAAAGGCGCACGATACGATGGTACTTTGGAGGGTAGTCAAGGCTATTATGGAGACTGTCAGACTAAGTATCAAGGGACTGTAGCTGGACTGCTTGAAGTTGATAAGGTCAACCTGGCATACTATGTCGAAGCGCAATTGGATGCATACGAGCAGCATGCTGGCTGGATCTTCTGGGCCTGGAAGACTGAGAGTGCACCAGAATGGAACTTCCGCGACTTGACACGAGCTGGATTGATCCCGCAGCCATTGACGAGTCGCAAGTTCCCCCCTCAGTGCCAGACTGATCGATGCTTAGTTCCAGGAAACTAGGCAGATCACTGTATAAGCTTTCGGAGGAGGAGGCTTAAGCCTGTACATGTGTACATGTGTACACTAGAGCAATACGAAAAAATCCGGGCGGAGGGAAAAGAGCTCATGAATTTATGATGAATGGTTGGATAGTAACACGATACGCACACTCGCTATTGAATAATTGGAATTGGTATATGGCAACGCAAGGGAGCATGGTCATTTGGAGAATTGGATACCTACCTTACCTTACACAACAACAACAACTTGCCGGAAGAAACAGAACGGCACTCAAAACAAGACATAAAGACCCTAACTTGAGCCTCTCATTTATGCTACGTGTTCATTCATGTATGTGTTCGTGCGAGAAGTGATACGATCTCGATGGCGTTGTATTCTACTGCAGTAAACCAAGTGATTGTTTCACATATTCCAACGGTCCGACTTCTAAAATGTACCTTATTTTCTTATTACCACCACTAATGCGGATAAGCCATTATCTTACTAATCTCCAATAGAGGAATTGATTGAGGTATCACAACGGAAGCTAGCGAGGTGAGCTGAGCTGAGACTTTCTTTTTCCAACGTCAACTCCCATCCTTCTTATGTGATAGAAATAAGCATTGCGTTGCGCTTTTCATTTGAAGCTCTCCTACCTATCTTTGATCTTTGAGAGGCCTCGGTCTTTGCCTAGGCAGTGAGTTATCGGCCTACATTAGGGGCGAAAATACGGGAAGTGCATTTTACTCTATTTCTCGTCGCGATTCATGTTCCATCGACTTTCCATCACTCTTTATTTCTGCCATATATACATACATGATTCAATCTGGAAGTTCAGACCTAAATCCTTTCCGAGTGTATACAATGCCGTTCAATGCTGCCGGTTGAGCGTTGAATGGAAAGCAGCCCACAGTTTTACCCCGCAATACACCTGTTTCACCCCTCCTCCACATCCCGGTACGATGCATCTCCTGCGTTGCCGTCTTCTTCGACCGAGTGGAGAAGAGCAACTAGAGAGTCAATTGTACTCGAAGACTGGAATTACAACTAGTCCACTTGACCAGAAAGCTGGATAGGTATTTTATCTCAATTGTTTCTGTGTTTTGTTACTGCTTGGCACGTTTGATTATTCCTCCCCATATCTACCTACCTCAGTACACATTAAAACAGCAATATCCCTTCTCCTCCAACACAATGGCCGATACATCAAAGGCGAACGGCGATGCAGAAGTGCAAACCTACCCTCTCATCATCTCCAACAAACCCTATACAACACAGACGACCTTCCCCGTCCACTCACCCGCGACGGGCAAGCTCCTGCACCACTTCTCATCCGCCTCCATCGCCGACGTCGACGCAGCCCTCACCTCCGCCCAAGCCGCCTACCCAGCATGGAAAGCCCTCCCGCCGCAAAAGAAGCGCGATATCTTTCTCAAGGCAGCTGCGATTCTCGACTCGCGCCCCGATGCTCTCAAGAAAGCCATGGTTGACGAAACTGGCGCCGCTCCCGGCTGGGGCGCCTTCAACATGGGTCTCGCGAGCGAGCTGCTTCGTGATATCGGGGGCAGAATCTCAAGCATACACGGCATGATTCCGCAGACCGCGCAGGAGGGCCTCTCTGCTTTGGTGTACAAGGAGCCGTATGGTGTTATTCTCGCAATTGCGCCGTGGAACGCTCCGTATATCTTGGGCGTTAGAGCATTTGCGTACCCGCTCGCTGCAGGAAACTGTGTCATTCTCAAGGCGCCTGAGTTCTCGCCATTGTGCTCGACGCATATTGTGCAAGCTCTGCACGATGCTGGATTGCCCCCTGGAGTTCTGTCTTTGATCGCGCACCAACCTTCTGATGCCGCGGCCGTGACGAAACACTTGATTGAGAGTCCGGTGGTGAAGAAGATTAACTTCACAGGCTCGACAGTCGTGGGGAAGATTATTGCCGAGCTTGCGGGCAAGAATTTGAAGCCTGTTCTCTTAGAGCTGGGAGGTAAGGCACCTGCTATCGTGTGCGAGGATGCGGACTTGGAACTCGCGGCAAAGGAGTGTGCACTGGGTGCCTTCTTGCATAGTGGTCAGATCTGCATGTCCACGGAACGGATCATCGTACACGAGAAAGTCGTCGATGAGTTCGAAGTGCTCTTCGCGAAAGCAGCAGCTGCTTTCGCGCCCGCGGGGACGGAACCACCCGTCCTGATCAACAGCGCCGGCGTGGCCAAGAACCAACGTCTCCTCAAAGACGCCATCGCGAAAGGCGCGACAATCATCCACGGCGACCCGGCCAATGGTGACGGCGCGAAAATGATGCCCGTCGTAGTGAAGGGTACCGCGAAGGGTATGGATTTGTTCTACACTGAGAGTTTTGGCCCTACCGTCAGTGTGATGACTGTGAAGAGCGAGGAGGAGGCCTTGGAGCTGGCGAATGATACCGAGTATGGTCTTAGTGCTGCGGTGTTCACAAAGGATTTGGGGAAGGCCTTGAGGATGGCGAGGGGGATTGAGAGTGGTGCTGTGCATATTAATGGGATGACGGTGCATGATGAGACGGCGTTGCCGCATGGTGGTGAGTTTGATTGATTTCACATATCGAGTCTTTGGGTTTGGTGTTGGGATTGAAGTGTTTCTGAGGGCGATGAAGCGATGAATAGATGAAATGATGCTAACTCTCAATTCAGGTATGAAAGCAAGTGGCTATGGGAGATTTGGAGCAACTGGGCTCGAGGAGTGGGTTAGGACGAAGACGGTAACATTCAAAGACTAAGTTTGTGGAATAGACTTGAAATACTCAAATGAAATCTTCGTTTCTACATCTGCACAAGGATAATGTGGCTGGTTCCTCCTCACAATTATCGAGGAGAGATATCATCCAAGTATGACAACAGGGCAAAATCTATCCTTTCGAGAATATGCTCAATAACTGTGCGTCTCAGAAACCTGTCGATTGCAGTAGTCCATGGCAATGGAGCCTGTGCAACGTTTCAAAGCATCTGTGCATTCTATCTCTAAATCCACAAATGATTCATACATATTAGATGACTCTCATTTCAGAAATAAGTGACATGATATGCATCGCGTTGAGCCAGACATTCATATATACTGCTGGGCTCGATGACTTCGATGCATTTACATTCCGAGGACTTTCTTCTAAACTATCAAACTAATCCTACTTTATATATCAAGTTGACGCATCAATGAGAACTGCCTGGAGGATTAGCAGCAGACATATTATAAGCCAACATGCATCTATTCTCAGAAATAACCTGTGTCTGCCAGTCTATATTTTCGAAATTTTCGAAAAAAGATCACCAAGTGAGTGATGTCAAGCTCGGGAATGCCTTCATATTTACTATCCAGCTCTTCCCTTTTGGGTCCACTCTTCTCGCCTCAATGATTCCACAGGAGAGAAATTAAAAGTAACATCTTCCATGAATATTTATCGGTCGGTCAATAGTCATCAGCTCATGTCTTCATTTCTTCGGATGGTTTATTCGCCATCGGTCTCAACTCCACCTCCGAATTACCGTATGTGTCGATCACGAGATGAGGAAAGCATCGCAACGACCCAAGGAACCTTGATGCACGTCAAATCTTTAAGCCACAATCTAAGATCTAACAGAGAAATTACTTTCCCAAGTTTTGCCACCTTTGTCCCAGGATTGGGGTTTTCAGCCTCTAATCTGGACCCCCATATATGTGGCGTGAGACATGGTGGCGTGATGTGAGAATTGGGCTCCCCCGTCCGTACTGTACCGACTCCTCGTACCTGACTGAGCTGAGCTGTTGTGAGGGAGATTTTTTTTTTTTTTTTATCTTTTGGCTTTCGGGTCGGACAGTTACTCGGTCGTTGGGTTTTGATGTCTCCTGCATTTTTAATTTTTATTTGGAGAAGGGGGAGATTTCCTTCTCTAATCAGGATACATTTGCGTGGGCGCTGCTCCTCGGTAAGACATGGGAATTTTCAGTGTTGAGATAACTTCGGGATCTGACTTATGCCAAGACGTGTAAACATGAGGCGTTGAAAATCTACATGTGTTTACTTTGTAGAAGTGCCGGGGGGGAGGGAGAGGGAGAGGGAGAGGGAGAGGGAGAGGGAGAAGGGGGAATGTCCTTTATCGGATTCTTTGGTCTGTGAAAGTAAAAGCAGAATTTACTGATATCGATTTTGAAGAATGCAGAACATGGGTATGTCCGGGTATGGGTCCGGGTAAGGATGTAAACTGGGGGCCAGACCCGCCGGTTATTCCTAGCGTCCGCTGCCAGCAAACGCAACTTCAACCACATCTTCCTTTGCTGGCTTCAATTGTATTGTATGCAACAATGCACTTCCAGAAAAGTACTTCTTTCATCGCCCACATCAGACCATACTGATCGGACGGATGTATCCAAGTATCTTCGAACTTTGGAGCTCCGCGAGACTCTAGATTCCACTCGAAAACCATTCACAACAGTTCTCATACGATCTTTCGGTACGTCATTGTCATACCACTTTTGTGTGGCGTTGGTATCCTGGACACCTGCATGAATGCATGGGAATCCTCCACGCCCCGGAGTGCTTCCATTTGATAGAGCTCTCCACGCCTATCCACCCCCCCAAGAGAGATATCCCACAGTAAACATATGCCGCTGAAGGCCACCCAGCTCGGCCATCGGCCCTACCCACGCGAAAGAGAAACGTGTGTCCTGAGCAAACACTCAGCGGTCGACATAAACGAGCACCAACCACATCGAGGTCAGTATCAGATTGGCTGGATGGGTGAGGATGGTCAGACGAGACTCTCACTGGCTGGCTGTTCACCCAGACGGACAGCGGGCCCTTATGGACGCAATCACCCCATTTTTCGAGAATCGTCGATGTCTGCTCATGGTATCGCGAAAACCTGGGATTGTGTACTGCATCGCTATACGGAGCCTTGGGTTTTGGGTGAAGCGGTAGAATCAGACCACCTTTGAAGACCAATTATGGCTTGAGGGAAGCTTACCCGTGCTGCACGCACCACGACCCCTCTATCTGCTAAGTGATTTTATTTTCTGCCCCTCTATTGATATTCAGTTATAAGGTAAGTGATGTCCTCTTCTTGTCGCTGTTCATATCATTCAAGCAATTCACATCGAGCAATCGACACACACAACAATCATACTACACAGCTTATTTGAGCTGTCCAATCCTACATATCCTTTATCTTCAGCAAGTTCAACTCGGATTCGAGTTGGCCCAACATCAATATGCAATCAGCTTCTGATGAAGTGGAGGTCAAGAGCATTTCGCCCTACGGAATTGCCAGATCGACAGTCTCTGGAACTCCTCTCAGCAAAGAGGAAATCCGAAAATACGATGCATACTTCAAGGCCAGCATGTACTTGTGCCTGGGTATGCTCTACCTCAAAGACAACGCTCTCCTTAAGGAGCCCCTCACAACAAAACATCTCAAGGCCCGTTTACTCGGTCATTGGGGATCTGATGCCGGTCAATCCTTCACCTGGATGCACATGAACCGTCTTATCAAGAAGTACGATTTAGATACTCTTTTCATCTCAGGCCCAGGTCATGGAGCTCCAGGTATCATTTCCCAGTCATATCTGGAAGGTGTCTACTCAGAAGTCTATCCAGACAAGTCTGAGAACGAGGAGGGCATGAGGAAGTTCTTCAAGCAATTCTCGTTCCCAGGTGGAATTGGTAGTCACGCAACCCCAGAAACACCAGGTA
Source organism: Margaritispora aquatica (assembly GCA_007644065.1). Lineage (NCBI taxonomy): Eukaryota > Fungi > Ascomycota > Leotiomycetes > Helotiales > Discinellaceae > Margaritispora > Margaritispora aquatica. The sequence continues at coordinate 2,160,553 of VJWN01000002.1, forward strand.
GCATCCACGAAGGTGGTGAGCTTGGATACTCAATCTCCCACGCCTTTGGATCTGTCTTCGACAACCCAAACCTGATCACCCTCACCATGGTTGGTGACGGAGAAGCTGAGACTGGTCCTCTTGCCACTAGTTGGCACAGCACCAAATTCCTCAACCCCATCACCGATGGTGCCGTTCTCCCAGTTCTCCATCTTAACGGCTATAAGATCAACAACCCAACGATTCTCGCCCGTATCTCGCACGCCGAGTTGACAGCACTCTTTATTGGTTATGGTTGGACACCATATTTCGTTGAGGGAAGTGACCTCGAGAGTATGCACCAAGCCATGGCTGCCACTATGGAACACTGTGTTCTTGAAATCAGAAAGTTCCAGAAGCAAGCTCGTGATTCAGGAGTCTCATTCCGACCACGTTGGCCCATGATCGTTCTCAGAAGTCCTAAGGGATGGACCGCACCAAGAAAGATTGATGGCAAGCTACTCGAAGGATACTGGCGATCGCATCAAGTCCCAATCGCCGATGTTGCTACCAACCCAGCACATTTGAAGATTCTCGAGAACTGGATGAAGAGCTACAAGCCTGAGGAGGTCTTCGACAGCGAGGGCAAGCTCATCGCTGAATTGAAGGAGCTCGCACCAGTTGGAAACGCCCGTATGAGTGCCAACCCAGTCGGTAACGGTGGTCTTCTCAAGAAGCCTCTTGATATGCCCGATTTCCGCAAATACGCTCTGCAGAAGATCCAGCCCGGTATCTCCCTCATGCCAAGTATGGGAAATATGGCAACGATGCTCAGAGACGTTGTTGCACAAAACATGACCAACTTCCGTGTCTTCGGCCCAGATGAGACCGAATCCAACAAGCTTGGCGAGATTTACAAGGCCGGTAAGAAGGTTTGGATGGGCGAGTACTTTGAGGAAGATGAAGACGGAGGAAATCTCGTCCACAACGGTCGTGTTATGGAAATGCTTAGCGAGCACACTTGCGAGGGTTGGTTGGAAGGTTACATCCTTTCTGGTCGACATGGTCTTCTCAACAGCTACGAACCATTCATTCACATCATCGATTCCATGGTAAATCAACATTGCAAGTGGATTGAGAAGTGTCTTGAGATCGAATGGAGAGCAAAGGTTGCCTCCCTCAACATCCTGCTGACCGCAACCGTCTGGAGACAAGATCACAATGGTTTCACCCATCAAGATCCTGGTTTCCTCGATGTTGTCGCCAACAAGAGCCCTGAGGTTGTCCGTATCTACCTGCCGCCTGATGGAAACTGTCTTCTTTCCGTCACCGATCACTGTCTTCGCAGCAACAACTACGTCAACGTCATTGTAGCTGATAAACAAGATCATCTCCAATTCCTTGAGATGGAAGAGGCTATCGAGCATTGCACCAAGGGTCTCGGTATCTGGGACTGGGCTTCCAACGATCAAGGCGTCGAGCCGGATGTTGTTATGGCATCCTGCGGAGATGTTCCAACCCACGAGTCTCTCGCTGCCACTGCTCTTCTTCGCGAGTTCCTCCCAGATCTCAAGATCAGATTCGTCAACGTCGTCGATCTCTTCAAGCTCATCTCCGAAATCGACCATCCTCACGGCCTGAGCGACAGAGAGTGGAAATCCCTCTTCACAGATGACAAACCAGTCATATTCAACTTCCACTCCTACCCATGGTTGATCCACAGACTCACGTACAAGCGCCCTGGCCAGCTGAACATCCACGTCAGAGGCTACAAAGAGAAGGGTAACATCGATACGCCACTTGAGTTGGCCATTCGCAACCAGACCGATCGTTACAGTTTGGCCATGGACGCCATTGACCGTATCCCAAGCCTGAAGAACACAGCAAGCGGTGTCAGAGAGAAGTTGCTGAATCTCCAGATCGCAGCCAAGACTGAGGCCTTCGAAAATGGTCTTGATCCAGAGCACATCAGGAAATGGGTCTGGCCTTACCCAAAGAAGGCATAGACGGACACGTTGTACAGCGGTTTAGAAAAGCCTCAAAAGGGGGAGAGGCGGGTCGGGAATAGATAGACGGGGCGGGGATGATCTTGGGTGCGGATTTTTACATATATGGGTTTCTATGGAGTTTTGTTCCGTTCGGTACATAGTTCTGGAGAATAATGAATGCTTCTCTACTTGCCATCTCTCTCTACATTTCTGACCTCTTGAGCATTTCTTGATCCTTTCTCCTGGCTCTAATTCGAAAAATCACCAAAACACAGTGATGGTATTTCACAATCCCCTCATCCTCCCTTCCAATATAATGTCCAGCTCCATATCTCATACCATTGCATCTTCCCATAACCTACCCATCACCATCACGATCGCCATCACCACGATCTCCAGAGTCCAACAATCCAACAATTCATCAAACCATCAGCCCATCAACCCATCAGCCCACCACACTGCAGGGTAATCACGACCCCTTCATGTCCATGTTTATCATTATCTTTATCATTATCTTTATCTCCATCTCCACACATGCTAAAAAAAATCTCTGTTGCACATCGCAGTCTTCGCACCGGCCCGATCCGATTTCCTTCCCTCATGATTTTTTAGTGATCGTTCGTTCGTTCGTTCGTTCGTCCACGTCTGTTCGTCTATCCGTCGTTGTGTGATGGACATGTGCTCACTGGACGGCGTCCTCGTGGCGTGCTTGAAAGCTTGCTTTATGTATGTGATGTTCATCGTTTTAGGTCCTCTTATCACTACTGGTTCTTTGGTTCTGTTCTATTAGGGAATTGGGACTGGAATACTGGAATACTGGAATACTGGACTGCTTTTCATGAACGCAAGGCCCCTCCCCCCGAGCGATGTTACGGGCCGCTCCGTTATCTATGGTCAGGTAGGGAAATTGATGAGGGTTTGGGTAAGGAAGGGTTGGAGTGGGATTCAGTGCGTGTTTGTTGAGCGAGATTGAGACTTGAGTGGAAGTGAATTGATGGCGAGGATTGGGAATGTAGTTTGAGAGGATGGATGGTATGGTATGGTATGAAAATGAGTGGGAGATTGGACGTTTGTCACGTTTTGTACTGTGCGTAGGGGTGGTGCATGCATATCGTCAACGAAAGGAGTGTTGAGTATGGATGGTTACGGGGCATAAATCTCAGTTGACGAACTTGACTGTACTTTAATATTCAGTACGGTAAGGTCTTTACTGGAATTCAGGAGTCTTGTCGCTGATAATGTCAATGGTCGTTCTGATTGAATCTCGGAAAGAGTTTGTTTATTTGAGAGATAGATTGAAATGTGTGTGTATGGATGGAAAGGCAGACGGTGATGACCCGTGTACTGAAGAGATAAGTGCTCTCGACTTTCACAGGTTATTTGAATTAAGTACTAAGGCAGAAGATATTTATCTCTCATCACGATATGTATAGTGTTCAGGCTCAAGCTGGACCGTGAAGTTCTTCGGGTGGAACATGACTCGCCTTGGTCCGAAATTTTCAGCTTCGTACATCCTACTTCTGCACGCGTACCAATACTAACACGTCCATCGCTCCTGATCTGTAGAGTAAAGAGGGACGGCAGGTATGAGCAACTTCGCCAACCAAAGTGTCTACTCAGTTCTTTGTCGGAGATAAGCGACAGACAACACTGCTGATACGTTCATATGTTGAGTTAACGATCCCAATAGTACACTCTAACGCCGAGCCTCGGAATTGTCATGTATGTATATACCTAAAGAGTAACCAGAGAACCCCTCCCTCAGCTGAAGACCAACGATGAGAGGTTGAAGGACAGTAGAAAGTGGAACTAAGGGACCAATATTTCAAAGTTGAAATTAGCACCTAGTCTAAACTTGAACCTTGAAGATCGAGAACCGAGTGGGCTATGAGCTCCACCGGATCACTTCCAAGGAAACAGGAGTACTTAAATCCATACAGATTGGGTCTCAAACGTCAACCATTCACACCACTCGATTCGACTCGTTCATCCACCAGATCTAGACGATTTTCCCCACCCACCCCTCCTTGGTCCCCAAAATAGTGAATTTAGATACGACGTCCAAGCAACCCGCGGGTGGCTAGGGATGTCGCACATCAATGCTACCTCTCTACTGTACGTGCTAGCGCGAGATTGGCAACGGAGAAGGTTCCGTGTGGTGGGGAATGGTTTCTTGGTCGTGTTTTCGCGGTGATGGCGGTGAGCGACGAAGCGAAGGGACAAGAAGATCAGCCACTCGCTCGGGTAAAGTGTCAGGGAAAAATTTCTTTGGTACTGGTCTGGCATCAATCACGAATACAGTAATACATACATTACAGTATGATGTGTTGTCTGTGCATTGGTTGGTGCTCGATATGCTACCAGCATGATCTCACCGAATGGCATGACTGGAGACATGGAGAGGATGGAGATAGTGGGTATTTGTTGCACGTCGAAAACTAAGGTTACACAAAGGCTTTGAAGCTTAAAGCCAATGCGACTGAGACCTTGTATCAATATTCGCCCATCCTAAGACTGGATTTGCCGGATTTGGAAATCTGTTGCAGGTCGAAAATGAAGGTTACACGTCGGTGGAAAGTATAATGGTAAGTGGAGAGATGGAGTCTCCGTCAGTGGTTCCAGACTGGCAATCTGTTGGATGAAAAGTGATAGCGAGGAGCAGTTTGTTGCATGTCGAACATGAAGGTTACACAACGGTGGAAAGCATAAAACGGGCATGTCTTGGTCCCGAATTTGGTTTGGGTAATTCATTGGACAGAGGATATCGAATTGAGAGAAACGCAATGATTTTGTTGCATGTCGAAATTGAAGGTTACACACCGTGCAAAGTATAAGTCCAATGGACCGAAACCTAGAGTCTTGGTCAGCTGTTCGTGTTGCTGACTTTTGAGTTCAAAAGAAGTCAAATTAATGTGGAAGAAGCAAATATTGCATATCGATAGCGAAGGTTACACGCGATCAAAAATTCGGTAAAGTATATACTTGGTATTGTGGGTCCATACCCGTTTCGAGTTTGAAAGGTTGGAGAATAGCCACAGAAAACGCAGCGGTGCTAGGCTTTGTTGCACGTCGAGGCAGAAGGTTGTGATCCGTCAATGGTTCGTTGAAGTGTAAATCTGATAATTGTGAGGCTAAGTTGTCTTTGGTGATGGTGGGGCTTTGTATTTGATGGATGAGTTTGACTATGCAGAGTTTCCAAAGGAGCGAGCGTTGTGGGGTTCCTCGGCTAGAATACGAAGATAAAGTCTCAACGATCTTCGTCCTTGAGAAGTACTTCTTGGTCAGTCTGTTTATAAGAATAGGAATTAATACCAAAAGTCCTATAGCTCGGGTCAACCTCGTAGACCAAAGATAAAACAATACAAGGTTTTGGAATAATACCAAAACGTGGTTTAGAGATTCACGTCAACTTGGGACGAACAAAGCATAATCCGGTCCGAGATACGCCCGAGTGATACCTCCATACATAACGCCGAATCACGAGACCAGCTAAACATAAACAAGCAATGTGGACAAAAAAGTGGACGCATAAGAGTCCCTCAAGATTATCGGATGACAGAACCCCAAAGTCCTGGTTCTTGGGACCGGCATTCGATGGTGCATATTTAGGTTTGCCGCCGTTATCGACTAACTCTTGCCGAAATACTTGACGCTACCGCTGCTGCCCCAGAAAATAAAGACAGCGGAACGCGACGTTCTCTTTGAAGTTCTTGGGAGTGTCTTCTGCTGCCCTGACAACTTCTTTTTGTGGCAAAAAGAGAAGAGATGTGGAAGCTTAAGATGGCATTTGTGTAACGAGTCAGGATCACCCCGTCCAAAGAAAGAAAAGGGGCAGCGCAAATCAGGGGTCTCGCTTAGCTCAATGCAGCGCGCCCCAATTTGCCCAACTCACACTGGTCCAAGCAAAGCAATATCGCCTCACTCTTCCAATTTCTGCACACATGCACACTGACTGCGCTGCAGACAACCACAACCACAACCACCACAACCACCCCACCTCCCCCCTGACACACTCGAAAGAATCAGCAATAGTTCCTCTGATAATCTGACTAGCGTCCCGTGTGTTGAAACCATCTGACCTCCCATCTTGCCATTTTGTTGCTCGTCGCAGTATCCCGTGTAACCACACTAGTGCTCCAAGACCCAGCCGACACCCTGCAGGCGTGTGTGTTCGTTCAGTTCACGACTCACGAGTCCGTTCTCAGAGGGAGGTGGATGGTGTGTGAGACATGACAACCCTTTCTTGAGTACGAGTGAGGAAAAGGAGGTTTTGTTGCACGTCGAGAGGATGCTGCAAGGTGATGTAATTTGTTTGTTTTGGGTATTCTGGGTCCTCTTTGTGAGGCTGAAGATATATGTGTCTAGGTTGGCGCGTCTGTGAGTGGATGGAGGAGGTTGCTAGTCATGGGGCTGTATGTCGGTAATGAGATTTGTTTTCTCCCAAAGGAAAAGAAGGTGAGTAGAAGACTTTTGTTGCACATCTAATGCTCATGTACGATGATGTAACTTTGGGTTGAAAGAGATTGGGTTGTCGATGCTTTCTCGGCTCTGCCCTGCGGTTTCGAGGTGTTTCGTGCCAGGAGGGAGGTGTTTGCCAAGTCCGGCCTTTACCCACTTCCACTTGCGGTGATGGAGGGGAGAATCGGAATGTTGTTGCACATCTACAGCTAATGCAGGTATCCGGATTGGGAAAACATTGAAAGTCTCCTCGTAAATACGTCGTCAAGTTCTCCCATGTCTAACCTGAAAACTAAGAAGTGTTGTTAGTTCGTCTAGCTACTCCAGAGTGGTTCAGTACTCGAGTCAGCTGTGTAAAGAAGAACCAAGATGATATATTTGTTGCACATCTTCAAGCACATGCAAATCAAATGAGCAATCCAATATATTGTTTTGTTTTCATGTGATATTGATTCATTGATCGTGTACTTCTTCGGTCGTTCCCCTTTTATTGCTTCTTTGCGGGCGTTATCCGAGCTTCTAAAGGGGCCGGGCCACATCCTCCAATATCGCCAACCGACCTCAGCCGTCAGTCATGAACCAAAGAAATGAGTTTTGTTGCACATCTAAGCTTCATGCATGCTTATATAAGAGTTCATTCTTTGGGGAATCGAAGAGGGGACGTTGGGTTGCCTCCTTTTCTGATGGTTTTCTGAAAGTTAGGTGGAGACCTTTATTGGGTGTATCATTGGTTTCATTTATGTAGTTGAATCGTGTTGCATTCCTGCTTCTGCAAGCTTCACATGAGGCCTACAACAATGACTACCTCTAATATTCTAATTTAGTGTTAAAATTTTCAACTACTTCAAAATACTATGGATTTCTGCTGAGCGAAGATGAGCTGACTATCCCATGGTACTCAAAGATACCTTCACCACGAGCCATACGCTTCAACATTGCTAAACATCCAAGCTTCACAAAGAACAGATCGGATATGAATCTGTACTGTTAAATTTTCGGACTACTATATTCTCCTCCACACGCTGCCGAGTAGAGTAAGTATGTACGCTACGTTTTCGTGCCAAGAGAACATTTGTCTTGCAATAGTATTCGAGAAGACAACAGAGACGAGTTGCCTTGCACATCTGCAAAAACCAATGCAGGTCCATGTACGCTTCTCCCAGAAAGTAAGGCATCTAGACGAGAATTGTTGCACGTCTACAGAAACTAATGCATGTTGATATAGGCTCTCCTCACAGCATGAGAGGCACAGAGGCAGATATGTTGCACATCTACAAAAACTAATGCAGCTTTGAAGTGAGCTTTCCCCATTGCAACATTACAGAAGAAAGTATTGTTGCACATCTGTAAAAACTAATGCATGTTGTTGTGAGCTATCCTCACAAAAAAGCCATGACGCTGAGCATTGTTGCACATCTAGAAAAACTAATGCAGCTTTGAAATGAACTTTCCTCTTTACAACACCACAAAACTCAGTGTTGTTGCACATCTACAAAAACTAATGCAAGTTGATATGAGCAATGCCCCCAATAGAACCATAGAAAAGGCAAGAGCCAAGTTCTGTTGCACGTCTCCGAAAACTAATGCAGGCCGATACAATATGTTATCATGCGGCCATGTAGTGAAAGTAAACGTACGGCTGAATTGTCGGATCGTGTCGTCGGGGTCAATGACGTTTACCGAGTTTCGGAAGGCATGAGGATGAAATGGCTTCCTAAGGTAAGACATCATCTGTCGGATCCTGTTCTCTCTTCCTGTTTCCAGAGAGCAAAATCAGTAATCCTAATATTTAGAACGGATGATTCTTCAGATAATATATGTTTAGGTTCATTTCAATATTCCAAAAAGTGAATTTGTCATTTTCGTAATTTTCGAATGTTTTGTTTGAGATCACATTGCGCCGTAGACCTGCGGATATCTGAAACCCCGGCTTCCCATGGCATTTATATTGATACAACCATAATCATACAATAAAGCTTTAATAGTTATTGAAGGGATTAATTCACTGTTTAGGGCGTGTATAGCTTTTTAAATTGTGAGGTAAATCTCAGCTTGCCGATTCAAAATTGCATCTTCTCATTGACGAGATTAACAGCTTTTGGGTGGAAATCAAGAATACAAAGCTGGAGCAGTGTCTCAATTCTATTTCAATTGCTTCACTAGCGACATCAATTGTGATAAACTTGGACTAGTAACTGATAATAAATGTTATGACTTTGAAGCACAATCCATGAATAAGAAAACGTCCGTTGTTAATTGGTAATCGACTTCCAAAAACGGAGACAAGACACACCATGGCGTCTGTCCTACGGACATGGGAATGCGACCATTGATTTGAATTCAGGCTTGAACTCATGTCTTGTGTTTCAAGATGTCGTGATGGAAGGGAGCGAATCACCAACGAACCCCCCAAAAGCATGAGGGCAGTGGACGAAGAGCGATCAGCGGAAACATATTATGCTGGTAAAGCAAGCGCAACAGTAGTTCACGCTCAAATCAATTGCGAACCCAATGATATAACAGCAGTATTACCTAGTTCTGATTTGCCTTTAGAGATTGTCAATCGGACACTTGCTTCTCACTTCACTGCTCAAAGACGAGCCCAAGAAAGGAATGGGTGGTTACATTGAAGTCGATATTGAAGTCAGAGCGAAGCGATATTTCCATAAATCTCACACATAGAGAAACGCCCTTCTTGTGATATCAATCAGTGAGCTCGAGGACATGCGTTACTTTGATCCGACCTAGCTGGGTTGTCAAATGGTGATCGGGCATATCAGCAAGTATTAAATGTACAGTGAGAGATAACTGGTGTTTAACCAAATTTTGGCTTTCTCAGAACTCGTCAGGTATCAGCAGTAAAACTCGCGGTGCCCTTCCTACCAACAGCCTCGCCGTCGCCCACCTCGCCGTCGCCTCGTCAAAACACCAACTCGCCCCACAAAAACCCATCACCAAATACAGCCTAAACCACACTCGAATCAACCCAAAAGTCCCTCCAACAATCCTGTAAAATAATAGAACCGAGCAGAAAAACTCCAGGACCACCCTCGGGAGTCCCTTGCAAACACTTCGATATATGTTTTAAAGTCGGAAATTGGCGAAAGACCGTGGCGTCGTAATGGTTGTCGCCAGTTTGTGTGTTGATTCACCCCAAGACAACCGTGACCCGAAGCTCAAACGCCTATCATTGCGCCAACTGAGCCATGCATCGACTGTCTTGTGTTGAAGTGGGAGGAAGCAGTAGAGTATATCAACCTCAGCATCGGTTCAGACAATGGACTTAAAGTTGAAGCAAATGATCCATAGACTAACAATGCAGCGCCCGGGACTGAAGACTAAGGCAGTACAATCAAAAGTGAGGTGTAAGAAGTAGTTGTAAACAATTAAATTTGTCTTTCGGTATGGAAAGTCGTTGAGGACTTGAAGCTTTAAAACAATAGGGTATCAAAAAACACCACCAACTCCACGCTCAGAATGCTACTCCATCCAACCTTAAAAAACTACGCACGCTATGCCATGCTTATGCCGTCAATGAAACTTTAGACGAATTATTGAGAAAAACATGTTCTGCAGAACATGAACCATTACCACCACACCTGTTGGAAGCAACTCTGGCCACAAACCCAGGTCTTGCTTCGCCTCCCCTGTGACGTTCATTCTCCATCCAAACCAAAGGATACGCCTAACTATCCAAGCTGCCACTATCTCGCATGCAAATGTTACGATGGAGGCGTAGAATGTCAGATTGAAGTCGTAGACTTCTGCGTTACTACCAGGCAGCTCGATCGGTAAGCTTGGTAATCCGCCAACGCCTGTTAGTGTAATATTTGCTGCTGGTGTAGGATCGAAATTGAAATAAGGATATACATCTTTGTTGGCTCCATAATGTAGGACAAGAATAGAGGCCAAAAATGCTATCATGGAGACGCATTCCGCCAGTGATCGAATATAGATATTGCGAGCACAATACTTCTGGTAGGTCTGGAGAGGTTGACCATTGATTGTTAAAACCGAGAGCACGTAGTGAAATGGCGCTGACATTGTCAATGGTGCTAATATGATTAAGCCGGATGATGAGATGACTTGGAGCAGAATGAATTGATGTGGAGATCGCAGTCGTGCATAAAGCGCACGAACATAAGTTTGGTAGGTCAAGGAGTAGTATCTATAAAATGTTAGCTTAGCTCGGCTGAGACGGGGTTCGGACTGACAGCTTGAAGATCCAGCCAAGAGGATAGCTTCCAACTCTCTCACCCTCATTACCTCCCAGTATCCAACCTGTCAACCAATCCAAAAGATGCACAGTCACCACCCAAGTGTAGACGTAAACAATTGTTTGGAAAGTATCGTGAGGCAGAGTTCTCAAGTAGATTTCTGCGTAGGCCTCTCCAAGCACGTAAGCCATCAGAGCAATGTATAAAGCCGCACAAAACCACACGAAACGCATAAAACTAGCTGGTATCCAGCGTTTACGCAATGCCAAATTGCCGCTCTGGGTTCTGTTGACATTATCGGTTGCGAGAGCAACTTCAAGTGGGGCGTATCGATCAAATGATGCTTGCTGAATATGAGGCCTTCTTCCATTATTTCTACCTGCTATGGTATCCGAATCGCCCGTCCACCAGGATGTGGTGAATATTCTCTGAGTCTCGGACAAGTTATTTCTAAGTCCTAGATGTCGTTCATGGTTCAGTAGAATGGCACAGGCTAACATCAATGGCATGGCCATGGTGAAAAATGTCCAGCTTATCCATGCTGTATTATGTTCTAAATAGTATCGCAACTCAGGAAAGTAGTAGAACGGAATTGGAGCAGCAATTGAGAGTGCTGCAATAACGGAGACTGTGAAGGGAAATCCAATACTTTGCGGCCACCTAGTCTTGCATTAACATACGCATACTCTTCTTATAGTATACAATACTCACCAGTTCAGGCAGTAGATGTTGAACACTTTCGTAACCCACATCAATGCTGTGATGTTGTAGAATCCATAATATACGAATAAGAAGAACCAGAAATTGATCTCTACTCGAGCTTCTCCGTGACCAGGAATTTTATGAGAGCCAAGTCTTGATACCAGTCCATCCGCATCGTCGTCATCTGGTAGAGGATATTGCGGAATTGGTATGGCACACCATGTTACTGCCTGTACATCATCAGTCTCTGAGGTGCCGAGTCTCGGATTTTGAGCGTTGCAGGACGCGCCCCAGAATGAAACTTTCACTTACCAGAGCAGCTGGCAGAAACACAAGAACAGCCCATCTTGACCACCAGCGATCTATCAACTTCGCGACCGCAGCTTGCTTCGGTTCTAGCCACAGGTCTTTTTGTATCCTCCCCCACCGCCTCAACCTGCCCATGTCTTCGTTATCCACGACGTCTCCATCCTCGCTATCATCGTCTTCGTTACCAAACACTGCTTCATAGCCCCATCCATATATGCTACCGCGTCCAAAATTTCCCAGCAAACTGTTGTGGCGGCTCCTCCTTCTAGCTCGACTCTCTATGCCAGGAACAGCGCGATACCGTCCTAGGAGCGGCGAGCTATCGTTGACGGGGCCGCGCGACTCGGTACCTTGCTGAAAAGTGAAGAAGGAAGGCATCCCATCCCACTGCTAACTGTGCAGCTGTATGTATTATCGATGCCAACCCGTACTCATGTCTACCTCGAATCTGGAACCTCAAGATTGCTATGGTGATGCCGTGTTGGTGGACTGAGACTCTCGGGCAAGGGATGTGGAAATTCCATTATTTATCCGGGGTCATTCCGTCACAGCACATGAGGGTCTATCGAGGGTCTATCAAGGGCCCACACGTGCTGGGATCTGCTGAGATCCCTCAAACCTTCTTTTTCCCCGTCCAGACGCAATTCATCTCATCCTCATCGTCACTCATCAGCAAAGACATCAAAAGCCTCATTTCTACAGCAACGCGTTACAATACCCACTGTCGTGCCTAGGAGTATAATGGGGCATGTAGGTAAGGATTGCATGCTTTCTATGTTAATGAACCTTGGAAAAACTCTTGATTGAAAAGAAGACCAATTGTCCTCCTTAATGTGCTTCATCAAGGTTGATCAGGGGCGATTACATCTTCATCTTCATACTGTAGGACAAATCATTTGACTGTCCGGGTAGTACCTGAGAATTTCTTATCATATCAACGCGTTTATTCAGCCTTCACGCTCAATTAGTCGTTGTGTGTTCGGATCAAAGTCACAGTTTCCCCTGTTGCTTGCTTTTCCTCTCTCTTTTAGCCCATTTGATTGGTTCCTAAAAGATCTCCGAATCATGCTCTGCATCAATTCGATGAAGAAATTATGATTCAAATCTATTGTTGCTGTGCAGCAGCCTTTAAATTGTGTACACAAAACCCCCGAGATCCCATTGTGCTCCCGTCATGGAGCTGAGAGCTATGATTGTCCGTGTCCATCGTTGTCACCATGTCCCTACGTATCAAACCTTCTCACGGCTTCCATGAACTTAACGGGGTCGAGACCCCTCACACGAATATCGAGAAGTTAGCTCCGGTAGCACATCGCCCATCAAGGTCTGAAGTCATTAAAGAGGAGAAGGGAGTTTCGGTATTCCCTCGAGTATGGAGTCGCGAGTCAATATCTGGGTATAAGGGCAGGAAGGTGTTAGGTATCGATGGTGATGAGAAGCCATTGGCTGCTTACGCTCCAGAATCGAAAGATGCTGGGAAACATGACTACTCGGAGTATGAGTTACCACAACGATACGGTGGAAAGGGACCAACATATTCAGGAGACATTCCTATGTCTATGTCGAGGTATAACCACTCGTGGGCCCCTCGCAAGTCACGAGAACTGCGTTTCTGCGGTCTCAAGAAATGGATGTTTTGGCTGATTGTTATCGTCATCTGCTTGGTGGTACTATGTGCCGTGATCGGAGGAATGGTAGTTGGAGTTGAGTCTTCAGCTCATAGATCAGCAGCGTATGTACACTCAATTTTGGGAGGTTTAACCTTGCTAACAGCCTGATCAGTGCTAAAGCAGAGTCTTATATGACATCCACCGAGATCTCCTCAGAAATAAGCACCATGACAAATGCGAACGGCGTAGTGATAGTTAGCACTCAAGTCTTCACTTCTTTACGAACATTCAAACCCAGCGCAGCCACGAGTCAGTCCTCGGAAACCAACAAAGCAGTCACAACATCTGCTCCTTCGGCTAATAGCAAGGCATCAACATCTTCATCATCTTTCACCTCCAATCGCCCCTCCTCATCATCTCTAGCATCCTCAGCAAAACCATCGTCCACCCCCACGGTCAACACCGGCATCCTCCTCCCTCTCGCCTGCCCCCTCCTTAACGGCTCAACAGCATCGACCTCTATCTCCGCCCAGATATACACATATACCATCCTGTGCAACACAGACTTCCACTCAGGTGGACTCTACACCGTCAACGCATCCTCACTAAGCGATTGCTACAACGCTTGCGCAAACTACTCGCACTTGCAGGTTGCGTTTTGCACAGGTGCTGTGTTCTATGCCAACCTGTCGAGTTTAGAAGGAAAAGGCAACTGTGAGCTGAAGAATGACATCAAGATGAGCTACACCACTGGCACGACGAATCTAGTCGCTGCTGCTGTGTTGACTGGTGGTCAGGGTGCTGGTGGTGGGGGAGGGAGTTTGGTAAAGAAAGAGAAGAAGTGGGTGGGTCCTAACTTGAAGATACCTCTTGTGTAGGAAAGAAGCCTTGACGAACCGGAATCGGCTGGTAAGCTTTTATGTATGGAGTTTGGGGGAGGTATTTTATTTAGTATTTTAGACTGCAACATGTAACAAGAACGGCACGAATTTCTGGGGACACAATATTCTATTGTATATGTTCTGTTATCATTACACGAAACCAATAAAGCAGTTACCTATGTCAAAATCATTACCAAATTCGCTTCCTAAGGCACAGTCTACAGAACAACGCATCGCTCCTACAAGGTCCAACGTTGAACATTAAGCTCAGTAGCTAACCTCAGCGGCTCACATTACGACGTACCCAGAAACATGCCGGCCCGATATGCATCCGCATGTTTATTCTCCACTGCTGCTGGCTGCATCTCTGCCTATTCATAGCAACAGGAAACCCACACCAGAGTGGACATCACATCACCTCACACCATCGCATCATCATCAATCAATGACGATCATTATTGAACTCAAATCGCAAATAATGCCTCAACTGCCTTGCCTCGCTCGGCGTCCGGTACCTAGGTAGCTCTCACCTACTTTTAAAATACCTTACCTAGTCCAGGCACGGTCACGCTTTTCTCGGAAGTCAGTCGAGGCTTTTCCCATTACTTACCTAGTTCTCATATCCTATCCTTCCCTCCAGCAGCCCTGCGGGTACCTGAATAGAAAAGAATACTGTGCTCCAAATCTCAAGCATTTCTCCACACTTTGTTGGGGTAAGTGAATAAATGTGTCATTCTTTTCACATGTTGATTTTCCTTCCGGCTTGTTGTGAGTCGTTACACTGCATACCATATCATATCATATCGTCTCATATCGATCAAAGCAAAGAAAAGTTAGGTAAGGAAGGTAACCCACCCAGCTGGACCTTAACCTTGCAAAGCAGAGCAAGCAGGAACCCGAAAATCTCGGCCCTTTTCGGCCTCGAACGATCTCAACGCTTTTCGCTCTTGCTTTTCACTATTTGGTATGTACTGGTAGGTAAGGTTGGTGGATAGATACCTTGTTGATGCTGCTGCTTTGATGATGATGACAAGAATCAAGGAAAGTTAGGTGCCTCCGGATCATAGGTGAAGTGAGAGTCGATTTAGTCCACTTTGTTACGTCTCTAAGGTATCCATATATATTTTACGCCCAGTCTCCTTCTGTGTCCACATTCCGTAAATCCACAGCTGGAGTCCAGGCCACGCTGAGCTCGATTAGGTAATATTCGACCCCCTCCACCACACCATCGTGCTTATCGATAAGGACGTAGTATTGTGGGATACCTTAGGTAGTTAATATGTACACGGAGGTAAGCTATTTCGGTAAGGTATGTATGTGAGGGATCGCTAGATGATAGGTATCGATGTGCTAAATATGCAAGCCCAGCAAGCTGTAAGGTAAGATGTCGTGCTTCTGCCTACCTTGCCTCGTTGGCTATCTGTCTGTCTGAGGTGGTCTTCGGTGAAGTGCGATGCGAGAGATGTGAAGGCCCTGCTCAGAGGCGTCTGTGCGATGTTCTGGCCTACCAGAGAAGAATCTTGGGGTTGGTGGGTTGGTGAGGAGGGGATGGTGGTGGTGGTATAGGTGGTAGGACGGAAATGCAGGTGAATCTACTTGTGTACGGTTTCATGTTACGTCTGGATCTGGTGTGAGTGCTTGGGATGATGGGGTGGGGAGATAACGGAGTGCTGCATGTTGTGGGAGTACCTGAAGGAGCAAGTAGGGAGGTTACGTTGGAGTTGGCTGGGTAGGTAGGGAGGTGGTGAGGTATCTTTCTTTAGGTGCTGAGTGAGGTAAGGGTGAATGAAAGTGTGGTGTAGAATAAACAAACAACCTCGAGCCCCCCAGTCCGTTATATGGGGTGGTGGAATTGAAGTGTGGGATGAGAATAAGCACGTCATTGGCAGCTTGCAAGTCCGGAGTGCTGAGCTGAGATCCAAGGAGGTGAGTGAAGGATAGGAAAGGGTAAATTGCATATGATTTCGAGGTGTGTAGGAGATGGAGGGGTGAAAGAGAGGTGAAGCGGGATAGCTGCGTGATTGTTCCGAAAGATCCATGCTGAATATCGAGATTGTATTAAGGAGAAAGAGAAGGAAATCTCAAACCTAGCTTATCAAAACATCAGCCTTTGAAGAGAAAAAATCTCTCAGCCCCATCAGGCAGCTGAAGTGAGGTCAAACATGTGAAATCCGTTTGGCTGGGTAGATGAGGCATGTAATGGCGACGTACCTTGTCTCGAGCAAGTAGTAGGTAAGTAAGCGATGACTCCTCCGTATTTGGCGTTGCTGATGGAAAGCCATAGCGTGGGGAAACAGAAGGAAAGAAAGACGGCAAGGACTTGAAGGTTGGATTATGATAGGGTGATTGCTGTGAGATGCAATATCACATCATCGGCTTGTTGCTTTTTGGAGAGAAAAGAAGAAGAAGAACAAGTGAAGAAAGACTGTGCATGCATGGTGGTATCCGGAATTCGGGGAGGTGGTGCGATGGTGGGGAGATATGTAATGTAACTTAGCCATAGATCTGAGTGTTTGCCAACTCTAACGTCCCTTTAGAGCCCCCTCGAGATTGTACTTCCAGTCGCACGAATAGGAAAGACAGTTGGAGCATCCGGACGGTGTGAGCTGTTTGGCTAATCGTTACTAATGAGCTGCGTACAAGCTCTTGTAACTTTCTATAAACAAAAATACAAGGTGGGAGTAAGACGGTATATGTCCTCGTAGTAATATTAACATTATTGGACACCTCACCTTACCTTACTCAGTCCCAAGAAGGCTAGAAACGGCATCCCGCTTTCAAGACTGCCCCTCCACGGGCACACCGTCTCTTTGCTTGCAACTAGGCTGGACTAAAGAGGACGGACGGCAGGCAGGAAGGCTGGCTTGTCTCCCGGGTATCGCACACCATGGAGATAATGGCTTCTATTCGTTGCTTTGGGACGCTGTTGTCTTTATGGCGTGGTTGAGCTGGATGCTTTTGACGCTTTTTGATATTGGTATATCTTGGAAGCGAGTTATTGCACTCGAGGTGAGTGAGCTATATTGTGATAGAGATAGTCTAATCTCTGTAAAATGATGATATATTTTGAGATTTGAACATCGGTGTCGCAATATATCCTGAGACATAATTCTGTAATGACACATTGGTATAAGGAAAAAGAGATATGCATGTTTGTTTTCTTCAAGAAGCAGAGAACTTTGTTCTTGGAAAGTGGCTTCTAAAGTGTCTTGAAAGTATGCAACACTACCCCGCACTATGGTCCGATAAGGATTTTTTTTTATTTCGATTAATTCAAACTTACTACCATATGTTTTGCTATACCTTTTCAAGTGAATTTATAACTCACAATTTCAACCTCTTACTCACAAATCTCACAAAAGAAGCCTCATCCACCCTAGCGCCGCATCCTTAATTGCTCTTTCTACCCATCCCAGTCGCGCTCAACCCAAGTCAGTCACCTAATTCTCCACCAAACCTCCTCCACCCAAGCCAATTAACACCGACCGGCCGCCATTTGGCCAAATTTTTTTATCTTTGGACCAGTGCATACCTATCTTACGGTCAAACATTTACCTCACCCTTCTCGCCTCCCCGTCCTCTTCTTCTCTTCTTCTTCTTCTTTCCTCTTCACGATGACCGTCGAAGGCCAATCCGCTGCTACTGCTGCCAGTACTACTCCTCAACAAACCATTACCCCTCCAACAGCAGAAGATGCCTCGAGATATGAGCCCAAGTCCTCCTCCCCTGCCACCAGTGCCTCCGAACTCGCCAGTGTCAAGAAGACTCTTCACGCTGCCCTCCGAAATTTCCCAGATTTCCCTATCCCAGGCATAGATTTCGTCGACATCCTGCCCCTCTTCGCCGACCACACTGTCCACACTGCTCTTATTCGCGCTCTCGAGCTCCAGGTCCTGTCTCTTAACGGCGGAGTCAAGCCAGATGTTGTTGTTGGTCTTGATGCTCGTGGCTTCCTCTTTGGTCCAAGCCTCGCACTGAGACTTGGTGCCGGATTTGCTCCTGTTCGCAAGCGTGGAAAGCTCCCAGGTCCTACTGCCGAGGCTGCTTTTGAGAAGGAGTATGGTCAGGATTTCTTCCAGATTCAGGCAGATGCTATCAAGAAGGGACAGACTGTTCTTGTGGTTGATGACATTATTGCAACTGGTAAGCCGGCCTCAGACACCCCACCTTCCACTTTCAGCCCAATTTTTTATGGGCGTAGTTATCAACATTTGCTGACAATATTCGATAGGCGGATCTGCTGCAGCCGCAGGTGCCTTGGTTGAAAAGCTGGGCGGAAATCTGATTGGTTTTCTCTTTATTCTCGAACTCGATTTTCTGAAGGGTCGCGACAAGCTCTCTGCTCCGGTCGTCACACTTCTCTCGGACGACACCAAGTAATTTTTCTCGCATACATCTGGTTAATACTCGAGGGCTTCTCTTTGGCGTTTCTGGTGGGCATTCAACATAGATCGCATTGCGTCATGGCATCTCTTGTGTAATCGCGCGAGAACTCTGGGTTGGTAATAGGTTGGGTTTTGGGCCAGATGGAACTGACTATCACTGCTATGGAAAGCGTTGATATTGTGTATTGCCCGAGGGAAGAAGCGGATATTTGCCTTCAACCGCTGATCGCTGTTTTCTAGCACCATTTGGCAGGATTCTTCAAAAGCTTGTATTGTGCTTCTAGCATTAGATTGCAGTGCTTGGATTGCGGGTGGTCTGTCTTCGACAAGACTGCTGGTCTTTTGAGAGTCTGGGTTTCTGATGAGAAATTTGATGTTCATTCTCTCCTTATATTTCTGACCAAATTCCAGAACCAAGTGAGGACAGACATTATTCATATTCTGGATGATGACGAAACATGCCGGATTTACCTTATCCCTCATATCAGCAGGGCGCCGATATCAGCTCTTGAGCAAATCGAACCTTTTGAAGATAAAGATGAATATCGATAGGTCTTGCATATCGCTACAGAGCTGTTACTTAGATGTATCACAACACAAGTGTGAGAAGGGTGTCAAGACTATTGTTTTTCGCATTCCATAGCCGACATTCCTGTTGCTTTATTGCGATATCCCACCACCTCTTCTTGGCTCGGTCAGAAGCGAGGACGAGGATTTGGAGATGTTGGAAGCAGTAACAGCTAGTATACTTTTTAGTCCCCTCGCTTGTATGGCTTTGAGATTGTCACCAAAGATTAGTTTGATTATCTCACCAGGAAGCTTGCTTATATATCATGCGGAACGGTTCAAAGACGTTGAAAATCTCACTGCTGCATTACCGATATTCCGGGTATATCGACAAGACGGGGATATTGTTATCATTGTCCTAAGAGACGCAAGCGCAGTGTTCGATAATCCTTCGAAATACTCGAAGGATAATTCAGGGGTGCTTCGGTAGATTGGGGGAAGAGCAATCTGCTACTGCCGTTAGTGACAGTGTAATGGCATGATCAATTCTGATGCTGAAGGGGTTTGAAATTGGACGGATGATATGAGAGGAGAAGAACGAATTTTGTCCCCGTTCGAAGTAGGCATGGATTTAAGGAGCATGCTCGCCACTTCCTAAATTATCACAGCGCATTTGTCGTGGAAGGAGCTGTGTTGGCTATGCATAGTCTGATTTACCCACGCAACAAATCAAACATCCACTCCTATGTATATATAAAGCACTCTCGACCGACTGCAAATCATGAGATCTGGAATTTCATGATTTCCAAGCATAGAATGTAAACACTAAGAAATTCGGGTTATTGCCAGGGATCAGCAGAAAACACATGTTGACGTAGCCTCTCAGACGAGGCTACGAGCTGGCTGAAGCTATTCAGATCAAAGTCATCCATCGTCACTTGTTCGTCTTGCATCATCATCATCAAAGATGGCCACCGAATCCTCACGGCCACTGCTGCTCCCACAAAATCGAAAACTTCGGCATCTGCAAGGTATCTATCTGCGAAATCTAACACTTTCTCGGCCGCGCGGACAGACAATCGACGACCAAGCTCTGAACAAAACACCTTCCAAGCTTGAAGCTCTACGCTCACCATCATTGCACCATGCGCACTCCTCGTCCGAGTTGCACTCGCGACCGCCCAAGCTGCGACGACAGAGTACCAATTGGGCTGGTACGAGCCCGGCGTTTAGACAAAAGAAGCTCGAAGATGTGATTGACTCTCGCATGGCAGATACATTCTTTACGCTGCATGTGAAGGATATGGACGAACCAGTGTATATCAGCGAAGTCATAGAAAAAGCTATGAACCCGACTTTCCGATTCTTTGATCTTTCGACCTATGGGCCGGCGACTACAAGGCAGGACACGCTGGTGGTGAGGATCTGGGTTAAGAGAGAGGAGTTTGTGCTGTTGATTGAGGAGGAGGTTCATTTAGGGTCACTGCAATTCATTGGGACACTGAAGAATCACGTCTTCCCATCGAACTGTATACTCTTTTACTTGGTGGATGGACTGTATACCCTCGACTTAGCATCGAAGCCCCCGAAGCCTAAATATGCGTCTTCTTTGCCGACATCTTCATACAACGCTTTGATGCGCCTTTCTAATCTGGACGAATCGATACAAGATGCATTAGCTACGAGAGAGGAGCTCGCAGCTCAGATCAACGCGATTTTAAATTCACAGCCGGTGGACGAATCGCCTCAAGCAAAGGAAGAGGCTCTACTTGCGAATCGATATGTTAATACCGAGAAAAAGATGCTGAAAGCATCGATACATCGACGAGCGGAGCTAACGGCTTCAATTGCTGCTCGGAGTAATGCTATAACGATGGGAAAAGAGTTGCAAGCAAGAGCATTAGAAGACATAAATAATGCTCAAGAAAAGCTGTCGAATTGCCGAACACTCCTAGGAACTGCTATAACGGACATACATGGCCAAAGGAGGCGAATATGCGAAGAACTTCTCGCGATATTTCCTATCGAGTCTACGGATCATCCACTATTGTTTACAATATGTGGTCTGCCCCTCCCAAACTCTGTTTTCGAAGATGTCGACGAAAATGTAGTTTCGGCAGCATTAGGATATGTTGCTCGTGTGGTCGACATGCTACAATACTACCTCTCTATTGCTCTTCCATACCCAATCACCGCCTATGGATCGAAATCCATCATACACGATGCTATTTCAATACTACAGGATAATCAACGCACTTTTCCTCTTTACATGAAACACACAGTTCGGTTTCGGTTTGACTATGGTGTCTTCTTACTTAATAAGAATATAGAATGCCTTGCTGAAAGCCAAGGACTCAAAGTTATGGACATCCGACAAACACTACCCAACCTCAAATATCTGCTATATGTTTGTAGTGCTGGGAGCAGTGACTTGCCAACTCGCAAAGCGGGTGGCATACGGGGTCTCTTTACAGCCCGAGGCTCAGATGTAGGGAGCCGGAGGGGTAGTGCCGATAGTGGAGTGGGTGCTCAGACTGAAGCAGTGAGGAAAGCGCTGGAGAATGGAGCCGTGAGTGTCCTGGGCACAAAGGTCGGGACCGGAGGTGGTAAAGGCAATGGTTTGAGTCTTGTGCACGGCAATGGTGCGGGAAAAGTAGAGCATACTCATGAAACGACTCTGTCGTTTAGGGGAAACTATGTGAATAGCCTGAAGACTAAGGGCATGAGGGAGAACGTTGCGTAGTTAGTCTGTGGCAAACATGAAATAAAGACCATGACTTTTATCTTTTGGATAGCCATTGCAATATGGGCTAAATTGCTGAGATGGGTGAGTTTCTCCCCTGTTTTTAGATATGAATGCTTCATAGAAAGCTATATTCTTTGGGGACAGTTCCCTTCTCTCCTATCTAATCCCGGTTCGGTATGAAGATTGGAAGATTTATCTCGAGTTCTCTATCACCCTGACACTCTACATATTTTAGATGGCATCATCTCATTTTAGCATATTGCCCGCAACCATTCATCCAGTCATTGAAACTTTATTGTCCAACTCTTTCAAAGTCAGTCAAGAATGCCAATTACACGAAATAAAAGGATGAACAGCCGGCTGTAAATCATCTTTAGGCTCCACCACCAAGGGATCACAATACCCAAGAACCAAGTAGTAGCTATGAGCGAAAGGGAGAGGCTAGTGACCAGGGTATATGTGTCAATCGTCTGTTGGATTGAAGATCTGGTTTTGGCTTGTAGTCGGGATTCTAATGCATGAGACCTTTCAGTGGCACGCGAGGATGATTGAACATAACAACTACAGTGGGAAGTCCTATATCTCAGGTCCCCTATCTCATTCTTCTGATGAGATCCATTTATCTTGTAGAGTTTTGCTCGGGTGTATGCTGTGGATAATATGAGGATAGTGCAGATGTCCGCTTTTCGAGATGGTGGTGGTGTTCTAATTTTCGTAATTTTCGATTATTCACGATTTATCATGTAATGATATGTTGGTCGGTGCCACTTCCTTTTCACATACTTTCTCTTGATGATTAAGGGGTTGATTGTAGTGGAATAATACTTGTAATCCCATGTAGTTTGAAATCGTGGTCTTTACTCGAATCCAGTGAATACTTGGTTTTTTTTCTTGTAGGGATGCAAATGTCACTTCACAAGTGGACTGTCAGTAAGGAGCTTAATGCATCCACACAGGCTTGATACTTTTCAGGTTCTATCCGATGTGCTTGTCCATATCGCTAACATCCACTTCCAGACAACCCCCTCACACTCCCCTTCACGGAGCCAGAACAGGTCCCCGTCAAATTCTTCCCACCCTGCAGATCGATATTCTTAAATAGAATATTCGAGCACGGATACACCTTGCTACATTGCAAACTCGCTCCATTGGACGAGCTAACAGTCCCGGTGAAGTTCTCAAACACCACATTCGACACCTCAATCAAACTCGTGCCCTTCGTGTCCGTACCGTTATTTCCATTGTCCTGATATATCATCGGCCCCACGCTTGTGCCCCCAACCTCGAAATTCGACAGCACGATGTTCCTCAACGTGCCCCAGCCGCCGCCGCGAGGGAGGCCGCCATTCTCGTAGTATCCGTTTGCGGCTGGGTTTTGGGCCGTGAGGACCCCGACCCAGGTCTTGATGTAGGCGGAGTAGCGGATGTAGCCGTTGGCTTTTACGAGCTATTTCGGTCGATCTGGTTAGCGAGTGTAGAGCGTGCGGTAGAGTGGGACAAGAGGCTTACCTTGACTTTGTCAATTATGATGTCGGACATGCTTGAGTCCTGGAGATACTGCCCCGTGCTGCCGATGGCGATGCCGTTCCCACCGTTGCAGGTTACGTTGTGGATGTAGATGTTATACGAGCCGGACTTCAAGGCAATACAGTCATCGCCGCCTTGGTAGACGAAATTGGTCAAGCGAATGTTCGTCGAGTCCTGGGTGTCTTGCACAATCATCAGTACAACTTCGTTTGAAGATTTCCAAAACACATACCAAATCCATCCGTATTCTGAACCCAATTAGTGCCATACGGCGCTTTCGTAGCGGTGTTGTTGATGAATATATCATTGATGTCCATATTCGTTCCATTCATGATATTCAGCGACCAAAGCGGCGAATTGATGATGGTGAAATGGCTGAGGACAACATCGCTCACGTTCCAGAAGACCATGGGCATGGGGCGACCGGGCTGCGTGAGAAGTTTCTCGGCGTTATACCAGGCATTACCATTACCGTTCACGCCTCCGGTGTTGTGGCCGTTGATGCGGATCTTGTCGCCTGTAATAACAAAGCCAGCTTGGTGGTTTTGGTACGCTATTGGGTACCCGTTTGCACGCCAGTAGGTGAGATTGTCTGAGAGCTATCATTTGAATTAGATTTTTGAATAGCAAAGGAGTATTGATGAGAGTGCGGACCGTGAACTGACCCCTCCATTCTATTGTCGCGTCGTTGAGAATTGGATTCATCCTTTCGGCGATCCAATAATTTTGGTCTTCAGGAAAGACAATTGTACCTCCATTTCCACAGTCCTTGAATGCCTTGGCGATATTTGGAACGTCATTGGTTTGGTTTGAGTGTGCGTAGACAGTACATTGTGGGCGGCCATTCGACTCTGAATATACGACTTGGCCTCGTCCCCTCCTAATGCGAACAGTTGAGCAAGCAGCATACCCAATCTGTGCAACCAACAGCAAGACTGTAACGACAGAGGGTAACATCGTGACTACTCAACAGTTCTGTGACTTATTTCACATGTCCTTTAGCACCACTCAGCAAATATATACTTTTGAGCTACTACAAACCCGCTTGCCCGGATCGTTTCGACGATACGTCCCAGGACCGAGATGCGGAGGAATTCCTCTCCACGCAGGATAGATTTTCCTCCTCCCCCGCTCCAGTTTCTCCAGCTTCTGCGGTTTCTGCAGTAATGCACAAGCATTGTTGCGTAATACCGTGGGCATCAAGGCTTGCAGTCTCTCTTCCGGTGGATCGGCAGGCGGTTTTTAAGCGAGACTAAAATCGGTATAGCATGGAGCGAGCAGAGAAGCTGTAAAATTGTCGAGATAGAAGCCAGAAGTCATAATGAAAAGCTTTGAGGGAGGAAGGCTAATTGATGGAATTAGACTTCTTCCAATCGGCCGGAATTCTAGGATAAAATGTACCACCATTGATGGCACGCCAAGGCTTGAGAGCATTTCGGATGTGGGCTTCCATTTAGAAATATATTCCATAGATTTAGTAAGAAAATTATATCTATGATGTCAGAGTAATTCACTCAAGTTTATATGTATCTGATCAAGCAATAATCTGGTGGTCGTAAGTATAAGCTACATATAGAATACAACGCCTGCCTTCATGATCTTCTCAATTGATAGAATGCCCACGAAAAACGAACCTGCTAACTTCTCAGACCAATGTTCTTTCAAATGATTAACTCCCTGGTTAAACATACATGGTTTTAGAATAAGTCCCCTAGGTCATATATATCGGAATTGAAGATGAAGATAGAAGTGATGTCTTTAGTGGGGAAAACCAAGGCATCTTCTAGTCTTTCGGCATTGGCAGGCATAGATAACTAGAACAATGCATGTCTCTGAGTGGGAGTAAATACCTGCGATTCCTTTCAATAAGTGGTCACTGGGATGAAAGTATTGAAAAAGTCGCCCGATTTCCAGGCCATAGAAGACTTTCAAGCGGATGAGTTTCCTGACACAGGAACCAAAACATCGAATTATCAGCAGAAACACGACGATAATGCGTCTCAAGCGTCACCGCAACAATGCAGGTGTTATTTATCCTTTTCTGTGGGCTTTAATTTGCTAGGTAATGATAGATAGCTAGCTAACCAAAGTGGAATTGTGATCTTTGGAGTCAAAAAGACGTGGATTCAATTGTAGTAGAATAACAGAAGATAATTATCTTCTAATCTCTAAAGTAGATATTTTACAGAAGTGACAAGACATTAGTTAAGTTGAATCGTATCCTACTAACCTACACGCGGCTCTTTCAACCTACCCAGTTCCCTAGATCATACATACATACATACATACATACACATACAATTCATACAAACACAAACAGATCCGCACATACTCAGCTTCACTGGCTTAGAAAGCAGTTCCAATATCACTTATCTCACCCAAGCTCTTACTCCTCCTCCGTCTCTGCATCAAACTCTCTCTCCCCGACGTCCCATCTCCTCTCGAACCAAAATACGACGACCTCCTCCCCTTCCCCTTCTCCGTCACCCTCTCCATGCCGCTAATCTCGCCATCCATATTCGGGAACGGACTCACGCTCCTAAAGCTCTCCTCCAACCACGTCGTGAACTTCGGTGGCCGATCCGGATGCTCCGGATCGTACGTGAGGGTGTTCTTCCGCACCATCGTCGGCCTCCTCTCACTTTCTCTATCCCTGTCACCGTAAAAACTTGCGCTATCTCGTTCCTCTGGGATTGTCTCCCTAGCAGCCCACGTACGGCGCCCGTCTTGACTCGGGCTACCCCCGAACGCGAAGTCCATCTCGCCCCGCGATGAGACTATACGCGCATTAGGCGCCCACGTCCGCCTCTCTCTGTCATCCCCACGCTGCCCATTGCCGCCTGCACTCAACAGCTGCGCGCTGCCGGGCTGACTTGTAGGATTCAGCAAGGTCGCACTCCCGCTTAACATTCCTGTTCCCGCCGTCCCGCCCGTGATCTGTGCTGTCTCCATCGTATCCGGCCTCCTCATGGTACTGTTCATTCCCCTTTCTCCACTCCGGTCCCTAGTAATGCTCCTCTCCCTGCTCCCCGCCGCGCTACCCCTAGACATCCACTTGCTCCGCCCGACAGGCATGGGGAACGCACTCAAACTCGGGCCTAAGCTCTCATCGCTCTCGTGCCTGATGCGATGGATCTTTTCCTTCAGCTCGGATTGCTTGCGCTCGCGGCGGCGCCTTCGGCACCGCGAGATTAGGTAGTAGATCAGGATGGAGATGAGCGAGGAGCCCAGAACTGAGAATGTGATGGTGAGTGCGAGGATTGTAGTGTTCATTGCTGCTACTCGTGTGGCGGACGCGGATTGTTGCGCTGCTTCGACGGAGGCCTGCGCCGATTGAATGGCGAGGGAGGCTGTTGCTGTGGCGGGTGTCAGTCTGGACATTAATTTGGGAAGTAGGATAGGGAATGAAAGGGCATGAGGATGTAAATGAAGATGAATACCTCGTGCTTGACTTGCTGCATCATTGGCACTCAATGCTACTGCACTCGCGCTCGCCACCGCTCGATTTGCTGAAATTTGCACCGACGTGAGGGCATTGTTGGCTGAGAGTATCGAAACACTCGCCTAGAAGCACCAAATAAGTCTCTCACAATCGTAACCAAAGACACCACAGTCCGAGAAGAGAAAACTCACACTCGATTGTGCCGACGCAATCGCCCGACTCGCACTTGATTGTGCGGAGGAAAGCCCCGCTGCTATCGCTAGACTGGCACTCGAGCTTGCGGAAGCAATGGCAGAGGCAACACTACTACTCGCGGCCGACTGAGCAGACGCTATCGCTACGCTTGCTGAGGAGGACACTGAGATAGACACGGATATGATGGCGCGACCGGATACCGATGCCGTGCTGCGAGAGTTCTATTAGCTGGTGTAGATTGAAGCACATTTTCATTTCCATTTTCTTGAACACGTGTTGTAGAAGTGTGTTTATACGGACAGAGATGAGAATTGAAAACAAACCTCAAGGCAATAGCAGCAGATGATTGGGCACTCGCAAATGCACTCTCGGCATTTAGCAGCGCAGCCTGCAGTGAAGCAATACGAACCTCACACGTGGACGACACGGATGCCACTTCACTTGCAAGCGACGAGCTGACAGCCGTACAATCTGGAAGCACCGCGACAATCTGCCTGCCTCGGTATCGAGGGGCTGGTGTTATAAGACTCGTTGGAGGAGATGTAGATGTGGAAGTGGAAGTGATGGCTTCAACCTGTTCCTGTCCTCGTCCTCGCTGCCTATTGCGCTCTCGTTCTCTCTCCTTCCGCTGTGGTAGATTGGCAAGCCATTCGCGGTGCTCGATGATGAGGGTATTGGTCTTCGTGACCACGTTGCCGATCGCCTCGTGTGGAAGTAGGACAGCTGGTCCATTGGCCTGGACTGGAGAATTGGAACTCGACCCATCTTGATCTTGGATGGCGTTGGCGTCCACCATCAACGACATTAATATGTGCCTCAATTTCTCCTTAAGCTATCGTTACATAAACCAGCGTAACCTTCTTGTATCCAAACATCGAGCGTCAACGCTGAAAAGATGATGCTCAACTCTAAGAAACTGTTCTCAACTCAAATGAAATGAAAATGGCAGCAATATTGTACGAAGAATAGAAAATAATAGGCCGACCAGCGGTGATGTCCAGATGCATCAAGGACAAAGAGAATCGAGAGAAGGAAGATCAGAAGCTTGTCTCACTGGAGAAAAAAGTCACTTGGTAACCAACACCAACACCAACGCCATCACACAGACCTCGAGAGTCCAAGAACTCATGGAACCTTGTCCCCATCGTGTGAGCCTCAAAGTTCAAGATGCCGAACTTCTCCAACCCATGCTGCTCCACGCCTCTCATGCCCACATGAACGAGGCACTCAAGTTCTTACCGTACCAAGTCATCTCAAACCTCACCCCATCATTGCCAAAACACGACGATAAATGCTGCACGGAGACCTTTTAAGGTTGGCATCCCTGAAGCAAAACGCTCAGATCCACACTTGTGGTGCCGAGTTGTTAGATGTTTGACCTTGTGAAACACCTGTGATGCAAGCCCTGCAGAAATTCCGCGACGCTTCGACTTTGTTACCCCAAGACTTTTTCAGAGAAGAAAGTTTCGCAAACTCGTCGTCGCAATTGGTGGAACGTATGCGTCAGTCTTATAAGTTCGATGACGCGGTATCCCTGACGTGGGAAAAATAATGGTGTATCATTGGACTAGCTGAAAGGGAAGAAAGTATAAGCATCTCAACGCGAAGCAATCAATCAATCAAAAACTCGCTCCACTACTAGTATAGTATCATCAATCGTAAGTATTCTATCATCCACCACCTCCTCCACATCCACCACCACCGCAACCGCCACCTGTAATCATGATCAGTCTTGTTGCAGAAATGAAGAGGATGAAGACTTACCACCACCACAACCACCACCACTTCCTGCCGAAGCACCACAACCTCCACCGTTGCCACATCCGCCTGGACCACCGCTGAAATTTGTTAGTAAATGCCACGGATTCGAAGGAGAATGGAAACTTACCATCCACCAGCAGCCAAGCCTCCTGAGCAGGTTCCCGCAGCACATGCGCCCGCCATACCGGCTCCTTGATTTATCATGCAAGGATCTCCAGCATAGTAATAACCACCCATCATTGGGTATGCCATATAAGGTCCGTACATCATGTATGGGTATCCCCACCCACCGTACAGATATTGGTCACGAACAGGTACGGGACGACCTTTAGCAGCAGCTCTCTTACAAGCCTTCTTATAAGCATCATCAAGCTCAACCTCGCGTCTGGCACGCAAGTTAAGATAGACCCGCTCGCGTATAGAGGTGTCACTGATCCTGACAGCATTATGTGAAGAGATATGTGCTGAATTGTCTGGTGGACAAAGTTTTGCGGCACCAGAATCGTAGAAGGTGTTGTGTGCTTTCTCTTGTTTAGAAGTACCAAAGACCTTGCTGACGGAGGATACATAGTTGGCGCGGATTGCTGGAAAGGTTAGTTTAGGGTCTATCCAAAAATTATCAAGCTTGCTCACCTTCACAATACCAACAAGTACACTCGCTGTACACCTCGTTGAACATTTTCTCATAAGTCTTACTTGTCCACTCAAACCCGGTTGACAATGCGTCCTCATCAATCTTATCATCATGGTCGATGAATTTCTTGCAGTGCACAAAGGTGTAGTCGAAGTATGATTTGGTCGTCAGTTGATGAGTGTGCCATCCGAGATCAACGTCCAGGGTTGGCACAGCCGTGTGCAACGAATAGGCTTGCATAATTTGGACGAAGCGCGAGTACTTAACCAGCAATCTTTGCATTGTGTCTCTTGCAGCAGGGCTGTGGAGCCAATCAAGCTTATACATCTTTTCGACAAAGACAGATTGACGGATGACTGCTCCACCTAGCTCAAGCGCAAAGACCGAAGAATTGTCCCAGTATCTAGACATCATTTTCCGGATTGCAAGACGTTCTAGCCTCCCAAGCGATCCGCTAGCCAAACCTGACAGACTATTAACTCTTCGAATTAGTGCATGATCGAGGATAGCTCGTTCAATCAGACTTCTAACGTCAGTCATGGCCGGTTTCGTGCCGTTAATCAGCTCTAAGACCTTAACTCTGAGCTCTTGCGCTATCAGGCGATTCGGAAATGTGTTTGGGTGTGACAGCCATTGGTGCGCTGTCGGAGGATGAGGAGTACCTGTATTGGGCGCGAGAATAGTGCCACCGAGTGGCCAGTCTCGCATAATGAGATTCTCCGTGTCTTTTTTGAATTTTGCAACACAGATTAGATCGTGGTTAAGCTCAAGAGCACATTTATGACAAGTGTATTGCATGTCACGATCTCCATAGCCTGTGCCAGTCATTTCCGAAATCCTACAAAGGTTAGAAAGGCTTAAAATAGCATGAAGGCACTTACTCTTTTGGCGAGGTTTTCTCATTTTGACAACATGTTGTCCAAGGAATATTTAATTCCTGCGAGCATTTTGGACATGCAAG
Organism: Margaritispora aquatica; assembly: GCA_007644065.1. NCBI lineage: Eukaryota > Fungi > Ascomycota > Leotiomycetes > Helotiales > Discinellaceae > Margaritispora > Margaritispora aquatica. Next base: position 2,190,834 of record VJWN01000002.1, read on the forward strand.
TTTTTTGGTCAACGAGTCATCTTCATTTTTCCAATCATGCCCGGTCTTGCCTAGGAAATTCTTCTGTGCTTGCTCTGGAACAGTATAATTGAAGCTGGTATCGATGGCAGAATTGACTGTTTGCCAAGGCATCCCAGTCATCCAGAAATTCTTCAGTCCGAAACGCATGCAATCCTCGAGATAGGCCCGAGGATTGAGCATGAAAGAGTGCCACACCATCAGAACATCTATTTGCATTAGCAAGGAAATTTGCTCTCGGAGTCATAACATACCAATAGGAGGCAGCATCTCAGGTGTCCACGTTTGAACACGGCCGATTTGAGTGAATTGAGCAAATGGTTTGCATGTTGCTATCATTTCTTTGCCCTCCAATCTTCTGCTTTCTTCCATGTTGCAAACGATTTCCAACCACCAAGCCTCGAATCTTTCCACGGCTCTGGCAATATACAATGTCCACCTCTTCTCTCTCATTTTCGCCAGAGTCTCATCTCTGTTCTCAAGCATTTCGCACTTGGCATCCCAAAGGTTGAACATGCCATCAGTGTAGCCTATGTCTTCCTTCAGGATATGAAATGCTGAGATTAGCTTGAGATGTGCCAAGCAATGATCAGCTGTTGGAAAGGAAGTATTGTTGGCAAGACTCAAGGAGCTGAAGGCAGCATTGAGTTCCTCTGGAGTCGGTCCCACTGGACCTTGAGCAGTTGAGTCTTGGACCTCATAAGTTGGAGGTGCATCGTGGGTATCAGATTCGATAGGTGTAGCTATAACAGCTGCCTTTTTCTCGGAGGGATAGAGCTCTGGTCCCACCTTGGAGCCCTTGCGTGAAGACAGCTTCTCGAGGAGAGACATGTTTGAAGGGGTTCGATAAATATAACAGTAGGCAATAAATAATGAGGAGTGTTTGGTATTAGGCCTCAGCCGACAACCGTACAGAAGCTGGGTGAATAACTCGCTAGAGTGAGGAGATGTATAGATGAATAGCTGTGTGATTGTGTGATTGTGTGAATGGATGGTGAATGGATGGATGAATGGAAGTGGGATATGTTTCTCAAGATATACTCCTTGGGAGGAGGAAGAACAGATGAGAGTTTGTCTTGATGATCTGGGAGAGGAAGCAGGAGACCTGAGGTGTGTGTGCTCTCACCTCATAAGCAGGTGGAAAATAGTAGGTAGTGCAGGTCGAATAATGATAGTGGAACTCCACTAAACCGATCTGAAGTCTTGGGAAGTTCTTGAATCGAAGTCGTAGAAGTCAAGTCTACTCCATGTCTCGTGGGGCTGAGCAAAGAACCTTACCCCGCTAAGAGCATAACGTGCAGAAAGTGGGTGGACGCTAGAATGCAGCTAGAAGGCGGGTGGAAGTGTGTCAAATGCTTCGATGGCTACAAAGCGCTGCAAAGGTCCAGTATTGATCAATGTTGTCCAATGATCAGTTTCACTAAAACGTCCTCCCTGCTGTGCCTTTCCCCAGCATTACCTGTCAGATGACACTAACCACCCAATAAGCTCAATGCTAATGCCTCTTATTGCCTCAACCTCCAGATCGCCAGAGCTTATCTTGACAACCACCATTCATCAAGCCATCCTAAGACATCGACATCCTCGCGTAGAAAAGGCTCTGTGTTGATCGGATGGTGATCTCGTGGTAATCAACCCGCAAACTCCAACTCCAACTAAGTAGTTGTTCAACCTCAAAGAAACCCTCCCTTCGCCATCTTGCTTGCGTCATGAAGAATCAGACATCCAAAGGCAGGGCTGGCTTAGAGTTTCTCTCACCGAATCGGTACTAAAGTATGGGGAAAAAGGCCGAGGGAAACCACATATGCAAGGCTCGAGGAGGCAGTGCTCTGAAGTCACCAACAACCAAAAACACAACAACGCGCATGTAACCAAGGCCATTGGCCAATTCGACAAGAAGTGCAAAAAACAATCCGAGAAGGGAGAGTTCGTAATGCTTGCCATTCTCGTTGGGACTTTCCTCCGAGCCTTTCGAGATAGGAGTGTGTAGTATACAACTGTGCCGTATGAAATCTGAGAGTCATGCACACACGGTATCTGAGATGGCTGTGCTCGAGAGGAACTTTGATAGTCTTCATCCACTGGCTCGGATGATGAGCTAGATAATGGACTCCAGACATTCCTTGCCGCCTGGAGACAACATTGCAGCCTCCCCAACGACGACAACAGCAACGAAGGGCGAGCTTTGTTTCTGAGGGTTGAAACCTTGCCACTATCAACGTCGTACTGAGGAGGAGAAATTATGCAGGAAGGGGCAGTGTCAAACTATCGACTTCCTATCCAGAGTTGACCGTCCGTTATTGTTTCAGAGATCTTCCATGTGGCAGCTAAGCAACAGAAACGATATCAGCGATGGTGGTGGATCCGAGAATGCAACCACGTTGACCAAGACTGTGGATAAATGCAAACTTTGAGATAGGTGGATGTTCCGTCGTTGTGCAAGAGGGAACGACATGCACGTCCAAACGCGCCGCGGACTCCACCAATGCGAGTTTTGAGCACATCTCTACACGTCGCAACCTCACGACAACAACAATCCCAATAGCTCAAGTTGACTGTCATCTACACTCAAACTTCAAATTCTTTCCAAACCTTCATAGCGCCTTAGGGATTGGAATATGGAATCACGCAGCACATGCGGAATATGTGTCTACTGCGAGCTATGGTAGCTTGCTCCATATCTGAAAGGTCACAATTCCGTTCGAAACGCCCACAGAGGCTTGCAAGCTGTACGACTTTCTATCTGGTGCTTATATCATGCTTCGTTCAGATACGATTCTATTTACCGAGTTGCATTTCGAATAACGAGAGCCTCACCGAGCCTTCCCGACGAAGTATGGCACAATATACGTAGAATCTACGATGTTTTTCCGATATCTTGTGCCTCACCCATCGAATCCTCCGGAATTGTGAGCATCCGAAGAGTTTTACACTAGTAACAACTCAGAATGAGAGGATCATCGACCAACCCTATGAGACTTGATGGACAGAACTGAATTGGAGAGCTAGATTAAGCGTACCGCTTCGGATCAATTTCAACTATGCATTTAAGAAGTTGAAGGCATTCGCTTCTGTTGATGATAGTCAGACATCATACGAAGCCAAGGCCAATCGATTTCTGTCGGCTTTGGAGCTCGCAAAATTGAGCCGAAGGGAATTGAACGGTGACGATGTACATGGTTTGGGGAAACGCCTGGTACGGCTGCGACTGAAAACTGATCTCAAAGGATGCACACAACAGCGTGCAAACAATCGCCCCTCATTCCAGGCGAAACGTCATTCCTACTTCGACCAACAGTGGAGTTCATTTGATCAGGAGGACGACCTGCACGATGTCTGGAAACGGTCCCAGCTGTTTTCGTCGTACCACGATAAAATCATCAACTATTACTACCCGAGAGCACAAAACTTTTTGGGCTTCTTGCTCTCCACATAACGGATTGAGTGGTTGGCTTCAGAGTCATTTTCCATTTTATTGTTCCTCCGAGTAAGTGGCATCAAACATCCAGAAGCCATACATATCAGACTTAACGGCTAAACATCCCGAGCACAGCACTCGATGCTCATTCGAGTTCTCGAGATTTCTTGGAATTTAGCTGCTCCAATCTCGTTTTTGAAGGATTGCGAGCTTTTTTCTAGAATCTAGATGTGAAATTACCCAAACAATATCCGATATTACAACAACCAGCATTGCTATATATCATACTCTATTCCACAGAATAGCTAACCCAAATCAAAGACCACAGAAAACACACACACAACTATGTTTTGCTAGACATGAAGCATAGCTATATAACTCACTATAGTATTTGAAGTAGTCGATAATCTTTGACTAGTGTTGTCTTTGCAAGAGATGAATTATGTCCATGATGTAGGGACCTAGATAGACTTTATTTATGATACATATGTAACGAATTTTTAACTAATATTGCACCAAATAAAACAAGTAAAAGCATATTCCATGAACATCAGAAACAGCCGATCTGAATAAGAATTTCATCTCAAGATTCAGATCCAAAATACCTACCCTAGATCACTAAATGGCACGTGCTTTCCCGGCGCGTCATTCCCGCTGGCCAGAACATCTCACAATGTCTCCCCTGAAAGTGTTTTTCGAAATCATTCAATTCCGACATTCCTTCTCAACTTTTAAATGCAGCTGTCTTCATGTACTTCTCTTATGTGCTTCGTTATGCGCTATTTGTTTTAGCACCACTCTCTTTCTTTCTAACGACATATCTCTACCTTTATCCAGTTTTCCATCTATGTGCCTTTCCCTCCCCTCGACAGGACACGAGATCAGAGTATTTGAGCACTATCCGCCAGCATACCCCGTTCTCGACATACAATGCAAATAAGATAGCACCATTTCGACTCCTCGCTCTGGGAGATCCTCAACTTGAGGGAGACTCGTCTATCGACTCTCTCGACTCAGTCAATCTACCTAACCTGAAGAAATTCTGGAAGGATGCGCTTTTGCTTGATGGCACAAAGCATAATCCGTTGCAGAGACTCAGGCACAGTCTGCATGATCTGGTCGACTTCTGGCTAGATGATATCCCAGGGGCGCTGGAGGTTTGGCGTAAAAGATTTGACCATGTCGGAAACGACTACTACTTGGGACATATCTACAGGACAATGCACTGGTGGACGAAACCCACACATGTTACAGTTCTTGGAGATTTGGTTGGAAGTCAATGGATAGATAACAAAGAGTTCGAGGCTCGAGCATGGAGATTCTGGAATCGGGTCTTCAGAGGCGGGCGCAGAGTTGAGGATGAACTGTTCACACAACCATCAGAAGACTTTCAAGGAACTTTGGTACTTGGAGAAGATGCAGACGCCTGGACGAAGCGAATCATAAATGTTGCTGGCAATCATGATGTGGGTTATGCTGGAGATCTGTCGCCAGATCGAATGTCGCGATTTACGAAGCATTTTGGGAAGGCCAATTACGAAATGCGGTTTCGACTTCCTACGAATACAAATACCTCAAATGCTGCGGAGGGGGAAGAGAAAGTTAGTCCCGAGGTAAGGATTATCATTCTAAATGATATGAACCTGGACACTCCAGCGGGTTCGCAGGAGATGCAGGACGAGACTTACGGCTTTTTGAACTCGGCTATCACCAGCTCAAAAGAAGTCACTCGACCTGCACACTTTACCCTGGTGCTCACTCATATCCCGCTGCATAAGAAAGCCGGAGTTTGTGTTGATGCCCCATTCTTCGACTTTTTCAATGGAGAATTCAACAATGGTGTTAAAGAGCAGAACCACTTGTCAATGGATGCATCCAAGGGCTTTCTAGAGGGTCTATTTGGCATGAGTGGAAGTGAAAAGGTGTCAGGAAATGGATTTGGTAGACATGGTGTCATTCTGAACGGCCACGATCACGAAGGATGCAATGTGTACCATTACATCAATCAGTCTGAACCTCCAGAACGTGAATGGAGGGCCACGACATGGAATAAAGCTCTATCGGAGGGCATCGTGGCGGAAGCTGGTGTGCCCGGTCTTAGAGAGATCACCGTCCAAAGCATGATGGGTGGCTTTGCAGGCAACGCTGGCCTGATGAGCTTGTGGCTCGATGAGCAGACTTGGGAGTGGAGATTCGAGTTCGCCAATTGTGGATTGGGGACGCAGCATATTTGGTGGCTTGTGCACATTGTCGACCTCATCACTCTGGGGATTGGAGTTGTTTATGGAGGTTTGATATTTGCTCAAAAAGTGTCATCGTGCTTTCCACAGAGTAAGGAGGGGAAGATAATGGCCACTCAATTTAGTCTGGCAAAGCAGGATTCGACAAAGCCAACGTTAAATGTGGGTGAATCAGATATACCTAAGATGGCCAATGGCCACTCGTATGAACATAAGGGAAAGGAAAACGGAAGCTTGAGAAAGAGAGAGGGGAAGTGAGCCTCTATCTAGGATACCAAATAAGCTGTATTGTTGCATTTACATTGTACAATTATACCCATACATCTCGTTAACGGCTGCATCCAGTGTTCAGCTTGGTCTTTGGGGCGAGGTATCATTGTGTGCATCTTGAAGGTGTTTTTACTTCGGCTTTTGTTACACTGATATTATTGCTTATCGTAAGAAACTCTTGACGTTGCCAAGTGGCACTCAAGGCGGAATCTCTTTATAGTTGCTGGGCTGTTGTTTTGATTGATTTTTTCCCGCCATGTCTCATCAATTGAAGCGTCAATTATGCATTGTAGTTTCAAGAGAAGAGTTGATGCAACTGTCTTGGGTATTGGTAGCACATCTCTATTTACAAGGATGTAGGTGAACAAATAAACAACTTGCACAAAACCATGTTTGCAAAGCAAGTACAACGAAAAGAATATCTCACAAGTACCACCACTCAAACCATCATTTTTTCTGAAAACCTGGACCGAGGCCTCTCCCTCTCTCGCTCCTCCATGCTCATTCTTTGCGTCTCGCCCACAACAACTTTGGCTCTCAACGCAGCCCTGATCTCAACCTTGTCTCGCATTCCCCAGTCAGCGGCACTACTATTGCTGAGCGGCCACAAGACTTTGTTGATGTCCTTGCCACGCTTGAGAAGCTCAACATAATACCCATTAGCGCGATAGCTGCTCATGACGACATCGAGATCTTTGCGGACCTCGTCGCAGTACTGGTCGAGCGGCAGATCGCCGACGTTCATACCGAAGGGATTCTCGAGCTCGTTGCCCATGGCCTCGAGACCTAGGATGATGTATGCTGCTGCCATGGTAGCAGGGATGGTGTTGAAGCCGAAGGCAGGGAAGAGTTGAAATGGGAGCAGATATACGTATAGCACGACGATTTGGGAGATCAGGACGGCGTACCCTACTGGGAGGGGAGTGCTGAGGACCCTGTCTGCTGTTGCTGTGATATCTGTCATTGCTGCGAGGGCATTCACTGTGCTTGTATTAGCGAAACGATTACGACTGTGTTCGAGGCGGGGTTTTACAGAATTGACCGTAGATAATGGTACTCGTCATGGTTTCATTGTTGATGACCATCTCCCCATAAGAGCTGATGTCGAGGAGAATCTCATATGGCAAGTTTCCAACTGGCTTTATGGCGCGCTTGAGCGCCTTACGCGGATTACTCTCTGCCATATTCAAGCCCAGCCACTCGCCAGCATGCTTCCAACGATTCTTCTTCTTGGTCGGCTCGTTATGGAGACCGGGGTGGTCTGCAGCTTTGGCGAAAGTCTCGAGGTGGTTGACCAGCGGATCTAGGTCTTCGTAGTAGGTGTATGGCTCGAAGCGCAGTTTGTGTTTGACAGCCACGGCGTGAGCATGGATGAGGTTAATCGCTGATCTAGACGAGGTTAATACACACTCTCTCTAGGCGAAACAAATATTGTAACTACATCTTTGCCATCAGGTCCTCTTTGCCTTGCTCACCTGGGCGTTCCTGGACGTGGACCCAGATGTATCGTGCGAGGGAGCGAGACTGCACCAGGATCGCTGACCAACACTTCCGACCTTCCATGTAACTAGAAATCGGTCAGTTGGCTTTAATCTGTTAGTGTTCACAATGTCGTACCGCTCGTATGCCGTGGCACCTCGAAAGCTCAAAGATAAACCAACAACAAATCCGAGAATCGTCAAGAGAACGTTCGACACACCAACTTGATCATGTTAGATTAGCTTAAGCGAACTCATTATCAGGACTACTTACGTTTTTTCTCCGTTCTCGCCGAGATACCTGTGACGATAATGGACCAGAAAGTGATCATTGCCATAGGAAGCAACATTCGAGGAGTAATACTACCATGCAATTGCATGAAATTCGGCCACTTCGAATGTGTTTCTAAGTCCCTGGGTCCAATCTACACACGTATCAGTATCGCCATTAGGAACGGATAGAAATACTTACGAAGTACCCTTCCATATTGATGTCCACATGAGGAATTTTGAAATCGTCCTTCCCCAAATCACTATCCTTAATCGTCTTCATGGTCTTGGTCCAGAACCTCGACCTGCGAGGAGGAGGCGGCGGTGGCCTCGCAGCATTCTCCTTTTTCGCCTCTTCCTTCTCCTCCTGCATCATTTTGAGCTGTTCCTGAATACTCGTCAAGATCGCCAGCATCGGATCCTGAGGCACAACTGGCGGGGTGACCAGCCCTGCAGCATTCGGCGACAATGGCTCTGTCATCTCGATGGGCGACAGAGGCTCAATGGTATCAATGACGGGTGAGCGCTCACTGATGGGCGTTAGATCAGGATGTTCAGGTTTTGGATCCGACTTCTTCATGGTTTTTGGATCAATTTTCGGATCTGGCTTGGGGTCGAGTAGAGGGTCGGGCATAGGATGTGACACTACTCTCGTAATAGGGATGTGCTGAGCCGCTGCTTCGATATTTGCAGACCTACGCTTCTCGTCGCGGTACTCTGCTGCTGTGATGAAGCCGCCATCTGCTGAGTAGATGTCTCCCATACCGCCGTCGCCCATTCCACTGTCGAAACCAGAGCTAGATGCTCCAATTCCTCCTGAATCGCCTCCTTCCATTATGTACTGATGCGATGAAGTCACAACAATGAAACCTGTCTAAAGGACCCTTACTAGAGCCAGAGGAAGATAAAGAATGAGGCAAGGGAATTCAAAGTACGGGGCGCGACTTTCGCGTCTCTCTTATGATCTGAAAACTTCCCATGTCTCGTTCAAGATCGCACGCATGTGCATCTATTATCTCCACCATCTCTGCACTTGCCAGCCCAGATATCCTATCGCACACCAGATCTCAGCCATCTACGCATCCCAGGCAACCCAAAGTCCATAATTAAGAGAACATAGACAGAGACCGATTCAGAATGCCAGCGTGGGAGAAAAACTTCTTCTGTCATTTGGCGCACCTCGTACCAATGTCTCGATTCTCCTGTCGGTAGGTCCGATGTGCTTCCCAGCACGACCATATATAGGTCAACGCAGGTCCTGGCTTCAGACACAATGTGCTCTTTGTGGAGAGTAGGCCAATGTGGGAGGAGGCGTGGAGAATCAGACCAAGAGTTATTCTATGTTTGCGAGATGTGTTGGCCTTCTACTCGTTGCTGGGAAGTAGACTTGGAGGACGCTCGCCTGTTCACACGTTCGAAGTCTAGGCCCTGGCCTACCAGGGGTGCTTCCAGGTAGAGGAACTGGGGTTCAGACTTTAGACTTTAGACTGGTGAGAAAGGCGTGTAGCACTCTCATTCTTCGGAAGTCGGAAAATATTGGTTGATTTGCGGTAAAAGGCGTGGAGGAGGAGCCTCCTACTGGTCATCACCTGTCGAATCACAGGTAAATAACGAAAATCGAAGTAAGATACTTTTTGACTCTTTAAACCTTGTCCTATTAAGCATCTTCCGGGAAGGAAACCAGAATGTAGTGGACTTGCTCGCTCTTCCCAAATACTGCAACCTTCTCACCATCTTCACAAGCCTGAAGTCTGAACCCTGGCCCACCAGAAGAACTTCACGGCAGAAGAGCTGGGGTTCAGACTTCAGACCTTTGAAAAAGGAGAGTACATGGTGATTAGATATGTAATCAATCGAGCACTTCAGATTCACTTGGGATATCCCTCCACAGGTTAATGATATTTGGAAAAGGCGATCAAGGGCGCTTTCGGCAAGTGGGTCATAGTTGCGACAAAAGAAATCAACAAGGCTTAGTGCGTTGAAACTCTTCTCTTTTTCAACTTTCCAGCTAGTCTTGCGTATAGCATACTCGAATAATGACCTCTATAGTTGATGCAGATCATCTATTGGAGTTGTGTTGCATACATACATATCCTTGGGTCCCTCATCGACAGATCCAAGTCATGTTTGCGGATTGAGCTCCGAATCCGATACTTCAAGTCAAGCCATTTTCGGGACATTTCTTCTTCTATGCTTGTTTCTGCTTAACGAGCAACACGTCAAGGAATACTGCAAATCAAGAATCTTGAGCTTTTATGGATCCTCAATCTTTAGACGACTGTCTATTTTATGAACTTTCTATATATACTCGCTTAAGTTGTTCCCACACAAGAACTCTTCATGACACTTGTACATTGTAAATAAAGCGAGTTTGCGACATTATCTTTGCCCATTTTCAATAACGGCCCTACCTCATGAATCACTTTGCGCTTCCGCAGAATTCAAAAGAAGAACCCCCTAGACAAGCAGGGACGGCCGAGTAACGCCCGTAAGCTACGGAGGTATGGCTCCTATGCAGCAAGGATTGTATTTGGAAGCATCGAAATGATAAACTGGAATAGCGCTGGGTTGTCGAGGTGAGTCGAACATGTCTCGCTTCTCAGGTGGAGGTCGCGCCAAGACCACACTCGAGCGGCTGAACCCACCAATGCAAAGCCAGATTTCGAATTATTCGTCCCGATGTAGTCTCGCAGACAAAGCCAGCAAGCAGAAGATTGTAGCGTATGCGTGGCGGTGAGGAAAGAACTCTTATTCATGAGAAAGTATGTGAGGGAACGTTTGTGATGGATATATAGCTGGGTTTATCTTCCAGTTGGGCACTAAGGAGCGGGAGGTGGAGGGCGGGAAGTGCTAAGGAAAGATACAAACGGCATCTTTGATCGACGAGGAAAAGGAAAGTTTCGGGAGGGACTCGCCGTACAAGTACTCCGTAAAACGAGGCGGATCTCGGATTTTCACTCCCAGTCCCCACAGCCCCACGCCCTGGTTTTGCTTTTCCTCTTCCCGCACCGTGGGTAAGAGGGAGAGTGGATTAGTGTGGATCTGTGGACTTGTGGCGGGCTGGCTGGTATAGTGTGTGAAGTACTTGTGTGCAGGGCGCTTGTTTTGGTTTTGTTATTTGTTGGCTTATTGGTTCCTCGTCACTGAGTAATGGGTGCCTTGGGAATTTTCGAACGAGGAAGGGTGTGCTTGCTGTCTTCGATTTTAGCAGCGATGGATCGAGTCAGCTCGCCACAAGAAAAATTTACTCCTTTTCTTGGAATCTTTTTCTACAAATACGATGGTTTCTTGGTGCTAGTTTGCCGCGAGAGAGGCAGCTTGAGTGGTATTTGATGATCGAGTTTCATTGAAGTGTTATTTCCAATCGGGAAACATAACAGCCCGAGATGTAATAGAAGCAAATCTCTTCTTTCTCCAAGCATCTGCTGCGAGACCAGCGTGTCTCTCGACGGCCCTTATCAGATCAGGCGCTGCTAAAGGTACCCCCTGTACTTTATACCCAGTGTCTCTCTCCCTCCCACCAGCGAATGTACAGCTAGCTTTCTTCATGCAGTATCTCGTGTTCGAACATCAGGCGGTGACTTTACTTGTGCATCATCTCAGCCGGATCTTCAAGGGTTTCAAATCTTCCACCTTGCGTCAGTTGGTCGATTCGGAGTTCCAATTGTTTTTCTGCCATTCCAATGACAACGATGAACGGTGTTCAGGCACCTCACCAGCCCAAATTCGAGCTGAAAGTGACCATAGCTAAACATAGAACTTTATCAATTTATAGAGGAAGATATTATAATAAGATGAAAGATCACACATAGTTTGTATTAAAAAACTTCGGTTAGAATTCTCGTGTCCGTTCTCATTCCTTGTGTTGAGTTCTCCTAGTCTCTGAGATTTGTCTCGCTCAGACGAGACGTATCTCCTAGCTAGCGTAGAACAGCGGCTTAGCAGTCTGTCGTCGAGAGTGTTAGAAGTGATTTGACTAATGTGAGCTGAAGACAGTGGCAAGAAATTGGAGGGCTAGTATTAAGTGAGAAGGGCATAATAGAAGAAGGAAGTGTGGTTTTAAGACAATCTAGACGCTATGTATGTACAATGAAACCAATACCTACTGATCTCGAAGGGAACTAGTCATCTTGTGACTTGTAGCATTCAGGTGCTGATCGTATGCAACGCCCATCTCCCGTCCAAGGTCTAAGCGAATGCCAAGCAATTCGTCACACTTGTCCTCAATCAACCCTGTAGCAATCAACCAGCAAGGACTGTGGCCACATTCTCCCAGCCCTGCTTCAACTGAAGTCTCACAGCTAGCTACTGCACAGTTGCAAACGTAAATCGGAAAATACGCATGTGCCATCTCGTGCAGAAGGATCTCAAGCATCTTGATTAGCGCCTGTTTGCGATTGGATACGCCATGTTCGGAACATACTCTGTCGCGTTCGATTTCAATAGAGACGACCATGCCTGGGTACACATATTTTGTTTCTGGGTGCCAGGTAACACCGATCAAATCTGGACACCTCTTTGCCTTTAGGGTGCCTTCTGGAACCAATTGGTAGGAACAGTATTTCCCGAGGGAATTGAAGAAGAAAGTCTCGTCAAAAATCTCGAAGTAGTTCCTTAGTAAAGACGCAGTTTCTAATTCTTCGGACGAATTCGCGTAACCAGCATTCAAGTTTTGGAAGATGCCAGCTTTTCTCGCGGTCTTCTTCTGCGCAAGTGTCCATTTTAGGACCTTCAGAAGATCCTGCGTATTATACGATAGTGGATGCATGTCGGTGACTTGAAGTTGGTTGGCATCGTATTTGACTATCATTTTGCGTTTGGAATTGGGTCCTTTGTTCTGAAGACGGCGAATCGGACGAACTGTAGGAAGGGATTCAAGGGAAGTACTTGAGTCGAAGATCTTCAACTGCATAAATTCGATGGATTTGGCATGAGGCATGATCGAATCTAATGTTAAGAGTTAAAACACAGATACTGAGTTGTGTACGTGAATCTGAGAAATTAAGATGGGAGTTGAAGAAAGCGTGCATTGAGGATCGTAAGGGAGCAGATGTTCTGACCGTGGAAAGATCTAGGTATCTATGAGGAGCGGCCAGCGCAGATTGAGAGAAGCTAAGAGTGAGAAAGGTGTTGCTGAGGATTCAGGGTGTAGATTCTAGAAAATGTGAGCTCCTGGGTAAGCTATTATATAGGCATGTATTATTTCCAATTCTCCCATTGCTTTGCTTGGCTCAGAACGGTGTTTCTTGAACACAAAGGACTTGTACACTTCTTCGAAAAAGAAGGCCCAAGTTGAGACATCTTAGTCAGGTCAAACAATAGGAAACTTTGTTATGAATTCATTGTCTGAGCTTCAAGAGAAATACTTGGTATCACATATTTTGTCTCCAACTTCGTCGACCAGAGTTGGGCTTTCTATTATGCGATGGTAGGAGAAGGCACATTTTAAATCTCATGTAAATCATGAATTTCTAGAGAATGTTTTACTTGCAAGTTGGAAACTTAGTATTGCTCAAAGTTCTGCTCGGCCCTTAGAGTCCAACATGATCTCCAAATCTATGATCAAGCTTATCTTCTCACGAGTGACACCTTTGTATTCTCCAAGCAACTACGCTCGATCTCCAGATCCAACCGCATGCCAAGCCAGTAAAACGCCCTTCTCTGAATCTCACGCGCAGCCAATTCCCAGTACTGTCCATGACCAAAAGGATCCAATCCCTCACGCTTGAGATCACCACATCTTCCCATCCCACGAACATGGATATCAAAATACGCATGCAGCATTTCATGCAGCAGTATGGCCAGATTCTTCTCCAACTTGGAGCCCTCGAATCCTTCGACGTTCAGTGCTATCTGAATCTCACAGTTGTAGGCGGTTGGAAACATTGGATCTTGGGGGCTGCAAAGGGTGACGCCAAGGAGTTGCCTGCCAGATACATCCTGGAGACAGGGGCGGTCAACGAAACTGACAGGGCACTTGTTGCGAAGCGAACCGTAGAAGAAGATGCAATCAAAATAATCGTAGTAAGTTTGTAGTAGTGTGTTGGTCTCCCGTAAGTTCATGGCTCTCTCGTATAAATCTCTGTTGCGCTTGAATTCCCCAATTGTCTGAGCTTGAATGGCTGCAACACAAGGCAAGGACAAGAACTTCTGAAGCGTATCGAAGAGATCCGCAGGATTGTGAGAACGAGGAGAAAGCCTCAAGATTTCGAATTTTGCAATAGCTGTGTCATGATAGACTTTGACCTTAAGAGGGTGGCTGGCGTGATCGAACTGAAATTTGCTGATTGCGTGTTCGCCAAGTGACAGCATCTCCTGAAGTGAGAGTTGTGCACTGTTGTGACCGGTGCTTGCAGGTGCAGATTCCTCTTGGGGTACAGGATCTCCCTGAGGTGCAGATTCTTTCGGAATCATTAACTTGCGGAGATGTTCGAGCAGAGGGTGAGAGCTCTTTACAGTTGTGTGTAAGCGAGAACCTCTACTTGTTGGAGCCATTTCACAGTGCAACCTTTGGTCTTTGGTGCAGCGGCAAAAGATTTATTGAATTCAATGAGTTGAAGATGGATCTTCGAATTTCTTGCAGAAAAGAAATATTGCGAGGGGCACAATTAACGTGAAGTAAAAAAGGGTGGTCGAAAATAAGCGGGGACATGTTCATCACCGAATATAAGCAGGGAGATAGACTAACAAATGTATACGCAGCGAGACTATCAACTTAAACTCTAGTCTATATAGGATAGTTTTTAGTTCTGGTTCCAATCCTGGACTTTAAGAACTAGAGAGTCTTGAAAATTCGTTATGGTGAGGCACAAGTACATATACTGCAAACAGCGAGCTTTGTTCGATTGAGAAACAGAAACAAAGCTGGAAGGATGAAACCCCACGACGATACGAGACTATTTGATACATATCTTTATTCAGATAAGTATTCTATTTCGTTCGAAATAAATCTCCTTAGCCTTCGCGAAACAACAGTGGTGGATATCATATAATTTCGAAAATCTCGAAATTCACGGATTTGAAGAAGCACCTATATTATGGTTTCTTTTGCCCTTAATGGATAGTTTATATTAAATAAGCAAAGATAAATTTTGATTGAGGTAACAAAATTACTTGGTGGCTATCAGAATCCTGATATAAGGTTGGCCAATAGTCAATATCAAAAAGGCACACATTGAGGAAACCTTCTCTTAGTTAATCTAATACAAACTTTTCATTGATAGCAGATACAGATATTAAGAATTTAGAACTACCTATAAAAGCTCAGGGAGTCTGGTCTGCAAGCAGCGAAAATAATGAGACAAGCAGAATCTCGAATATAACATGTGTTTCGGCCCCCCCAGGAATATTTTCAATTCACGAATTATTCCTGGTAGTTCATGAATGGCCTAGTCCTTTCGCGAATGGACTAGGCAGTTCGTGAATAGTCTAGTCAATTCAAGAATTCCCCACCTAAATAGTCCACTCGTGAATAGACTAGACTAACCACGAAGATATGTTCTAGAAGCTAGATAAATACTATTAGTATTAGAACGCGATTTTGAATAGTTTTTTTCTTTGTAATTATTTTTATGGGTTTTACTACTATTACTCTAGATATCAAGGCCTTTTAAACAATATCCAACCTTCTCCTCGTTATACCTAAGTCTATTCGCGAGTTGAATGTTTGAGTAGGGATTTCTTAAATTGAATAATCTATTCACGAACTACCTAGTCCATTCACGAAATGACGATATTCCTAAGGAGACCGGAACACATGCTTCAATCATCATTGCTATATGACAAGGATCAACACCTTGGTTGCAATTTCGCACCACGCAGCTACATACCGAAAGGCTTGGTTCATATTATAACCATAAAGATTCCATGTGATAGTTTGATGAGACACGGAAACATTGCTTTCACTTGATGTTATTGGAATTAAGACTTCAGAAGGGGCAAGGGTGTGGTGTCTCCACAAAAAGTCCCCTGAATTCGCTTGAATGTCAACAACACACGTCCAAAATGCAGTTTGCTCCCCAGACACTTCACATTCATAAAGGTAGCTATAAAGATACGACTGATAGAATACGTTCTTTGAAATAATATTGTGGTGCAAATGTTCGCTATACATACTATGCATGAAGAAATTCTCCCGATATGCTGCTCCCATCTTGTGGACACACTTATCTGCGGTCGAGATTCAGGAGACAGGCCTATTCTTTTCCAACCTAAAACCAAGAGAAGTTTTGCAATCATGATCCCATTGAAAATTAGACACTTATGTCGCATGGCTGAACTTTTGCGAATGTGCCTCTGCTTGGATTTGTGGTGGTGCTGTAGTCTGGTAAGGCTTTTGATCAGGACTAAACATTGGTTTTGGCTGTTTAGAGGCCAAGGAACTTTGGCTATCATCAATCTCAAGATCTTTAGCTGTTGGTACAAGATTCTATCACTGCGGCTACTAGCAATGATTTTGTTAGGAACAACTAGGTTTGTATCTTATTGCTAGGAGAACAAAAGACAACACTTATAAGAAGTCACAGAGAACTCCCGCCAAGCTATGTTTGGATTTAATTTACTCTCATATCAAAAAGTCTAGCCTGTCACCCATTCCAGAAGAGATGTAAAGTAGCTATTCAAGCTATTTGGATTAATCAAAGACTTCATTTTCGTAGCGCACAACTCGCAAATTTGAGATATGTCCATTTGACGCTAGCGTAGAAAGGAAGAACAATTAACCCTTCCATCATTGGTTCTAAACGTGATTATCATGCTTCTGAACTTGCAATATATGAGTTCAATTTCTTAGCGTGCACAAGTTGCGACTAACCGATATTTCAAGTACTTTCTTCACAGCCTCGAGACGATTCTTGAACTTCCTCCCCGCATATACTTTCGGATCACACCAATTTCAGCGTCTTCGTCTTCAATCTTCTGCTGCTGTCATTGACAGCAGTTCCACGACACGTCCGGACGCATCTTGATCTTCTTTTATCCTAGATTTGTCCGACCGTACTACGTCCACGGGTTCGTCTTTCGGCGCATTCTGCGATCTCAAGAAGCCATCACAGAGGACGTCTTAACGCATCCTGAGCTGCTTCTCGGCACATACTTCTGAGCATCTCAAGTTTATAGGTTTGTTTTCAATCCCTTCCTACAACCTTATCCCACAGAACGTCTCAAGGTATCTTGACTTGTTTCCCTTACACATACTCTCCAGCCGCATTGATTCCACGCGTTCGTCTTCAATTTGGCTCTGAAATCTTAACCCACCACTTTGTAGGACGTCTAGACGCCTTTGATCCTTTCTTCGACATAAATCCGGTTGGCCATACTCTTCCCAACGCGCTTCCCTCCGATTTGGCTCTGCGATCTTCTCCAAATTTCGCCGCGGTTAGGAAGAGGTTCAATCTCATTATCACCCGCGTAATACCTGGCATATCGGTCGGTCATCAACAAATTAAGGCGCCCTCTTCTTCCTGGAAAGTATCCTGGAATATTGCGCTTCTCTCTGTGCCCAGGTAAGCATGACAGTCTATTCTGGTCGAAACACAATCT
This sequence comes from Margaritispora aquatica, assembly GCA_007644065.1. NCBI lineage: Eukaryota > Fungi > Ascomycota > Leotiomycetes > Helotiales > Discinellaceae > Margaritispora > Margaritispora aquatica. Next base: position 2,208,068 of record VJWN01000002.1, read on the forward strand.
CTCCATCTGCCTGATCATTCCCAATCCCGATTCGCATACCCCGCCCGCATGTCTCTTCCAATGAGTTCGTCTTTTAGTGGTCAAGGATTTTCTATCTGGAAGCACTCTAATGCTCATCCGATGGGCCTTCATACCGAAAGCAATCTATTGTATATCCAATGATATGCATTTGAGCCCGTGATATAATCCGATCCAAGAGTTCCAGAATACAACTTACCTTTTGGAGATTATATATTATCAGAGAAGTACTAACTTTGTTCTCAGACGTATAATCAATCAAAGAAATTTCGTCATGGCTTTCTATTCTAATTCCCGGGAAGAAGCGGAGTATCCGGACGATTTGTGTGCTCAGTTTCAAGGCAACATGAATCGAGGTGTGGTTGTTCAGCCAACATCTTTGTATAACGAAAATGCTGCAAGACAGCAAGTTCATTCATCGCCTAGCCGCTATGGCCCAAATCGCAGCGGTCGTAACATGCCAGCTGTATCGGGACAATCCAACCAGACTCAACCGGTACGAAATTGTAATCCATTCTTTAATGCCGCAGAAGAAGAGCTAGCTTATGCGAACCACGGCCGTCATGACTTTGGGTTAGCGGCTGGAGGGAGCAACCTCAACCAGACTCGGTCAGAACGAAACGGCATTCGGTTCTGTGCGGGCGATATCTCAAGTCAACCTTACAACGTAGGTGGTGGAGAGACCCCGATCGTGTATCAGTCGAGGGACCGATACAGACATAGAGGGACTGCGACCAATAGCCAGACATTGCCCCGCAGAGAGTCAACTCCATGGGCAACTCACCCTTTGATGACTTATCCCGGTCTAGATCCTGTAGTCGTTAAGCATGAAGGACTTGTAGCAAAGGCTTTCAATGCTCATCCTGGAGTGGCCGTCCCAATGTCAGTTGGTGGGAACGTGTTGTATGAACTTGCGATGCTTAAGCAATTTGCCGAGATGGTAACCGAAAAGTCAAGAGCTTTTGCTGAGCCAAAGTCGTTCTTTCAAGAACCAAAAGCTGCCTGGATGGCTATCAAGACTGTTTTCAAGAGCGAACCAGATTTGTGGGAGCCAATCCAGAACTTGAAGGATCACATAGATCTCGTTACTTGCCATGTTATCGAGGGAAAAATCTTCATCGGAATCGAGACCGCCCGTATCATCACTTGTTGCGAAAAGGTATGTATTGAATTTTCGATCTTAGATATCTGGTCGCTGATATTCCTTAGATTATGCCCTCTTTCGAAACAATGGTATCAAGACTCACAATTGTGGGCAAGATTCTGATCAGTCGTCGAAAAGGAGAGAGACGAGATAAGGCTGTGAGGAATCTGCTAAAGGACGTTGGAGACCTGCACAACACTCTAGGACGGCTGTTCAAGTACCTTGAAGACCGCTTCAATTTCGAGCTTGCACTTTGGCCTCTTATTCAGGAGGAATGCCGCAACAGTCGTCAGGACCTCAAAAAAGCCCTTGGCATGCTGACACCAGGTGAAGTAGTGCAAGACGAGCGGACTAAGATAATTGCCGAGGAGTTGGCGAACATCGGCGGTGTTACCCTTCCAGTAAATGGCATCTATAATCCAACATCATCTCCAAATGCGGAAAAATACGTGGATATGGACCGTGTTTTCACAGTTAAGACCGGGGAAAACGGGGCAGTGTACACTCTGATTCCATTTTCGCCAACGGCTAAGAATCTGGAAGCAGGTTATTTCCCAGAAAGCTTGAGATATGAGAATCTACCAACCCCACCACAAAGTCTTGAGAAGATTATGTCACCTAGCCCTCTCCGACAACAGTTGGAGGTGGATGAAGTAGATGCACAAATCTTGTTGCCAACCGACTATCTGGCAGAGACCCCTGTCAAGTCCGCTAGAAGAGCGGTTGTTAAGACCAAGATTCAAGAAGCAGATATCGGCGAGGCAGATATTGCGGACGTTGGCCTGCCATCCAATTTTGATCATTTGGATTGGCAAAAGATACAATATGGTGCTTATGGTGCACCTTGTTGCTGTATGGGGAAGCCTCTGCGGATTTGAACCATTAACCGAAGGTGTTTGCAAATCGGACAGCATCAAAGCCAATCAGCATAGTCAGACTGCTGATTGCCATTTTGTCCTCGGAGCTTTCTGACAAAAATTCCCACGCCTAGAGGGCCAACGACAGTGCAGATGACGACAGCCCATACTATTACAAGAAACAGCTGCTCGTCAAGCTTTTGTAGAGTTCCTTCATATTGTAGAGTAAGAGTGCCTGAACTCTGAGAAAGAGAAGCGATCAGGAAGCCGATTTCTCCCCGAGCAATCATCGCGAAGCCTATAAGCAAGGCTATGGTATGAGGAGATTTTTGCTTCTGGATTTCAGTTCTGGTCGTAACTGGGATTTGCTGACGCTGCGCGGAGGGTGTCTTTTGATATTGAAGCCTATCAAGAGCTAAATGCAGGAGACTTAAGATAGATTCGAAATAAATGACGATTCCAACAAGTGCCTTTGCAAGAACCATGATAAGTGAATACACAATTCCTTTCCAGACTATAGGACCTTCGAACATGTTGGTGATTGGAATAGAGAAGCCAATTGATGCCTGATGAAGTTATTAGCATAGTTCTTCCCTGATTATCATACTCCTTTCAGATATAGAGTTTGACTTGCTGACAGAATGAGGAGTGGTCGATGGAGGAAGGACCATGCGCAAAGCGGAATGCTGAGCCGTACAGATATTCTGAAGTCTGATAATGTATATGAGACAAAAGGGCTGAAACCTGAACAGTTCGGCTAAGTTGACTGCCAGATAGGTAGCGATGTAGTTTGGATTAAAAGAGCAGCACAATCAAAACAAGATGTGTACTTACAAAAAAGAATGGCACGAGCACGAAACCCATGACAGATTTGAAGTACCTATCATACATGCTAGAAGGGCCTTCGCGTAATGGCTCTTCGTGTTGATTCTCAGCTCTCCAAAGGTAGTTGACCACCCCACCAGCAATGAAAGCCGAAAACAACACAGAGGCATCAACGAACGAAGAAATAGTTACGTAAATAATAAGTACTGCTGCTGATAAGATGAAGTTGAGATGTGGAAGTTGTTGTAAAATCCTTATCGTTATAGTTCGCAAATTCTTCTTCGAGATCTCGTACCCAGACGACTCGGCGACAGGCTTGAAAAACACACCAATCCAATTCCAGACCGGTTTGAGGAGATATGGACAAATAAGCATGGTAACTAACAGCATTCCGAAGCTTGCAGCAATAGGTCGTGCAATTGGCCAGGGCTCACTACTTCCACTACCAAGCGTGGTAACAATATTGACCATGACCAAACCAACAACATCATCCATCATAGCAGCTCCAACCAGAACGACACCGACTTTCGACTTTTGCAAATTTGCAGAGGAAAGAATAGCAAAAGTCGTACCCAAAGAGGTAGAGCATAAAGAGGCACCGGCGGAAAAAGCAGCTAGAGGAGTGGGATATGCTGTGCCAGCATCACTGGAGAAGGGAAAGTGCAGTAGAATAAAGGACATCGCTATCGGCATTAGCAATCCAATTGTTGCAACCGAAATCGACAAATATACAGTTTTCTTTAGCAAGGCAAGATCGGTATTCAGTCCACCTTCAAACACAAGACCTATCAGGCCAAGATATCCAAAGGCTTGGATTGTTTCTTGCATCCCTTCAGTGAGCCATGCTGTTCCTCCCACAGGAAGACCCCAGATGATACCAATCAGGATCTCTCCGATGAGGCCACAATAGAGGAGGCGATCAAGGACATATCGAACTCCATTTAAAAGCAATAGGAAGGACGTTAAGGAGAGGATGGTAGTGATTCCTGGTTCGTGATAAGGGAGGTAAGGCATCTTCAATGTTAGTGGTCATGGATAGAAACATCTGAGTTTGGATAGGATGAGGGCAAAGGGCTATTATATAATGAACACCAGACTACTTGGGGAGCTTCACTATTTAGCGTCGAGAAAACTCATTGTCGTCGTTGATCTCCATGTCGCTTACTTCCTTGGCACAAGCTCGCCAAGCTCGCATGCCAGCCATCTCGTATCGCGTATTTACCAAACGCCGCTAAGATTGCAAAAAAAGTCCCAGCGATAAGAAAACATTCCCAGAATCAAAACCAAACGCTACACCCGCACTCTACGGGTTCTCACATTGACAAACAACCCAGTATCCTCCATTCAAACCCCAAAAATGGATGCCCATGCGCTCCTTACCTCCCAAGGCTGGCGTGGCTCCGGCAACTCCCTCCACCCAACTGACAATTCAATCGGCCTCTCACGTCCCCTCCTCGTCTCGCGCAAAGTCGACAACCTAGGAATCGGCAAGAAGCAACATCGCACAAGCGACATGTGGTGGATGAATGCCTTCGATAGCTCGCTGAAGGGTCTGGATACAAGTAAAGAAGGACAGGTGGTGCAGACCATTACCAGTGGAGGCTTGGATATGGTTGCGAAGGCTGGTGCGAAGTGGGTGGGCAGCAAAGGTGGATTGTATGCCAGTTTCGTGCGGGGAGAGTGTTTGAGTGGAACATTGACACCAGAGGAGAGTGCTGCTGAGTCTGGAGTAGAAGGGAAGAAGAGGAAGAGGGATGACGCAGAGGAGGAGAGTAAGGAGGAGAGAAGAGCGAGGAGGGCGGCCAAGAAGGCTATGGAGGAAGAAGACTTGCTAAGGAAGGAGAAAGCGGAGCGTAAGGAGGAAAGGAGCGCAAGAAGAGCTGCCAAGAAGGTTGCAGCTGAGGAGGTACTAGCAGCTGAGAATGAGGTGTCCGAAAAGGCTGAGACAAAAGAGCAGCGAAAAGCACGCCGAGCTGCAAAACGTGCCTTGAAGGAGCAAGAATTAAAGGGACCAGAAGTTGAAGAAACTGCCGTTGCTGCTACAGCAGAACCAGAGTCTAAAGAGGAACGAAAAGAACGCAAACGGCTAAGGAAGCTCGCCCAAGAATCCAAAGACAACTCTACAGACGACTCGTCCGAAAAATCCAAGAAGAAGAAGCGAAGAAAGGATTGAACCAAATCAAGTCAAGAATGTAAAGGCATAGCGTGGAGTCTTGGAGTTTGCTCACTACGGTGATGCTTGGGTGCATTTGTACTTTGACTGTGGGAAAAAGAGCAATCTAATTCAAGTCTCTTTGGGTATCTTGCCCGGCTTGTTTGACAATAGCCATGGCCGTCGCTCCCAAAACTCATCCTTAATGATGTCCACGTGCTGTATTGTGATAACTGCCTTTTCTCTCTTCTTCCTCTCCTTTTCCTGCTGAGTTTTGGATAGTGTGATGGGTTCTGCTTCAATTGTCTTGCTAGAGTCTTCATCGACCAGCTCCACAGAACCAGGCTCGACGAGCTCATACTAAACTGATCAGTCTCACAAAATGGTGAGCAATTGGACGAGGGCTTACATCACGGAATATAACGCTGCCCTTCTTGTAAATTTCCGGCTCATCGTTGTAATTGATCTTGAACCTCGAGAAAAGGATCTCGTTCTTGTCTGCTGCCAACGTGCCCTGTGTAAATCAGCACCTCCAACTCACACAGGCTTAACAGAACTCACAGCAAGCTCTTTCTCGGCCGTCTTGGCATCCATTCCACCTTGCTGAATCAAAGTCCAGAAAGTGGTATTATAAAGATTGTTAATGTGGCCTAGACTGATATCAGCCATTATCGGAATCTTTGACATCAGGACTTACAATCAACCTGTCGCCAGCTCATATAATCCCTCAAGTTCTTCACACTAGGGTAAAGAACCGCTCGACCATCAAACGAAGGCAACGGCATAGACAGAGGCAAGCCAGGGAAGTACGTCGACCAGAGATGAACATAATACGCCGTGAACGTCGACACCACAGTCGTGACCAGCTTGCTACAAGCCATCAGAACACGCCCACAACGCCCACAAGCAAACCTACTTACCTTTCTCTCCTCTCAAACAGCGAGCAAGACTTGTGAAACACAAAGCTATCCTACCATGAGCTAACTGCCAAGATTTCCAAAACAAGAGGAAAAAAATCACCTGTACTCATCGCTAATGCCATACGCGATAACGATGTCCGACACCTCCTTCAACACTGCCTGCGCAGCCGCATTCATGAGATCGATAGCTCGCCGATCATTGGGTTTCTCAAAATCATGCTTTTGCGAGAATCTTTTACATCGTCAACCATGAAACTCCAACCTCGAGGTTAGGTACTTGGAAAACATACTTGTGGAAGCCTCTACCGTCGATGCGAACCACGATCCAGGTATTGGGGAGGAGCACGTCAGGCTGCTCGAAAGATTTGACGTACTCGTACCTGGGTTCTGTTAGTATTAGATTTTAGTTTAGAAGTGAGTGAGCTACCTAGAGTTCGCCATTGTGAAGAAAGGGTGGAAAGGTATGGTTGGTCTTTACGTTGTTGTTGGAGAATGGGGAGTCATGCAGAGCACGAAGCGAGAGGGGGGAGTTTCAATATTAGGCACATCAATTTGAGACATGCTTTTGGATGACTTTCATGCTCCAAGCACAAAAGTATTGACATGCTTAACGATTTATTAAGAATTAATCGTCTTATTCTTCAGCCTGAAGTCTCATGGCGTTAAACTGCGCTTCCAGTGGGAGATAAGAATAGACAGGACGGGTAAAATACTCGGTCACGTGATAATACCTTTCTGATGGGTTATCAAGCAGATTCGGTTCGAGGATAAAACTCAAATATGCATCTGTAAAGATTGTATTGGTATCATAATCTACACTGTCATAAGAACACTAGCATTCTTGTACCAAGAAAGCATTGGGTTTTCTCCATCCATAGTCTGTGTTCTGTCGACATCAGCCCACCGCCTAAGAAACTCTTCATGTGTCAACACCCTTGTCAGCTTGCCAGTAATGGCTCTGTACATAAGTTCCATGACGTCGAAGTCTGTGGGAAATAAGATATCAAAGTATCCTTGATGAACCTAAATATCATTAGATAAGTTTGCAAGAAGGCTTTTGAGGGTACTTACAAAAGGAGTTGTAACGGGCACTGTCTGCCTCTTATACCTCGTCTGCACCACAGGCGCATTGATTCCCTTGATTGTGTCTGGCAAATCATGAAAATCACTCGTAAGCAGCCGGTGGCCAGGGAAGTATTTCCCCAGTATATCGTAGAACTGCATCAACCTTGTAGGGATATATTCTGGATCCGATAAGTTTGGGGAGAATGGCATGCTGTTTTTCAAAGCCTTGATTATCTTGCTATGAGGCAAAGGTGACGGGTATCTTCCTCCCGTCGCAGCGTGCCGCACTCGGAGAAATCTAGCAGCAACTGGATCAATGTCAGGTACATAGAACTCGTAAAAGTCACCTTTATTGTCAATCAGCACCGTTCCTTGGAGTGGCTCCTCTGTCACAGGGTCATATCGAATGGCATCGTGTGCAAAATTATCGAAGACCTCCATGGCTAAGAAATAACACGGTGCTGGAACGACTTGATTCCACTCAAATATCGACTTGTTGATGATCTCAACCTTTGAACGGTGTCCTCTTGAGTCAGCAGTCCGTAGCAATTGGTTCTCCTGGAGCTTCGCCAAGTTCGAGGAAATCTCAATAATCTTGAACTTCGTCCTGTCGTAAACCTCTGGATCTAGGTCGCGAATATGATCAAGTATGTTCAGCATGAGTGTTCCATTTCCAGCTCCCATCTCGTAGATTATCAGATCATGGTAGGGATACTGAGCATGAAGCTTGTAGTTGGTCATCAAGTACCGAGCTATGGATTCTCCATAGTATGGTCGAAACAACTCAGTAGGAGTATGCCAAAGCTGCCGCGTCTCATTTGGTGCAACTGCGTCCAATTTGTCCTCGAACTCCGTATAGCGGTGGCCCATGAGCTTATAGAACTCCGGCTCGTCTCTGATGTTGTTGAACTCGAAAGGTTCGCCGGGTGTGAAAATCACTACTTGCTTAGAGAAATATCCATAGGACGGATTGTACAGAGAATCTGGTTCGCGATCAGCTAGCTTCCTGAAGCTCCATAGCATAGCAAAATACCTTCAATGAAGTCTCGTGTTAACATCTTCACTCTGCGCGGTCGTTCCCTCCTACTCCTCAGCTGCTCCGAGGTGACCAAAGGATATTTCTTGTATTCCTCCGACATATCTAACGGGAAAAGGCTCGTCCTCTGCTGCCAATGGCTCTCATTCGGAGACGACCCATCGTTCTTCCTCCTCCTCGGCGTCCCAGAGAGACATCTAGCCTGCGTCCTGCTTCTGCTTCCTTGTATCCGGAACGGTACTCGCGATCTCGAAACTAGCGACTGGCATGGCCGATGTGTGAACAGCTGTCTGAACAACCTGGAGATAATTGGTGAGTCCATGGAGGGTTGTAGTCCTTGCTCGTGTGGTGTGAGATGTGAAGATCGCGCCCGAATTCAAGGTCAAAGCTCCCCATGCACAAACTCAATGCGGTAGCAAGACTTCACCCCACCTCGAAATCCAGCAAAATCAGCGCAAGATGCTGATTATGAGAACTTCACGATGATACGATGTCTATGAGCAATCATCCGAAGGTCTATGGCACCGCAGCTATAACGGTTGCCTTTGTAGCAGGCGTGTTATTTACATTAGGTTTCAAGGACTTTTATCCAGATCTTGAGCGACGCTTTCAGCGCAAACGTCAAGGACATTCTTCTTCTGCTGAAGTAGATGCACCAAGCACATTTGTCACACCCTTAGAGCTTGAAGATCGTAGCCGAAGCTCGCGGCAATCAGTAGCATTACAGGCTCCGCCAATACCAGAAGGAATTGAAGGCATAATTGGCAACACTCCTCTATTCAAAATTAAGAGCTTGTCCGAAGCTACAGGATGCACGATTCTTGCCAAAGCAGAGTTCCTGAACGGGGCTGGAGGTAGCCCGAAGGATAGGGTTGCGCTGAATATGATCACAGTGGCCGAGGAAGCTGGATTGTTGACTCCCGGGCAAGGAGATACCATCTACGAAGGCACTGTTGGTTCAACCGGAATATCGCTCGCCACATTGGCAAGAGCAAAAGGGTATAAAGCATATATATGCATGCCCAATGACCAGAGCAAGGAAAAATCAGATCTTTTGCATCATCTTGGAGCTACAGTCGAGAGAGTCACTCCTGCGCCCATCACATCCACTGAGCATTTTGTCAACCTAGCAAGGACAAGAGCACGAGACCACACAGCTTCGTCAGAAGATTCAAGCAAAGGTTTCTTCTCAGACCAATTTGAGTCACTTGCCAACTATCGAGCACATTTCCAGACTACAGGACCAGAAATATGGCAGCAAACAGGTGGAAAGCTCGATGCTTTCGTGGCTGGCGCTGGCACAGGAGGAACAATCTCTGGGATATCTCTATATCTAAAGCAGGAAATGGGAATGACTGGTCTCCGTGTTGTGCTTGCTGATCCTGAAGGCAGTGGACTGTTCAACAAAATTACGCATGGTGTGATGTTCTCGCCCACAGAGAAAGAAGGGACGAGACGCAGACAGCAAGTTGATACTATTGTAGAAGGTATTGGCATTAATCGACTTACCGAGAATTTTGAGGCTGGTAGGGAGTTGATCGACAATGCTGTTAAGGTCACTGATGTCCAGGCAATGAGGATGGCTCGGTGGTTGGTTGAGAAAGATGGTATCTTTGTGGGAAGCAGTAGCGCTGTCAACTGCGTGGCAGCCGTAATAACTGCTTTAAAAATGCCAAAAGAGAGTCGAGTAGCCACCATTCTGTGTGACAGTGGCACACGACACCTGAGTAAGTTCTGGAGGCTTGTTGGGGAACTGGGTCTTGAGGAAGAACATGACGGAATGGATTTACTGGCATTACTTGACGTCAAAGAACTCAGGTGAAAGTCTCATTGTGGAAAAGAAATATTCATATAGTTTTCATTCCTCGTTCTCTAGATAAGTCTATCGAGAAACTGAGCTGGCTTGGCTTGGACCAAAGATCCCACCGATTGAGAATCACGCACTTCAACAAGAGTCTACCAGCTTACGCCAAGCAAGTACGCATCTTTAGGAAGACTCGTGAAGCATCAATCGGAGATGTTTCACTCAATATGATCGCTTGACCTCTCTCCTAATACTAGCAAAAATGCAGCTGCAACCACCCACTCCATAAAACCGTCCATAATATCTTGTCCAAAGAATTGAAGTTTTGCAACGCAATAGTTTTTTCCGGCTTTGAGCTTATGAGAACTGTAAGGTTTAGTAGATATCCCAATAATTCATAGACAAGGGAACATACCTTCCAGCGATTACCACAGACCATACACTCGCAGAACGTAGTCATCGGTTCATCTGCACTTCGTGTCTGGGCCTGACTGTAGCTGACTTTCTTCTCCTTGCACTTTCCACATCTCAGCGCGTCACTGATAGACTTTTCTGCCATTGGAACCTGCGCCTTCATCATGTTCTCTTTTGCCAACGCCTCATCCTCCTTGCGACGCTCAGCAGACTTCAAGTCCTCGTGGCTCATAACGACGAATCGCTCAGGCTCGATTTCGCCAGACATAACCCTGGGACCCAATTCCCGATTCGAGGCATTCTTGAGATTCTGGAAGAGAGATCGGATCTTGCCACGGTATTCGGGAGTGTCGCCTTTGTAAGCATCCCACGCCGCTGCCTCCACGGCCATGGCTTTGATCACAATATGGGTCGCAGATACGGTTGACATGTACGCAAGGCCATTGTAAAGAAGACCGATGCATGCGTCACGCGAAGGCACGCCCGTCCGTCTGGTATCGACCTTCTCAGAATCCCAACGTCTCTTGCTCACATCGCCCGTGAAAGCCTTTGTCTCGCCTTGCGGGGCAGGTGAGGAGATCTGATTCGCGGTTACGGCCGGTGAAGATTTGTCTGCCATCTTTGGCTTCTCTGCTACCTTGCCCTTCCGTGATGCCTGCTCTGCTGTAACGACTTTGCGCCACTTCGTAACTATTTCCGCTGACAGGCTTGCGATTTCCTTGCTAGGGCTGGCTTTTAACTTGGCAATGATCGCACCAGCTCTGGTTGTCTGATCGTCTTTATGTTAGCCATTGTTTGCAACCCTTTGCGCAATCAAAGGAGGTCGTGTGCTAGACAAGAACAAGAAAGAAATACATACCCTCAGCAGATCTTCTGTGGGCACGATCTCCTTCTTCAATGTGTTCAGAATGTCGAGAATTCCTGTAACATCCGGATCTTTTTCACTTGTCAACTTCTTCAATGCCGACAGGCGTGTGTTGATTTCCCTAGCATCCATCTTGGGTGGTTTGTTACTGGGTTTTGTGTTGAAATGTTTGGTAGCTTGGAAGGTTTGCGCAGGTCGCCTGGTGTTATGCAAGGAGCTATTCCGAGTCGATTGAAGCTTTGGATATATTAGTGAATGACACCAAGTCGGTGTGGTATAAACCCCTCGTAAGATGAAATGCTGGTTGGTGGTCAATTCTTGAAGTTGTAAATATTAATGTAGCCTTGCCCTCATATGATAGCAGGTGGCTTGCGACTCTAGCGTTGACAGGGGTCCCTCTTCCCCAGGAAATTTGTATCATCTCCATTTCTTCCAACGACAGTAGAAACAATCAGCAGTTGGAAATTCAATGTCTCCTCTTTGAACATTAGATATTTTTTCTACATACATCCACAGATATGTTCTTTCATTCATAGCTGAGAAAGCCTTTACGGTCGATATTCTGCTCCGTGCTAAGATTGCCTTTAAACTCATCATCCCCACTCAGACAAGATAACAAAAATCGGTAAGTCGCTGGGTTCATTGATTGATATGAAAGTTCGGACTATTATTGATATTTCTTAGTTCTACTTCCATTTGATATCCCAGAAATCCTGTCGTCATTCTTTTCATGTTATCAAGCCTGAAATTGTCATTTTGTCGTTCCGGTTTTACCACGATACACAACCCTCTTAAGTCCATGGACGAGAAATGGCGAAGAGCAAAACCCAGTCCAAGATTCATCCGAATATTATGGCTTTAAGATTGTATCCGAGAAAATCCATTGATTTCCAGATGATCGATCGATTTCATGAAATCGGAGTTAGCTAATGTTAGAGACTCTGATGCTATTCGCATAGAGTTATGGGCTGTAGGTTCTGACTACTGGATTAGTACCCTGGCGAGATAGGAACTCGTGGTTGTGCTCGGGGGAATATCTCGAGACTTCTTGGAAATGCACGTTCATTCTTCCGTCTATGGCGTCCATCGGCCATTCTTACAGGTTGGCTTATGCGAATATCATGCATGTACCTAAGCCCTGTATCCAAGCTAGGTTGTACGTCAACGCTCCGTCTAGCTACGTCTTTATGTGACTTTTGGAGGATATAAACCTGCTACTTCCTTCTCAGTTGGCCTCCCCAAACCATCTCCAGCAAATAGAATTCTCATTCAACTCATACATCAAACTTACACTTTGCCATATCTTCATTCACCTCCACCAAACATGACTGGTCTTTCTGGAAAAGTTGCCTTAGTGACTGGCGGTTCAAAAGGAATTGGCAGGGCCATTTCTCTCAAATTTGCCTCGCTTGGGGCCAAAGTGGTAGTCAACTTCTCTGGTGACGAAGCTGCCGCCCTCGCCGTTGTAGAGGAGATCGGAGAAGTCAACGCAACCGCCATCAAGGCCAACGTTGGATCTGTCTCTGAGATCAACCGCTTGGTCGATGAGACTATTGCAAAATATGGCAAGCTCGACATTGTTGTTGCCAACGCCGGTTACATGGCCATGACCGAGCTCGACAAAGTTACTGAGGAAGAGTTCGACAAGACCTTCAATATCAATGTTAAAGGACCCTTGTTCCTCGCTCAGGTAAGCAATATCCAATGCCATATCCATCCAAACCAGTACGCTAACACATCCACAGAAAGCAGCACCTCTCATGGCACCCGGATCACGCTTTCTCCTCTTCTCCACAACCCTCTGTGCCGCCTCAACCGTGGCACCCAATTATCTCAGCTATGTCTCTTCCAAAGGTGCCATTGAGCAGATGACTCGAGTGCTATCTAAAGATCTTGCACGCAAAGGTATCATGGTCAACGCCATCGCGCCTGGACCGACTGGCACCGATCTATTTTTCAAAGGGAAGAGCGAGCAGGTGCTCAAGATGATCGCAGGATTCAATCCTCAGGGACGTATTGGAAAGCCAGAAGAGATTGCAGGCGTTGCAGCCTTTTTGGCGGGTGAGGAGGGAAGCTGGGTAACAGGCCAGATCATAAGGGTTAATGGTGGTATGGCTTAAAGACTGTTCTAGAGCTAATAGTTAAAGAGTCAGGTAGCCTTTGTGATATTCTTATTTTTGGGACAACATTTTAGATGATGAATAAACTGTCTTTGACAACCAAGAAAATCATACTCGAAATTAATTGAAAATTCACGAAAAGCAGCATCAATGTCAAATCCGAGGCTGGTTCTATACAGAATCCACATCTGCACCCACCTCTACATGAGGAGCTTGATATTCACGCATTTCAGAGACGGCGTCCAGCCCAGTTTTGTGACCTTCTCTTGTTCATTGTTGCTTCAACTTGCGCTCTGAGGAGGAAATCAAAGCCAATAATGATCATTATACATATGCCAGAGAGAGTACGTTAACGTAAATCCCAAATTGTTAAAATGCCGCACAATGCATCCATTTCAGATTATGTGATAAACGTCTCATCACAAAACACACAACTTTAGTTTGAATTATCGAGATTCATGTATTTTTCCTTACCACAAGCAAGACTAGAGCGAGCAAGATTGAAATTGCCTCGATATGTTAGGTTAAGCTAAATGCTAAGGTATAAGCGAGGAGATTAGAATTCGATAACATCGAAGTCGGAAATTTTGCTAGATAGAAGGTCCAGATAATTTTTAGAATGTGCTCAGATATCCCACACATCGGTAAAGAGAATGTATCATGGTTGCTATACATACACCTTGTACACTGGCTGGATTTTTTTGCTTCGGTGAGGTCGACTTTAGCTCGCCCTTGAACTCAGGCGTCACTTCACCTCCGTGAACAGGATGAACAACAGTTCTTATCCAACACTCCTTTCCACCACAGGCAACCAGCCACAACCCAAGTTACCCAAGCAGCAATCCTTCCCCATTCATTCCATCCCAAGCCAAGTCCCAGTACATCAAGAAAGTCGAACCCAAAATCAGGACAAAACAGCAGACGGCCGTGCCATTAACACCGGCCAAAAATGTATATCAAGCTAGCCACGCCATTTGCCTATGGTGGACATTCCCAGCTTTATGAGATACATGACCATAAGAAATACCCAGAGTTTGCAGCTCGTGACGCCGGTCAGGAGGAGGGCGAAGCTGGGGAACTCGGACTCGTTTGCCGGAGCGAGATTTGGATAATGAGTGTCAAGATGGTGTGATGCGAGCAACAGGAAGAAAACATCGAAAATCTCGCCAAATTTTAACCTTACTAACTTGCTTGCATTGTTAGAGTCGTTTGCGATCGAACGTATGCCGGCGTGGAGAATGAGCGTGATGAAGGTGTTTGTGAGAACGATGAATGGTGCTAGTTTGCGGGGATTTGAATTCTCGGAGTCGGGGCTACCAAGGTTAGTTAAGCTCAGCGAAGTATTTCATCCATCTTCTAGTCATCTTTTTGTAATAAAGCCACAAGCAGCATATATTTGCTAGTTTAACCGTACTTGAATGTTATGTACTTCTTTCGCTAAGCATTTAAGCGAACTCCTTAGCATGACAACGAACCTAACTTGACCTACCTTAACCACGCACTTATTATGAACGAATTTCTTAGCTAGTCGTGACTCATACCGTAGATGCAGTTCTGAATATCAACTGTAAAAGCCACAATCTGTGTGTTGATACCTAGAATGAGGATCACTAGAGAATGTGTGAGAATAAGGTTCGTGTTGGTCTTTAGATAACTGCTGCTGTTCCAACTAGATTTTTAACTTTGGCGCGATAAACAAATCTGTAGTTGAGGAAAGCTGCTTAGATTTATGTATAAAAGTCTTCTGTCTGTATGTTTATTGTTTGCATTCGCTTGGGTTATTTGCTGGATTTCAAAATGCGATGCCCTTCGTCATCCAGGTTCTTATCCTCGCATAATTGCTTGGCCGCTAGCCGTATGATGGCATCTAAGGATAGAGACTGTATTATACCTGAGTATAAATTGCACCAGCAAGTTCTAACTACTTAAAGAACCTAGATCAGCTAGAACGCGCCCTGACAAGTCCAAAGTAGACTTATTCAAACAAACCCTCAAACCAAGGATACACCGCCCCTCCCCAACAGCCCCAAAGAGGCACCATCGCCCACCCCGCCACACCCAACGACCAGTCCTCATCCCAAGTCCACCCCCATCCCCACCTCCCCATCTGCCGTCCCACCCAGCCAAAGGACCACGAAACGTCCGAGCCAAACACAATCCAAGCGGCCGCTCCCACGATCGCAGCCAGTGCATACAAGAGCCCCCATGATACAAGCAAAGGCATATGTCTCGAAAGACCTCCGAGCACGAAGATCATGCAGAGGGGCCAAGATACACCCCCAAAGATGATGCCAAGAGCGCAGATGTCGGTCATGTCTCCATTCTTGCTTTTGCTGGTATCAACACCCCAAAGCTCTCGGAAGGTGGCGTGCAGGATGAGAGTTGAAAGGGTGAAGGTGAGGAGCAGGAATAAGTTTGATGATGGGCCGGAATCCATTGTTTTATTGCGTCTTTAATTGATTGATTCTCGTGATGGTGAAAGTTAGAGAGGTAGTCGAGTTCCGTCCTTTTGTTTGTGTCTAGAATCGAGAACGTTGCGATTCTTTTGAAGTGATTTCAAGAGTCCAGTGAAGAGAAGAGCATTGAAGAAGAAATGAAGGGCGAGAGAAAATTGCACAGAAACAACCGAAAAGACCAGATTTGTACGTTATGCCTCACAAGTAAGTGCGCTTGTTGGAGTCCGTTGATCTTGGACGACTCAGCTTACCGAAATATCGGAAGCGAGGCAGGTCCTGATTTTAAGTCACCTCACCTCGAGAACATTGCGGTGCTGCTCTGCTTATCACCCACGGAAGTGTTAACTTAGAACGATCAATCATCCCTTCTTCGCATCGTCGTCAGTCTCGTCCTCACCGACAACTATACCGTTGACAACTCGATATACACTATATCTGTGAGTCCTCGAGTGCGACTGCGATCCGATGCCCTCTCCCATTCCAGCACCCGCGCCGGTCACAGTAGTTTTCTGCGACTTGAGGCGTTCTTCTAGAATGAGAAGCAGGTCTTCTTCTGTTTCCTCTGGCTCTTCATCCGAGCAAATCGCACCCTTCGGGATGTCGATCACCTTTTGGTGAAAATTTTATCAGCGTGATTCAAAATATAACAAAGGCAAGTCAACACAAAGAAATGGAGGAAGAAGTGAAAAAAGAAGGACTTACAGCACGGCTTGTCCAGATATGATGAGCATTTTTCCAGTCGATCTCGTTGGAAGCAATGATGCAACCGGTTTTGACGCTAACGAACTTGGAACCTAGATGAGTACTGACAGTAGATCAGCAAAACTATTCGAGAATAGTCTGTGGATTCGTACGAAATTTTACTTCTGGAGAATAACTGCAGAGATGTTCCGTCCAAATGTTACATGAATGTGCAGCATCAGGATACACGAGTAGAAGATGCGAGTTCCAAAACATGAGTTCCCCAATTCTCTCACACACTGGTGTATAAAGATATATGAAAATTGACAAGATGTTGAGGCGTTGAGGTACGGGGTACTTACTGTATGACACGAGAGCCGCACTTCTTGCAGAAATAGCAATCCAAAATACTGCCAGAGTCGCAATCACGTCTAGAAGATGTGTTAGTACCTTGAAATATATACCCCGAAAGCAGGACTAGGTAAAGAGTGATTGCAACTCGAGCTTGGGAAAAGAAAACCTTGCAAAGAAAAGTGATAGAAGGGGATATGGCTCCTCTCCATGCGCTAGGTGAAACAAGTGACAAGACAACAACGCAGATTCCCAATTACAGCTTTCTCACCCCTACAACACTACATTTAGTTCCCAAAAGAACAAGATCATGCGTATCTAGTCTCTCTCCATGCTCTACCCTACACCAGAATAAAAGTGCACGCTGGCTCGCTTGATCGAATTGTGGAGCGAAATGCGAAGCGAACGACCCCTCTCTTCCCCTATCATATATATACCACCTGCACTCAAAAACAAAACCAAAACTCACGAGATCTTGCCAATATTCTCCTTCTCAGGCAGTTCAAACGCAGGGAAGATAGCCGAGGAGCCAAACGCCGACCCAGACTGACGCCTGCACTCGTGACAATGGCAGAGATAGACACGAAGAGGTTGGTCCAGGGGCGTTTGGAAGGCGACGGCGCCGCAGCTGCAGGTTGCTTCCATAGTTGGGCTGGGTTGGGTTTGGGTGGGTTTGGTTGGTTTTGCTTTGTTGTGAAGAGAAGTAGATAGGTATATGGTGTTATGGGGCAATGCTGGGGGAATGAGAGGGGAAAAGAGATTAAGGTGACTGTGTTGATGCGTTAGGGAAGGAATTGAATCCCTGTGTTTAGGCAGTCCTGGGAGAGGGAATCGTAGGTAGTCGACAAATGTAGGAGTGGGGTGGGGTCGAGGATCACGATAGCATGTGACTTTTTCTCAGCGAAGTGGAAGCTTCTTGGTTGATTGGGTTGGGCTCAAGCCATTGATTGGCACACTTGATTCGTTGACCAAGAGTTGAATGCGTCTTGGGAATATCAATACTACAATAGGAGAGTTGATGTATGACCACAATCAACCTTACCAATTACAAACAGGGTGCCTTTGTAACCGATAAAATTGGATTTCTGGTTTTGGAATAGTAGGAAGCAACTTCATAAGTGTTCTGAAAGGAATGTTGGTACCAAAACGCGGTAGTGGAAAGATATTGTAGGATGGGTAGAGGTTGATACGACAGAGGCAGGTGAGTTTTAAAGAAAGTCGTTGAGCATTGCTTTCTAATTAAGCTAGATATCATTCCAAACTCCGTCGCTCATGCCAGTAAGCAAAAATATTACAGTATTTCTCATTCGACTGAATGTTTCGCCCTTCAGCGTTTAGTATCGTTTTGGCTCTCGCCGATAAACTTAGCGTCCACCATTTTGCCCTTGTACCAACTGATCGCCGCTTTGTCTGTTATCCGTACTTTTGGCATTACTGTCATTCCTTCCCTCCTCTGCACCCTGTTGTCCCCGTCCCATGTCGGAATGCTTTGCAGGGTCAAAGACATACATTGGGAATTCTAAGAATATCGTCCGCTTGATAATTGTTGGCATTTTCTCATATAGCTGTGGTGGGAAGGGAATCAGAATGCTGGTGCGATTCAGCCATTGTGAGTATTCCTCCCACCGACTGTCTTTCTCGTATCGTCTCTTTGCTGTAGGTCTCTCCTGTAGTGGCAAACCGGAGACAAACATCAAGAGAATTGTAAGGAAGAATGGACCGAGGATGGTTGCATAGAGAGCTTTGTATGCTTGGCCTTGGACATAACCATTTGCTGCTGGAGAAACAGCAATCATGTATATTCCTGGAGTAAAGTTAGTAAAAATTTCGAAAATCTCGCTGGCAGAGCCCACCAAACTGAATAATAATCTCGCCGAAGTAATTTGGGTGCCGGCTCCACGAGAAGAGACCCTTGTTGCAAATCTTCGACTTGTCTGGATTGTTGGACCTGAAGATGTACTTCTGATTATCGCTGACACTCTCCATGATAAAGCCGATCCCAAATAGAATCACACCCCCGATATCTCTGCCAGTACCGAAGGCAGGTTGAGGATATTGTGTAACATTTGGCGAGTTCAAAACTGTCACTGGTAAGGAGACAGTCCAAACCCAGAGCATCTGAAAGATCCAGAAACCCAAGAACGGAAAGAATTTATCTCTCTTGTCGTCAAATCGGTCATCCTTGCCGGTTTTCAGGATTCGGAAGAAGAGAAATGCGGAGAGTCGAAGTCCCCATAGCATAATGAAGAGTGAAGCCACGATTTGGCGCGCATTGTGATGACCGCTAAACGCGAGAGTTATAACTGCAAGGACAACGAAGTTACTTCCACCAGCAAGATCTGTGAAACGTCAATATAGCTGTATTTGGCTATGCGAAAGGTACTAACCAGTGAGTTTGTCAAACTTCAAGGAAAATGCTATGGCGAAGAAGAAGAGCTGGTATCCCACCGTGATTAAGAAGGTTATAGCAAGGTAGTAGTTGTCTAGTACATGAACCTCCATCTTGAAAAAGCGAAAAGAAGAAGACTTGAGTTGCAAATTCAACACTTCAGTAGATTGCAAATTATCTTGAAAACTTGAAGTCGAGGATAGGTAGTTTTATTTAAAGCAACATGACCTTTCGTTTGCGGACTTTCTGCTGGATGGCAATTGATGTCCAGGCCGAAGCCGACCGACTGCTCAGCCTTCCCTTTCGTAATCGTGCAGCTCTAGATTGCTTGTCAATAGACGAATGCGAAGGTGACTTAAGGTGAGAGAGTCCACAAGGCTACAAATAAGTCGATCCGCTAGAACTTTTCGATGATTGTGGAAGTCTTTACTGTACAGTACTTTACCCGTTCACGCGATTTCTCGATTGTCTAAAGATTCTCGTGACATTCTAGACTTGAAAGCGTCATCGATTGTGAACTGACCAATCGTCGCTAGATTAGGTTAGTCAGAGCCACAGACTCGGTAATACTTTCCAACCGATGGCCGATGCCCCGATGCCCCGATGCCCCAATTCTTCTACTGTCGATTTCATTAACACAAGGCTTAGCTGCCTTTCTACAAAGTGCTCCCTTTAAGGTTAAACTTTCATCTATCACCTTGAACAACATCACCGCATCTTTGATATCTTGGCTTCTTCATTTTCTATGTCAAGTATTACATTTGGAATGAAAGTTACGACTTCAATTCCGCTTGATCTCGGAAAAGGACACGGTCATCGCTCAGAGACCACAAAACAAGCTCGCGCTGTCAAAATGCATCTGAATTGCTTCTTCCGTCGCGACAAACTCTCCATCTCACCATCTTGACAATGCGGCACGAAATGGTCCGAATAAACAGCAAAGAAAACGTGAGATGGCGAGGAAGCCCACATCATCTGTGGAGATTCAAACAGTTAGACAATGCCCTTTACAAACAAATGGAGCCTCGAAACGATCACCATCACTGTTTGGCCTCACTTCACATCATCTGAATTTCTGAATGGGCGCTTTACATTGGAGTCGTCGAAGTTACGAGGAATCAGTTCCATAGAACCACCAGGATGGATCAGGATGGATTCCACCTGTCGTGCGTCAATCTTTCTTATTGGCTCCTTCAACGGTACCTGACAGCAAAGGGGGCTCAAATCACCTCGCTAAGCCGCCGAGTGAAACCCCAGATGTATGGGGATCCCATCGCCACGCTTCCAATTTGCTCTTTCGTCGCTGTGCACGTTGGACCATGTCAACTCTCTCACTCCCATGAGACCGACCGACCGTTTGGGCAACGGGTCCGTCATATCACCAGCATCTAATGGTACCAGTGCCCATGTTTATGGCCCCTCGTTACCGAAACACCCTGTAGTACACTTGCACAATCTTCACCTTTCTCCTGCAATCGTGCCATGGACGTGGGCTAGGCTTGCGTTACTATTCTCAGACCCAGCGGCACTTTTCCTCTTGTTCTTGCATATCCTTCATCTCATCCGATCTTTTGGACCCTCTTCTTCTAGTGGCATTTCGCGTTTCTCTTCAGAGTGGTTCTCTACTTGCTTTGCGCGGCTTTTGCTTTACCTTCGTACATTCGTTCCCTCACCTTGTCTTTGTTCACTCATTTCAATTTCTGATCATAGCGCCTCATGCTATCGGATCACCGCATTTCCAGCACCAACCTCGTTTCTTATTCCATTTGATCTGAACTACCTTCTCGCATGCCCAAACTTCTGCTCGCCCGAGGTTCTTTCTATTCTACTCCGTAGCTGCAGGACACGCTCTTTTCGCCTTCCTTACCAAGATCCGATCAACACACCCACGGCTGGTCTGTTGGACATTCATTTCTTGGCCTGAAGTACTCATTATCATCTGGATCGCCATCTATTGTATTGCATAAGGCGCCATATACCAATCTATAATATCAATCATGAGGAACGTTTTGTCGTCGTCGCTTGTACTGTTGGTTGGACTGGGCAGTGTAGTACAGGTATGCGGGATCTTGAGAAGGTTCGTTGGGTTGTGCTGATGAGAGATAGGCTTATAATAATGCGCCACTCAAACATCCCTCAAGACGAGGAGGATTGGAGGATTTGCTAGGTGCACTGGAAGGAGCGAACAAGGGAAAGGAGGGGAAGGCAAAGACAGTCACAGTAACGAAAGCTGCAGTAGCATCGGTAGCCCCAGCAGCGGCAGCAAAGAATGCAACATGTGAGGCAATGAAGACGATCACGGAAACAGTAACGGTTAGCGGGACTGGAGGAGCGACTGGAGGTGGTGGAGGAGAAGGGTAAGCGATGTGTTGATTTGAGCCTGAATATTACTGACTCTGTCAGTGGTTTACAACTATCCTTCGTCACAATGACATCGTTCGCAGAAGGACCTGCCCCTACGGTTACAGTCACGCCTCTTCCTCTGATGATTACACAAGAAGTCACAGTTACAGTTTCGGGAAACAACGCAGTAGCAGCCGCACCCTCAGAGCCGGCAGGAATTAGCATGCCTGGAGCCGTAGGAACTGGATCAGCACCCTCTGCTGCTAATGCCGGAGTGGGAAGCCCATCAAAAACGGCTGCTATCGTGAAGACTTCAGACCCAGCAGTTGGAGACGTCGGTATGTGTTGTCAACGAGATTTGACTTTTGGATGAGAGCTGATCATGATTAGCATCTGGCGCTCAAGCAGCAACTGCTGGTATCTCGATGCCAGGCGCCGTAGGAACAGCACCAGCAGCTGCGAATGCCGGAGCGGGAAGCCCAACCAAGACGGCTGCTATCGTGAAGACATCGGACCCAGCGGTTGGAGGCGTTGGTACGTATTTCATGTAAAATGGAGAATTGAGACACAGGCTGATATCAAATAGCTTCTGGAGCTCAGGGAGCAACAGCTGGTGTCTCGATGCCAGCGGCCGTTGGAACTGCACCAGCAGCAGCTGTTGGTGGCTCCAATGGCGCCAAGAGTACAGCGGCTATCATCAAGAGCAACGATACAGGTGGAGTTGCAGGTATGTTTTGCTCTACATCATATGTTATACTTTAGCTAACAGATTGAAGCTCCTACGAGTGCCGCAGCAGCAGCACCGGCCGTTGGGTCTCCAGGAGGTATGGCATCTGGCACTGGAACTCTCCGACCAGATGGCTCATGTAATTGTGCTTGTCTTTGTGGACCAGGCTCCTTCAACAGTGTCGCAGCTGCTGGAGGCGTCCAAGGAACAACGATGACAACAATGACCTCCGCGGCACCAGCAAATGCAGCCTCTCTCAGCAGCGCAGCGATTGTCAAGCTCTCATCAGCTGCAGGAGGAGGAGCAGCTCCGGCTGTGGCATCTCAAGCTGTGGCACCCCAAGCGTCGTCTGCACTACCTAGCTCGATTGTTGCATCGTCTGTCCCATCAAGCATCGAAACCAAAATCACTGTCGCTGCAAGCCCATCGTTGCCACAATCAACTGCTGTTATTGCTCAACCTACAGCAACACCAGCCAATTCCGTCGCACCAGCTGCCCCTGCTGTAGCCAGCTCTTCTGCTCCAGCAACTCCCGCTCCTCCAATTCAAGAAAGCAAACCATCAACGAGTTCTCCTCCACCTGCTGTAGCCGAACCGACGCCAATCCCTACATCTACTCCTGCAGCCGAACCAGCAGCAGCCGCTGAGCCAACTTCTGCATCCCAAGCTTCTGTGATTGAACTTACAATAGCGAATCCCAATGCAAATGCCGTCAAACCTACACCTGCCCTCGAGCCATTCGACATTGCCACTTTCTCCCTGTCATCAAATATTGTTCTGGGAAGCTTAGCGAAGAAGACGGCTGCTCCTGAGGCATGAGGAAGATTGCATAGATAGGCTGTGATTTTATATTAATAAGTGTAAGGTGAAATGCAATTGGTGTTCTGACCTAATTGAGTGGGCGTTCGAGGGAAAATACCAGCTTTGTGCGTGGGGCTTCGCTGTCGGCTTAGGGATCGAGTCCCGGCGACGCAAGCAAGGAAACTATTTGTAGATATACATTCACTTCATGAACAACACTGTACAAGACACTTTATCAATGTCATCCATTCGCTTTAGTCGGTGCTTTGCTTGGTGTCTCCGTGACAGTCGTGTCCTGGGTTGTTGCTGGCGAAGCTCCAGCAGCGTCCTTGGCATCCCTCTCTCTCTTTGCTCGTTTCTCGGCTCGTTTACTTGGTGGAGGTGTGCTTTGAGGCGTGTCATCTACCTTTCGCTTGCCTTTCTTGCCGATGCCCTTTGCTGTTGTCGGCTGGGTCTGCATTGGAGCAGGAGGAGCCATACTCTGACCACCATCAATCACATCGACCACACCTCGAAAACTACTCCTCTTCATTCCCTCATTAACCACAACCCCTCGTGGGTTGACACCGATACTCTCCACGCCTCTCTCCCTCTTCAGCCCCCACACACCTAGCAGATTCAGTACATCTGCCGGCGCCCTAGCCATAAGCACATTCTTCGCCTCGGAGCTCACAATCAGACCTCTGCCCCGCGTGCCTCGTATAATAGCCATGGCATTGCTTATGAAGTTCCTCCTTGAACTCGCATCATCTACGATAGCCTGCGAGTAGCACAGCTCGATCCTCACCCCGCGATTGACAGCGGTCATGAGCTGCTTGGGCTTGAAGAAAAACGGATATCGTTGCGTCAAGTCCAGGGAGATGATCGAGTGCTCGGTGAGGGTATTGCATGCTGCCAGGTATGCCTTCTCTGTCGTGGGCCGCAGGGCGAGGATGTGGTATGCGGCTGAGAGGTTGGGCAGGCGGTGGTTTAGGGTTGGGTCGGCGATGGTGAGCGTGCAGCGGTGCAGGAGAATCGTTTTTGCGGGGATATTGGTGAATGAGGTTGGTGCTGGGATGGGATTGAGTATTTGTGCGGGAATTGGAGTGGGAACTGTGTGGTTTAGAGCGAGTGTGTCGTATCCTAATTCTGAGAGGAAGGAAATGGTTCGTTGGAGCTCTGAGGAAGAGAGGTTTGGAGACCAGGGAATATTGAGGTCGTAGAGCATTGTTGAGGGCTTGCGGGTTTTAAAGTGTTATGCCTTATGTGATGCTTGAGGTTTTGCCCGTATTCGTGATTCTTTCGACGTGGTAAAGAAATAGTTGACGCGCTTTCATAGAGTGAGTCTCTAAAGGTGCTTTCTCCAGAAAATTATATTCTGCCTTACATCCAAGGCTAAGATAGCCCACTTCGGGCGGTTCGTTCTGGTAAACACTAGCGCCATCGCGGGGCTCAAAGTCAGCCAACCTGAACTTGAACCTCTGCTCTGGGCCTCCCCTTCCGTCGTGATACCTCCACTACCAGATCCCCTCGTACCCTACCGGTTACATTCCACGATTTCGGGCAGGGCAACAGATCTCCTGCTTTACCCTTTCACAAAAGTCACCTGCGACTCTCACGAAAATCCATTCTGCGCGAACGAACCCTGCGGCGAACTCTCACACAACACCAGCGGTCTCTATCCGTTTTGCGCGGTGCCTTGCCCTGCACAAGCAGGCTGGCTGCAAAATGGCGCGCGTCTACGCAGATGTCAATCAGCAGATGCCGCGTTCCTACTGGGACTACGACAGCGTGAACATTACCTGGGGCGTCCTGGAGAACTATGAAGTTGTGCGCAAGATCGGTAAGAATACCATACTTTCCCCCGCCTCTTCACCCCAGCCAAGATCTATATACTGACTCGACACTCCACTTGGGCAGGACGAGGAAAGTACTCCGAGGTCTTTGAGGGCATCAATGTGGTCAACTACCACAAATGCGTCATCAAGGTGCTGAAGCCGGTCAAGAAGAAGAAGATCAAGCGGGAGATCAAGATTCTGCAGAACCTGTCCGGCGGCCCCAACATTGTCGCCCTGTTGGATGTCGTGCGGGACCAACAAGTAAATCATAAATTTCTTAGTTCCAGCCCCAGCATCTACCCTCAAGCGGGGAAAGTTGGCAGTTTCACTTCCTTCTTCAAACAAGAAGAGCATTCCATACCCACCACAGATGAAGATCTGGACTCATTGCTGTTGCAGAGCAAAACCCCCTCCCTCATCTTCGAGTACGTCAACAACACCGATTTCCGATCGCTCTACCCCAAGTTCGTCGACTACGATGTCCGGTACTACATTTTCGAGTTGCTCAAGGTAGGTTTCAATTCTGGTTGAGACTGTGTATTAGTTACTAATCATATTAGGCACTTGATTTCTGTCACAGTAAGGGCATCATGCACCGAGACGTTAAGCCACACAATGTTATGATTGACCACGAGCAACGAAAAGTAAGGTTGTTGATTTTATGTCCGCGAGTCATGTCCTAACGCTGAGCAGTTACGACTTATTGATTGGGGTTTGGCCGAGTTCTATCACCAAGGTACTGAGTACAACGTCAGAGTCGCCTCGAGATACTTCAAGGGTCCTGAGCTTCTCGTCGACTTCCAAGAATATGATTACTCCCTGGATATGTGGTCATTGGGTGCCATGTTCGCTTCAATGATTTTCCGGAAAGAGCCATTCTTCCATGGAAACAGCAACTCGGATCAGTTGGTCAAGATTGCAAAGGTTTTGGGAACTGAAGATCTTTTTGATTACCTTGACAAGTACGATATTGAGTTGGATGCGCAGTATGATGATATCCTAGGTCGTTTCCCAAAGAAGAACTGGCACAGCTTTGTCAACTCTGAGAACCAGAGATTTGTGACGAACGAGGCCATTGATTTCTTGGATAAGCTTCTCCGTTATGATCATCAGGTACGTTAAGCGAATTGAGAAACTTGATCATGCTAACAGTAATAGGAACGTTTGACAGCAAAGGAAGCAATGTCACACCCATTCTTCGCTCCAGTCAGAGAGGCCGAGGCCAGACAAGCACGCGGCAACCAACTGCCAGCCGCTTCATCAAGCTAGATTAAGATACCCAAAATGCACATCCCTTTTACAACACAACGATCGCAAAACCAAAAACTTCTCTTCTTGCGGTCACGCATATTTAGAAGCACTACTCTTCCCATAGAGCATTACTGGGAGGACTCAAATTGAGAAGAATCGTACGGGAAAACAAACGAATGGACTGATGGCTGCTATGGATGGTATGGAACTGAATGATAACTGAATTGAATGGATGGATGGGTGGTGCGGATACTAGGCGTTTATGAATGAATGTGTGAGAGTCAATGCGAGTGAGCGATCGATCGAGCGAGCATGCGAACAACCGAGTGAGATGGCAGATGATTGCGAGGATTACACGTCTCGCCCAACCAATTAACCCCCCCTTTTCTTCCTTTGTTGAGCGGGCGAATGAGATGTGAAATTGATGGTGCGAGGGATGGGGTATAGAGGGTAGAGGGAGGAGGGAGTGAGAAAGGGGTGTAGATAATGCATGCCTTGGTTTATTCAGTGATTAATTAGCATAAGGCTTGTCTTTATTTTCCACCCGTGTTTGTTTCTTGGTATGCTTACTCCCTTGCGTATCATTCGTAGCTTGGATGAATGTGGTGGCTGTAAGTCTTGTCTTGGGTAGGTACAACGTGGATGGCTCTAGGAATGCGGCAAGGTAGCGATTCCATGTGGTTGTGCGTGGGAAAGGGGTCGACACAAGTCGGTGCCATGCTTCAGAGCATATATCATGGAAGTATTCTCGATCACCGTTCGAAATCACTTGAATTCTTCTTCTAATGTAGATGTTCTGCTTGTTCACAGTCCATGCTCATCAGGAACTCCAACCCATATACGCCTCCGTCTGCCCAGAGACAAATCCGCAGCCAAACGCCATCCTAAATCCCAAACCCAAACCCAATCTTATTGCCCGCCCTTCCCATAAAGAAACATTCTTGCCCAGATCATGATCATACACCCCTCCTCGTATTATTACTCGCCGCGTTAACATTACTAGCATGCGCTAGCAAGAACTTACAGCACGTCAACGTATACTTGCACGCACGACTCCAGGCATCGTCCTGCGCAATGCCAAGCTTGATGCTGACGTCGCCGATCTTCTCGCCTTCGATACGATATGGCAGCGTCAAGCCGCGCCCGCTCTCGCGCTCCGCGAACTCGCCTAGCTGCCGCATGCACTCGAGAAACGCGACCATGGCATTGTCGAACCGGCGGTGCATGAATGTCAGTCCGAGTGGCATGTCGCCCGAGGAGTAGAGCTCCAGGATTGCTTTCTTGGGCGCGGGGACGGTTGTAGAGCCGCGTGTGTTGTGGGAAGTTAGACGTGATTGTGAGGGGAGGGATGGTGTCTCGTAGCGGATTATTCGAGATGTGGAACCCATGGGCTGGAGGTCGTAAGAGGCGAATTTGAAGCCGAGCTTGTCGGCTACAGTTTGTAATAGGAGGAGGGTGTGGCCCCATGCTGCGTTTATCTCTGGCCAGTCGACTGGGACGTTCGAGAGGCGGCCTAGACGCAGCCCATTGATGGTGCCAAATCGACCGTCGTGTGAGATGCAGAAGGTGTCATTATAGACGTTCGTGCGGCCGAGTTTCTCGAGGAGCTGAGAGTCGTGATCGAATTGCAGGTTCACACTGTCTCGGATATTTTGGTATTCTGCAAGCTTCGTGGCAAAAGCGTTGCGCTCGCTCCAGAACTTCTCTTCTTCAATGTCGAGGGCTTGAGCTTCTTCTTCGAGCAGGGCAATTTCTTCATCTACTGCCTTCTTCTCCTTCTCTAGCTTCTTAAGCTCTTCTATGGCTGCCTCTTCTTCAGCTTGAGCTTTAGCAAGGGCCTCTTGTGATTCCTTGACTTCTTCTTCGGTGGGTATTTCGGCGTTGACCCGCTTGAGGTAGCTGACGTATGCATCTCGTTCTTTCGAGGCGGTTTCGAGGCGCTTTTGAAGGCCAGAGACCATGAGATCAGTGCATTCGATGCATATTGGGTGGTCTATATCTGATCTTGCCGACAAGATTTCAAAGAGTCTGGATGCTCGCTCCATGTCTTGGGATAAGGCTTTGCCTTCGTCATCTTGTGAGTTCTCCATGCTTGAACTGACATCCTGCTGCGGCCTCTTGGGTTTGGTATCTTCTGGTGACTTGACCACAGCTGCTGGCACAACTTGTGACTCCGTGAGCATGACAAAAGACATGGCTGGATTATTGTGGTTATTCCTCGCAGACTCTGGTTCTGATCTTGGTGGTACCTTAGCGGTACGTCGAAAGGCTGGCAAAGAGGCATTTTTAGAGACGCTGTCGTAGAGTTGTTTGCGCTCTTGGGGATATGGTGGTCGAGAAGAAGCTATGTTTTTTGGTTGCGATTGCGATGATGCGCCTAATGATGTTAGTAGACAGTAATGTTTATTCTGCATAGATTCACTTGCCTACGAGCAGATCAAAAGCAGCTGGATTCAGATCCTCCAAGGAGTGATCCAGCTTCAACGGAGCTCGACATTTCTGGCAATGCATTATGGCTGCCTGCCGTTTGGTTTTAGCTTAGGATGTGTATAGTATGCCGCATATTTTTCCAATACGGTACTATGAGTGTCCAGCAATAGAGTGAATGAAGTTTTTCTTTTTTCGTATGGGTATGAACAAAAAAGTCGCGATGATGATGGTAAAGTTGTAAAGTTGGAGCATGGACATTTGATGTTCGGTCGATCAAGCTTCAGGGATCTAGACCTGCAGCCCCGCGTTGACACTTGACCTAAAGGGGCAGTATTTCAGTGGTGGTTGAATTGCCTTGCATTATTCGTCCCTGGCGCATCGCGAACAACATGAACAACGCGACTGAGTACGAGGTCCCAATGAACTGCCGGAAGTCTGCGTAATCATGACAGTATCAATTCCCTAGCCAATTCCGAATTATACAAGATCTGCAACTATGGAACCACTCCCCAAAAGACAGCGGCTATTCGCTCCGGCGCATCGCGATTTTGCTCATGGATTCAATGCCCAACACGAATACTACAATGAAACGGCCGATAGTGAAATGTTGGATGAGGAGGATGAGGAAATTGAAGACGAGCCGGAAGTAGAGGACGATCCGGAAGCGGAGCTCCAGCAGAGGAGAGCACGATTGGACTACAAACTGAAGTCAACATTCGAGGCAATCTTTGAGAAATACGGAAAGGACTTCGACGGAGTTGGAGATGAGATTGATCTTGCGACAGGGGAGATCTTGGTTAATAATGGGCATTTAAGTAAAATGCAAGACGAGAGGGACGCCGGAGATGTAAGCAGGGCCCGGAATGCACTGCGGGCGTTTACAGCAGAGCCAGACGACCTGGCAAGTTCATCTGTGGAAGAGGCAGAATTGCTGGATGAAGAGGACGATGATGAAGATGAAGATGAAGATGAATATACGAGTGAGGATGATATGGTTGACGACGATATGATATTGCGTGGATTTGCTAAAGCGAATCGTTTCGTGCAAGCCGAACCAGAGATGGAGGCATCTGCTGAACCTCTCCAAAAGGAACGCAATTATGAGAAGACTCGTCGACCAAGTCTGAAAGAAAATATGTTACCTTCACGTTCTGAAATTCTGTTGCAATTTGGACCTCAGCTGGGACCGCACATTGCTGAATTTATCACTCAACAACAGGTTCCAGATAGCCCAGTACCGGATGATAGTCACATAGAACCAGCTTGGAGAGTGCCTAAGATACCATCGTCCAAGCCCTCTAAGCGTCCAGTCAAGAAACCGGTTGTACTATTGCCAGAACCGCAACGATCACCCTCTCCAGAGGCTGGGGCTTCAATTTGGGCTCCAGCCAAGTCTCAGAGCCGTCGAGCTCCCAAAAAGCTTAATGAAGCTTTCACGATAGACCCACTCAGCGAAGCTATGGGTTTTGGATATGATGAGGTTCCAGAGTTAGCACCGAAGAGGAGTCGGAAGGCTTTTAGTGCTCAAGATGATCAAATCCTGCTTAAATTTGCAGAACAGGCACGTCGCCAAAACCTTGAGTTGAGTTCTATAAGTACCTGGCGGCGCCTTGAGGCAATAGTAAGTTTTGAGAAGATGCTAAGTCGTCACCAATTGCTAAAGTTAATAGCATCCTGGTCACTCAAGCGCTTCATGGAAATCACGATACAACCTGAAATTTACCTACTTATGGCCAAATGAAGCCGAAGAGCTAGAATCCTCAGAGACCTCAATTGATACAACTCATAGAATAGATCAGCCTAACTCAGTAGTAGGCCGGTCTGAGCCTCCACGCCCCAAAAGACCGCCTGTTCAGAGTCGTCCGACCCGGATTCGGAAACCTGCCGAGAAAGACTCAAGGATTATGAGCTGGTCCCAGGCTGTTGATGCTATAGAATCGGTGGATCCTGATCTACATGCCGGCTTTCTCGAGGACTCTAGGATGATGGAGGATGACACGTCACTAGAACAAACACTCTCTTCGTCTTTTCATCAGGATGGTGGCTCGCGTTCTGACCCAGTGCCTCAAATGGCGCCTCACCGTCCTGTGTCTCGTCGAATATCAAGTTCTCACCACCGGGGAAATGTTACGTCTGATTTTATGATTGGGAACATTCCTTTGGGTTCCAGTCAAAATATGATTCCTTGTGCACCTTGCCCTCATGCAGATTGCAGGTTATTGTCGTCAAATGTGTATAGGCTTCAGCGCCAAGAAGATGAAGACCTCTCAGAAATGTGTCTGCATCTGTTCCATCAACATCATACCACTCCATTTCCATGTGGCGAGGTCAAATGTCCCCGCAAGGGTGAAGAAGGCTTCTTTATGCAAGTAGATCTTGTAAGGCATGTGAGACTGTCGCATCCTAATGCTGGTGCGTTACAAAGACTTCGGGGTCGTGTCAACCCAGAATTACTAGATGCTCATGTTGAGCTTGCAAGGCCACATGAAGTTGTCGATCCACATCCCAAATTAAACAAGCAGACAGACTCTGATTTCATGTCACCGTCTCAAGGCCGTGACACCAGACCTTCAAGCAATCCACATGTATCTTCAAGTTCCGGTGGAGATCGAACTATAACTCCTCGGATGAGGAGTGGCACCGTTCGAGGTGCTGAGTCAACTCCAATGACGAGTATATCATCTATGATGGTCCACCCATCGTCTGGCACTACAGTCCTGCCAATAAGGAATAGTCAGCCACTGGAAAGTCCTCCCTCCTCTCGAGCTAACAACCCGACGGCAAGTACATCTAGAAGGTACAATTCATTGTCCATCACACCAGCTCAGGTTTTGGGTGCAGGAGACCTATCAGATCCATTCGGCAGTGATCCTGCTCGAAGTAGCTTACCCACTCCTCAGGCTTCACTCATCAGATCACTTGGCCCATCCTCTGCTTTACCTAGGAAAGCTATCAATATGAGATCTAATGAGGCAATGCAGCAGTCTGCAATCGATACTCATAGTGAACCGAGACCAAGAGCTTCTCAACCGGCAATAATACCAGATTCTCAAGCCTCGATTAGCAGTCTTCCATCTAGTTCTTTTGACTCACAACCGAAGCCTAAGACTACACAAGCTGCTAGAGTTCCAGAGTCGTTCTTCAGGCCAATTGATCCATCTTATCTGTTTTCGGATGAGGAAGATGAGCCAGTCACAAAACCAGCAGTTGTCAGAACTCATGAAAAACCACCTGTCTTGCCACAACCTGCAGTCGAATCTGCAGCCAAATTCAATGGCAAACAGGTTACGAAAGCCAAGGCATCTACATTACCAACAAAGCAACCTCAGGTTTTGTCACCCTTTAAATCAATTTCGCGAGTTCAAGCTATCAAAGCTAGTGCTGCAAAACACATTTCTGCCAATAATAGTCCAGGCAATACCAAGGCAGGCGCAATGCTACCGCCTACTACACCTGCAAGCAGAGCGCAAGAAAATTCAGCAATCCGAGATCAAGTCGATGATGATGATGAGGAGGATGAGCTCAGCAACGCACAATTTGGCATGTTGTCGCATCCTAGGACAAATCCACAACCAAAGACCAACCCTCTTTTAGCCAACGTACAGAAGATGGGCAGTTCGAAGACTCCCCAGGTTCACTCTGCGCCATCTCGTAAAAGGAAGCTGAATTCTTTCCAGGAGTCAACCATTGACACAGCTCCAATACCTACTGCTCAGCCTCCAATTCCAAAAGTCCCACCTAAGAAGATTCCTCTCAAAGAAGCTCCTTCAAAACATCCTCCCACAGTAGAGGCACCTCAAACAATTGAGCTTCTACCCACCGAACAACCTCCTCCCATCGATCTAGTCATCAAAGCAGAAACCGACGACTCAACAACGCTCTCAGTTTCCTTACCATCAAAGAAAAAACAAGGCCGTCCCCGCAAACTCCTCCCCCCACCAGCAACCACGCCCAAGAAATCTCCATTCGGCAAACAACTCGAGCGTGGGACCCGGACTGGCACACCTC